>JAREYC010000013.1:29662500-30250000 GCA_030015325.1 Cryptoblepharus egeriae
GAGAAATGAGATAGTGGGATTCTTCACATGGTAGGAAACACAAGAACCAGTAGGGTGCCTGGCTAGTGAACCAGGAGCATGTTCATATCGGTCAGAGAGTCCCTGGACTGTGAGATGTATTTTGCATAGTGTTGCCCTTGAGAACTGTCCAGAAACCTCACCCAGTGCAAAATGGATCAATTGAATTGATACACATGCAATACTTAGGGCACAATCCAAGCCCCATTATGTTCAACAGGTCTTACTCCCAGGAAAGTGTCTTGGGAACTGCACTGGCTATCACTTCACTTCCAGGCCAGGCACGATGTCAAGTCCCACAATTAGTGGGCGAGGCTGTTCACAAGACTGCCTTTCTCCACAGCCTACCCGGCTCTTAAGTCAGCTCTTGGCTCCTGCTTTTCAGTCCACCAACTTGGTTTGCTGAAACCAGATAAGACTTTGCTCTGTTCAGTCCTGTGCAAATGTAGGTCTGTCAGGCCCATACGCTGCCTACCCGAGGGTTCCCAAAAGACCCATTTCCCTACCTTTTCATTAACATCCAACTGATATTTTATACTGACCACAGAGTTTTTATTGTTGACCATGATCTGATATCTGGACAGAAGGAACTATCAAGGTCTAAATCTTCTAGAGCAGGTGACGATGAAAAGCATCATCATCTCTTATTCTAACTAACACCTTAATTTTAGCCAATATCAAGGCTTTACAATGCTGCGTTATAGTGTTGGCTTATTTTATACTATGTTTATATGGTGGACTGCTTTTTCACATTTTAATTTGAAAAATCAATATACGAATGAGATAAGCACACTAGACTATGTAATGGTCCACAAGCTGGAGAAAACAGCCTTAACTTAAGCTGTGTTACATAAGCAGTGGCAATCCAAGGTAGCAATCCTCATATTCTGCTCTACATTGGATATTTACATATTATTTGTCATCATCATTTGCTTAAAATATTTAGACATTGATTTTTTCATCTGTCATAACAGATCTTCAAAACTTCTACAGCTTTCAATGGGCTTTTAAAGAGTCTGTTGTAGCTCAGACTGGCAGGCAAGAGAGCATACAGGTGAAGCAAAGAGAGGAGTAAATTTACAAGGGAGATCTGGTGTTAGACGTACAGCTAATTCCAGACCATATTTCAGAGTAAACCCTCTTCAGTAAGCCTGAGCATTTGGGCAAACCGATAATGAATGACCCAAATGTTTAAGCACACCGAGTTCAACTGTAAGTGGCTCTTTCCTAAAAGTGTCACTTGGTTTATCATCAAAAATGGTGCAGAGAAAGCGCCATTTACGTTTACCATTCAGACAAACAGATAAGTGATAAGTCCAGTGTGCTCAACTGGTGCAAACCTGAGTGTGGATGATCTTAAACTGGCTTCATGAGATTCAGACCCTACAATCCATGCAGTTCAACTTTCCTGTTTGATAAGATTAAAGAAAACCTGAAGTTAGAAAAAGAACATGAAGAGCTGTAATAAATATTTAAGCTGCACTTGCATGTGTGTTCCTGCTGGAAAGCCCACAGAGCTGACTTTTGCCCCTTGGTCCTTCCAGGATCACTGCGGTCAAGCCTATCACCTGTCCCTCCACAGACATACCTCCAAGGCCTACGCAACTCTACTGCCTAGCCTGGCTCCAGTTTGCAGCCAACCTGCCTGTAAGACTTCTCTGCCAAAGGAAACACAATCCGAAGGCTGGGCTTTGTTCCCCTCAGAGCACATTTATGTTACAGCAATGAGTGGTGAGAAAGTCATGCTTCAAGAGTTTTAGAACAAAAAGGATCAGAATGGCAACTCTATCTACTTTTCTCAGATGCCCCCAGGTAGGCGCACCAGAGCAGATTCCCCCACGCAATGTCCCAGACATTCACGTCAGAGCATGAGTGAGTTATGGACGATGACCTGGTCAAACTTACTTTGCTTCATTCTCTGGAAACCTCTGTCCTTTGCGGTTTGTTGTACAAGTTCTCTTTCAAGTTTCTGTTTATTATCCATGATGGGACCAGGAATTAACTGCTGAAGAGAATTTGGCAGTAACTGCTTTGGTGGATCAGCTCTTCCCTCAGGGTTTACACCAACACCTACAGTGCACGGGAAAAAATAAAAGCTCTGGTGGTTTGCACCACACAGATGCCAGGTGTGCAAAACACTTTCAAACAGTAAATCCCAATACATGCTTCTTAACTAATGTGTTCCATCACACTGGCTTGTTCCGTCACACTCCCCCTCCTTCATGCCCAATCAGCTTATATCAATGTACAAAACCAGATACTACAAGAACTCCATTCAGCTGCTTCTATTTCCTGTCATCGCTTCTTTCAAGAAGCCTGGGCAGGATTCCTTTTAAGCTACCTCAACCATGTCCAGCTTTGCCTGTGCCAAGAAACTGCCTTTTGGAGTCTTATGAGCACCTGATCCACATTCTGCTTTCAGCCATCACGTGGGAATACCAAAAGGAAACATGCCTAGGAAAGCCCAAAGCACCAACCTTGCCCTGAGGGTAGGATGCGACAAGGCTTCTCCCACCAGAGCCTGCCTCCACCTGCCTTCAGAAAGCCCCCTCCAGAACACTCTCTGGCAAAGAGCCTCTCATCCAACTTCCCGTTTTGAAATGGACTCATTTTACCTTGAGCCAGATTTGGAGCCTGGGGTTGTTCTGTGGGAAGATCATCATTGGGCTGATGATGTTCATTTTGAGAAGCTGAAACAAGCGGCTTCTTCAAAGCTAAACAAAAGAAATGGATGTTGCAACTCACTCATCCGCAGGCACCGCTGACTGCGCATGCTCTGAAGCAAATATTGAGCACCCTCCTCAAGGGAACTTGAGAACTCAAAGGTCCTCCTAGACGCAGATGACCGCATAAGGACAGAGAACGGAGGAAGCTTTAGCTGTGGGCACCTCTTAGATTTTCACCAAGCTGAATGTGCTAATGCAGTATCTATGAACCATTTCAGGGCATCATATACAGCACTCCTCTTTTCTCCTGGAATTTGTCTTTTAAACTTCCTGGGTCAGGAAAAGCTAATGTGGCTCATTAACAAAGTAATTTTAATCTAAGGAATAGTTTACTTAAGTTTTATTCTTATTAATATTTATATGCTACCTTTCTGCAAGGGTCGTTCACAATCCACTTCACACAGTAAACATTCTTTAGAAGTTAAACACACGTAGTGTCACTTACCAGTGAGAGTGTCTTCACCTTTGGCAGGGTCATTCTCTTCTATCCCAGGCATGCCTGCATCATCTCCTGGCTTAATTTTCTCTGTCAAAACAAGAGAACACTCCTTATGGCTGTTATAATTAAAAGTCCTAACTGAACTCAGGTGCCTTTGACACCACTCTTCCCACACTATTCTGAAGCCAGGCCACACTCCAGTGTCCTTGTTCGCCTCAGGGCATTAGTGCTCACGACTGAGTTCCTCTCCAGCTATTCTGCATCCCTCTCAAGAAATTCCAGAGACAGCCATTCTGCCACTTCTTACCTTTGCCATCTGAGATATTGTTGGTTGAAGGCGCCTCGTTCTTAACTACACTCTTGTCATCCAATTCTTGGGTCACCCTCAGTATTGTTGGATGATCGTTGTTCAGGCCTGCCTCAGCATCTTTACCCATCTGGCTCTCCTGGGCAAGCTGTTAAGAATTCATTTGAATATAAATACATCCATCTGTTTCCAAGTCAGACATCTGACAAACCTTTCAATCTTTTGGGATCCTTAAGATCCCATTACAAATAAAAAAAATTAACAGCAGAAAATAAAGCCCCTTTGCTTTCATTTTCATTTAACCCAAATTTCAAAAATCAGGAAAAAAGGTCATGAAGCTGCTTAACTCAGAGTCAGACTTGGTCAATCTAGCCAAGTACACAGACCAGCAACACCAGATTTCCAGGGTTGCAGGCAGAGAAGAGTTCTTTCCACTACTCCCTAGAAACACTTCTGCCAATGAGTACACACTAACCCCACCTACTACAGTACTGAAAAATAATTACTCCTATCATAGAAATAAGAAAGGTAGAAAATCTGCTCCTCATCTGCCCATCCTGGAATTTTGCAGGAAATCAAGAAAGGCAGAGTACTTTGCAATCCACTGGTCACCAAATGAAGTAATGGTTGGTTATATTCTGACCCTTCCTTTAAGACACATGACCAACAAGTAGTGTCCAAGTCTACCTCAAGCACTTGTAAAAGTCCTTAAACAGCTGAAATTTCAAAATTCATGCCTTTTGGTCTTGTATAACTTGGTCTTCTAACTTTTTCATATCTTCTTCATGCTGTACTCTTAATTCCTTGATCTGTTGTCCACACTGAAAACTGAAATACAACACAGAGATAAAAGGTTCTGAAACTTCTCAAAAGTAAAAGACCATGTTCTTTGCCTGGTGTTGCAATACAGTAATGTTCCTGGAACGAGATGTTTACCTTCGCTGAAACACAAAAAGCTGCCTTCTGCACAAACAGCAGCTCCATCTTGCACAGCACTGTCAGTTGGACCTGCCCACAACTCTCCCCAATGTTAAGGTCTTCCACAGCCCTCAGATCCAAGTCTTCTTGATGGAGGGTGGTAGGAATTGGGTCCATTCAGATCAAAAACATATGCTGCACAATAAACCTTTCTGCATTCCTTGACAACTCCTAAGACAGCCAGTACCTCCCATCACAGTTGCATATTAGCTTCGTTTCTTACTAATGCAATTTCCACTCTTCGCTTTGCCAAAACTGGATTTGAATCCAGTAGGCAAATATCTCATTCAGGGCACAGTCATCACTAATTTAGGCCAGCGCAACTCAAGCATCTCACCATTCCCATGGTGGCAACAGGAGCCAGGCTCTTGTCTGTACACTGGCCTAACCCTCCCAAGAGCGGAACAGAAAAACAGAAAAGTCTTACAGCACTTTTGGGACACCTCCAGGTCCATTTTGGGCTGGTGCCATGACTTGTGCAGGCCTAACAAGGGGTTAAGATTGCACTGTTGGTCACTATTAGATGCCCTGACAGCCTCCAAATGCCTGCCTTCGTTGTGCCTAATCCTCACTGGACATAAAGGCAGCTTTCCACACACTCCAGTGGGAGTTCTTTCGGCTCAATTAATGGCCAATACAAATAGGAAAGCGCTCCAGTTCCTGAGCCCCTCTTGCCCAACCTTTCCACATATCTTGCAAACAGCCAAATGTCAGAAATGAGACTGTGTTGACTGGTTGCATCTAGGCAGGCTTTAACTACCTGCTAAGATTGGACAGGGTTCCAGGTGTAGTTTCTGCTGCCTCCACCAACAAGCACAAGCTGCTTTCCAGAATACCAACAAGATGCACCTTCACTCATTTCTTTCAAACTCATAGAATCCTAGAGTTGGAAGGGACCTAGTAGGTCATCTAGTCCAACCCCCTGCCTGCAGCAGGAATTCCCCCTAGAGCATCTCCAACAGGTGCTCATCGAGCCTCTGCTTGAAGATCCCCAGTGAGGGAGAGTCCACCACCTCCCTTGGCAATCTCTTCCACTGCCGAACCGCCCTCACCCTCAGGAATTTTTTCCGGATTTCCAGCCGGAATCTCCTCTCTTGCAGTTTGTCCCCATTGGTTCTAGTCCTGCTTTCAGAATGCACTGAAATGCACTGCTTGAAATGCACTGTCTTTTGTGCAACTCCTGGTCCCACACCTCGCCTCTTTTGCTAACTCAAACTTAAGACTTCAAAATGGAAACAACCACATTGCTTCCACCATTTCTCCGCCTCTTTCTCCTAACCCTCTGGTGTCACTATCCAGACTGTAAGCCCTCCAGGGTACCGACCTGTTTTGTCACACCACGTAAAACACCAGGCACATCAAGGACACTATACAAATATTAAAAAGTCTGGAATCCTCCTCCCTTTCACTGTGTACAACAGTACACAGGCCCAACCACCAAACATAGTTGCCCTGCAACGTCTCTCCACACAGCTGCTACAAAGCAGGGATGTGAGAAGCTCTCTCTCTTTAATATGCGCACATTTAACTTCTGAAAATGACACAGGGTGCAATCCTAACCAATTTTCCAGGGCCAAGATAAAGACAGTGCATCTCCAAGGTAAAGACTCCCTTTTCTTGAGGAAGACTCCATGGCCGCACCTACCACTGCAGGATGCAGCACGTGTCCTACTGGCTCAGACATGCCAGTGCTGGAAAGTTGATTAGGATTGCACCAGGGATTTCCAAACTTCCAACGTGAGGGTTCTCGGACCTTTAACAATTGTGTAAAGGAGGCAATTTCAGCAGGGGCTGCTTCTCATCTCACATTTCAAAAGCTGCAGCTGCTGAAATTCCCTCTTAAAGCTCCAGGAACTCTAAAGTTAAAAGTTTGAACACCCCTGGATTGCACACAAAGTTGCTTGTGTTCAAGCGTCACACCATGGAGAAATTTTCTGACACTCACCTTTCATATTCCAACCTTTTAATGAGCTGCGTATTGTTCTTCTTGTGTTCGTTAAGCTGGTCCTCTTGACGAATGAACGCTTGACGCAATTCTGCAAGTTGTTCTACGGGAATAAACAGGACAGAGTGCTTGAGGGTTTGACTTTTTACACTGATTTTTTTCCAAGCGTTCTTGCCTGAGTCACATTTATAACTGAATATTTACATAAACCAGTTACTTGGCCTGTTAGATCTCTTGGCTCATAACTCAACCAAAGGGTAGGACGCTGGTACCAGAGCAACCTGGCAAGTTGCTCTACATTTTTATAATCCATCTTCCATTTCTACAGCGGACACCTGAGCAGAATACAACATTCTTAAGAACAATGTGAATCCACTGAAGACAAGGACTGGCCGGACACACCTGCCGTTGGTGTCTAATTTCATAAGTGACTTTGAGAGGATGACAGATTTGTCACTTTCGAAGACATGTATCAAAAGCAAAGGGGTTGCAGAACATGCCTCTTAACATCTGGTTTGAAGAAACAGACTTCCAGAAGAGTGGATGCCAAGTTTCAGAAACTGAGGCCTATATACTAATGTGAAATTAAGCCCCTTGCTCCAGAGCAGTTAAGATGACTTTCCATAAGATAACACTAGAGGGGGATGTAACTGTGGACCCCTAACTGCTCTGGATTTTGCCCTTAGAATCATAGAATCCTAGAGTTGGAAGGGAATAGTGGGTCACCTAGTCCAACCCCCTGCCTGCAGCAGAAAATCCTCCTAGAGCATCCCTGACAGGTGCTCGTTGAACCTCTGCTTGAGTCTCCCCAGTGAGGGAGAGTCCACCCCCTCCCTTGGCAATCTCTTCCACTGCTGAACCGCCCTCACCCTCAGGAATTTTCTCCCGATATCCAACCGGAATCTCCTTTCTTGCGTTTGTCCCCATTGGTTCTAGTCCTGCTTTCAGAGGCAGCTATGAACAAATGAGCCCCTTCCTCCATGTGACAGTCCTTCAGCTATCTGAAGAGGGCAATCAGGTCTCCCTTCAGCCTCCTCTTCTCCAGGCTGAAAATCCCAAGTTCCCAACATCCCAACTTGTCTATTTGTCCATTTTTTATGCCTTGCATTTTAACAGAGCACATGTAGAGACCTAAAAATTATGCTGAATAAACTCATCACAGCCAACGGTACCACAGCACTCATCTCACACGTTCCTGTCATTACACTCAGCCTCTTACAGATGAACCAGCACCACTGGCAATGAATGGAAAATCTTATTATCTTCACAATGCTTACACTCTTTAAGGAATTTATGGAAATTCCCTATTACGCTCTTCAGGGCAGCAGAGAAAGATTATCAATGCCAACGAGGAGGTAGGTGGATTTCTGTATGACACTGCAACTACTTCTCATAAGAAAAAGAAGCAGCCTAACATGGTAGTGGCTTAACATGGTAGTTGTACACCTTGCACTACCTCCCTTACCAATCACAATATTCTGTTTCCCACTGCAATAAAGTAAATATTAATTCCAGTTTTTAAAACTCATCAGTTCCGTACAGTATACCAACTTCCCCATCTGCAACAGTTAGTTCCAGGAACTTCCATGGTTACTCATTTTTGCGTTACACAAAAGCAATTGTTCACCATGTTAATGAGGCAGGCAGTGAATCAAGTTCCCTCTGAAGTGGCTTAAAAGGGCTTAATTTCAGCCGAGAGGCACTTCAGAAGTGTCCTCGCTCTGCCTTCCTGAGATCATCACATGAGGGAAGGTTAACTCTTCCTGAACCTTTCTAAAGCAAACAACTGCCTGTCACATTGCCAAGGTAAGCAGGCTCCTTTTAAGCCATTGACGGTACATCAGAGAGGCTGATCTTTTAAAGAGCCAACCTCATTTGTGTGGCTACAAAATCACACACAAATATAATGCATATAATTAGGTTACACATGTATTATACAAGTGTGGTGTATTATACTGTGGTATTACACTGTGTATTATACAAGTATTATACTGTGGGTGGCGCAAGTGGCTACGATGCTCTGCCTGTTAACCAGCAGGCCAGGGTTTGATTCCCCAGTTGGCCCCACAAGACAGGGTGAGCTCCTGTCCTTAGCCCCGCTCTGCGACGCCAGCTGGATCCAATCATATGGGCTCTGCCTTTCCACTGGACTAATTCAGTGGCGTGGAGAGGAGGGATTTGCTGCTTGGGTAACAGCCTATCCTCCATAACAATCCAACCCTGGCTTTCGTGCTTTGCATGCATCGTATGCAGTGCTGAGCATGATACCAGAGTCTCTCAAGACTGACAGAGGCCTGCATTTATAAAGTGCTTTTTAAACTAAAAACTTCCCAAAGCAACAAAAATTTGCAGTGGAAACAGAAAAGGAAACAAGCCTACGAGCAAGTAAACAATGCTAGCGAGTTCTAAACTCTCAGACGTTCTGAAGTGATGAGCAGCTGCTGAAGGTATTTTTCCTTCGTTCACTCTCCAGACTCACAAGGCTTGTTTGCTGCCTGTCCACTGCAGTTCTCAGGACCTCTTACCTTTCAGGCTACGGATGTCAGCCATTTGGTATGAAATGTTATTCTGAAGCCTGACCTGAAAAGGGAAACAAGGTTTTAAAGGCTGTCCAGATTAATAGGCCTATCAGGAGATCAAACCCTTCCCGCCTGCTGTTAAGAAAAAAGAGTTTGAAGCAACCAGACTAGAGAGATCTCTACCAAAGCCTCCCCCAAAACTCTGCCTCTTTTCTTTCACTCTAAATGCTGTATGTAGTACTGTAGAATCCATTTGTATTTCCTAACCACCACCCCTTCACAGACCACTGCCTTTTCATGGCAAAGGTGCTTGGGTAACTCCATAAGCTGCCAGGGGTAGGCAACCCCCAGCTCAGCACTCGGAATGGTGCTTGGCGGCACACCAAGGCACCCCAGTACAGACAGCTAGGAGGCTTCCAGTGCTGCTGTCCCAACTGCTCACCGGAAACTGTCCATCACCGTCGCTAGTGACCAGAACAGCACCATCTCTCCTCACCCCACCCTGTCACTATCAGAATTAAAGGGTCAGAGAATAGTGTTCCATCCTCAAGCCTGCACTACTCCCAAGGAGCGGTGGCACAAATGGCATTCTTACAGCCCAATCCTGAGCATTTCTGCTCAGAAGCAGGCCTTTTTGCAAGAGGCAGGGCAAGGACAGGATCAGGCTGTTCTTCAGCATCTTCAGCTCCCGAAGCACCATACTTTCCTTTTCCTGTGTTCTAGAGATAGGTAGCAAAGCCACAGGATTGGTTCAAGAGCTGTGTATTCCCAGCTTATCCAGACACTCAAAAAAATTCTTTTCAGCGCCTAATGCTTCATGACTTAAATGTCAAGGTGTCTCACAGGTGCACATAGGAGGGTTCCCATTGCGCAGAGGGTGCGCAAAGGGTTCCCATTTGGAACTAAAGAACAGTTAGACAGTTAGGAACAGTTTGGAACCAGCAACTGACATCTCCCTCTCCTGCTGCCCTTAAAGGGACTGGGGACATTCATTTATTATTTATTCATGTTTCACCTTCTGTCCTAAAAAGAAGGATACCAGGGTCACTAACTGCACTTATGAAAACAGAATAAAATACAGACAAAAGATAAAAGCAGTAAAAACAGTAGCGTTTGGCTGCAGTCCAAAGACACTTCCCTGGGAAGAAGAGCCACTAAACATAACGGGACTTACTTTTGAGTAGACATGGTTAGGATGTGCTCTAAGTCTAGTTTTATCTATTATCTAGTTTTATCCAGTTTAAAAATTATCTAGTTTTATCTAGTAAAAACTAGAGAAAAGCAGTAAAAACTAAACAGTAAAATACAAATAAAATAAAAACTGAGGTTCAAAGACAGGTAGACAGCAGTAAATGATACTGGGCACAATCCCAAGCATGTCTACTCAGAAATAAACCCCACTGAGTTCAATGGATCTTACTTCCAGGAAAGTTTCTCTAGGATTGCAGCCAATAAGTATCTAAGAAGAACCACCATCAGACTAACTTTTAAAAAGGGTCTTCAGGACTTGCTGGAAGGACAATTGTGAGGAGGATTTCCTTAATCAGTGGGGAAGGAGTCCCCCAAAGTGGGTGTCACCACTGAGAAGACCCTGTTTCTGGCCACCACCCCTCTAACTTCTTTCAGAGATGGACACCCTCAGATGACCTCAAACAGACCATATTGCAAGGAAAGATTTCACCCCTTCTGTTTTGAAGTTCCAAAATCAGTTTGTACTGAGGGTCTCCACCACGAAAGGAACCCCCTCCCCAAATTTCAGCTTCTCGGTCTGGTGGCTTTTCACTTTAAGATCTGATTAGTATCTACACAAGAGACCTCACCCTGCTCTCCTCACACTTCCTGATGTGGCTGTCTTTGGCCTGCAGCTGGCTGCTCAGGTGTCCCTGGTCTGCGTCCCTCTGCTCCAGCTGCTTCTTGTGAGAGTCCACTTGCAGCAGGAGCTCCGAATTCCTCTTCTCCAAGCGCCCACGGGCCACATCGCTGCGCTTCGCCTGTCCCTGCAGCTCAGCCACCTCCTCCTGCAGGGCTGTCTGGCGGGTTGAGATGCTCCAGTAGTTGAAGGCCAGGATGGCGATGATGAGCAGCAGGGCCACCAAGATGAACGAAGGGAGGCGGCCTCCCCTCCGATTGGCCCCAAACCCCACCATGGGGGAGGCTGGAGGGAGGGAGAGCTTCACCTTGTCAATACGCCTGCCGGGAGACAAAGGGGGAGGCGAGTCAGAGGAGAAACACTATGGAGCAGGGCTGCTCTGGGAGACTCACATCAGCCACTATGGGTGGGGGGTCAAGACTGACCCCCACCTGGAACGGCTCTGAGGGCCCCCCCCCAAGACTGACCCCCACCTGGAATGGCTCCGAGGGTTCCCCCAAGACTGACCCCCACCTGGAACGGCTCTGAGGGCCCCCCCAAGACTGACCCCCACCTGGAATGACTCCGAGGGGCCCCCCAAGACTGACCCCCACCTGGAATGGCTCCGAGGGCCCCCCAAGACTGACTCCCACCTGGAATGGCTCCGAGGGCCCCCCAAGACTGACCCCCACCTGGAATGGCTCTGAGGGTTCCCCCAAGACTGACCCCCACCTGGAATGGCTCCGAGGGCTCCCCAAGACTGACCCCCACCTGGAATGGCTCTGAGGGTCCCCCCAAGACTGACCCCCACCTGGAATGGCTCTGAGGGTCCCCCCAAGACTGACCCCCACCTGGAATGGCTCTGAGGGTCCTCCCCAAGACTGACCCCCACCTGGAATGGCTCTGAGGGTCCTCCCCAAGACTGACCCCCACCTGGAATGGCTCTGAGGGTCCCCCCAAGACTGACCCCCACCTGGAATGGCTCCGAGGGTCCCCCCAAGACTGACCCCCACCTGGAATGGCTCCGAGGGCTCCCCAAGACTGACCCCCACCTGGAATGGCTCTGAGGGTCCCCCCAAGACTGACCCCCACCTGGAATGGCTCTGAGGGTCCCCCCAAGACTGACCCCCACCTGGAATGGCTCTGAGGGTCCTCCCCAAGACTGACCCCCACCTGGAATGGCTCTGAGGGTCCCCCCAAGACTGACCCCCACCTGGAATGGCTCCGAGGGGCCCCCCAAGACTGACCCCCACCTGGAATGGCTCCGAGGGGCCCCCCAAGACTGACCCCCACCTGGAATGGCTCTGAGGGGCCCCCCAAGACTGACCCCCACCTGGAATGGCTCTGAGGGGCCCCCCAAGACTGACCCCCACCTGGAATGGTTCTGAGGGGCCCCCCAAGACTGACCCCCACCTGGAATGGCTCCGAGGGCCCCCCAAGACTGACCCCCACCTGGAATGGCTCTGAGGGTCCCCCCAAGACTGACCCCCACCTGGAATGGCTCTGAGGGTCCCCCCAAGACTGACCCCACCTGGAATGGCTCTGAGGGTCCCCCCAAGACTGACCCCCACCTGGAATGGCTCCGAGGGGCCCCCCAAGACTGACCCCCACCTGGAATGGCTCTGAGGGTCCCCCCCAAGACTGACCCCCACCTGGAATGGCTCCGAGGGGCCCCCCAAGACTGACCCCCACCTGGAATGGCTCTGAGGGTCCCCCCCAAGACTGACCCCCACCTAGAATGGCTCCGAGGGCCCCCCAAGACTGACCCCCACCTGGAATGGCTCTGAGGGTCCCCCCAAGACTGACCCCCTCCTGGAATGGCTCTGAGGGGCCCCCCAAGAGTGACCCCCACCTGGAATGGCTCTGAGGGTCCCCCCAAGACTGACCCCCACCTGGAATGGCTCTGAGGGTCCCCCCAAGACTGACCCCCACCTGGAATGGCTCTGAGCGTCCCCCCAAGACTGACCCCCACCTGGAATGGCTCTGATGGGAACTCATCCGCCCCCTTGAAGCTCCTGTGGGGCGGCCAGAGGACACCTGTCAGCGGGGGCGAGAGAGGCCTCGGTGCCGCCTCAGAGCTGGGCCTGGCCCTCCCCCCGTCCCTCGAACGCCCCCGAGGAGGCCCAACCCCCACCTGGAGGCGGCCTGGCCTCGCTCTGCGTCGTCTGCGTGGGGAGGGGAGGGGCGGGGCTTAGACGGGGTTCTGCCCTCACCTCCCGCCCTCCGACCAGGCCTCGCTCCACCCCCCGCAGCCCCGCTACTTCCGCAGCCCCGTCGCCCCGGCCTCGACTCTCGCGAGATTTGGACTCCGGCTGGCCCCGCCCTCAACCACGTACAAGCCACGCCCACTAGTGGGAGGAGTCTGAGGGCCCTGTGCGCATGCGCAGCCCGCCTTTGCCACCGCTCGGGCGCCACGTGCACCGCTGAGGGTGGTTGGCCTTCCCTCCCTTCCCTTCCTGGGGAGCCTTTGGGGCCTCAGCAGGGAAGAGGCCCAGACTCTCCCCCTCAGGGCCTGGAGAGGGAGAGGCAGTGCTGGGAGGGAGCAGTAGGGGCAGAGCCAAGGGGGCTGCGCTGGGCCTCCTCCAGGCTCTGGGGCTCAGAGCCCGGAGGAGGCCCAGCGCAGCCCTGGAGGGACTGGAGCCCCAGAGCCCGGGGGAGGCCCAGTGCAGCCCTGGAGGGACTGGAGCCCCAGAGCCCGGAGGAGGCCCAGTGCAGCCCTGGAGGGACTGGAGCCCCAGAGCCCGGAGGAGGCCCAGTGCAGCCCTGGAGGGACTGGAGCCCCAGAGCCCGGAGGAGGCCCAGCGCAGCCCTGGAGGGACTGGAGCCCCAGAGCCCGGAGGAGGCCCAGCGCAGCCCTGGAGGGACTGGAGCCCCAGAGCCCGGGGGAGGCCCAGCGCAGCCCTGGAGGGACTGGAGCCCCCTTGGCTCTGCCCCTCCTGCTCCCTCCCAGCCAGTGGTGGGCTCTAGCAGGTTCGCACCTACTCTATAGAACCGGTTGTTAACAAGAGATAGTACATTTAAAGTTTAAAAATAGCCATTTAAAAGTGGCTGCCAGATGGACAGAGAACCGGTTCTTAATTTCTTTGAAGGCCATCACTGCTCCCAGCCCCTCCCTCTCCAGGCCTCCCTCCTGCTGCTCCCAGGCCTGCTCAGGGCCCTCCAGGGCCTGAGTGGGCAGAAGAGCCAAAGGGGCTGTTCTGGGCCTCCTTCTCCTGCTCTTCCCCCACAGGATCCTTGGAGCCCCTCCCAGTGCAGGTGCCCGGAGGCCAAGCACTGCTCCACCCCCTGGGGAAGGGCCTGCTGCAGCCGCTGTGGGGCCTTCCCTTCCCTCTCAGTCCTTCCGTGGCCCCCCAAGGCCTGTGAGCAGAAGGACATTCTTGGTGGGCCTGTAAAGGCCGTCCATAAAAGGAAGGCGGAGGGTGTCGTGGAGCAGCTCTGAGGGCCCCCACCAGCCCCAGCACAGAGGGAACCCCCAACCCTCCCCCACCAAGACTAGGGCTGCGTTTGGTGGAGGGGGCAGGAAAAGGCCGCAGCCACGTCCGTCTCCATCCCTCACAGGGGACAAGATGGGACAGAGGCTGCTTCCAGCCCCGGCTCCAGAGGGAAGAGTTGGCTGTGAGGTGTGCTGAGGAGGATGAACCATAGTCCCCAGAAGGAGGCGTCCTCAATGCCCTCCAGGGCTTCTGGAGAAACCCCCAGTGGCCACCACCCTCCTGAGAGAGCCCCTCCCAGCCTCCCTCTGCAGCCCTTCAGGAGGTACCTGAGCAGGAGTCCCAGCCAGGCAGAAAAACTCACCCAGCTCTCCCTCTTCCTGCAGGCAGCAGAGCAACAACCGGACCCTCTTGCGGAGCAGAAATGGTGGCTGCAGCTTCTTCACACCAGGCAAGGGGAGCCTCAGCCGGGCTTCTCTGCAGCACAACCAGATACAGCCTTTTCAGCTAACTCCAGTTCACTCTCCTCTCCCTGCACCTTCTTCAGTCTGCAGGGATCTCTGGAAAGACTGACTGTCCTCCTCCGCCCTCCTCTCCCTGCATTTCCCCCTCGTCTCTTCCAAAGGAGTTTCTCCTCCCTCCCTTTTCACCACCTTCTAACTCACCTTTCCTTGGGGTCCTCACTGTGAGCACAACCCTAACCAGGTCTACCCAAAAGTAAGCCCCTTTGTGTTCTGTGGGTCTTACTCCCAGGTGGGTGTCTTTAGGATTGCAGCCCACGTTCCCCTTGATAGCAGCAGTTTCTTTGTATACTTTGCAAGCGAGTCTCGGCTGAACCCAACTTAACTCAACCTAAGTGAGTTAAGCACATAAAAGCACTTCCTATAAACATCCTATAAATGTTCTTAAGCGCATCCTATTAACTCTGGCACTCCTTATCTGTTGCCAAAGCACATGGACTGGCTGTTCTCTTCAGCATGAGATTCCTGCACACCGTCGCTTTCCCCCTTGAGAGCGCATGACTCGTGTCTGTCAAAACCACTGCTGGGAGCAAAGTGTGGGAGGGGCTCACATGGACAGTCAAAGATGCAGAAAGTGATGCCACATTTTGGAAAGTGGGAAATTGGATGGGAAAGAACAGGTTGGAAGCAGCTACACAAGACACCCGGTTCTCAGGCCTGTATGGGCTTTCCTGGCAACACTCCCATCTTGGAAGCAGTGGGGTCGCTTCTGGCCTCCTGGGCAGAAGATTGAGCTGTTGGTTTGCAAGCCAGTGTGGAAGGAAAGGATCCTCTGAACCTCCTTTCATGAAACTGGGAGATCTTTAGTGGACCTGGAAGCCCCAAAGACGGAAATGCAAAGTTGAGTTTCATATGTAGACACGCTTTGCCCTTCATGGGACTCCCCTTGACTGCAATGCGGGCTGAGACCAATGGGATGTTTCTCTGTTATCTTTCAGAGTCCAATGTCATTCTCGGAGGTAGCTGTGTATTTTGACAACGAAGAATGGGGGATGCTGAGTGCAAAGCAGAGGCGACTATATGAGATCATGATGGAGAATCATGAAAATCTCCGCTTTGTAGGTAAGGAGCATCCTTTGACCTTCATTAAGATGTCCCAGGCTGGGATGGATAGAGTGGATAGAGAGAGTTTTCCCTTTTGCGTAACACCAGAACTAGGGACATCGACTCAAACTGAATGTTGGGAGGGTTAGGACATACAAAAGAAAATATTTTTTCCCAGCATGTAGATGGTATTTGGAACTCCCTGCCACAAGATGTGGTGATGGCATCTTGCCTCAGTGCCTTTAAGAAGGGATTGGACACATTCCTACGGAAAGTTTACAAGCTTTTTATGAACCTCTGCTTCTTTGCATGTTGGTCAAGGGAAGTTGGGGCAGCCTCCATGATGGCTGATGTCCTCACACCCTACTGGACAGCCCAGATCTGGATAAGGTGGGCAGCCCCAACCTTGCATCAGTTGTGCATGAATGTGCTAGAAGTCTCTTGGGTGCCCTTTGGAGGAGATGGGCATGTTTGGGAGGCACTTTCCCCTTGTGTTGGGCTCTCCTTATCTGTGTAGGACTTTCCCAAGAGAGAAACATCCCGAGTCATTGGCATCCTTCAGTCTGGAAAGACTCTGGTATCGTGCTCTGATTGGAGGTCCTGAAACAACATCTAGAGTGGCTGAAAAGGCCAATTGGAGAGTGTCCATCCCTTCCACGCTGAGGACAAATAAATTCCGTCCCCTGCCCAGGCCCAGGTTTTGCTGCTTCCGGGTCTGTCTCTTTGTTTCAGCCTGCCGAACAAGTGTCTCTTCCAGTTGGAGAAGGCCATGCTGGGTCTTTTGCCTCCACGCTGAACGGTCAGAGGTCAAGGTTTCCCAGCTGTTGATGTCCATTCCCAAGGCCTTTAGATCCCTCTTGCAGATGTCCTTGTATCGCAGCTGTGGTCTCCCTCTAGGGCGCTTTCCCTGCACTAATTCTCCATATAGGAGATCTTTTGGAATCAGACCATCAGCCATTCTCACGACATGCCCAAGCCAGCGTAGACGCCGCTGTTTCTGAAGTGTGAACATGCTAGAGATTCCAGCACGTTCCAAGACTGTCATTTGTCACGCCAGGTGATGCCAAGAATACGTCGGAGACAGCGCATGTGGAAGGTGTTCAGTTTTCTCTTCTGCCGTGCATAAAGGGTCCAGGACTCGCTGCAGTACAAGAGTGTGCTCAGGACGCAAGCTCCTTAGACCTGGATCTTTGTATGTTCCATCAGCTTCTTGTTAAGCCATACTCTCTTTGTAAGCTTGGAGAACGTGGTAGCCGCTTTACCAATACATTTATTCAGCTCAGCATCTAAGGAGAGAGTGTCAGAGATAGTTGAGCCAAGGTACACAAAGTCATGGACAACCTCCAGTTCAGGTTCAGAGATTGTGATACAGGGAGGTGGATCCACACCCCGACCCATGACTTGTGTTTTCTTCAGGCTGATTGTTAGTCCAAAGTCTTGGCAGGCTTTGCTAAAACGGTCCATAAGTCGTTGAAGGTCTTCGGCAGAGTGAGCAGTAACAGCAGCGTCATCGGCGAAGAGGAACTCCCGCAAGCATTTCAGCTGGACTTTGGACTTTGCTCTTAGTCTGGAAGGACTGTAGAGTTTTCCGTCTGATCTGGTCCGGAGATAGATTCCCTCTGTTGCGTTTCCAAAGCATGCTTCAGCATGACTGCAAAAAAGATCCCAAACAAAGTTGGTGGAGGACGCAGCCCTGCTTCACTCCACTTCGGATGTGAAAGGAATCTGATGTTAGGCCATCAAAAACTACAGTGCCCTTCATGTCCTCGTGAAAGGACCTGATGATGTTGAGGAGCTGAGGTGGGCATCCAATCTTGGGGAGGATTTTAAAAAGGCCATCCCTACTAACCAAATCAAAAGCCTTTGTAAGGTCTATGAAGGCTACAAAGAGTGGCTGTCTTTGTTCCCTACATTTCTCTTGCAACTGTCGAAGGGAAAATACCATATCAGTGGTGGACCTGTTGGCTCGAAATCCACACTGTGATTCAGGATAGATCCTCTCTGCAAGCACCTGAAGCCTCTTCAGTATGACACGGGCAAGCAGCTTCCCTACAACACTAAGAAGAGAGATGCCACGGTAGTTGTTGCAGTCACCCCTGTCACCCTTGTTCTTGTACAGTGTGACAATATTAGCGTCCTTCATGTCCTGTGGTACTCCACCTTCCCTCCAACAGAGGCAGAATATCTTGTACAGTTCAGTGGAAATGGTCCCTCTACAGCACCTCAGAACTTCAGCAGGGATGTGATCTTTCCCGGGTGCCTTGCCAGAAGCAAGGGAATCCAGGGCTTCGTTTAGTTCTTCTAAAGTTGGTTCACTGTCAAGCTCCTCCAAGACAGGCAGGCACTCAATGTTGTTTAATGCTTCTTCAGTTACTGCATTTTCTCTGGAGTATAGCTCAGAGTAGTGCTGCACCCAGCGTGCCATCTGTTGTGCTCGGTCCTGGATGACCTCACCTGTAGCGGACTTAAGCGGGGCAGATTTCCTCACTGTTGGACCTAAGGCCTGCTTGATGCCATCATACATCCCCTTGATGTTGCCTGTGTCAGCTGCTACCTGGATCTGAGAGCAAAGCTGCAGCCAATAATTGTTAGCACATCTCCTGGCAATCTGTTGGACTTTGCTACGGGCGACTCGCAGGGCTTGAAGGTTGCGCTCACTAGAACAGGCTTGATATGCAGTTAGAGCTCTCCTCTTTTCCTCAAGGGCTGGAGTCAGCTCCTCCGAGTGGGCTTCAAACCAATCTGCTGTCTTTCTAACCTGCTTACCAAAAACTGACAAGGCGGTATTATAAACAGCATTCTTGAAATGTTCCCACCGTTCAGAAGTGTTTGCCTCAGCCGGGCCTGGGAGGATTTCCTCAAGTGCTTGGTCAAATTCCAACACTTTTTCCAGACTGCGGGTCTTGCTGATATTGATTCGTGGTCTTCCTTCTTTGACTGATGCAGCCTCTTTGCTTGTAATTTTACTCTGCTGCACACCAAGGAGTGGTCAGTATCGCAATCAGCACTCTGATAGCTACGGGTGATCTTAATGCTGGGAAGGCTGGAGCGCCTGGTGAGGATCAAATCAAGCTGATGCCAATGCTTCGATCTAGGGTGTTGCCAAGACACTCTATGTTGAGGCTTTGTGTTAAAGAACGTATTGCTAACGCAAAAATCATAATAGCAGCAAAACTCCAGCAAGCGTTGGCCGTTTTCATTCATCTTCCCGACGCCAAAACGACCTAGACAAGCGGGCCAAGAACTATGGTCAGATCCAACTCTTGCATTAAAATCACCAAGGATAAATAATGGTTCTTTCTCAGGGATTTTCTTGATAGTGGCAGCCAGATCATCATAGAATTTGTCTTTCTATTCATGGAATTTGTCTTTCTGCATCCTGAGTAGTCTTGTACAAATAGCAAAATGGCATTGAGAGCTCAGATGGGAGAGAAGTGGGGGACACATCTGGAACTTCCTCATGGAGACTGTACAGGGATGGAAAACGTCTTTTCTTGAGGGAGACGTTGGAGAACAAGACAGAGAGGCAGGAAAGTATCTTCACTGCACACATAAATCACAGCCCTGCTGCAGTGGCTCTCCTGATACTATCCTGGGAATTGTAGTTCAGGGAAGGCTCTAAGAAGTATCTGCAGGAGGTGGAAATTGAGTCTTCAGGTTTAGCGCTGAAACCAGGCCAGTAGCATAAGTCTGAGACTGGGCTGGTGGCAGGAGGCCCTGCGGAAGGCCACATTTTTCATTCTCAGAGCTATTGTGCACTTCCCACTCCTGCACTATCCTTCAGGCTAACATTTGGAAGCTTTTGCTCTCTGGGCCAGATGCAGAACGATACCAGCTCTCCGTTTGCCTGTTGAGGAGCCATGAAGGGCCGTCAATCTACAAAACCGGGTTCTTAGCAGGCTTAGACCTTTGGCCCTGTTGCATATATGCAACACTGGCCAGAATAAGTTCAATGAATTCACCCCATAAATGTGTGGTGTGTTGTAAACACTGGTGGACTGCTGAACCTAACCATGGCTCCTTGAAATGTCTCATACATAGAAAAGCCTCTCTCTCTCTCTCTCTCTGCTGTCAAAGACAAGAGAGCTGGGTGAAGTGGCACTCAGGCCCCTGTGAAGACACAGAGGTGCTGCTGCAATTGTGGTGCTGGGGTGCTTAGCTGGAAGGCAGTACTGGCTTTACGTAGGTCTTTGGGGGAGGTTTGGATCGCACAGCCTTCTCTGCAGGCCTCCAACCTGCGTTAGACAACACTTACCTTGTCTCAAAGCACAGCTGACAGTTTTCCCCGTCTCCGGGATCTCCATCCTTCTCTCCAGACAGTAACAGATACCTGTAGAAGTTCCCCCTGGGAAGGGAACCTCCTGTGGCTTCATGGTCAGGTAACAGAGCTTCTGTCTTCTGCCTTCAGGATTTGTATTTACTTCCTAGTAGGCCACCTGCCTGCCAATGGGTCTCCTTGGATGTAGGCTTTTTTGCTGGCACAAATCCAAGGAGACTCAGGGAGGGTCTGGGCCATGAAAGTGGAAAAACAGTTTAAACATGCTTGGGTTGCAACACATAAACCCCCTGAAATGGGCTGGCTCTGTAGGCAGAGAACGAGCCAAGGGCCTGGACCTTGATTTGGTCTAAGAGGGAGTAAGGGCACCAGGAGCTCCCGGCTCTGTACAGGGAAGGACAAACTCAGAGAAATCCTACTCTGTTGAGCTGACTTTTTGGTCCCTGCACCAGATCCCTGGTATTCTCCCCAGCAGCTTTGCTCTGCTTACCAGAGAGGCTCCCCAGCACTATCTGGAGCTTGAGGCAGGAGAAAGAGCTTGTCCCTTGAGATGGAGACCTCTCTGGCCACATCTCCCTAGTGGGCTGCCCCCCATTTTCAGTCTTCAGCATCTCAGCCACTGGAGGGAAGTGGAAGGGAAAATCGTCAACAGCAAAAATAGCTTTTCACTCACAGCAACACGTTACTGTAAAGAAGACCCCATCGTGATATAGGATCTGAGATTATAAGACCGTGTAACTCAGGACACTGGGTGTGATGGATATCTCACACACACCCCAACTGATTGTCGTTTCTTCCTTGAGTCTCTTACAGTATTTCCTTTCTTATTTCAACAGCATCTGTTTGTCATCAGACTGGAAAAATGAGGAAAAAGCAAAGATCCCACCAAGGGCAGAAGCCCCTTAAGTGCCAGGAGTGTGGAAAGGCATTCATTTGGAGGAGTCATCTTATAAGCCACCAGAGAATCCACACGGGAGAAACCCTATAAGTGCCAGCAGTGTGGAATGACCTTCACTGAGAGTTATTCTCTTATACGTCACCAGAGAACCCACACGGGAGAAACCCTATAAGTGCCAGGAGTGTGGAAAGGCATTCTGTTGGAGGAGTCATCTTAGACGTCACCAGAGAAGCCACACGGGGAGAAACCCTACAAGTGCCAAGAATGTGGAAAGGCCTTCATTCAGAGTCATCATCTCTACGGGCACCAGAGAAGCCACTCAAGAGAGAAACCTCAGACACCTTACAAGTGCTAGAACTGGTTTTGTGTTCTCAGGCAGGTAAAGTTGAGTCTCTTAATTAGATTCACCTCATCAAGCATCATAACTGGAAAATTTATGCTAGTTTTGCTCTGTTTGTGTGAAATGGGGTTGAAGCACTTCCTTGTTCTGTTTCAAAAAATAAAATTTGCCGCAATTGCCCAGTTGTTTTTGAGAGTTGTTCCATTGGGGGGTGATGTGTGCTGGGAACATGATAGAGCTGCACACACCGTCTCCATTGCTTAAAATAGTGCCCTTCTCCAGCATGGGATCCACCTGGCTGGCTCTCTTCCTCCGCCTCTGCTTCTCCTCCTGCTTTCCTCCATCCCACTGAGTAGGATCTCTTTTGGAATTCTTTACTAGGGAGCCATGACAGGTAAGTAGGTTAAAAACTGGTTAGTCTTAGATGTGTGATGTCAAAATCCCATTCGCTCACGGATTGGGGTCTTCTCTTTGCCTTGCTCTAGTGGGGTCCTCAGGAGTCCCCGACTGCAGCAGTGTTGCCCAAATACCACACCGTGAAATGAGAAGAGCGGCACAGTCTTCCTGTTCTTCATCTGTGTGAGGACCCACATCTCTGAACGGCATCAGATCTGGACCGGGAAGAACCGCCAGGCCCAGAAGTGTGAAATTCAGGGAAGGTGTTCCTTCCGTGACATAAACCGATGTTGAGAAATTTAACCCTTAAGGGGCTGAAAAGGGCTGCAACATGTTTTTGTCCTATACTTAACAGTGAAGATTGACTGACTGACATCCAGCTGATGGACTGGGAGGGAGGATGCACAGTGGGTGATGGCGTGTGTGGGGAAATGATGCGCATACAGGGGTGATGCGCATGCAGGGATGGTGTACGTGGGGGACATTGCGCATTGGGGATGTTGTATCAGGATGTTGCACATGGGGGATGATCCACATGAGAGGTGTTGTACATATGGGGAATGATGCACATGAAAGATGTTGCATATTGTGCGCATGGGAGGATGGTGGTCATGGGGGGACGTTGCACACGCAGTGACAGTGCTCATGAGGGGACTTTGCACATGCGGGGACAGTGCACAATGGGGATGATGAGTATTGGGGTGTTGTGCATGGGGGGATGGTGCGCATGGGGGACAATACTCATGGGTGTTGCACCCGGGGGTGTTGTGCATGGGGGATGATGCACATGGAGGTGCTGCATATGGGGAAGGTGTACATGGGGGGAGGGTGAGCATGGGGGGATCCACCAACAAGGCAGTAACTTGAAATTTAACACCCGGTTCCTAGGAACCGCCCCAAACCGGTCTGGGCCGACCTCTGGTGACGTCACATGAGAACATCAGAAGAGCCTCCACTGGACCAGTTCAAAGGCCCATCTCGTTAAAGGGAGATATGAAGGGATTGCATTTGGAAGGCTCAAGCTTGTTCATACCTGACTTGAGCAGAGTCCGTGTTTCTGGCCCTGACTGGAAAACTGGCAGCATTCATGTTTGAAAGAGGCAAATGCTGGGGTTGGTGGAGATGTTTCTCTTCTTCCACAGGCACCATTTGAGGGAGGCGAAGGCTGCTGTCGCCTGGCAGGTCCTGCTCCGCCTCTCAGTCCACAGGTCAATTCTGAGTTAAAGAAATCCACAGTTTGTCCCAAAAGGCAGTTGCGTTTTCATGTTCTGATTCATTGGCTCTAACCTCTGATGCGATACATATATTCTGAAGTGTTCCGATCCTGAACACCCAGATATAGGCAGTTATGTAGATGACCCCACACGAAAGGTGCCAGGTTTTGGACCTCGCCAGCATTGGATAACTCTGAACAGTATCCGGCTCCCTCGGCTGCCCGTGCCCAATGCCTGGGCCATCCTCGGGGCTTGCAAGGGTGTAGAGTCTCCTCTGTGGGAGTTGGGGAAGGAGAAGCTCCAGAAATCTCCAGTCTCTCTTGCTGTTTGGAGAGACTGTGCTGGGTCCGTGCCCCCTCCGCAGCCCAGCACAGAGTGGATCATGGGGTCTGGGGCTGGTGGACACCTGCGTCTGCTCCGCTTAGGATCAGCCTCTAGTCCCCAGAGTTCCTGAAAGACAGACAAGCTGCAGTGCTCGGTCTAGACAGTGGAGTCCAGATCACTCTATTTTTTGTTTTTTGAGGGTTGTCCTATTCAGCATCCTTCATGCAAGCAGAGGAGGGACATTTTCCTTGGCATCACTTTGGAACCTCCATTTCCTCCTTGTAGCTGCTTTTTCCAGGTTTTAGCCTGTGCTTCATGAAAGGGCAGGATCAACGGCCCAGCCCTGGATTTTTAGATTCCGTTCCCAGCAGCAGCCTGAACCACTGCTCGTCCAGGAGATCCTGAGACCAGCCAGTGCTGGCAAGGCAGACCCCCCTGGATGAATGATCTGACCCAGTCTAAGGCTGCTTCAGTGTGTGTGTGTGTGTTTGAGAGAGAGGGAGAGAGCGCTCCGCATCCAGTGATCCTGGCAGCAATTGCCTTTGCTATGGCTGATCGACGGTTCTCTTGCAAATCTCTGAGATGTCCACCAAGGATCCCCTAGCGTGCCATGGCCGTGTGCAGGTTGGCTGGCGGTGCCAGCCGGCGGGAAGAGTCTCCCAGGCCCTGCTGTGCTGGAGACGGCTCTTCAGAGGCCTGGGAGTTCTGCCCGCAGACAGGCCCTGTGATTCCCAGTCTGGCCAGCCTGACCGGCCACCCTGAGTTGTGATTGTATTAACGGAGGCAGATTCAGGTCTGTTTGCAAAGTGTGCTGTGATTCTGCTGGTCAGCAGGTTTCCGAGGCGGCCTCGGGAAGCTCCCCCTCCTTGCTTGGGCTGGCCAGACACATTTTTGTAGGTGCTTTGCTGCTTGCTTTCTGTGCAGCTCAGAGACTAGGGCAGCCAATCTATATTGACTTGCCTAAGAGGAAGCCTCCCGGTGCTCAGTGGCTCCCACTTGTGAACAGACCTCTGGCGGACAGGCTGCAGGGTGCCTGGCTGGGAACCTTCACTTCCAAGTGGAACTTGATGGTCCAAAGCAGCAAATGGCCCCTTTTCTCCAGAGAGCAGGCAGTGCACAGCGATGCTTACGAAATGCTGCTTTCCCTGGAATAACGACGGCTCTGCTCCCTGGGCCAGAATGTCTCCCTCTCTCCCCATTGCTGAGCAGTGTGCCAGATGCCAGAGTTCCAGAGCCGGGACAAAGAGGCATTTGAGAGAAAGTGACATGGGGGGGTCTTTCTCGGAGCTGGCTGGGACAACCTCAAGCTCTCGATGGTGGACTCCAGAGCCCCACACAGAGGCTGCCCAAGCCCTAGATGGCCTGAGCTTAGCAAAATAGCCATGTCACGTTGGCCTCCATCTCACAAGCACCTGGGCTGCATACTAAGCTGCTTCCTCCAAGCGAGCCAGCGAGGGACCTTCCGTTCAGACAGGGCTGCCTGCCTGCCTCCTCCTCTCCAGATTTGGCCTTCCAGGCTTCAGGTGAAACACCCTTGAGAGTGCCCATGGTCGGGAAATGAAGATCCCAGCATCTGCTTTTGCAGTTAGCGGCGGAGGATGGAGGGAGGCCCTCTTGGGCTTTGGGACCCAGCTTGGGAAGAAAGGTGGTCACTGATAATGGCTGAGTCTCCCAGTGTTATGGAAATTTGAGTGGAAATATCAGGAAGAACTCAGAAGATGCTCACTCAAGCAAGAGATTACTGGAGCTGCAGACATCAGTCGGACAAAGTTTTGTCCCTCAAAAGACCGAGTGTCTTTGTACATTTTGCACAAACATTTTATATCTTTACTGTCACGTAAGCAACCTTTACTTAAAGAGATTATTCCTTTGTAACAATAGAAATTCATACAGGTGAAAGATTTTTATCTCTAGAGGCTTCCTGGCTTGTGAGAGGAACAGAATGTGGAAGGATACCTGGTTACACACTTTCACCATGGAAAACATTCACTGTTATCTAGCACGTATAGATTTGACATTTTGTTGATCCATCCGGGCTTCCGTTCACACAAGGAGAAGGAATTAAAATATTATTTTAATCTTATAATGTTTGGGCTTCAGATAAGTCCTTCCGTTTTGCCTGACAATCAATATCTCCATTGCATTGTTTTAAAGCTGTCTTCATCTGTTTTACGGTAGCGCTTCTTGCCCGTCGCTGCAGGGCCAGCTGAGGACAAAGAGGGGAATTCCCTTCCAGATAGGCATCGTTTACCAGTTTTAAGGGGGCTGGCTGGTGCATTGTGACCATAATCCCTTCTCCGGGGAGCCTGTGAAAGTTGATTTGAAAGCTTTTGCCTGTCTGCAAACTGCCTGGGCTCACAGAACGATCTCAAAGGTATCAACATAAATCTAATAAATTCTAATAAAAATCTACAAAAATCTAACATCTAGTTTTCTTCCATTATACCAGCATCTCTCCCCCTTCCTGGATGAGTAATCCCCCCCCCATGTGACTCCGATGCCACCAGCTAACTGCGATTCCTTTGCCAGGAAGAGACAGGAAAAGAAATTATTTCTTTTCCCTTCAACATGACAGACATTTCCATATCTCTTAATTTGTCATCCAGGAAGGTCAGTTGATGTTTCTTGTTGGGAGCCGTCAGAGGAGGCAGTTCAGACTGGCCAGACTGAAGCACCGCAAGCATGTGCCTGTGCTAGAGCCAAAGGCCAGGGGTTGTGGGGCAGAAAGAGCTGGGACTCCAAGACTGGGGGGCTCCTTCCAGGCACAGATATCTGATCTGGGCTAGTGGATCAGCTGTCCACTGAGCCCCCCTGTGGCTCGCCTCCCCTCATCACCTACCAATATTGTACAGGCACTTTGCCAGGCTTCAAGAGACCGGAGGAATTAGATTTCCATCTCGCCAAAGTAACATTCTAGGGGATTAATTGCCTATACAGTGGCGCCTCACGTAAAGTATGTTTCACGTAACAAACAAAAATTTCTCTAGGATTCTGCTTCATGTAACAAACTGTGCTTCACGTAAAGAACACATTCATTGGCATTTGGGGCAGACGCGCTGGCCAGCAGCCTGTTTAAAAAGCGTCAGGGCTGCCTAGCGCGCCTGTCCATAGCGAAAGCAACACTTCCATGCTGTTCCTCCCGTGGCCGGAGGGAGAGAAGAGCATGGAGAAGAGGGAAGCAGCTCAGGGTAGCCAGGAGGGAGCAGGGGGGAGAGAGGCTCAGGATGGAGAGAAGGAGAAAGTGGGGAGACACTTTGAAGGTGTCTTGGATTGCAGCCTCCTAACCATGTCAACTCAGAAGTAAGCCCCATTGTGTTAAATGGGTCTTACTCCCAGGAAAGTGTCTTTAGGACTGCAGCCTAAGTAGACTTCATAAGATCATGCACACTGAATGCATGTTTTGAATTCAAACCCAGTGTTCTGTCATCATTTTTACATTCAGTTAATATTTTTATATGAATATTTGGGGGGTTGTGGAACCAATTGTCTGAGTTTCCATTATTTCCTATGGGAAAATCCGCTTCGCGTAAAGAATGTTTCACATACCTCCAGAACGAATTAAATTTGTTACGTGAGGCATCGCTGTTCCTCTGAGAGGTAATATGAACTTCAGCCTGTAGGCCAGTAATCAGCACTGAACAGAAGCACCTGAGATTGGGAAGGGCAGTCTTTCCCCCTATATATGTGTCCAGCGCCATGCTTTAGTGTGGGTTGTAGAAGGAGCCAAGAGAGAAGTACGGACTTGACACTGAATGCTGGACTTGTAGGAATGATCTCGGACTGTTTCTTAACTTTGGCTTATGCATATCCCTATAATACAGGTTGCTCGAACTCACATCCTGTCTGTTTGAGACCTAATCAGTGCCCGCTTCCATTGCTATAGGTGGGGGCAACACCCCCCTGACCATGGCACACTTCAAGACTCCAGGGCAAGACTCCAGGGCACTTGAAGACTCCTTTTGGATGTTTGTTTTTATACGTTTTTAATCATTTCTATGTCTATTTTATTTTTTGTGAGCTGCCATGAGCCTTTTATAGAAAAAAGCAGGATATAAAGTTAATAATAATAATAATAACCCTGCAGGCCGGTGGCATAGCTAGAAGGGGGTGGAGCAGTCAAGTCTTTATTGAATTCATAGAATTCTAGAATTGGAAGGGATCCAGTAGGTCATCTAGTCCAACCCCCTACCTGTAGCAAGAAATTATTTAAGTAATTTTTATTTTATTATTTAAGTAATTTTTATCCCGCCTTTCTTCCCCCACAGGGGGGAACTCAAGGCGGCTGAACAATTAAAAAACAATAAAACACCACTAAAATTACATATGATAATAAATAGAGATAAATAGAAATTTATATATCTAAATCCTCCTTTATAAATAGAAATCCTCTGAGAGCATTTCCAACACGTGCTTGTTGAGGGAATCTCCAATGACCACCACCTTCCTCCATACTTTTTGGTTTTGGTAGCTGTTGGGGTCTTTGAGGGGGATCTGCAGGCGTGCCAGTAAGGGGATATACAGCTCTGTTTTGCTCCCCCCAGCCTGGAATGGCTCCCAAGGGGAGAGACTCCCTCCAAGACTGACTCTTCCACCCCCTAACTAGGCGACTTCTCCAGGCAGCACTTCTCAGGAAAGCAGGGTGACCAGATGCCAAACCCAAAATTCCTGAACGCCAAGGCCAAAATTCCTACCCACTGAAAAAAATTGCCAAAAATGTATGTTTTTTGTTTTTGTTTTTCAGTTTTTTTACCATAACTTTTGATAAGAAAGAGATATCTCCAAACTGATTTTTGCATCGGATTCTGCTCTTCAATACGAATCCAACGACATATGGCATGATGGGGTACTGCGCACTATCACAAAGTTTCAAAATGAAGCCAAAATGTAGGACACCCGGACAGGAGGCTAAAAATCCGGGCAAATCCGGGTTTTTCCGGTCATCTGGTCACCCTGCAGGAAAGTCCTCTCTGTTCAGGTAGATGCAGAGGGGGCAAGACTCTGACTGCTCCGCTCCAGGGCAGACTTGCTCATGCAGCAATGAAATGCTGCTCCCTCCCGTGGCTTCTCCTGCAAGTGCGCCAGTCAAGGAGGCAGGTTGCACCAGAGAACCCAGACCACCCAGGCCTTCTTTTACTGGAAACTGGAAGCAGGTGGATGACCCAGGGGTTTGCAGAGACTGCGATCCCAGTCTACTCATGTGGGGTCTGCATTCATAGAATCCTAGAGTTGGAAGGGACCTAGTAGGTCATCTAGTCCAACCCCTGCCTGTAGCAGGAAATTCCCCTAGCATCCCCGACACGTGCTTGTCGATCCTCTGCTTGAAGACCCTGTGAGGGAGAGTCACCACCTCCCTTGGCACTGCCAAACCACCCTCACTGTCAGGATTTTTTTCTGGATATCCAACCAGAATCTCCTCCCTTGCAGTTTGTACCCATTGGGTCTAGTTCTGTCTTCAGAGGCAGCTATCCAGAGAATGAAGAGTTCTGCCTTCAGAGGCACTGATGACATGTGTGGCAAATGCCCCTGGATACTCACTGCTCCTTTGGGGGAAGGTTGGCACCAACAAGGGTGGGGAAGGGGAGGAGGAAGGCCACATGGGTACTTCCCAAGACACCCGCCACTTTTCTCTTTCCAAGGCATTCTCCGTATTTGTCAGTGAGTTTGGCGCTGCTGAGGATGAGGCAGATCCTGAGGGAGTGAGATCAAGGTGAGTGCAAGACTGACTGGGGATGCTCCTTTTTGGCCTGACGTGAGTTCATGGGGTGAAGATGGTTCTCTCTTTGGAGGATCAGAGCCCCAGAAAGGGCTCAATGGGGCACATGTGCATCCCCCCACCTTCCGTTTCTCACATATTGGTGTGATGGAGCTGTGATTCTGGGCAGCAGCAAGATGGACAATCATGGACCATTTGGAGCTGCCTATAATAATCTGCCTTTTAATGATTAAGGATAGTATTTATATGTTGTTTTTCTACAAAAGCTCACAAAGTGGGTTACAGAAGAACCTGAGCAAGGAGTGGTTCCCTGTCCCAAAAGGGCTCGCAATCTGAAAAGGTTCAGAAGACACCAGTGGAGAGACGGGCACCAGGAAAGACTGGTGCTGGGCAAAGGTTGGCCTGTGTTTCCTTCTTGTCCTCCCAAGTGGCAGTGGACCTTCTGCCCCCTGGAGGCCACCTTGCTGATCTGCCAGGACACGTGGCCAGTACCACGCAGGGCAGAGCCAGGGCGATTGTGTCTCTGCATTCAGAGACCGTGGTGCGCCTGAGCTGGAGGGGCATCGACTCCAGCTGGCTTGTCAAAATCAGACACTGGAAGAATCGGGCAGAGTTCAAAGCAAGAAATGCCATGAGTAGTTTAGATGAAATCCAAATTAAATCCAGTGCTTGTCAAATGCTGTGATGTTACCCCGCAGAAGACGGAGGAGAGGGCTGGCCTCCATGCTATTAATAGGCTCCAGCTCCTGCTGACTCTGCTGACTCCACCGCAGGGTGACTCTCTTCCTCCGTCCTGCCCCACACATTCCCTGTGGAAGATCTGGCCTGATTCACAATGCAAGGCACTAGTGGGTACTGCTTTCAAGATTGGGGGCACACAACTTGCTTCTGTCCTGTTAATACGAAGTTTTGCGCAGTACCTTCTGCACAGCAGGGCGACGGTCCTGGCTGGAGCGTCCTTCTCCCCCAGGGTAGCTGGCGTCTCCCATTTGGCTTCTGCCAGTTGGTGTTGACCCTGGCGTTCGATGCAGAGGAGTGCCCTACCTTGCCCCCCATGCATGGAACTCTTCCTGGAGCTGGGGCCACTTGAGACAACAGGTGGAGGCAATGTTTCCCGAGACCAGTTGCTCCCCCCACCCTCTGCTCCTAGGCTGCAGCGGCCCTTTTTGTGCCAGCAGAGTGTGAGTTGCACAAGGTCAATGCCCTCCTGGGTGTCCACTGATTGCCCCCCTTCTCAAAGGCTCTCAAGGCACTTGCCAATGTGGAAAGAAACCCCTGGCCAAAGGTGCAAAGCTGTGTCACAAGCTGAGCTTCTCCCTTCAAGCGATGGGACCTTCCAGCAGTCCTTGTCTCTACCTTCAATGCCATCCCTTTAAAGAAGGGGGAGCTGGAATGTAGCCAGCAGGTTCTGTCTCCCCCAGGCCTACGTTTCCCCTTTTGTGACCCCCAGTTTTTTCTGATTTTGCCAGTCTTGGGAGGCCCACTTGAAGACAGGGCTTTCCAAGGGGGCTTGTGGGCCCAGGCCTGGAACTGCTTGCCTGGCTCCAACTCCCTTGCACGCAGAGGCCAGAAGGACTGGGGTTCCATCTCGGCCTTTTCCCACAAGTCCCCACAGCCGAGTCTCCCCCCCACCCCCATTAATTCTGCTCTTTCTCTCCAGAGGTCCATTGCAGTGACCTCTGCCTGGGGAATTCTCTTCCACAAAATCTGGACAGGACCCTTGGTCCCATTGACCAGTTAAAAAAAAAGCAGGCCTCCGTCAGTCTCGAAAGACTCTGGTATCGTGCTCGGTGCTGCATACGCTGCATGCGAAGCACGAAAGCCTGGGTTGGATTGTTATGGAGGAGAGGCTGTTACCCAAGCAGCAAATCCCCCTCTCCACGCCACTGAATTAGTCCGATGGAAAGGCAGAGCCAAAACCATTGAATCCAGCTGCGTCGCAGAGCTGGGCTAAGGACAGGAGCTCACCCTGTCTTGAAGGGCTGACCCGGGAACCAAACCCTGGCCTGCTGGTTAACAGGCACAGCGTCTTTACCGCTTGCTCCACCCACAGCCCCTCCATTGACCAATATGTGAACACAATCCCCCCAAATTGGGATTGTCCCTGTTTTTTGGGACGTATGGCCACCCTAGCTCCACCACATCCAGTGAGGAGAGGAAATGCTTTCCTTGGCTCTTCCATCACAGAATCCTTCTTTTTGTTGGGGTGGCCTCCATTTCTCTATTTTTGAAAGGTCTACTTTTCACCATCACTCCTTGGAAAAGCAGCTTCCCGTTCCTCAGTGACCTTGACTCAACCAGAGCTTTGGTTGTAATTTGGGAGGCACTGGATCCAGCAAGCCCATTTTTCTGGTGCGCACTGGGTGCTCTTGATGACCAGGGCGATGTAAGGCCTGGAGTGACCCTGCTCACAGTGACCAGTTTGGCCAGAAAGAAATGCTGCAGGTTGGGTCAGATGGAGGGATGTGTGCGCCTCTCCAAAGTCCAGGGTGGTGCATCTTCCTCCAAAGGCTGCACCACCACTAGATTGCAGAGGGTTTTTTGGGAATTACTGTCCCTGTTTTTGGGAATTACTGACAGGTTTGGCAGAGGGTCCTGTCCTGGTTTTGTAGAAGAGAATTATGGCAAGCCTACCATCCACCTTTCTGTGCCACCCTGTTCTGGCTGGGGCTGTGCTCCATGTTCACTCACCTGTCTGTGCAGGAAGGGCAGAAGGGGTTTCGTTGTCCTCGTCCCCCCTTGAGTTGATTTGGTCTTCGTTTCTCCAGACGTGTCCTTCATGTTGCACACCAGTATAGATACCCAACATAATTGCCCCCCACTGTTGTCCCCCCACCTCTAGAATCCCGGCTAAAGGCCTGGCGTGTGGTTCTGGACCAGAGTGATCCTGGTTTTTCACACTCACACTCACCTGTGGAGGAGTGACCTGCAGTGGTGCTCCCAGTGCTGAACTGGGTGCCCCCCACTTGTCTGCTGCTCCGTCCCTTTGGAGAGACACCCGTCTGCCCCACGCAAAGTGGGGGCTCTGCAGTAGCATAGCCAGAGGGGGGCAGAGCAGTCAGACTTGGGGGGAGCCATTCCAGGTGAGGGGAGCAGATGGAATGGCTCCCTGGAATGGCTCCGAAGGGGTGAGGCTCCCCCCAAGACCGACTGCTCTGCCCCCCTCTGGCTATGCCACTGCAGTCTCCCCTTCAGAACCTTCAGCCCCCCAGCGTTCCTTGAGGCTCCGTTCTGCTGCCCCACCTGGAATGGCTCCGAAGGGGTGAGGCTCCCCAAGACTGACTGCTGCGCCCCTCCAGCGACGCCGCTGGCTGAGCGGGGCCGGTGTGTTCTCCCTCCCTCCTTTCCAGCACCCGGGCAGGAGCAGCGCAGCCTCCCCCCAGGAGCGCGCAGGGCTCGGGCTGCGGAGATCGGGGACGAGCCGTGCCCAGCGCTCTGCGGTCTCCTCCGTCGGGGGGCGCGGGCGGGCCGGGCACCTGCGGCGGTGCGAAGGGGCTCCCCCCGGCCTCGCGAGGGCGGCGCTCCGGCTGGTTGTGTGGCTGACGCCGGAGCCCGTCGGGGGCGGCGCTGGGCCGGATTGGCCTCGTCGGGAGCGGCGGAGCGGCGGGCGGGCCTGGCCGGGAGCGCGTCGCTGTCGTCGGACGGAGCTGGCGGAGGAGCGGCGCTGGCTGCCTGGGCTGGCTGCCTCTCCGGCCGGCCCTCCGTCCATGTGAAGCCGGCCGGCCGGCAAGATGCTGAGCCGGCTGCTGAGCGGGAGCAGCCGCAGCCTGGAGCGCGAGTTCAGCTGCACCGTCCGCCTCCTCGACGACACCGAGTATTCCTGCACCATCCAGGTGGGCGCTGCGGGGGGCTGCCTGGGGGGGCTTCTTGGGGGGGGGTCGTCTCCAGCTCTTTCCCCCACGTCAATGCCATCCCATCGGCGGGACCCTCGAGGGCATCCCCCCCGCTCCTTCCTTGGCACAACCCGGTGGCGTAGTTAGAGGGGGCGGAGGAGTCGGTCTTGGAGGAAGCTCACCCCTTTGCCTGGAAGGGCTCCGAAGGGGTGAGGCTCCCCAGGACTGAATCGTACGCCCCCTCTAGCTACGCCACTGCACCCTCCAAACCAGAACCTTCAGCCCCCCGACGTTCCACCGCCCGGCTCCGTTCTGCTCGCTCCAGCCTGGAATGGCTCCGAAGGCTGACTTCGCCCCCTATAGCTACGCCACCGACACAGCCGTCGAGGTTCCGCGGGGCGCCGGTCCGGGCGAAGGGGGCTACTGCGGGGCACCCGCGAGGTGCCCGTTCCCGGCTCTCGTTCCCTCGGGGAAGGCTGCGGGTACCCGTCCTGCCGCGCCAAGCAGAAGCAGCGCCGTCGTCGGGGCCGAGCGGGCACCGTCCTCCCGGTGCTGCATTCGCGGGAGCCCCTCCGATCCCGATCCCTGCGATGCTGCTGAGCCCGTCCCGGCAGAGGCATCGCCCGCCCCGAAGGTCCCCGTCGCGGGTCTGGGAAGGAGCGGGGGCCCCGCGGGGGCCCCGCGGGTGCAGGAGCCGCCTTCCTTCCTTCCTGGCAGCGGAGGCTTTGCCCACCCGACGGCAGTCCTGCTCCGGAGGTCCTGCTGCGATGGGGGAAGGAAGGAGGGGGGCGGCTCCGAAGCGGGACAGCCTGGCGGAGCCCAGATTGTCTGAGACGGGGACAGTGGCGTAGCTCGAGGGGGCGCAGCAGTCTAGATGACCCCCACCGCCTGGAATGGCTCCGAAGGGAAGGGACCCCTTGCAGGCCTCCCTCCGAGAGAGGGTTTTGACCGGCTTCTCCGCCCCCTTCAGCTACCCCCCCCCCCCCGATCAGGAGCTCCTCTGCCTGCCCACAGCCCCCTTGGCACCAGGCAGAACAGCGGGAAACCCACTCCAGTCCAGTCTTCCTTGCTCCCTGAGGGCACCCAGCCCAGCCCTGCAGCTGGGGCAGAGGGGCTTTGGGTGGTGGGCTGCCCCTTCCCGCCTGGCACTGAGCGGTCGGCCAGGCTGAGCAGAACCCCTGACTCCAGGGTAGGTCACAGGGCGGGTTCCGGGGGTGGCAGTGCCCTTGGGATGGGCCCTCCTGCCCACAACCTGCCCAGCATCCCGGGCTGGCACCTGCGTCCTCCTGTCCTGGCCCCAGTGCTTGGCCTGAGCGCAGGGCCCTGAGGCCTGTCCTGGACCTGCCACCCGGCCCACCTGGCACTGCTGCTGCCAGATGGGGGGCAGTCAGTGGAGCTGGGATCTCTGGGCTGGCCAGCCACAGGGGACAGAGAGCAGGAGTGCCCCTGCCCTGCCAAGGCGCCTCTGAACTGGAGGGGGGCATCTGTTCACTCTGTCTGCTGCTTGTGCCAGGGCTGGAAGGGCCTGAGGTGCTGGGCAGCGACCTGCCCTCTCTGTGCACCTGCACCCCACAGGCTGCCTGCCTGCCTGCTGGGGGTGCAGCACATGGGGCCCAACCCAGCAGGGGTATTCCTGCTACCGCCCACCCACTGGTCCCAGGCCTGCTGCCCCTACTGCCCCCTTGCCATGTGGCTCCCCTTCAGACTGCACCCAAATGTGCACCCTGCCTGCCTCTCCCCCCTCTCCCCTCCCCTCCCCCTGCCAGTTCTGCTCCTTTGTTCCCCACCCCCACCGGCTTAAAGAGGCAGGACTCGGAGAAGAACAAAGAAGGAGCGATGCATGGCGTGTTCCGGGGCTTGGGCAGCAGCTGTCGGGTTGGCAGCCCCTGCCATGCTGCCCGCCTCGGCATGGGCTGCTGGGCTTTGTCTAGTCCAGGCCAGCTGGGAGGGCCGGGGTGCCCCCTTGCAGGGCATCTGTCCACCAACCTGTCCCCAAACAGAGTGGGGGGGGGTGGTTTTCTTCCATAGGTGCCCTTTGTGCCAGCCCCAGGCTTGCAGGTGTGTGTTTGGGGGTTTCCTCTCCAGAGAGGACAGCAGTGCCCAGCAACACACACTGCTGCCCTAGGTTGAGCTGTGGGCAGCTTCCCCCCCCCCTGCTGGGCTTCTGGCAAGATGAGCAGCAGCTACGGCTTCCCCCAAGTCATGGGTGCTGATAGAGACCAAGCTGGGCTGGGCCCCTTTCTGGTGACCTTGTTCAGTTCATTAACTGGCCAGCTCGGGGTCTTCTGGGCTGGAATGCACTCTGATCTAGATGAGGACCCTTGGGTGACCCCTGTGGCCTTGCTGGGATCTGGCTTGGTGGTGGCATCCAGTCTGCCTCTCCCTCTCCCTCTTTATTGGTGCCTGTAGAGCAGCCTTGCTGGCTAAGATCTGGCATTTCCCAGGAGAAGTGTGGAGAAACCCTAGCCAGGGGTACTTGAGCCTAAAAGTACCTGGCTGGAATCAGGCCCAGCCCAAGGCTCATCTCCTCCTGTGTCTCCTGGTGGCCCACCAGACCCCAAGGTATCTGCACCCTCTTTGGTGCTCCTTTGCACCTGGCAGTCAGAGGTGGGTCTCCTCCAAAATGGGAGGTTGCATCTAGTCATCAGAGCTTGACACCTGTAATGGACTCTTCCCCACCCCCCCCCCCATGTAATGTCCAAACCCCCTTTAAAGGCATGTAGGCCAGATGCCATCATCACATCCTGTGGCAAGGAGTTCCGCAGATTAAATTCGTGCTGGGTAAAGAAATGTTTCCGTCAGTTTGAGTGCATGGTCCTGGTGTTGTATGAGAAGGTGAAGAACTTCCTTCCCTCCGTGTGTCTCAATTCCGTCTCCTCTCAAACGGCGTCCTTCCAGATCAGGGTGTCCAAACCTAAGCCCAAGGGGCCAGGTATGGCTCTCAGCGTCCCCCACGTGGCCCTCAGCAAAACCTCTCCAACTGGCCCACAGGCAAACCTTCAGAGGCAAGGGGAACTCTGCCCCCCACACCTCCAGAGGGTGTTCTGAGGACTGGGGAGGCTCCGTTCTCTGTCTGTGAAGGTACTTGAAGATCACCCCCCTTCCTGTGTGCTGGGAAATATTTATTAATTAATTTGAATTCCTTCATATGAGTTCCATCTCTAATATAGTCGTCTATGTAAATTTATGTAAATTCTTTCTTTCTGGACCCCGACACAGTGCCAGAGAGATGATTTGCCCCTCCTGCCAAGTTTGGGCACCCCTGTTCTTGACTGAAGAGCCCCAATCACTGTAACGGCCTTTGCTCCCAAGGGAGGCGCTCCAGCCCGTACTGGGATTGCATTTTTGGCAAGAGTCCCTGGGATCTCCAAACTGGAAATGACCCCAAACTCCGAATGTTTTCTGAGCTCATCAGGAGAACCACTGGATGTTCTGACTTCAGCTTGTCCCATCGCCTCCCTTGTCCTGGTTATTCAGATCCCCAACCTTTCCCTTCCATGTGTGTGGGTGTTGCTGGCAGTGGGCTTGCCCCAGCTTGGTTCTTGTGCCCTTGTGATCTGACGCTCGCTGTCTGCGTTCTGACCTGTGTTCACTTTTCTGCATCCCAGCAACGTTGTTTGCAAGCCCAGTCCTCTGGGGCAAAACAAAAAAACCCCATTGACTTAGTTGCCAAGAATGTTTGAATGAGGTTAGGATATTTTTGGGTGCTGAATCCAAGCATGGCATTGGTTTTGCCCAGTTGGCTCCAGTTCTGGGAGGATGACAGAGCCACTTTATATGCCGATTCAAGCAGCTTTGAAGAAGCTCATTCCGTGCGTTCCTCACAAAGAAGCTGCTTGAAGCAGCATATGAGGTGGAGAAGCTATTCCCCCAAAACTTGGGCCAACTATATTTTCTTAAATCTAACACTCACCTTTTAAAGCCAAATTTAGTCTCCAAAACCAGGGTGCGCATTAGATGTGATGGTTAAGTAGTTTCAAGTAAATGTGGTGTTTTGGTTATTCGTATAGGGTGTGCATTCGATTCAACGGCACGTTAGATTTGAGTAAATATAATATCTCCAAGAATAGGTCTAACTTTGAAGACATCCAAATGTGTGCCATTGGCACCTGCGCTCTTGGAGATCTTGGAAGCAGTCTTCGGCCTGCTGTTCAGGGCACCCGGCCTGAAAATGCTGGCAAGCTCCCGTTGGGTCTTCCGTACATGGCGAGGGGAAGAGATCTCTGCTTTGGTGAGCGTGCAGGTTGCAGCTGTCAGCAGGGCTGGTTTTGCAGACTTCAGAGCTCCCTGGCCTGGACTGCAGCCCCCTTTGCTGCAGAGAGAGTCTGGTGCAAGTGGATTTGCATCTGGCTGCTGAAAGTCATGCTGTAAGCGGAAGCACCTTCAGCTGTCACGTTACTCTTTGGTTCCTTTAGACCTGATGAGCCTTCCTTTGACATGTGGGGAGTGGGTTTGGGGAGACTGCAGGGTCCTCTGGGGCTGTGGGAGGCTCTGCGCTTTTGGAGACCTGCATCTTCCAAATCGAGCCGCCTGTGTGCTGGATGGAGCTTTCTGTTTCTGGGCCTTGCAGGGTCTCCTCGAGCAGTGCCAGACAGATTCATGACTTGCTATTCTCTGGAATAAACAAACTGCGGTTCCTCCACATCTTCAGATGCATCTCCTCTTCTTTTAATGGGACGTGGCTCAAATTTGGCTTGTGAGCGTACAGTTTTGTTCCTGGAACTGGCAAGTGAGACGTGAGACTGATCTGGATTGAGCAAGGGTTTCCATATCATTTAATCCATCATGGATTCATGGCCAGCACACTTTCCCAGTTCAGGTTTCCCTGGGGTTGGTGAAGCAAGGTGGGTTGCGGAGCCCCCGTCCACACCCTTTCCAGCTGAGCTCATTTTGGCTGTGAGCCTCTCTCCATCTTCTTGGAGTTTCATCTCCAAGGCTTCAGGGTCAGAGAACCCAAGAGTCCAAATGTTCCCAAGTCCTCCCTTTAAAGCTGGCCTGGAGAAACTGAGGAGAGAGAGAGGACCTCAGCGCTGTGCCAGAGGTGAAAATTCTTGCATGCCACCACAATAGTCAGAGTCGAGCACAGCTTTGTGGTGGGGACACATCACATCATAAACATGAGCCAGGCTCCGTGTCCAGGCTTGGGTGCAGGAGGCTCTTCTAGGTGGCTCTTCTAGGCCCTTGCAGCTCCACGCTTCTATTTTAGCCTTAAGTAGGCCAGCCCAGGAGGAGACCTAGATCCAAAACGCAGTAAGGATACGGTGTGACCTCATTAAGAGGCAGGCCTGTCCCTTCAGCTTCAGTTAGTTGCTGTCTCCTTGGAATAGGAAACAAATGGGAGGAGAAAGTCTTCTGGACCGGCCAGGCCTGCAGGCCTGCAACTCGGGCTTGTTAGCGCTGCTGTGCCGGAGAGGCTCGGAGCTGCAGAGTCGGGCTTTGCCGCTCCAGCAGAAGTGCCCGATGAGTTCTGTGCCTGGCCAGTGGAGTCCAGTGTTGGCAGAGGTGCTGGCTGGAGTCTTCGCAAATGTGACAGATTTGGGATGTGTCGGGGGGACAATCTGGTCTCAGAACAAGTGATGCAAGTTGATGTGTTGCGCAAACGGCTTGGCTTGCCTGCAAGTTGCCTGTCTGAATGTCACTCTATGAATGAGGGTGGAAGGAGAGGGTGTAAAGCTGTCAGGGAAGGGCAAGGATTCAGATGGAGCCTGCAGGGGGGCCCTGGGTGCCCTCTGGCGGACGCGGCCTTCACCCCAGTCCTGCCCTCATGTTCTGCGCACAGGGGAGAGGGCAGGCTCACTGGAGCAGGCTCAGTCCCCGGGGGGCATGGGAGATCTGCACATCGTGGCTGCTGTGAGATATATCGAGGAAGCTGGACTAGACGGGTCTTTGGCCTGATCCCGCACGCACTTCTTTGTGGCTCCCACTGGTCTTACCATCTTGCCCTGGCTGTAATTTGTAGGCTGAAGCCTGGATCTGCAGCAGCTTCAGCATTGAGGCTGACAACCCTTCTCTGGGTCTGGGTTGAAGAGCGAGCTTCTCTTGGGGTGTCGGTGCTGGAGCAGAACTGGCTGTCGGGTTGCTGAAAGGAAGCCCCTCCAGAGAGCCTTCTTGCTCCTGCTTCTTTTCCCAAGGGGTCTTTGTGCCTTCGGCCGGCAGCCTCAGCTGCAGGGGCTTCCTCCACATTGCCCTGCCCAACCCTGCCGGCCATGTTCAGAGATGCTCTGCTTCCTCTTGTGGTGGAGGCATGTGGTGGTTCTGCGCTATAACTTTGGCTCAACTCTCCTCTGAGAACGGAGTTGTGCAAATCAAGGTGTGTGACCCCAACAGGACTGACATCTTCCGATGGAGCCATCTGCAGATTTTCCACTTACAGTCTTGGCACCCAGAATGCAGGGAAAGCAGACGGAGTCCTTCCTTGCGCCACCTCCCAGTTGCTGATGGCTAGAAACCCGAGGTGTCTGAACGTCACATGGTGTTGAAATGTCTGTAAGCCAGTGGTGGGCTCCAGCAGGTTCTCACCTACTCTAGAGGACCGGTTGTTAACAAGAGAGAGGACATACAAAGTTAAAAAATAGCCATGTAGAAGTGGCTGCCAGATGGGCAGAGAACCCGTTGTTCATTTCTTTGAACCCCATCACTGCTGTAAGCTCACTGTGGCCACAAACCTGACCCCCAGGTAGGCTGGCACAAGTCTTGGCACAAGTCCCTGCCCCCTGCGGGTGTCACAAAAGTGCCGTAAGGAACTTCTGTGCTACTCCTTGGGAGACTAGGCCAGTGAACAGAAATGCATGGCCCCCCATATCACATGGGAATGGGGAACAGGTGAGTTGTGCCAGCCTCAGTGGGTTAGGATTGTGCCCTCAGTGCCTCTGGATTATGTGATAGGCTTGAAATCCCAACCAGTCCAGATGGTTTCCCCAAAACAGTGGGGTGACCAGAGTGTGTGAGGAGGGCGTTGCACCGGTTGTGTTGGGCTTGTTCGCCATAATCACAGTTGCATACAGTGCTGTGAAGATCTTCACAGGAGGGCCCACAACACTGTGGCTGAGTGTTGGGATCAGAGAACAGGGTTCTGGGCTGCCAGATTGGAAAGAGTCAGACCCTTCTGGAGTGGAGAAGGGTTGCTGGGGGTGGGGGGAGCTTTCCAGTTGTGGGGTGTGTTTAGACATAGATTTATATTTTTATGGTTTTTTGTGGAAGCCCCATAGGGTTAATTGGGAAGCAAGAGGGCCTCCCACCCTCACCGATCAAGAACACTGATTGACTGATGGATTGACTGGATTTATATCCTGCCTTTCTTCCTCGGAAGATACTCGAGGCAGCTAAAAACATTAAAATAAAATATGATTAAAAGCTGGATAAAAACATTTAAGAACCAAACAATAAAAAACAATTAACACTAATGAAAAACAATAAGACCAGGTTAAAAGGCAGCAATAAAATAAGCGTCAGTATCTAAAAAGATATGCCTGTCTAAATAAAAATATTTTTCAGGCCTCCCTGGAAGGACAGCAACAAGGAGACTTTCCTTAACTTGGTGGGGAGGGAGTTCCAGAAGGGGGGTGCCACCACCAAGAAGGCCCTGTTTCTGGCTGGCCTGGGCCTGGAGCCTGCTGGAGCCTTCACATGCCAAACGGGAATCCTGGGGTGCTCGCTGGACCCTCATTTGCTGTGGGAACCGGTGGGGGGAGCGGAGCTGCAGGACCCTGGACCAGCCCCCTTCCAGCTGGGGAGGGAATAGGGAGGCAGAATGGGGGATGGCTGGCTCGCTTTTGTTCCAAGCACTCCATAACCTTTGGGCTCTGGGAGATGCGCTGCATGCGCCAGCCAGTCTTGGCAGGCACCGGGGCAGGTTCTTCTGGTAAGGTTTCAGGGACTGAAATTCAGAGCAAGTGAAAGAGGGAGGGCCGGGGGGGGGGGCGATGTGGGATGTGAGAAGGAACGGCCTCACATTCAGAGTGGTGGCAGCTGCTGTGGGGAAAAATTGGGGGTTATGGCTTGGGGGGTCTTTGGCCTGCCTACAGGGAATAGCTAGCTTGTCACCTCGGAGCTGGTGTGGAGCATCTCCTGTAATGCCTGGATGAGTGTCTTGAGTTGCGGGGGCTCCTGCACAGCGTCCCTGCCTGCCCCCTCCAAGGCCAGAGGAATGGACCATGTGCTGCTGAGCCGCGTGTCAGTCCAGACCTGGTATGCAGAGAAGCTCTCAGGAGCCAGAGGCCAAACCTGATCTGGTCAAACTAGCCAGGGGTCCAAACCTGATCTGCCTTCAGGTGCCTCTGTGCTTGTCGGGTGCCAAGAGACCATGCCTGCCTTGGCTTGCTCCCCGCCTCTTGGCTCCGCCTGCAGCGCCAACCCGGGTGGGTGGCTGGGTGGGTGCTCTGCTGGGGAGAAAGAGGTCCAAGGCAGAGAAGGTGGCCAGGCTCAGGCTGTGCTTTGAGGTGGGGGTGCCGGTGGGCATCAGTGCTTGGCACGTGGTCAGCATGTACAGGTGGAAGGTGGGGAGGATCTTCTGGAGCAGGGAAGTCATGGGAGACCTGACTTGTTTCAAGGGTTTTCAAGCACCCCACATGCTCCTGTGTGTTCATCACTGGCTGGTGAGCCGCTTCTGTCTGCCCCACAAACTGTGGTGCAAAGACGGAAGAGGCAGTTCCAGAGTGAAAGTTGTGGCTCCTCAATTGAGAGGCCTCTGCTGTTTGAGACAACCCTGTGTTGGGGGGGGGGGGAGCCAGCATGGGAAAGGCGGTCCTTCCTCTAGACCCCACCAGAGTTGTGTGGAAAGAAGCCTGAGGAAGCCCACCTTATTGTGCCAGCTACTCTTGGGTCTGAACTGCTGAAAGGGCTTCCTTGGCACTCTGCTTCACTGCCCTGCCGAGATCTTCTTGGGTAGACTCCTGGGGAGTTTGTGTGGGGTGGTTTCTTGTGTGATGGGGCAGCTGGTTGGCTGGGCCCTGGACATTAGGCAAGGTGCTGGACACCAGTGGCTTCACTATGGTGGTGTGGGTGGTGCAGTCTGCACCGGGTGACACACCCAAGGTGGGGTGACGTGCACTGTGGGACCTAAAAATTGCAACTTCATAATGGAGCGTCAAACCGCATAATGTCATATACCATTGAATTCATATAGAGGAGCAGAATCCAATGCAAAACTCCATTTTGAAATAGCACCATCCTGTCAAATGTTATGGCCAAAAAACTAAAATATGCATTGAACTCTATGGAAAGTGAAAGTGACCCATATCATGGCTTTACTCGCAAGTAGGCAAATGTGCCATAGTTCATTGGAAAGGGCAGGCTGAGAGGAATCTAACGACTCCAGAATTGTCCTGATCCAATGAATGCAGCACCCACAAATCACCCCAGAAGGAGGTCCCTGATGATTGCATTGAAATCCATTGAAACTGGATGTGAACTGCACAGCTGTGTTTACTGGCGAGTAAGCAAGCAGGCCTTGGCTGGAGTGGAAGGTCAGTCCAGGAGAGGACAAGACTTCCAAAGTGGTCCCCATCAGGGACGTTACTAGGGCATTAGATAGGGGTGGCAGCCCTTGTGACCTCGGTGGTTCAAACCATGGTTTGCAGAAATAATCCCATCATGTTCTACACCTTTGGCAGTGAAAGAAACCGCTTGGAAACAGCTTTGTTCTATTAAAATGTGTGGCTAACAAGCCAGTGGAGGCGGGGCAATGGCACATAACCACACCCACCATTCATACTGTTGCCCCACCCAATGTATGGGGATGATGCGCTGGCCTCCTGCAACGGGTGACGCGAACCCTAGTGACGCCCTTGCGGACACCAAAAGCTGCAACCCGGAGATGACCCAGCTGGGAAGTGGGCAAAGGAGACTTGCCAGGCTGCCTCTGCTGGATGGAGCTCCTTTCCAAGCTGGCGGGTCACTTGAGGTTTGGAGACCTGTGCCAGGGAGCTGGAGGTTGGCTCGGACCCCCAGCGCTTTCCAGAGACTGGGCTGCCCTCCCGCCTGCCTGGCCAGCTGTTGTGAGTGGCGAAGTGGAGGTGCTTCTGCCTTGGGCGGTTTTGACGCAGCTGGCAGTGAACTCAGCACTGCTGCCGCTGCCACTTCTATACGTGTGATGCCCTGGATGTTTCTGGGCAGGAAGGGAGGACGTCCTGATGGCTCTTCTGGGCTCTCACTTGTGCCGGTGGGCAAGCTGGCCTCAGAAGCTGCCAGGTGCCTCTTTCCCTGCAAACCTAAACTCCTTTGCGGCTGGAGCTCCTGGCTGCTGATTAGTTCCCAAAAGCTGATTTGTGGAGCTGCAGACTCCAGCATCTCCGTCAGTCTTGGGCGTAGCGGAGGGTGGCACCGGTTGCCAAGTCCAGGCTGTGCCCAGGAGAAGCTCTGGGCGAATGTGAGGGCAACATTCTCTGTTTGTTCAGGCTGAAATATTTGGATGGTTCTTTTCAAATTTGGCAGAGGGTGGGAGTGGAAGTGCGGCCCCCCCCCCCCCCGTACCAGGGAAAGCCTCCCTGTCTTCTGTCGACAGAAGCCCTCCCTCCTCCTCTTTGAGGAGCCCCAAACCTCTTTCAGACTTTTCTCCCTCATTATGAAACCTCAACACATTCAGTGAATTGATGGATTAAGTGTCGGTCTGGATCTAAGGGGTTCTGCTTTGCTGCCCTGGGGTGTCTTCAGTACAGGACCTCTAATTTGTTCTTCCATCTGATCCTGCAAAGCCCTTTGGAAGGACTGTGTGACTGATCTGTCCAGCCCAGGGGTGTCCAAACCCCGGCCCAGGGGCCAGATGCAGCCTGTGGAAAGCCCCCTCCATCTGGGCCTCTGGAAAATCCTGTAATCCTCCAGAGGTGAGGAAAGCTCTGCTCACTCAACCACCAGAAGGAGCGGGAGCTGCACACACCCCTCTCTGGGAAGGAAAGGGCTTCTGAACTGGTTTGAAGATCACCCAAAAGTGTTTATGAACCAACTGAAATGCATTCCTTCATTCATCCGTTCCATCTTTAATCCATTCATGGACATTTATTCACATTTGAACATAAATCATTTCTTTCTTGTTCTTCTGGCCCCCAACGCAGTGCCAGAGAGATCACGTGGCCGTCCGGCCAAAGTGTTCAGACACCCTGATCTAGGCAGGCACCCCGTTTCAAGGATTAAGTCCAGGTAAGTTTTGGACTGATGGGGTGTTGGTTACTGCGGTTGGGCTGGAAGGACAAGCTGTTGCCTTGGAGGTCCTGGTGGCAGCTGCAGGTGAGGCCAGGAGAGGCGTTTGCTAGAGGGACAAGGACAGGTCGCTGATGGCCCCTAGTGCAGGTTGGACAGTCAAAGGCAGGCTCTTGGTCTCTTGGGTGATTTTGTCTGAAAAGGCCACCAGGTCCCAGCTGGTACAAGAATAGCTGGCCTGATCCAGAAGCTCAGGAGTGGGGCCTCTGAAGCGGGAAATTGTGGGTGCTGAGTCCTGCTCCTTGCAGGGGCCGTGAGCAGCACATGCCTCCCAGCGACAGCCATGCATTGTGCTCTTCCCAGCAGGAATGATGGATTGTGGCAGTCTTTGTCGTGCTCCAGAGAATGAAGGTCCAGGGAGGGAAGAAGCTTGTTTGCCGCAGAAACAGCCAGAGACTCAAACTGGCATCCAGTGAAGTAGCGCAAAGAGCAGCTTCTCTCTTGGAGAGAAAATAGGCACCTGCTCCCTGCCCTGCTTCTTTGCGGGATGAGCGCTTGAGGTGCTGGTGTTCCAGCCCCTCCTGGGGTGACCTGCTGCTGTGGTGCGCCTGGAACAGCGTCCTGCTGCATCCTGCCTGTCCTTCTCCGGAGTGGGTGCTCGGCTGGGAGCTGGAGCAAGGAAGGAGGCCACTGTCGCTTCTGCCACAGGGAGCCACCTGCTTGGGGGACTCCACAGGCGTGTGAAGCAAGTGAGGCAGAGGAGGCAGCTGTGAGTGTCCAAAGGGGGCTCACCCACTGCCAATGCTGGGGGGAATTCCCATTTCCTTGAATAGCTTGATATCCCCCTCTCTGGCACTGCATAAAACAATGCAAGTCTTAAAACCGGCCATGCGCAGCATTCACGGGGAGCACGCCGGGCGACCTCCTGGCAGAGCCAGAATCCATGTGCCGAGCCTGGCCTCATTTGGTCTCTCGTCCAGCAGCTTCTCCTCTTCCTGCGCCCGACTTCAGAGCTCTTCCCGTGTTTGCCATCCAGAGCACTGACCATGCAAATCTTGTCACCCACTCTGCAGAAATCTCACTAATTTATGAGGATTAATTTTTAAATGCTCTTCAGGCCCACGACTGGCGTGGGAGCCCTGGAGTGGTTTAGCGGATCCAGAGGGAAGGTGACATGAGGTGGCATCTGTGAGGGATGGTAGGCGAAGATGGGGGGGGGGGCCGGGCTGGAGGAACAGCAGGCCTGGGAAATTGGGAAAGGGGTGTGTTGACTTTTCATGAAGCAGGAGAAATGTGCACAGAGCGTCAGCCTCTCTTGCCGCTGTCCGACACCCGCGACCAGCATTGTCAGTGTTTGTGGGCACGGTGGTGGTTATCTCCGGCATCTCTGGGCTCTTTAGATAGGGATCCCGTCTTGCAGGCTCTGCAGTTGAGCCTGCGACAGGCCTGATTTCCGTTTGGCAACTCCAAACGGAGCGGCGCTTGAGTGGAAAGGATCAGGCAGATAGCGGTGGGGGAAATGGTGTCTTCCTTATCGGCAGAAGGAGATGCTGTGCCTGCCTCTCCGTTCTGCCTACCAAAGTGAGGGCCAGATTTAGAGTGAACCAAGTTGGAGGGTGCGGTGAAATCCCCGCTTCTGCCAGCACATGTTTAAATGTGTGAATGGAAAGGTCAGCACTGAGGCGCATCAGGATGAAATGGTGCAGGGCAGAGAAGCCCCTTCCTTTTCTCAAGGGTGGCAGTGCCTAGAAAAGCTTTTGGAAGTTCCTCCGGAAGGCGCCACTGCAGCAGGGAAGGGAAAGGGGGCTTCTCGCTCAGCCCTTCCCTGCTGCAGCCCAGGAGTTGGTGCAACAAAGTCTTTTGCCAAAGGGCTTCATGCCTCCCGGTGAGTGTTTGGCATCTTTTCCCATCTGGGTTCCCAGGCTCCCTTTGCTTCTCCTTTTTGCTACAGAAACATGAGAAGCCCCACAACATGGAGCTGCAAAAGGTGACTCCTCATCTAATCTGACAGCACTGGGGAAAAGTGATTGGGTTTTTTCTGAAGGTCGGGGATGGGGAGAGTCTAATCAGTGCTCAGTTGTCATCTGCACCTCATCTTTGCACCTCGTCTTTGTCATCTGCACCTCATCTTGGAATTGCTCATCGTTGCTTTAAAATCTTTACTGCTTGGGGGAGAATTGATGGGAAGCAGGCCTCAAAATGTCTTGTCTGGAAAGGGTTTGTATCGTGGGGCTCAAAGGGGCTTTCTGAGTCCTGGAGGAGAAGAGCTCCATGCAGAAGGCAAGTGGCCTTGAGTGGCCGAGCAGGGAGTGCCGTCCCAGTGCAGCCCTCTCCACATCCTGCAAAGTGCCAGGCTGGATACAGGAGCTGCTGGGAAGTGCCTTTTCCTCGCCCAGCGGGTTCCAAACCCCAACCGTGGCAAGCCAGTTGACCAAACACAGCTGGATGGTGGGGTGAGGAAGATGGGGTTTCCATTAAGTGTGTGCTTTATTTTTGCACTGTGTGTTTGTGTTTATAGAAATCTGAATCTCTAGAAAATCCGGAAATTTGAGTCCTTTTCTTCATTAATCTAAGCTCCAACTCTAGTCTGTTTCTTTAAATGTTATATTAAATTTTTCCCCAGCCCTCAACACTGTGCCGGGTATTTGATGTGGCCCTTCAGCCAAAAGGTCTGGAGCCCCTGCCCTGGCCCAGCAAGCCCCTTTGCCCTCCTGGCTGCTCTCAGCCGGAGTGGAGCATCGAGAACCTTTGGCGGCAGAGGGGCTCACTTCTGCTGCCTGGAGGACTGTCTAGCCAGCCGGAGGGTGGCAAGGGGGGCAGCTACAGGCTTGCCAGGACCTCCCTGTGGCCCATCTAGCCAAGTGTTGCTAACACTGACTGTTCAGTTCAGGTGTCCAGGTGCCTGCCTGGCTGCTGATAAGCAGTGGAGGGAAGCAAGAGCCGTGGCAGGAGCAAGAGTCCCTGTCTTTGGTTTCATGTCATCGGCAAAATCTGAAACTGTCCCAACCCCTCCAGGCGGCTTTGTGCACCTTGAGCTGCAGATGCAGCACGTTTGCTCTTGATCAAGTGGCAGGATTTTCCCTTTCAGCAGTTCTGCAGCTGAGAGTGAGAAAGAGAAGTAGATAGATAGAGAGAGAGAGAGAGAGAGAGAGAGAGCACAGCACGGGCTGGACTTGAGCTCTCCAGAATAGTCCAAGATTCTAGCCTTCAGCGTTGAAAGAACGGGGTGAGAGGAGTGCTTGGGGGCAGCTCAAGAAAGAGTCAGGCAGGCGGCAAGTAGTTCCATCCATGTCTGGTCAGGTCTGTGCTCCCCCTTGCCCTCGCCAGGCCTGGCCTTGTGGCACTCTTGCACCCTTGTCTCTCCTGGGGCCACCTGTGAGGCTCTCCTCTCTTGCGGCTTTCCAGCAGAGTCCTGAAAACACGCTGTTTATTGATCTCCTCTGTTCTGAGCAGAGCTTTGTGGTGTCTGTTTCCGAATGTGTTTGGAGCTGGAACTTGTGTGTGTGGAGAGCCTTTGGGGAGCCTTCTGCAGACTGGCAGATCCGGCCCCTGGGGGGTTTGCTGTGCATCCTCCTGTTGGGCCCCCAGCCTGATGGTCTTTGGCCCTGAAGGTGCGTCACGTGGGGAGGGAACTGCGCCCAGCCCTGGTTGCTCCCCCATCGTGAGCGTTTCAGTGCTGGCCAAGCGGCGCATGAGGAATGCCAAGTTAGAGCATGCTGGGAGTGCTCGGAGCCATCTGGCCACCCCTGCATGCAAATGTTCCTGGGACTCGTGAATATTGCATGCTGAGTTGGATGCGCAGAATGTGCTTCTCCTCCAAGCTGGGGACCGGGGGAGGTCAAAGGCTGCCACGGAAGGAGGTCGTCTCCAACCGGTCTGTGGTGATGCTGCAAGGGGCCCTTGGTCGGCAGGAGGAGGACGCGGCTGGCGGAGGCGAAGAGGCCGGGTGGGGGGGTGGCAAAGTGTCCATCCTGGGCTTTGTGCTTTGAGAAACAGGTCCTTGAGTAGTGGGATTGGAAGGTGTCTTAGAGATCCAAATTAAACCTCCTGCTCGGTCCAGGAAAAGCCCAGTACAGGCCGGACATATTGATTTCTTTGAAAGATTTATACCCCACTTTCTGACAGGCTTCATGGTGGCTTCTAAAACCAGACGTGAAACAGAGAAATACGACATAAACCCATAAAAATGGGTAAAAACAAACAGTAGCAAATCCCTGCAAATTAGGAAAAACGGCACAGCCCGGTGGGAAGGTTTTCTCAGCAAAGATCAAAACAGCAGCCGGCAGCTGCCTAAAAGTCCCTGCGGCACATCCTCGCAGCCTGTGATGTTGGATGTCTTTTGCAGGCCCAGCTTTGGCCCCCAACACGGTGCCCGCAGGTGGGGGCTCAAGCCTTCCCTTTGCCTTTCCCTCCTTCCTTGTCCACACTCCCCTTTGCTTCCCAGCCTCTTGGGAAGGGCTGCGCACAGCTCTCTTTTCAGAATATCCCCTTTCTTGAACCCTTTCCTCCTTTCACAGGTCTAACCAAGGCACACTGCTTTATCTCCCCCCCCCCCCCCCGGCTTGTCAGAAAGGGCTTTCCTGAAATGTAGGATGCACATCAGACTGAGCTGGAGTTTCCCTTTCCTGGGCATGGAGAATTTCACGATGCCGTGTTCACCAAGGGAGGAGTCTTAGGGTTGGGGTTCAGAAATGGCAGCAAACCCCAGGTGCCAGGCTACTGGGGAGGCCATTTGCCAGTCCTCAAAGAGTGGCTGGCCACACTGCACAACCAGAGTCCTGAAGGGCTGCCGCGTTTGCTTGTCGTTGAACATTGTCCTGCTTGCGGAAGTGAGGTGGGTTGTGGCTGGGATCCGAGGGCCTTGTGCTCCCCAGCAGGGCTTGCTTGATAACCCACCTGGCCCCAGACAGAGCCCTCTTTACCATTCGGGGTTTTACACCCTGGAGGATCCGGTCTGGCCTCTTCTGCTTTCTCAGTAGTATCTTTGGAGTTGTGCTCATGGCTGTGTTTTCTCTTTCCTCAACCCTTGGCAGGTTCAGCTGGTAAAATTTTTGGACGCAGTTTACAGGTCCTTAAAATAAGTAGTTTTGAGCTGCCGTTAAGCACAATTTGTTTTGCTTGAGAACTTTTTCTGTCCAGTTGTGCTTTCCAAACACAAGCGCTTCCCTGTTAATCCCCCACTGCTGCACCAGCTTTGCCTGCTCATGGAAATGTATTTGGAGACATGGCTGGTTCCAAGATGTTGCAGGAGGAAAAGGGCCTCCTCAGTGTTCCTCCTTCCTTGTGCCAGGAAGGTGCTGGGGGAAGCCATTGGGATGCTGAAAGAGCATGCATGTCCTCCTTGCCCAAAGATGCCTGCCTGGCCTGCCACTTGGCAGCCAACCACCCTTTTGTGAGTTGACATCAGACTTGGCCGGTCTTTGGGAGCTGCTGGCACCGGAACAAAACCCCCCAGTGTCTGAGGCACAAAGGGCCCATTCACCCTCCAGAGAGCACGTCGTGGCTTGTGCCGGGCTTCCTTGCCACTGGCCACATCAGGAGAAGCGTCTTCTTTTCCCAACTTGGTTGATCATGGAGTCCCCCAGAGCCACCCCCTTGAGAGTGCTCCTGCCAGTTGGCTGACGTGGGGCCTTTGGGGAAAACCATGAGCAGATTCTCAGGTTCTTCCTCCCCACTTCTCCAGTGGCTGTGGAGACTCAGCTCCTGTGTCTCTGGGTACGACGCAACGGCCAGCCAAGGCGGGGAAGAGGACACTGCAACATGGCAGGGCCTGATGCTGTGTGAGTGCTGCATGCTTCAGGAGCACATGGGCTGGCTGAGGAAAGCTCCTTGGCACTGATTTCCTTTGCTCTGCAAAGTTGGTTTCTCCTGTTCCTGCCCAGGGACGCGCGAGGCAGTGTGCGGCGAAGGGGGTCACGCAGTCCGGAGAGTGACTGTATGCAGGGATGATGTAGGAGGATTTCCTGCTGCAGGCAGGGGATTGGACTAGATGACCTACTGGGTCCCTTTCAGTTCTAGGATTCTAGGATTCTATGTTCTGGATTCAAAACATGCAAAACTGAAACCAGGCTGAAGTGAAGAAATGGGGCCTCCTTGTGTTCTGGTTTTGTTTTTGGGGGAGGGGGGATGCCTTGGCTTCTGCTCTTCTGACATGATCACCTGCAGGGTCTGGATCACCTCCAACAGCTTGTTCCAAACTGAAGGCAGAGGAGACTGGAGCAGATCTAGTGGTTTGTTTGTGCCGCAAACAGGAGCATCCGTGAAGCTGCTCGGACTGTTGGAGTTCTGAAAGCCTTCAGTTAAGAACTCAGGTGAGGAGCAAAATGTGACCCCAGTTTTTACAAGGAGGGACTGTTCTGAAAATTTAAAACCAGAGTGGCAGGAAGATGCAGGCCAGGAGGATCAATAAACACCAGCTAGCTAAGGACTCTGGAATAGTCTGGAACATTCTCTAGCTGGTACTGAGAGAACCTGGCACTTGGCACCAGGTCAGCTTCCCTGGTATGGGGCACGCAGCTAGCTAGAAAGTGCCCAGCTTTTCTGGACACTGCCTGCCAACTTCAAAAGGCGGGGAAGGCCTCAGGATAACTGGAGGGTGAGTTTGCCCAGGCTTATCATGCCGCATGACAGTTCTAGATTGGATGGAACTGTCTGTGATGGAGGTGGAGGACCTTCTCTTGAGCGAGGGCAGAGAATTGGTGTATTGATGGCAGGCAGTGATGGGCTCCAAAGAAATTAAGAACCGGTTCTCTGTCCATCTGGCAGCCACTTTTAAATGGCTATTTTTAAACTTTATGTGTCCGATCTCTCGTTAACAACCGGTTCTGTAGAGTAGGTGCGAACCAGCTGGAGCCCACCACTGATGGCAGGCTGAGGCCGGACCATGGCTCCCAGGTCTGGTCTCTTGCATGACTTCTGGAGCTCTGGCCTTCCAGGTGGGAATTTGGAAGATCAGATGTTGGCACAGCTGAGCTCCTCTGCAGGCTCCGGGTTCAGTTAGCGCATGTCCCAGCCCACCCCCAACGAGAACCCGGTCAGCAAGTTGGAGGATCCTGAAGGTGTTCAGCTCTGGGGAGTGCAGAGTTTGGGTGATGTGGAGATGCCTTGACAACCCTCCCTTCAAGACCACCACCTGTTTTTGGGAACCACCTGCAGAACCAGAGAAGTGGCCGTCAGCAGCTGTTCCGACTGGACGCTTGTTTCGTATGCTGGGACGTGGTAGTGTAGCTCAGGGGCTGGAGCAGTCGGTCAGTCACCCTCACCCCTTTGAAGCTGTTCCAGGCAGGGGGAGCAAAAGAGAGCTGGGGGCGGGGCGGTGAAAACAAACAGGCAGGTGTTGGGAAAAAGCAGCAGACCTCGAGCAGAGGAGACCAGGCCACGCAGGCCCTTCCCCTGCCTGGATCCTGCTTCAGGACCCCCGTGGGCTGCACGGTGCCAGTCAGGTCAGGCTCAACTCTGCAGATCTTTCCTTGTGGAAGGGAAATGTTTCTTGGCATCCAGGGTTCCTCCTGCCCTGATCTCCTGGATCTCTCGGGTCAGGGCTTTGCATGGAAGACGCCCTGGCTCTGGGCTGGACCGGACTTGCAGAGGACGCGCTGCAGCCCCAGCCTCTGCCTCGGGGGAGGTTTCTTTCCCTTTCCGCCTTTCAGGCTCTTTGGGAGAAGGGCTGTGTTGCCATGGAGAGCCAGGAGTGATGAGTCAGCGGCCAGGAATGAGTGGTTTTCAGGATGACAGGAGCCCCTCAGGTGGGGGCTCGGAAGAGGCTTCCTGCGCCCCCCGAAAAGGAACCCCCACCTCTCCCTCGCTTGGTAATGCTGAAAGGCGCCTGCCGTCCTCACGTCATTCCACACCATTCATCTGGATGCGAGTGGTCCAGATGTCTTCCCAGCCAAGTGGCCACCATCCTGGGAAGCAGCACTGCAGCCTTGCTTCTGCCTCCCCCCAAGTCCGACAGGCACCTTTTGCAGTCCGCCGGCAATATCTGGAAGCCCTGGGGTGAGGGAGGGCACCAGAGCGACCTGCTTCGTGAGAGCTGGGAGGTGCGGAGCCCGGCTCCAGCCTGGGGCTGACCTTCTGGAGTCCTTGGGCTCTTGTCTTGCATGCTGGTCTGTCTGCACCTTCCATCTTTTCTGCCTCTTGGGCTGAGTGTTTGGGTCAAGGGGACCAGGACAGGCCTGCACCTGAGCACGGCCAAGGCTGGCTACCGAATGGCTCCCCCGCCATGCCTTGACGTCTGCGTGCAGCGAGGTCCAGGCCAAGAGGACAGCTGGATGGCCGAGCTGCAGGGAAGAGCCGTGCTCTGGAGCGGCCACTCTTGCTGGGGAGTCGAGCTGTGCGGTGCTGACAAGGATGAAATAATTCCTTTGACTTCCCCCCCACATCTGCCGGCAAAGGCCTCCTTCTTTCCTGGCTCTGATTGGCCTCTACGAAGACGGACGAAATAAGGAGGAAATAAATAGAATTCGGTGCCCGTTTGCAAATGGGAAAAAAGGTCAGGGTTGGTTTGTTTTGCCTGCTGCTTTGGTCAGACCTTCCGGGCTGGTTTGTACTTTATTTTGTCAACTCTGGTTCAGAAAACGCTCAGTGTGCGCGCATGTGTGGCTCAGCCAGGAACCCCCCGTGATGTGCTGATTGCCAGTTCCGTGTGTATTGTGGTCTGTTGAAGGCAGACCCGACTGCACCTTGCAGAGAGGAGCAGATTGCTGGGCTGCCGTGCTCACTGCCAAATGTCCACAGACATTTGGGAATGTTGACTGCCCTGCGAACGGGCCCAGGGACGGTGGCGCGGGAGGGAGGCCGGTGTGTTGTGGTGCCCTTTGTGGTTGGGGGACAGGCCGCCCTCCCTCTTGCGTGGCTCAGGGTCCCGGAGCTCCCGTGTTAACACACACCATTACCTCTCACGGGGATCTCATTACGACCAAAGCACAGGACGCTCAGTCTGAGAAGGAAACAGCACAAAAATAGACCATCAGTGTGGTGCGTGGAAATGCCTCACTTATCAATAGTTAATAGGGCTGGTGCGTGTGTGCCTGCCAGAGCGGGTGGTGTGCAAGAGCACTGCTTGTGAGTGGAAGTACTGAGCTGCAGGAGCTGCTTCTCTTGCCCGTCCTCTGTGGGAATGTTCTTCAGGGTTTCCTAGAGAGCTCATTAAATGGAGACTCCTGATAAGTAGGCTGTGCCAGTTATTAATGCCCAGCCCCTGGAGACGCCTCAAACCCTGATCGGGCCCAGATCATCGGGGCCTCTTTGACTGGGCTGTGAACTTGCAGTTGGGAGTATTTTCATGGCTAGCGGCCCTTTGGGCAGGACACGGCCTCCTGTTGTTGGGCGAAGCTCCAATGGAGACGGGTCCAGGGACGGAACCAGAGCCTGAAGCTTGCAGAGGTGGAGCGAGAGGGAATCTCACCCCCCATGGGTGTGAGTCCTGCTTTGAGTCCTGATATGATGGGGGTGGGGTGGGGTGGGGTGGGGGCCGCAGCCTCAGCCTGTCTCCGGCAGAAGGCAGGGGAGCAGTGGCTGGGCAGGGCTGGCCCTCTAATGTGCCCGGATGGGCACCTAGTGTGTTGCAGGGAGTGGAGCCAGACAGAAGCTTCCTGAGCCCCCCACTGCTGCCCAGAGTGACCAAACGTTACAACCAAAAAAGTAGACAAGGACCCCCAAAATGTAGGACACCCCAGAAAAATTTAGGACATGACAAAGAAAAGCTAAAAACACTCATATATGTTGTGTAAAATCCTGTCTTCCCAAATTTAAAACTATTCCGTATCATTTATGAATTCCAAGGGGGCTCCGTGCTGCCTGCACAAAAGGAAAAGGAGGACAATGAAGATTCTTTTCCAGGACACAGTGTTAAAAAAGAGGACCTCTGGTGTCGCTGCTCCTGCCATGGGGGATGGTAGGATAAGGGAAGGATGTAGAGAAGAGTGGGGAGCAGAGGGGGGCTGCCAGCCCTAGAGAATGCCTGGGCAGGAGAGGGTCTTCCCCAGCCCCACAGTTGAAGGGACTGAGTGCAAGAGGAAAGTGGGGTGGGGGAGGCTGTGAACTCCTCTGCAGGTGCAAAGAGGGGACTGGCCAGGGCTGAGGAGGTGTCCCTGTTGTCCCTGGGACCCTGGTCCTCCTTCCCAGTGCCACGGCTCCAGCTCTGGTCTGGTAATGGGGGAGCCTTTGTGGAGAGTCTGTCCAGAGTGCCATGAGGGGGTCCCATTACTCGGGGCCCATACAGAGCGGTGAAATTATGGGGCAGCCGGTCAGCCAGCAAGAAGGAGCCTGTGTGGGGGTGGCTGTCCAGAGCCGAGAAGGAGCAACTTGGGGTTCCGTCCCTGGGGCCTGGGCTCCTGGGAAGAGGGCAGATGCCAGGCGCTCTAAGGCGAGCCCGGCACTGGTGCCTTCTCGGTTTCTGTTTGCAGGCAAAGGCGTCAAAATGGCTGCTGTCATCTTTATTGGAGAAGACTGTATGTAAACTCCAGCTGCTGAGCGTAGTCGGAGCAGACGGGACTCCTTCCCCGTGGCCATGTTTGATTTCCACAGATCCGTCTCTGCGTGTTTCGCTCTCTCTCTCTCTGCCTCGCTGAAGCAATTTCTCCTGCTGCTGGAACAGAAGTGGCACCCCACGCAGGAGGGGGACGCGGGCGCAAGTGGCGGAACGTGGGCTCAGAAAGTGGCCAAGGTGGCTGCTCTTCTGAAGTCCTGGGGGGTTGCAGGAAGGGAGGCCTGAGCTCTGCCCCGGTTGGGGGCTGCTGCTTCAAGGCAAAGGCACTCCACGTCCCACGTCCCACCTGGGGTTTGAGTCTGGCCCAAATGTCCAGGGCTGCAATCCTAAGCCCCAGTCAGGCCAGCATAAGAATTTGTCCAATCCCTTCTTAAAGGCTTTGAGGCTAGATCCCATCACCACATCCTGTGGCAGGGAGTTGTACTGACCAACTACATGCTGGGTCAAGAAATATGCTTGAGAGGGGACCCCACATTTTGAGGGGGAGGCCTGGCAGTTTGCAGAGGTTGTCCAAGCAGGTGTGCTGTGGTGGGCTGCAGCTTCCAGACCGACTTGAGTGGCTGAAGAGGAGAATTTTGGAGTGTAGGTCCTGCTTGTGGACAGAAGCAAGAAAGTGGATGCCCAGTGGGGTCAGATCCATGTTCTTGTGTGTGCCCTGTGTCGGGTGGGCCCACTCCCTGCAGTGCGGCTTGGCTCCTGGCTACCCACTGGACTGGTTGCACATCTTTTGGGTTTGGTGATGAGGGGCAGGCAGAGAGAGGCGCTGTGTGATGCTTCCGGCCGGCAAAAGGGAGCAGGTCCATTTGTACCCCAAACACTAACACAGTTAAGTGCCATCCGTGCACCCCATGACCCCAAAGGGAAGGCTGACACTTCTTTGCTCTCCAAGGCCGGCAGAAGCCTTCAGTGTTGCTGACTTCATGCAGTTGTAATGGGTTCCCTGCTTTCATTGCAAGCACGTGACACATTTTTCAAGGCGCACAAAGATGCCCCAGGCAACGACTCCTTGTTTTTTGCACTATAAAATCTCACTCCTTGCTTGTCTTGGAGTCTTTGGAGTGCCCAGGAAGGGAGCACCTTGTGGGGAGGCCTTGCGCTCTCCGAGGAAATCTCTTTGTGTTTGAAACAAAAAGAGTGTGTGAAATGGGAAGGACTTGCGTAGTGCCGGCGGAGGGGGGGGCGTTGAGCATGTGTGTGTTTGGCTTGTCATGCGTAGAGCATCGTGTGAAGCCCATTCTCGTTGGGGAGGGATCTGTTTTCCGAGATCCTTTGCTTTGCTCTTTCCCTAGTCGGAATAATTGATTTAAAGCGCGATCCTTTTGACGCAGCGTCCTCAGTGCAGCAGCTTCAGTTGCGCTGGGTCTGAGAAACGGGTCTGAGAAACGCTTCGCACAACAAATTGTGCCTTGTTGCAGATCCTTTTTATTCACCGAGCTGCTCAAGGTGGAAATTTTAAATGAGAGGAAAACACAAGGCAAGCCATTCAGAACCAATCAATGGGCAAATGTCTCAGCACAATGGAAGTGGCAAGACAAGGCGGGAGCTGTGGTGCTGCAGGCGCAGCTGGGCAAGCTCAGGGTGTGTGGTGGCGGCAGCGGCGGCTGCTTTGGGAGGCAGCCAAGCCCTGAGTCGATTCCTGCGTCCTCAAACCATCACCTGAAGTCCTGCTGGAAGGTTTCCGTAAGCATATAAGAAGGGCCTCCGCTGGATCAGGGAAAGGCTTCCTGGATCTCCCAGGAGCACAAAGACCTGCTTCCTGGTGCCCTTCCCTGCACTTGGCGTTCCAAGGTAGCCCCTCTTCTGAAATACGGAGCTTGTGCAGACCCCTCAAGCTTCCCAGGGCTTCAGTGTTTCCTGGGGCTGTATTGGAAGCACTGAATTGTGGATTGATGGTTCTCTCCTGTTGGTGTGAAGGTGGGATGGGGCAGGGCTGGTCGCACACTTGTCTGACTGTGAAGGCCCTCGGGGGTTCAGTCTGGTGGGCACCTCTCAAAGGCTCCAGAGAGCTTCCATGTTGGCTGCAGGAGCCTTTCTTCATAGGCTTGGTTGCACCTCTTTGGTCTGCCTGTCACACTATGGCTCTGACCACGAACATGATGCACAGGCTCAGCCTCACATGATCTTTGCGCACGTTGGCAAAGGTGGACCCAAATAACTTCTTTCAGTTTGGCTTGTTCTTGAACATGGGGTGTGGAGACTGTCCTCCAGAGGATGTTCCTAGATGGGTTTGTGGATTGGGGCCCTGCTGTTGAGTTTCCAGAGGGCACCTGGGCTCTGAACTGTCCTACAACAGGCACTTCCCTGAGGACAGCTCCTCACACTCGTTTGATTATTGGTCTGAGTCACCAAAGAGTGTTTTCTGCTCCCGGGAACACTTCCTTCCAGTGGATGCAGAGCAGCAGGAGGCCTCCTCTTTTTCTGTGCTCTGAACGGGAAGAGAGAATGAATCGATGGACACACATCTGAACCAAGTACCTGGTGCGGCTTTCCAAGGGTTTTGAAGTTGCGCAAGTAGTTTTGAGATGGAGACTGAAGAGAGAGAACTGTTATCATTCTGGCATTAAAAGCCATTTTTTCATTTCTCCAAACATTTTGGCCAAAGGGCCACATCAAATACCTGGCATGTGGTTGAGGGCTGAAAAAAATTAAATCTCAAAATGCAGATTGCACTCTAATTCTGAGGTCCTCAGGACACCTTCCGGATGCAAAGAGAGCACAGCTCCGACCGGTGGTGTTCTGTTGAGTGGGCCAGAAGCTCTCAGTGGCCCAGTGTCTGGCTGAGGGCCAGAGAGAGGCTTGTCGTGGGCCGGGTCTTGCCCCTGGCTGGGGTTTGGACACCCTTGTTTTAGAGGAAACAGAATATAGGAGAAATTCAAAATGGAATTTTTGGGGGTATCGAGTACGGAATGTGGCCAGCAGTGGGAAGCCACTGTTGCTCTGCTGTCAATCCTGATGCGTCGCTGCGGATGCCGTTGCTCTTCCCAACTGGCAGGAGTTGGTTGTGGAACCTGTTTTAGTGGTTCAGGGAGAAGAATTCACTGTCGTGCTGGGGTGGCCAGTCTTCTAGTATGTTCCAGTTTGTGCTTGCCACAGGGGGCTGGTGGCCCAGGGAGTTGGGGGTCTTCTGGGATTGAGTTTTTTTTTGGGAGGGGGGGGGGCAGAGATGTCTGCATAACCTTGGATGGAAAGCATTGCAACATCATGGATGTTCCGTGATGTGAAACAAAGTGACATGTTGGAGGCTGTTGTCACGGAAGCTCAAAAATACCCTGCGCCATCCACTGAGATCCACTAAAACGGGAATATATTCCGGCCCGGCCAACCATTTCTGGGCTGGCAACGGAGAATATTTGGTTGGTCAGGGCCTGTTTCTGCTGGAAAAGCCCCTCAGGGGAGCATCTGCCAGAGTCAGTGGAGCAGCAAGGTGTCCACATGTCACAAGCGCAAAAGAGGACAAGGCACTCAAAATGTGGGGCATAAAAGAAAAATGTAGGACATGACAAAATAAAAGCTTTCAACACTTGATTTGATGTGGCTACAACACCATGTTAAAGGTAAAGATGTTCCCCTGTGGGTTGAGTGGCCCAATTTAGTAATTGCAAGAGGGTTATGGGTGGGCTGCAGGAGCCACTCACATTGAAGTTCTTTTCCAGGACACAACCATCAAAGAGGACATGTCCTGGACATCTGATCAACCTGGGAGCAGGGCCAGGTGGGACCTATCCAGGTTGGACTTGGCCAGTGGCCACTTTCTGGGCCGTCTCCTTCTCTGCATGCTTCCCCCCCTTGCTTCTGGCCGCATGACCACCAAGATGCTCCAGCTGACCAGAGACCCTCTCCCCTGCCTGACGTTCCACCTCAACCAGCCAGGAAAGAGAAAGTCCAGGCCAGGCAGTGGGGCACTGGGGAAGCTCAGGCTTTGCAGCCTTTGGCTTCAGAGGACGGGAGCCCTGGAATGGGAGAGGCACCCTGGAGACCCTGCGGGGATGCCCCAGAGACTTGTCGAAGTGCAGTCTGAATCCCGCGTGAGGTGTGGATCCGCTTCCAAGGTCCCAACTGGTGCTGCATGGCCTGGGCTGGTGCATGTATCTGGCAGGCAAAGTGTGCAGCTCTCACAAGGGCACCTTACTTGTCAGAGGATGTTAGTGCTGGAAGAAGAGGTGCAGGCAGTGAACCTGAATGCTCAGACAAGGCGTCTCCCGGGGCTCCCTCTGCAGGGCTGCCGTGTGCCGGAAGAATCCTGACAGTGCAGGCAGGAGTGGGGTGACCTGGAGTGCTGTGGGGGCGCACGTACACCGGACCCCTGGGAGGCCTGAAGTGGGAAAGAAGACAGCCCTGTGTAGGGGTTGACGCAGGGGAGGGGAACGCAGCTGGCACCCCACCTGGCTTGGCTGGGGCCAGTTGTTCCCTTCCTCTGGGTGGATCTTCCTGGGGCTGACGCTGGAGTGCTGCGGGCTTGTGTGTCAGGCTGAGCTGGGTTGCACCACCAGGAAGCAGGGCAAAATATTGGCCATAATTCCACTGTTGCAGAAGGTCTGGGGCTGGGAAGGCAGTTTGGGAGTTGCGGCTGTGGTGGGATTTGGAAGCTTCCTGCAGGCAGAGGTGCCCTTTACAGCTCTGCACTCCCCTGGCTGATGCATCCCTGCCCATCCTTGTGGTGCTTTGAACTTGCCACACACAAGTGTGCTGCAACGAGGGGAGAGTTCAGGGCTCTTCGGGGACGCTCTCCTGAAAGCCAGGCCTCACTTCCTGATGGGGGTGCAGAAGGTCTGTCTGGCTGGGTGATCCTGAGCAGAAGTCTTTCCTTCTGAGGCTGGCTCAGGAGGGCTCCGTCCTCCAGGAGGCAGACTTTAGTTTTAGCAAAGGAGAGATGAAAAGGTCTTGCGAAGGAGGGGGTTCAGGCTGGACGTACAGAAGCAAACATGGAGACACTGGCAGGCCTCAGCCTTCCCCCAAGGTGCTCCAGGTTGCACAAGGGGGATCAAAGGCAGCCCCAAAACCGCCACCAGCCTTGCCTTGTCCTCTGAACCAGACAGTGCGCGGTAGTGCGTTGCCGTCCGATGCGTGTCCTAGAACTGCTCTTGACTGTTTTGTGGGGAGCTGCTCATTAAAAACCCATGAGGATGCTGGTTCTCCTCGCAGAGCCGCGCGGCAATACGAGGTGTGCCATTCCCGCTCTGTGATCCTCACTCTTTCATGTGCCCATCATTCTGGCACGAGACAAGCGCCTTGCCAGGCAAAACCGTTTTGCCTCTGCTGTTAGATGACAACAAAATGATCCCTGTTCAGTGCTCTGTTCGTGTCTCCGTCGCCTGAGATGTTGTGCTGGTTGGCGCTTCATCTTGGGCAACAGCGACTCTAGCACTGGCTCAAAGGTTTGCCTGGCAAAGCCTGGCCCTTGAGAAGGGGTTTCAAGTGGGCATGTGAGAGGCTGGCATGTTCTTCTTGGGCTTTGCTTTGGGGAATGGCTTACGCCAAAGGTGTCCAGAGGACAGCAGGTCACCTGGTTTTGCAATCCCCTGGAACCGATGCAGGAGACCCAGTGGTGAATTTTTGCACCATGTTGAACAGAAGGAAGAATGAAATGGCAGGAGGGTGACGTGGGGTGCCTCTGGGCAGCACAAGGAGGTTGCATGGGTGTTCCTGGAGAACAAGCCTGTCACTGATTCCAAGTCTCCCTGGCCACACAACAAGTCCAGGTGCCTTGAATCCCAGTTGAAGGAGATGAAGACCAGTTCAAGGGCGAGTAGACCAAGACAAGGGCTACCTAGAGGGAGCCACTGGACTTCTGGGGCAAAGTGTCCTGCCTGACCAGGTGGACCCCCTTGTGGCCATACCCAACAGATCTGCTCTTGTGTAGTGCCAGGAACACCAAACCAGGAGGGCTGCAGGTGGCAGGCACTCCTGGGTGAAAAGCCCCCGGGGTGAATTGTGAGTTTTACCATTTCAAGCCCAAGTTGATGTTTTTGCAGCCAGAACGCCCCTCTTCACTTTTCTCTACACAAGTGTTTATTTCTGATTGGGATGATAGAGCAGCAGCCCAGCCAGGTGGTTTGCCCTCCGTGGGACAATCCTCGGCACCCACACCCCAAGGCTGCAATCGGGTGTGGAGGAGGGATCTTATGGGGCCAATATCTCTGGTTCCTTTTTAGCCTCTCTGTAGCAGTAACCTTGAAACAGATTAAGTTGGGGAATCAGTCAGGCCTCCACATGCCAGGGTCTCTTTCCAAATTCCCCACCTTCCCTTTTCAGCCTCTTTTTGAGAGAGAGAGAGAGAGAGAGAGAGAGAGAGAGAGAGAGAGAGAGAGAGAGAGAGAGAGAGATGCATTGGGGACCCACCGTGTCACAATCTGGTTTGGCCCTTGCCTGATACTTCGAAGTTCAGGAGCGGTTACTCCCCCCAGGAGGCAAGAGTGGGTCCCTGGTCCAGTGCAGGTGGCCAGAAGGTGCTTCAGTGAGGTTGTCTTGGTGTAACTGGCATGCAAGCCCTCCTTGACTGGGGTCCTGATGCTCCGATGTATTCCTGTGAGACTTGAGAATGAATTCAGTCTGACAACAGGGAAGCCTCAAACTCTGCGGAGGACTTCAGAGGCAAGCGACGTGATTCCAGAAAGACAGTTTTGGAGACATGGCAGGAATATTAAAGTCAATGCAGCTGAAAGCATCTCCCCTCCCCAGACAGCTTCCATTTGTATGCATGAAACGGCTTCTCCTGTGGCTTAGCGTGCACCCGAGTGCACTTCTGGCTGAAATCATAATAGGCCGATGGTTTCACTGGGTGATCTGCAAGAGGCTCCAGTGGGTGGGTGGGAGGGAGCCAGTGTTGAGGGTGAGCAGTCAATAAACACATGAACAGAGACACCTGGTCACTCGGAGGCAGGGGGCAGAGGTGACCTGCTGGGCCTGGTAACCTTCAACATACCTCCCAAGTTGATGTTCTGCTCTTCCTTGATCCCCCTTCCCATGGCCCGATCCCAGCAAAGACACAGCCTTCGGGAACTGTAGGGGCTTAACACACCCCAGTGGTCCCAAACACTATATGACGCTCGGTCCTTTGCTTTTGGTGGAGCATCCAGACACCATCATTGCCAGCATTTCACCTGTTGTTGGCTCTTTTTGAAAGCTGGCTTGGAAGTGGATGCCTCTTCAGCAGCAGCCCGCAGTGTGGTCTGGCAAGGTCCTGCTCGTCCACTTGGCGGAAGTGCTGATCAGTGGCGCTCCGGACTTCTCTGTCTTGGATCCTGAGCCTTCTGGTTCTTCTGTGTTGTGTGCAACATCAAGACTGCCTCTTCAGATCCCTGGAGGCTGTCATAGGGAGGAAGGGCCTCATTTGCTCTCAGCTGCCTCTGAAAGCAGAACTAGAACCGATGGGGACAAACTGCAAGAGTTGGATATCCAGAAAACATTCCTGAGGGTGAGGGCGGTTTGGGAGTGGAAGAGCTTGCAAGGGAGGTGGTGGACTCTCCCTCGCTGGGGGTCTTCAAGCAGAGGCTCCATCAGCATCTGTCGGAGATGCTCTAGGAGAATTTCCTCTACAGGCAGGGGGTTGGACTAAATGACCTACTGGGTCCCTTCCAACTCTAGGATTCTAGGATTCTTTGTGCTCTTCCTCTGGCAGTTTGTGAGATCCTTGCCTGAAACCCTGTACAGTTTCAGGACCAGAGCATTTGCAGGACTACCTTCCACTACATTATCCTCCCTGATCATCTGTGGGGGCCCTTCTGACTGTGCGTCACCAGTAGAAGTGAGGGGTGGCGGCTAGGAATAGGGCCGTCTGATGGTGAAACCCCATCAGTCTGTGGAATTCCCTTCCACTGGAATTAAGATCAGTTCCCACCCCGAAGAGCTTTCGGCAGGGACTCAAGACCTTCGTTTTCATCAGGGCTTTAAACTTCTGTTGGGGACAATCATCCTTTGATGTTCTTAAACTTAGAAGCTTACTAGCTTCTTTTGATGTTTTTAACTGTTTGTGATCCTGACTGTTTTAAACATTTTAATTGCTTTTATTGTTTGTCTTAATTATTTTAGTTGTTACAGGTTGATAGCCCCGAGACCCCTTTGGGGGAGGAAGGCGGGACGCAAAGGCAAGAAATAGATATTTTAAAAATTAGGCAGGAGCAAAAAGGGCATCTGCATGTTAGCGCCTGCCGGTTGAAAATAGAAGGAAGGAGCAGTTGGTGGGGAAAAGTTCAGAAGATGAACTGGGAAAGGGTTTCTGGCAGTTGAAAAGCACATCCTGCCTGCGCAATGCGCTTTGGCTGATGGTTTGTCACTGGGTGCAGCACAAAGGGCGGCTCTGGCCATTCTGCGCCTGGGAGTAAATTCTCTACTTGGGACAGTGTTGCACACGCCTGTGCAGGATTGTGTGGTTGAAGTCCTAAACGGCTAGCGGTCATCCTCTTCTCCTCCTGAGACGAAGGCAGAGGTGATGAGGAAGGTGCTTGAGCCAGTGTGGCACCCGGTCCAGATGGAGACCAGAGGAGCAGGGTTGCTTCTCTGGGCCTGGCTGGGCAGCAGCACCTGCCCAGCCATTCTCAAGCTCCTTCCTCTGCACAGCGGAGCCGGGGCCGCCCTCTGCGTGGGAGCTGCCTGGTGGGGTCCAAGGCAGTCTGTGAGGGCCCTGCTTCCTCCACCTTGCAGAGTGCCCAGTCTGTGCAAAGGGGCTTCTGTCTCTGCTGTGACCAAGATGGCAACTTTGTGTTGAGGTCCTGCTCACAAACATTGCTTGAACGTGCCGGCTGGAGGCCTCAAACACTGTCAGGGCACAAGTTAGCTGGCATTACTCACCTGGCATATCTTCTCATGGTGTTGGTGTGGGGATGCCTGTGTATGCCTGTGCATTGACCTAACCCCCCCCCCCCACAAGTATCCCCTTACATCACGTTTGTGGCACCCCCAGACCTACACAGGACTTATGCCAGGGATGAGGCCAGCCTAACTATAGGTTAGGATTGCAACCTTAGTCTCTTTTTCTCTAGCGCGTGCATTGCCACGTCTCCTGGTGTGACCCTTCTCCATCCACATGGTGATCTGTCCATGTGAAGCTTGGTCTTCACTACAGATCTTGGGAGCAGCAAGGCTTGCAGTGGTGGTGGGAGGACTCAGCCTCGGGTCTGGCCTGGCAGGCGTTCGGCTCCAAAGAAAAGGAAGGAGCCCTGGGCAGAAGAAGGCAGAACTGTCTTGGGGAGTTGTGAAGGACCAAAGGGCGCCTGCCATGCCTTGCTCTGTGTCTCAAGTGGGGAGCCACGCTGAACTGTGAATGTGCACCTGAGATGGTCCTTGTTGACCGATCTGCAGGCTGCAGAGACCTTTGGCAGGAAGGGGCAGCCGACAAGCTCGGCAAGGTCTCTCCCCGGCATGGCAGGCTCTGCTACTGAAGGCTGCTCTGCTTCCAGCCGCTGATCTTCGCCCCTCCCCGTCTCTGGCGACCTCTTCCCACCAGTTCAATTTACTCGTAATTAGTCTGAAGAGTGGTGTTTGTTTGGTAATTGGTCCCTTAAATCATCTTCCTAAAGTACTTGCACGATCCAGCGCCTGGGGCTGCTCGGCTACCTTCGAGGATGATGCAGGGCTTTGCTCTGGCTTCTCTTTCACTCATCTGTGGCTGTTTTCCTAAAGATCCAAGAAGGGAGCAGGGCTGGCTGGAGAGGGGCAAGTGATCACCAGGGGCCTGGAGCCTCTGCCGGGGCTTTTTCCTCCCAGAAGGAATGGCTGGCTTTTTTTGCAAGAGGGGGAAAGTAAGTTTAAAAATAAGTTTACAGCCTTTTCCAACTTGCTGGCTCCCTGCCTTGAGCCACGTAGCACCACCACTCAGCAGAGGCAAGATGCCTTCCTGAAAGACTGGCATAAGTCTGGAGTGTGTGATGGCTGGTTGTGGCTGTGCGGAGGCTCTTGTCTGCATGGACTAAGTGCGTCAAAAGGAGGCACTCGGGCCTGGCATGTGGCTCAGGAACTGCAGCACACAGTGAACTCCTTTCATTCCAGTCGGGACCCAGGAAAGTCTTCAGGAGGCTGGTTTGGGGCCAGGACTGCCAAGATGGCTCTAGACTGTCTCTCGTTGGAGTGTTGGGGAGCTGCTGCGACTGGCCTGTGCTGAGTGCGGGGCTTGTTGGGCTCCTTGAAGCTTCCAGTCCATCTGCCTCCTTGGGATGGGAGGTGGCAAGCCCACCAGTCATCTCTAGAGCCCAGGGTCTCAAAGGCTGGCACAGTGCTGCTTGGGTGGCCCCCACTCCTCTGCTGGCCTGTGCAGGGCCTTACTGGGTGATGGCTGAGGCTCTGCAAAGGGACAGCAGCTGATCAGCAGTGGTACCCTTAAGAAGGCTAATGCAAGGAAAAGAAATACAAGGGTGGCTTGCTTGGAAGGGTCCTGACCTTTGGGGCCTCTTTGAGTGGCCTCCAGGATGTTGGCCAGGATGTGGGTGTTTGCCCACCAGGAGTGTCACCTGCATCCGCCTGGAGGAGGGCACTGCGGCTGGACTGGGAGGAGCCCTCCCCACCCAGGCCTGTGCTGGACATGCTGAGGTGCCCCGATGTAGGAAACAAGGAGCACAGTTCCAAGCTCCACGCTCCAACTTGGCTCCCCTTTCCAGGAAAAGGAAGGAGGAAGAGGAGCCTCTTCTGGCCTGAAAGGCTTCAAATGCCGCAGTGCTGTGCAGACCTAGGATGCGGGAGAGCAGAGACTGGACCGCAGCTGACCAGTGCCCAGGTTGGCCCACAGGACCGGGTGGCCGCAGTGCCAGGGCAGATCAAGGGCTGTGCTCTGAAGCCAGCTCAGAGGTGGGAAATGAGCTCCGATGGCTGAGTCCTCCGACCAAGCTCAGTGTGACCCTTTTGATCCTATGACAGTAAATTATGTTGCTCTTTTCAGGCCCAGCAAATGGAGTTGGACACCTGCCTTCAGCACACAGAGGCTCCCTGGTGCTGGATCATGACGAGGGAGACCAAAAGAGGCCTCTTGTGGGCCAATCTAGCATGGCCCTGGGGAGAGCAGAGGATGGCTGAGGCAGCAGTGATAGGAGGAGATGCTCCCTCCCTCCTTGGGGGGGGGGGTACTGCCATCCAGCGTAAAATCTAGTCTGAGGAAGGGATTCCTGCAGACCCCTCTGAAGGCAGCATACTTTCCTAACTCTGTTTTCTTGAATGCTGGCCATTTTCCCATGCGTTGTGCCTGGATGACTGGAGCCGCCGTCCCCCCATCCCCCCGTGATGCTCCTGATGGTGTGTGCTTAGGGGGAGGTGGCATCAGTGCAAACACGTGGACGTGGACGTGTTCACTTGGTTTCCTTTATGGTGACTGGGATGATAAGGACCAGCTGAGGAGTGCGGAGTCACAGGTCTGTACAACCTGGAACCAGCCTAACCAACATACAGCAGGACCTAAACAGTCTCCTGGGAGAGGACTAAGTGACCTCTCAGTACAGGGTGACCAGATGTCGTAACAAAAAAGAGGACAGTGTGGAACACCCAAGAGATATGTAGGACATACCAAAAGCTAAAAACATTGAAATGTGTTGCTTTCGTGTGGCTCATTTAAACACTATATTACTTTATCACCGGTAAATTATATAAATAAATCATATTTATTAAAAATTAGACAGTTATAGTTATATCCCTTAATAAAAGATCAAAAGAAATTTAACAGAGATGTAAATGTCAATCAATGAAGCTAAACAGTAAAAGCTTGGATTGAGAGTGTTTTGCAAGGCAGCTCAGTGGCATCTTCCTGGTGACCCCTGGGCTGGGTGCAGTCCTTCTTCTTCCTCATGCGTGCCTCGAATGTGATTGTTCTGGTGCGATGCCATCCTTCTGGTCACGCCACATGTTTGCTTTGGTTTTGGAGGAACAATCATCGATCTGTGCTCAGCACCCTGAGCAGGTTCTTCCTGTCCCACTGAAGGCCTCCAGGATGCAGGACTCAAGGGTATTTGGTGTGGCAGGTTGGTGGCTGTGTTGAAGCTCTTGCCGATCATCACCAGAGAGGCAGTGGGCTGTTTGGGCTGGTCCTTAATGCCAGACGTGGACATTCAGAGCCCATTCTGCGTTCTTCCCATGAGACCTCCAGCCCCTGACTGTCAGGACCAGGCTGGCCGCTGGAATCTTCTCTGTCTCCTGCTGCTTCTTGTCTTTCTGCTTCCTGTTTTATGAGGCACCGTTTTCCTGCTTCTGGTTTTTGGCCCCTGGATGTGTCTTGGCTTGATTGCTTGGAAAGGCTGGTCTGCTGGAGCATTTGCCCCCTTAGCACATGCGCTGGTGTGGGTTGGCGTCTGTGTGTACCTTGGGAAGGTGCACTTGACCACCCCGAAAGGGTCAGACGAGAAACCCAACTGCTGAGGACTGAGGATGCAGAAGAGCAGGAGCGTCATGGCCTCCTTGGGGAGGAACGGTCCATGGAGCCAGGAATGAACTGCATGTGCAGTGGGAGGGATGCTGAGCTGCCATGTCTGTATGGCCAGGCTGGTTCTCAACAGGGAGGGCGGAAGCCAGTCAGTCCATGAGTTTCTGCAGACAGAAGGCCCTGCAGTCTGTCTCTCCTTTTGACAGGAAACAGCCAGCCAAACAGAAGGACGTGGCCAACCCAGGTAGCCACCTCTGGGAAAGCTGTGGTTGGTCTGTGGTCACCAGGACGCTGTTCCTTCCCATGCCTGGGGGGCAGCGACACAGCCGGCCATCGATGCTTGGTCTGTTCCAGGACTTGGCAATTGTGTGGGTGGCTGCAGGAAACAGTCTTATGTGAGAACCTAAGAAAGAGCCTTGCTTGATCAGGCCAAAGACCCAGGTAGAGCCAGCTTCTGGATCTCACAGTGGCCCACCACCAAACACCCATGGATCCCACAAGACAGCAAGAGACCTGCATCCAGGTGCCCTCCCTTGTGTCTGTAGGCTGCATTCGGAGGCAGCCTACATCTAAAATAAGGATGTTGCACATCCCTGTCATGGCCTGGAACTCACGGTGGGCCTTCATCCACAAATGTGTCCAGTCCCCTCTTAAAGGCATCTGGGTCAGATGCCTTCTCCACATCTTGTGGCAAGGAGTTCCACAGACTTCACTACATGCTGGAGAGCGCCTTGTCCTCTCCAGTCAGCAGAGCAGTGCCATGTCCTCCCACCTCACCCCCAGAGCAGGTCTTCTCAGTTCTCCGTCCGAGCCCTGCATGTGCCACTCCTGCTCTGCTCCAGTGAGGGTGAGTGGGAAGGTTGTGGTTGAACCACAAAACCTTGATGTGCCTGCAAAGCAAGAACCACAGCGGACTTCTAGAAGAGTGTCTGGAGCTGCAGGGCAAACAGCAGATGTACTGTGTGCTAAAGAGCTTTTTCACTTGAGTGACTTGGCTGATGACTCTCAACCCAGAAGCTCCTCTCCGCCTCCGGAAAGTCCTGCGGCTTCCAGGCCGCTCCGTACTGAGGCAGCCCCAGCTTGACTCTCACCAGGACTGCTATCGCTCAGGCCCACTTGCTCTTTCCAGTTTCTTGGCGTGAGACAAACTAAGCGCCGTCTCCAAAAGTGTCTGCACATGTCCTTCACCCACATGGTGTGGCACAAGCAGCATCAACCATGTAGCCAGGACTTGGTGGCACATCCACAGTGATGGATTCTTTCCCTCCGTGCCAGTTTTGGAGGCAGGTGCTGTGACACCGAATGGCACAGTGAAGTCTATATTGACTGGATCTTTGAGCCGTAGGAGACCTACAGGAGCAGGACTGCTGGAAGCCTTTGCTTGAATCTGCTTGAAGTGGGCATCTGTGGCTCATCCGTGATCTCTTCGTGAGTCACTCCTGGAAAGGCCAGCACCATAAAAGTAAAGCTACTGAACTGCTGCTGTTTTTCCTTCCAGTCGACATATCAGTGTTTCTGGTTTGGATGGCTTAGAAGTGCTTGAAGCAGACCACCCAACAGCCATCCTGAACAGAGGCTCTTAAGACTGAGTTGTCTCCTCAAGATGTGCCAGTGTACCCCATGCATAGAAGCTGGCATGCCAACGGACACGGTATGGAGGCCAGCACAACTCAGCTGGCAGCAAGGCCCAAACAGGGAGGAGACGGGCATGGCCTGGGAAGGGCAGCAAGGGCCAAAGTGCATCATATCCTGGCCCCTCTTCAGATGGTAGAAGGGTCCTCCTCATGCCCAGAAGCACCACATCAGCACCAACGATGCTGGAGGAAGGAGTGACCCCAGATGGAGCCACAGGGGAGGAGAAAAAAGAAAATGGCACCTCACGTCATAACCTGCCACAGGGCATGTTCCTGCCACAGGGCAGAGGATCTGGATTAAGTTTGGCAGCTGCTGCAGCACATGCATGCACATGTGCACACGCACACACTCAGCACTCAAGCCCGAGAGTCCCCCTGACTCCCTGCAGGTCTCCAGCTCCTGTTAGAAGCCCCTGTTGTTGCAGACCCCTTCTCTGCCAGCTCCTCTGGAAGAAGCAGGCTGGAGCCAGTTGTCCTGCCTGGCTCTTCTGCTGGGTTGCTGCCAATGGTGGGTTCGTGATGCTCGGAGTTTCCTGGGGATGGTTCTCCTTGTCCCCTGGCAGGTCACCTTGTCTCTGGAGAGTCAGTGGGAGCCAAGGGTGAAGGGGATTCATTCCTTCTTTACCCTGGAGTGGGGGGGGGGGGGGTCGGAAATGTCCAAACATTTTGGCTGGAGGGCTGCTTCATATCTCCAAAATGTGTTGGGGGCCGGAAAAATGATTGGCATTTCAAATTTGAATAAATTTTCATACATTTACATATAAGAAAGTATAGGGGACAGGCTCACCAGAGGATGCATCTGGCCCCTGGGCCGGGGCTTGGACACCCCTGCCCTGGAGGATGGATCTCCACTGGGCTTGCCAGCCTGGCCTGTGGGATGTGAACTTGGCAAAGTAATAACCACAGTAAGTTTCTTCTGAGACTGGAGCCTTTCCCTTTTACACACCTGGCTCTTTGCTAAAGTTCAGGCACACACAAAAATCAGGCTGAGACGAGAGTCCATTTTCAAGAGAGTTGACTCAAAATTCATGTTGGTTCATATTTACAGCATCTGTTTTGACCAGAGTCCCTGTCACTTCAAGAGACCAGGAGCCCTGGGGAGCTGCTCCTGCTTGCCTGGGGGGCGGGGGGGGGGGAGAGCAGCTGTCATCGCCTTTTAGTGACAGTCGTACACCTGACCAGCTGGCCCCCCTGCCAGGGGTCTCCGACTCTAGGCATTCAGAGATGTCCTGCTGCCCCTTCTGACACATGCAAGTCGGTGTTGCTATTTCCCCACATGGCCTCCCCCAGGGAAGGGCACGCATCTCCTGATGTAGGGTTGCCAGCATTCCCTTCCACAAAATCGGGACAGAACTATCTGTCCCGTTTGCCAGTATGTGAACACAGTCCCCCCAAACTGGGATTGTCCCTGTTTGGGGATGTCATTGAGATGCAGGAGCTGCACTGAAGGCCTCCTGGGGATCACGGGTACTGCCTGCCACTCTTGATGGAGGGAGACCCAGCAGGAGGGAGACCCTGGCAGTCTGACCAGGCCAGGGAGCTGACGCTGAGGAAGGTTTTGACGTGGGGCGCAGCACACCGAGGACCCCACAGGGGCTCAGAGGGGACAGGAATCCGTTTCGGACTTCTCATAGCTTTCCCCCGTGGGAGATGCTGGAGGGTGGCTGTCCGTGGACTTGAGTAGGGCAGCCGAGGGAGGCAGATTTGCCTTTTGGGGCTCTGAGGAACTGGTGAGAGAAGCCTCTTCTCCCCACTGGGCCCAAATGAGCCCAAAGCTGCCTTTCCTGGGTCACTCATGGCTGAGCTGAGGACACCGGCGGACTAAAAATGAACCTCCCAGAAGCAAAGGAGGTGGCAGTTGCTGTTGGCCAGAAGCAGCCCCATCTCCTTGGAGGTTTGAGGATGAAGAAGGCTGGAAGGATGGGGAAGGCGCTGAGAAGCCTCCGAGCGAGCAGCACCACCGCCGGAGAGGGTGTGACAGGCGGAGGCAGATGAAAGGCTCCGGCAAAGCAGGCCACAAATGCAATATTAACGAGATCAAGACTCTAATTTGGGGCTTAAGGAACGGAGGGACTCTGGAGGCTCTTCCTCCAAAGTGGGTGCTCCTCGCAGGGTTTACGTAAACGGCCAAAAAGGCTTCCTGGGGTGAGCTGTGAAGGGGGAGATTAGCCTGTCAGTTAGCGGGAAGGCGGATTACCCAGGAAAAGGGAATTAGCCCCAAAACGGGCCTGCTTGGAATATGTGGGGATCACACGTGAAGTGCTGATTAAAGACTCAAGAAACTCTTTGCCTTGCCCCCCCCCCCCGAGCCCTGTCTCTTCAGTTTCTGGTCAGGCGCAGAGCCCTGCCACTTTCTTCTCCTGGCATGGCAGAGCGTCCTGCGGGTGGTGCCTCCACTCAAGAGGTTGAGCGCTACTCAGTTTACCCACAGGCTGCCTGCTGCTTGGTAGGGCACTGGCACCCAGCCTTCCCTTCTGGTTCCCATTCCTCAAGACTGCTTGCGGTCTGCGCACTGTCACCACCCCGTCCTTCTGCATGCTACACAAGTTGTTCTGTGGTTGTGTCCCAGTCCCGGCTCCCTCCATACCTGGAAAGGTTTGATTCTGCACCTGGGAGAAGGCTCTTCTCTGTGTCCTTGTGGCCTCCACACTGGCCAAGTCGCACCAGTGTGTTGGGCTGGCCTTGCAACAGCATCCAGCACCTGTCTGTCTGTCTGTCTGTCTGTCTGTCGGCAGGCAGCCTTCTGTGCCGTTGGCGGGAGGCGGGGGAGTCAGGGTTCTGGCAAACGGAGCTGCTCTGCCTTATCTTGAGGATAGGATTGGGCTGAAGAAGACAGATGTGACTGACTTTATATAATCTCCAAAGCGGCCTCTGCCGGGTGGTCCAGGAGGGAGGGCTCTCCTTTGCAAGAGACGTGATTTGTAGAGACAGCGCAGATGAATCCCTGAAGGACGTCTCCTTAATGATTAATTTAAAACATGATTAATTCAAGTTAGGGAGATCAAAGAGGAAGCAGTTCTGTGCATAAAAGCATTTGCCTGTCGACACTCAAGCCACATTTCTCCGGTTGCTGAAGGCTGTTTGGCAGGTTTTTTCTGACTTCTCCCTCCGTTGAACTTGCGGAAAAGGAAGATGGATCTGCAGCATCAGGTGCTTGCAAACTGCTGCATCCCCTTTCCGAGTCAGACTGAGGCAGCAGGGCTAGGAAGGGGGACCAGCTGCTCCCACTTCTTTCCAGTAGGAAGCCTCCAGCTCTTGGGGCTGCTTGGGGTCTGAGTTGTTCTGCTGTTGGTAAAGCAAAGCAGTGATCTCAGCTGCGCCCATCTTCTGCTCCTTGCAGGCCTCCGTCAGTCTTGGAAGACTCTGGTATCGTACTCAGCGCTGCATACGATAGCCTGGGTTGGATTGTTATGGAGGAGAGGCTGTTCCCCAAGCAGCAAATCCCCCTCTCCACGCCACTGAATGAGTCCAATGGAAAGGCAGAGCCAAGACGACTGGATCCAGCTGGCGTCCAGCGTGCTCCTTGCACGGCCACCCAAATTGATGCTTCTTCCGTGGATTCTGGCTCTGGCTTCCTGGCTGCCAGCAAAACCTTGATGCTGCCAGCTCATGAGCATAGGAGGCTGCCTTTGGCCCCTCACACGCAGCCTCACCTTCACTGACGTAGTAGCAGGAGGTCTTCATCTGGCACCTAGAGCCCCATCTCACTGGGAAAGCCCTTGGGTGTCTGCCACACTCTCTTGCCTCGCCTGATCCAGACCTACTAGTCCAGGCCAGCAGCTTCTCTCTAGGTCCTGGGATCTTTTCCAGCCTTGCTCAGGGACACATCTTGGGGCCTCTTGAGGTGAACATCTCCAGGACATGAGGACCTGTTTGGAGCCCATGGCTGGTGCAGTCTGACGACCTGAAATCTTCCTGTGTTTACATGCTAAGGAAGGGGGCAGCTTGTCTTGTGTGCTCCCTGAGGCATCCAGTGGCCACTGTGATACAGGAAGCTGGACTTTGGCCTGATCCAGTGGAGGCTCTTCTGATGTTCTGATGGGACCTGACCAAGGCCACAACCCCCTTTCCAAGTCCTTTGATGACCATTTAAGCAGGAAATTTGTGGCCGAAGGAAGTGGGATGAAAATGGGCTGGGGATGTAGGAGGAGCCCCTTCCCCAACAAGCAGATGAGTGTTCCCCAACTCTGCAGCAACCAGAAAAGGCACTGGTGGGGACTGGTGGGCAGAAGCCTCTCCTCACCTCCCACCCCGCCAGCACTGCATCCAAACGAGTGATCAGCCCCCAGAAAGGAGTGCTGCCGAGGTGGCGCGTGAGAGGCACTCGTGCAGGGTGCAGCTCTCCCTGGGCAGTGGGCCTGTGGAGGCTCCCTTGCTGTCTGCAGAAGCACAAGTGCTGATGAGGAGGGAGCTGGCCTGCCCGGAACAGCAGCCTGGCCTGGCTGGCTGTGGCCGGAGCTGCAGTGTGCTCTTCAAAGGCCGTGACATTGGCACAGCCAGGGCCACAGCAACCATGGGAAAGGAGCCTCCACCCGGGGCTTCTCCTGGCACACAGCCTGTCCCTTTGGGGCGCCATCATTGAGTCCCTTTGAACCCATTTGCAGGAAGGTGAAAGAAGAGAGCGATGGGGCCACCACTCCATTCAGGTTCAGTCCCCAGCAGCTCTATGGGTCGAGCTGGCCATGACCTCCACTGGAAACCTTCGGCAAGCGGGTGGGATTTACCCTCATTGCGCTGCAGCCTCAGCTTGGCCAGGGCCTGCGGTCCTTGAGGAGGGCAAGATGTTCAGGGACCTCGCCTTTGGAGTGGCTGCTATGGCCAGGGCCCCAGCTTTGGGTGGTGCCCCCATTTCCACACATCTGTTTTCCCTGCCTCTTTCGAAGGAAAACCCTACGAGGAAAGGTTGGGGGAACTGGGGATGTTCAGCCTGGAGAAGAGGAGGCTGCGGGGAGACATGATTGCCCTCCTCAGATACCTGAAGGGCTGTCATAGGGAGGAAGGGGCTCATTTACTCATAGCTGCCTCTGAAAGCAGAACTAGAACCGAAGGGGACAAACTGCAAGGAAGGAGATTCCAGTTGGATATCAGGAAAAAATTCCTGCTGGTGAGGGGGGTTCGGTAGTGGAAGAGATTGCCCAGGGAGGTGGTGGACTCCCTCACTGGGGAGACTCAAGCAGAGGCTCCACCAGCACCTGTCAGGGATGCTCTAGGAGTATTTCCTGCTGCAGGCAGGGGTTGGACTAGATGACCTACTGGGTCCCTTCCAATTCTAGGATTCTTCCAGGCCTCCACCCTTCAAGGCTGATTCTCTTGTCTTGCAGAAAGATGCCAAAGGGCAGTACCTCTTCGACCTTCTCTGCCACCACCTGAACCTCCTGGAGAAAGATTACTTTGGGATCCGCTACGTTGACCCGGACAAGCAGAGGGTGAGTAAATGAGCTGCTTTCTCCAAGGGATCCCAGGGGCGAGGCCTCCCCAAGGCAATGTTGGTGGATGGCCAGGCTCCTCCTTCTGTTTCATGGGCAGCAGAAAGTGCCTGTGGAGCTTGTGTTCATCCCTGAGGCTTCCAGGGGTCTCCCATTCAGCTGCTGGCAAGGGTCAGACCATTGGTGCTTCGTTGGAGAGGAAATGCCCGGCGTGTCCCCAACCCTGACTCGGCTCCTCCTGACCACCATGGCAGTGGTGTGCTGGCACAGGGGTGGCAGCTCCTGAGAGCTGGTCCCATTGAAAGAGCCCACGTTTCTCCTTATCTACACTGGTTCCCTCAGATAGGGTGGCTGTAGGGCTCCCTCCCCTGCCTTGTCCCAAATCCAGCGGGATCTTAATGCCCTCATTCTGGATGGCCCAGGAGCTGCCTGGCAGCCTGAACCTCCCAGGACTGGTGCCCCAACAGTCCTTGTTTGCTTTGTTTCATCGTGTGGCTATTTTGGCCCCTTGCGGAAACTGGCCAGACCCCTCTAATCCCTAGGATGCTCGCCACACCCCACCCCATTCCTGGTAGAAGAGTCTTGAGGAGAAGAGAAGGGGGCAGCCGGGAGCAGCAGGTCAGGGAGGGCTTCTCCCTACTTGTCTGGCAGGCTACAGGGTGGCATCTGCTTTCCATGAGCCTCTCTAAAGAGCCCATCAATCAATCAATCATATTTAAATACCACTTTTCAACAAAAAGTTCACAGAAAAAGAGCACAATCCTAACTGTGTCTACTCAAAAGTAAGCCCCATTGTATACAGTGGGTCTTACTCTGAGGAAAGTGTCTTTAGGATTGCAGCCAAAATCAAATAACTAAAGGCCAATGTCTCCCTGTCCCAAAAGGGCTCACAGTCCAAGAATATGAAGTGGTGGATGTCTTGGGAAGGGCATCCAGATCCTCCACATCCTGGGCCAAGCAGGGGGCCTTCTCAACAGGCCCCAGGGCCAGGCTGCTGGGTGTCTGGGGTGCCGCATGTGCAGCTGGGGTCATGCTTCACCTGCAGACAAGTTTCCTAGTTGGGAAAGTAACCAGAGGCGATGGGGACGGGTGATGCACACCCTCCTCTCCTGCCATTGTATGGATGGATTCCCAGCACCCAAGCGACTGAACATTCGGATGATCCAGCCACCCTTCAGTGGAGACCGGTAGTGGGGTCTGCCAGCACCTCACCAATCTTGACCCTGGCCGAGCCACTCGGACTGTGGGAACTGGGCCAGGAGTGACCCTTGCGGGATCCCAAGGCCAAGTGTGCTGGTGGTTTGCCCCCCTTCAAAGCCTCTCTCTCTGTTCTGATTGCAGCACTGGCTGGAGTTCACCAAGTCGGTGGTGAAACAGATGCGAGGTAAGGAAGCCTTTCTGTGCGCACAGGGGGCCTGAGGGAGGGCTAAGAGAACATACAGGTGGCCAGACGAAGGAGAAGCCTTGTCCAAGTAGGAGAGCCAGGTTTGCAGCTGGGCAGGGAACTGCTTGGCTACTGGGGGAAGGAACACAGACCTGTCCACACTGGCAGATCCTGTGCAGTTCTAGACCATGTGCGTTGCTCTTCCAGAACGGCCAGTTTCTTTGATTGTCCTGGTGGGAGAAGAGCAGGCTACAGTTGTAGGAAATGGAGGGCAAGCCCTCTTTAGTAAGCTTCTCCCAGGGTCAGCTCAGGACCTCCTTGGCAGTGGCATAGCTGGGGGGGTGCGGAGAAGTCAGTCTTGGAGGGAACCTCATCCCTTTGGAGCCATTCCAGGGAGGGGGAGCAGAAGGGAGCCGTAATGCTCCACCTGGAATGGCTCTGAAGGGATGAGGCTTTCTCCAAAACTTGACTGCTCCCCACGCTAGCTATACACTGTTCCATGGAACTCCTCCCGGTGTCTTGGCTCAAGCAGATCTTTTGATCCGAAGCACTACCCTGCACCAGAGCTAGATAGATCCTTGTTTGCCAACCAGATAGTCTGGGGTATATCTGAGGGGACACCTGGGCAAGGTGTGTCCTGGCCATTCTCATGGGGTGGATGGTAGCAGGGGGTACCTTTAGGTCCCTCAGTCGACACCATGCTGTTATTTCCCCCCTACAGCGCAGCCTCCATTCACCATGTGCTTCCGCGTGAAGTTCTACCCAACTGATCCAGCTGCTCTGAAAGAAGAAATCACGCGGTAAGGCTGCCTGTTGCAAACTCATCCCTGGGCTTGGGATGAATGGTGGGGAATGCTGCACCAGTTGCCCTTCTGCCTGTCACGGAGTGGTATTGAACTTGACTCTGGGGCTGTCTCTTGCCTTTTTTTATTCCGTTTCTTTGTCCTGTTATATTGCAAAGGTACTGGATGGGAAATACTGAAAGCCAGTTAAGAGCCAGTCCTTGCTGGTGGGTGGGAGAGGCAGGTGGGGAGGAAGCCAGAGCCCTCCTCTGCTCCACCATCCAGCAGCTGCCTCTGGAGGCAAACCCCTTGGTATAGTCAGTCCATAATGCCCAGAAGAAGAAGCCTCTGCCAAGAGCCTGTGATGAGGGAACGTCCTGTCCTCGTGTGCTGCTCCTGGACCTTGGTGCAACCAGGCCAGTGACGACCCCAGCATCACATCAGCTCTGTATTCCCACAGAGGCAGCCACAGGTTTAACCCAGGCCTTCTATATGCCAACCAAGGTTCTCAACAAACCTGAGCCAGCCTGGCCCCTGGTTTCGTGGGAGACCCTTCTCCATCTCAGATCCCTGGCTGATGCCTCCTCCCCGCATCCCTTTTGCAAAAATGCTTCCGTGATTTGACTGTGACCCGGCCAGTAGTGGCCACCACACGTGGGGGGCTGAGCAGAGATGCACTGTGCCAGGGCCTTGGCAGAGACATGGAAGTGAGTGGAAATCCCACCTAGAAATGTATCTAGGGAGGCACAGAGGTCGTCCCGGGTCACGTGGCATGTGGCCTGCTGGCTCTGCTGCCTCTGGGCATATCTCTCTCTTGCAGCCGGGAGAAAGAGAGAGGATTATCTTCTTCATCCTTGCAAACCAGCCATTTCGGTTTCTCCAAGACAGATGATTTTTAAATGGGGCTGCACCTAATTTTAGCTCTCTCATCACCAAGTTAATTTGTGCTTAACTTTCTTCTGGGTTGGGGGTTGGAGGAGGGACCGAGCGAGAGAAGCGGAGGAACGTTTTGTCCCATTGCAGGCTGGTTGTGAGAATGGGGTCTCCGTGGGGTTTCAGAGCCCTGGTCTTTAATTGCTTGTTTCTGTCTGCAAAAGACACCAAATGCTTATTTGCTGAGAAGCCGAGAAATGAAGAGGAAATTCCAGGGTGTGCTGACTCACCCCAGAAGAACCAAGACTGGAGCCAAACTACGGCTCCCTTAGACTAATTCATTAAGTGAGGGTGGTGGTTCATTGACGGGAGTTTCCAGCTCTGCAGTGCAAACAGTGCCAAGTGGGGGCAGGCACTTGGAAGAGGAGAGGGGGGCTCTCAAAGCCCATGGCCTTCCTCCTGACTCTGGGGTGGCCTCCCTGCTCTTGCCCTCTATCATTCCTCCATGGGACAGCCTAGGCAGCCTGGTGGCAAAGTGAGACCACCCCTTTCCCTGCAAATGGCAGGGTCTGTTGTGAAAAGAAGCCCTCTGCTTGAGCTGTGGCCTGGCTGCAGCGAGTGGTACTAACTCCCCGCTTGTTGTGACTCTCTCCCCTCAGGTATCTTGTCTTCTTGCAGATCAAAAGGGATCTCTATCACGGCCGCCTCCTCTGCAAGACGTCGGATGCCGCTCTGCTGGCTGCCTACATCCTGCAGGGTAATAATCTCTCTTGACAAGGCACATTTGCTTTCTGTGATCCTTGCTGATGACATAATTTGGCTTCCAACAGATCACGATGTTGTGTGTAGGAGCGGCACCCTCCTGCCTTTGCGTGCTTGTGTGTGTGTGTGTTTGCATGAACGTGCAGGGGGGATCCTTGTGTGTGGGGGGGGATCCTACTTCCAAAGATTTTTGCAGACATGCCCTGAGGGCACAGGAGGGAGAGCCGAGAGACAGAGGGTGAGGGCGCCATTCTAGTCACTCATGGTGAAGTGGTTAAACATCTGAGAATTGGCCCAGGTGAGGGACATGGGGTGGGGAGGGACCTACAAAGAGGGTCTCTGTGCCTTGGTTTATGAAAATGCTGGGGCCAGGCTGGTGGTGTGTCGTACATTAAGATCTAGGCACAGTTTTTTTTTTAATTTTAACAAAAAATTTAATTCTTAATTTTTTTAATTTTTTAAATTATTTTTTCAGTTGATTGATATTGATTTGCTGTTTTGTTGAAAATGCAGATTTATTTTATTTAAAAGATGTTTTTATCACTTTTCCTGCCACTCCAAGTTCAGCACAGAGACTGATGAACACTTTTTTTGGTCTAGTTTCTCTTAAGATGCTTTGACTGCTGCCCTCTGAAGGAAAGGCTGTTTAGTGACACTTGAAAGCAGGGGTTGGACCACTCTGGTGGACACTTCCCCTGACCTGGGCTCTGGGAGAGTCACTCACTGTCCCGAGCCAGGTGCTCCAAGATGTAGGTACATCTTACCAGCTACCAAACTATGATTTGTTTTCTGCCTCTTTCTCTGTAGCGGAGATTGGTGACTATGACCCTGGGAAGCACCCAGAGGGTTACAGCTCCAAGTTCCAGTTTTTCCCCAAACACTCCGAGAAGCTGGAAAGGAAAATTGCGGAGATTCACAAGATTGAGCTCAGGTGACTCTTTTGTGCTGCGTCTGTCTTTGTTCTGAGGGGCTTCCTTGTTAGCTGCAGAGTGGGGCTCTCCCACAAAGGAATTCTCCTTCAATGACCCCCCCCCCCAAACTAACAAAAACAGCAGAGGTATCAGTTGGAACAGATTGCTGTATTTGTCCTCTTCTTTTCCAGCGGGCAGACTCCAGCTACTTCTGAGCTGAACTTTTTAAGGAAGGCCCAAACCTTGGAGACATATGGTGTGGATCCACACCCCTGCAAGGTAGGCAGCCACTCTGCCCTGAAGCTTGCTCTTGGTTAGAAGCTTCCTCCTGGTATATGGGCTTTTCCTGCATTCAGACTGCTTTTGTTGCCTCTGAGTCATGCTGTGGCTGTTTTCTAGAGGTGGATCGGGCTGGATTGGGGCAGGCTAGACTGGGCAGATGACCCGAGACCCACTTCATCAGCACGGCGGAGGGAACTGGAGCAAGTGCTGTTGTGATCATTTGGAGGGGAGGAGGAAAGCCCCAGGGCAGAGTGTCCAAAAGGAGTTATCCACAGTATTCAGTGAAAAGCTCATGAAAAGTGAAAGCTGGTTGCATCCCTCCCAGCGACAGACTTTCTAGAATGAGTGGAAGTAGGAAGAGTGTGTTGAGTGGAATCCTCATAACAGCCAAAAGCTGCTGTGGGTACTGGATGCGGAGCTGCTCTTCACAGGATAGAGAAACCAGGAGGACTTCAGACCATTTCTGGCCAGTTGTTTGGCTCCCCCATTTTCAGTCTTGCTCAGGGGCGGCTTCAGTGACGGCAGATCTTGCAGTCCCCTCCTTCCCAGAAGTGCACAGAAATGCCAGTCTTAGGGGAATGCCTGAAGCCTTTTGTCAATTAGGGTCCTCAGAGATGCACCAGACAAAAAAAAGAGCCCACACTTGGGGGGGGGGGCACTGAATATTTCATCTACTTCAAGGACACTGCTCACGTTCACCCCACTGCTCACGTTCCTGCTCCTCCTCGTAACCTCAGCCCTTGGAAGAGCCCTCAGTTCTCAGAGTGGAACAGCTGGGCTCTTTTGAGAGCCAAGATGGTGTTGTGTGGTTCAGGAGTAGGATTTGAAAAATCCAGGTTCAAATCCTCCCTCATCCACTCACCTTCCTGGGTGGCTTCGGCCAGGTGCTCCAACAGCCTCACCTACCTCATAGGTTCCTTGTGAGGACCAAGGAAGTACCACTTACCGATATGGAAGATCAATGAAGGCGGAAGCCCTGCTCCTTCCACTGGGCTCTGTGCAGGAGTAGTTCCCAGACTTGCTTCTCTGTTCCTCTTCAGACTTGCACTTCTTGTCTAAGACACTGACCTAGATAGGTACGGATCATCTCCCCACCTCCCAAATTCCTTCCCAGCACTTGACCTGTGATGTTGGGGTGCACCTTACCTCTTCTGCTCTTGAAGCACCATCTGACCTCATGCAAACTCAGACTGGCCTTTGCAGCTCTCCCTTCCCATCATGGCTTTGGCTGGATGCTGATCTCCAATGGCTGGCTTTTAAACTAATGTGGCCGGAACTGAGTGCTGGAGGGCCCCTGACTCCCTGGGAGCCTGAACTGGGGCTGCTTCTGCTCATCACTGTAAAATGAAGGGAGAAGCCGTCATACCTGCTGGTGAGCATGTTCTGTCGCCACTTGTTGCCATCCATACACCCAGCCTGTCAGGCAGATCCATCTTGCCACCTCTGGATGGGAAATGCAAAGGCGGAGAGTGTCAGTGACTTGCCCAAGGCTGCCTGCTGCGCTCACAGCCAGGGCAAGATTTGAACGCAGGCAGTCCAGACCTGCAGCTCTGTCTCCTGGCAGCTGCCACGCTCTGTTCCCTTTAAGCTAGGAACGGAGCACAGCCCTTCACAGTCCTTTGTGGTGGGTTGTGTGCAGGTGGCAGCGCCTGCACTGGGGGGAGGTTGCTTTGTATCCGGTCTGGCCTGAGGGCACTGCCCTGCTGGGGTTCCATGAGTCTCCCTGCCAGGGCTGAGTCACTCAGGGCTGGACATCAGTGACTGATTGTAAAGTAGTGGTGCAGCTGCTGGCCGACAGCTCCTCAGTTGGGTGAACTGCTGCTGTGTGGGATCCAGAAGGCTGATGAGTGATGGTGGCAACTGCCGGTGCCCAGGATGGGGATCTCCGTGTGACTGAATGAGACATCCCCAGAGCTCAGCAACCGTGACTCTTCTTCAGCTGAGAGCAGGGAGGCTGCAACACCCACAGCCTCTGGTGCTCTCTCTGGTACCCTCTGGGGCTGTGGAACTGCTGCTTGGAGAGGTGCCTGGCAGCCTTCCCTTCTGCCTGCTCTTACTGTGGAGCCTGATGTGTCTGCAGGGATCTGTACAGCCTGCCCCGAGGCTCTGCCGGGATTCTTGGTGGGATGAAATGCAGTGGATGGGGTGCCCAATGGCCCTCCAGAGTGACAGACAGTCCCTCTTCCTGCCAGGCTGCCGACTGCTGGCATAATGACCACAGGGAGGCCAGGCTCTTTGGCACCCACCCCCATTTCCCCCTTCCCACTGGCTCTGAAATCACCAGACTTGGGCCTAGCCAAAGCCCCCGATGGAGTGGGTGGGCAGCAGATACCTGAGTGGGGGGAGGCAGTACTGTGACTTGGAGGCCAGGACCAGGGAAGGCAGCCCTTGATGGACTGCAGGGTTGGGTGTCTTAACTGATGTCCAAAGGCGGCTCGAGTCAGCAGAAAGCAGCTGGCCGAACTGACCAGCTGCCGGGGTGTTGGCTGCATCAGGCCAGCCTCCAGATCTGCCACTAGAGCAGGGGAGGGACTTGCCCTGCACTGTTTGGGGTGAGGATCGTGGTGGGCCCAGTCCAGCTCTGGGCAGACAACACACTGACCGACCGTCACCGTTGCTGGTGACCCTCTTGCTTCTCTTTCAGGACGTATCTGGAAATGCAGCCTTTCTGGCCTTCACTCCCTTTGGGTTTGTCGTCCTGCAGGGAAACAAACGCGTCCACTTCATCAAATGGTGAGTCCTAAGCAGAAAGCCCTCCTGGGCGCCTGCCGTTGTTGGAGGGAAGCCGGGCCCCTTTTGGCCCTCACAGGCCTGGCGTTTGAAGCCAAGCCTGAGTCCGCCGCTTGCCTTGGCTCCCTTCCCAACTCCTGAGGAGGGAGGACATGGCCTGCGCCCCACCAGGCCCTGCCAACAGCCAAACCCACCACCTCCCTCCCCACTTTCCATAACTTCTTGAGTGTCAGTCCCTTTCCTCAGCTGGGGGAACAGGGTTGCCAGATCTCCGGAATTTCCAGGAGGCCTCCGGAAAACAAGCCCCTCCTCCGGGAAAATGCAGCCAGCCTGCAGGAAAATGGCCGCCATTTAAATTTGGCAGGCTGCAACTGTGCACTATGGTTTGGCTGCGCCTGGGGCATGCGCTATGGTTGGTCCTGATCATCAGGTGGACCATCAGGCGGGAGAAAGAGTGAGTGGGAGAAGGAAGCTCCTCCCCTCACCCCCTCGCTGTGGGTCAGAGCACTCTTGGCCAGCAAGCTGGCAGTGGCCTCTGGCGCACTCTCCTCACGGGGCTGCAGTCGCAGCCCCCGCCGCCTTTGCCACAGCCACCCGCCCCATGAGTCCACTGCCTGCCTATTTCTGCCTCGGTGCTCCGTTGCCGGCCTCCCGGCGTCGCCTGCCTGCTATTCCTTGATAGCCTGCCTACTGTTGCCTTGCTCTTTCACCGCAGCTTCAACCTCCCGGCTGCCCCATTGACCTCCAGGTGAGGTAGAGGAATTGGAAAGTGCGTGAGCCCCATGCTAGTTGTGTTGTGTCAACCCTGAAGTAAATTCCATTACACAAAGGGACTTCCTCCCAGGAAAGTGTGCCAGTGTGCTGGAGTTTGTGTCTCTCTCACAGCCACTCTCAGCCCCAGCCCCATGCTAGTTGTGTCTACCCAGAAGGAAACTCCATTATACAATGGGACTTCCTCCCAGGAATGTGTACCAGTGTAATGGAGTCTGTCTCTCTCACAGCCTCAGTGAGTAGAGAGTTCCATCATTTTTCAATTTTAAAAGAGGTAACAGAGTACTGAAATTATATACAGGGGAGAAGCACGAGTGTTTTTAGCTTATGTTTTAACATGTCCTACATTCTGTCCTACATTTTTGGGGTGTTCTACAATTTTTTTTTAAATGCAGGAATTTATGCAGGAATTTAGGCTTGGGGGAGTAGGAATTTTGGCCTTGCCGTTCAGGGCTTTTGCATTTGGCATCTGGTCACCCTGTGGGGAAATACCTTTCCTGCTTCACTAGTGGAAGGCACAGCAGGTGGCACTGCCAACCTGCATGGAGGCTGGACTGGATTTTAGTCTCCCAGTCAGATATCCCAGAGGGGCTGTTAACTGCTGCTTTCGACAAGGTCCCTTGGCTGGGGGGGCTGATTCCCAACTCTGGGCCACATTAGCGGGCTGGTAACACCAGCAATGGGGGACTTTGCACTGTGGGTCAGGGGAAGACCTCAGCCTACAGATGGGAGGAAAACCAAGGGCAGGTGCACATTCAGCCATGCAAGAGGCCTCTCTCCTTGTGTGCTCCTCAGCGCTCTGTCCTAGGGGGGCAGGAGGCTGTACAGAAGGGGATGATTTGGGCTCTCCAGCAGACCAGGAGGAGCCATGGATGCCTCAACCTCTCAAAGGCAAACCTGCCTCTTCTCCAGGGAACTCTTCAGCAAAGATCTGTCTTGGAGAACATCAGAAGTTGTTAGCAAATGGACAAAGCAACTTGACGCCCACTTATGTGGCCAGTTGGTCTGCACTGTGGCTGCTGAGACTACTCAAAACCATATTCCTTTGGCTTTGCAGGTTTACAGATGCCATCTAGTGAATTTCTGCTTTGCACAACACATAAGTGCAGGTTGAATCTCCCCATTCGGACCAAGAACTTGCATGATCAACTATTTTCACATTATACAAAGGCAGTTAGTTGCAGTGGGCAGAAGGCAGGCAGTGAATCCAGATGAATCCAGTTCCCTTTCAAGTGGCTTTGGACTGCCCTGCAAGGAGCTGAGCTCCTGCAGTTTGCAAGCACGAGCAAGTTTCAGCTCAGCTCAGTTCACAAATGATGATCACTTGGGAGGCAGGAGGGGCTCTGCCCCCCAGCTGAACAGAAACAGAACTGAAAGTTTCAGACAAGTGAATTCCCAGCTATGATGCCACAGTAAGCAGCTGCCTTTCAGCCATTCACTGCCTCTTAAGGGAAGCTTATATTTAAATTTAAAGAGTTAACATCAGTCACTTTGAGACAGAATCTCATATAAATAAACTGCCTGAAATGAGGCTTCCCCCCTAATTCCTTGATTTCCCAAGGTGTAGCAATGGCCACTTGCTCAGGGCCAAATAGCCTGGGAAGTTAAACACACATTGTGCCCGGTATGTACATGAGACCTGAAGCGGCCGGCCACCGGAGCGCTCTAGATTATGCCCAGAGAGTGTGGAGAAGAGGAAGCCTTGGTTCTGTTTCTGATGTCCCTCCCATTGCCTCGCAGGGGGGCTGTTCACTTGTTTCTTGATCACCTGCACAGGGTTCTGCCCTGCTCAGACCATGCCTGGGAACATTCGGAGCTGCAGCCTCCTGCATCATGTCCTCCACGGTTGGCTGTTGGTGGAAAACATGGACCAAACCTCATGGAGTTGAAGACCACTTGCAAGCATGACAACCAGCCATTTCAGGGGGGTCTGCTAGGGGTCTGCCAGGGCCTCATGAATGTATTTCTTCAACTCACAGAGATTTGTATCGTGTCTGTCTTTGGTGGTCCACAGAGGTTCCCTAGTAAAACAGAGTCACCCATAGTAGCATCTAGGCATAGAAACAAAATACTCCAAAGTTTAGATGTGAAGCAGCTGAAAGAGTCAATCCCACCCCCAGTGACTGGAGTCGGCCAAGTCAAAAAAATTGGTGGAAGAAAAAATCTTGGAAGCAGTGGGAGGGAGAAGCCTAAGAAGCTGGGTGGGGAGGTCTATCAGGAGGAGGTCCCACCGAGAAGGCTGCACCCACCCCGAAGATCTCAGCACAAAGTAGACTCCTCTCTAGCACAGAGGGAAGCATCTGTTGGGCCTTCAGTCTGAAGCCACTGATGGCTTTAAAGGTGCTCGTTCACTCCCAGGAGGAGAAGGTGAGCACAGGGCGTTGTGCTCCGATCTATCTGGCACCACACAGCACTACTGACAGGCAGGATGCTGAGCTGCGGAAGCCCCACTGCAGATTTGCCGAGTGCCAGAGGTGCCTTGTCTGACCCTTTCATTGAGCAGCCTCCTGGTTAGGATCTGGTCCACTTTGCCAGGACGAAGAGGAGCAGAGACAGACCTGTGTGGACAACGTGCAGCTTCATCATCCTCTTCTTTGAAGTGGCTTCTGCACTGACGAGGTCCTTCCACCCATCCTCAAGGATGCTTCCAGAACCAGGAGATGCTCTCTGCAGTCAGTTCGGGTGATGAAGGCTTCTCTCTCCCACGTGGCACAATGAGTGTTCATCACCCTCTGGTGAGGGTGGCAAGAGAAGCCTCCCACGCCTTCCATATTATATGAGCAATGGAGACCCAAACCTCTCATTCCGGTTGCAACCCGGTTCCTGTCCCTGTTTTCCTTTCCAACCCTGGGCTGCCTCTGCTGGGCAGATGATGGTGCTGAATTTTGGCTGTGTTTGGGCAGGAAGATGGCCTGGCGCTCGGGCTGTTCTCTTCTTCGCAAAGGCCGAACGAGCTCTTGGAGCATGGCCTCTGCTGCTTTTTGATGGGATCCCAATCCACCCCCACAGCCCTTTGCCCAGATCTGTGTACTTTGTACTTGTCTGTTTTGGACCTCTTGCGTTGCCACTACTTGCTCCCCAGGTAGCCTCTTCCCTCGTTCCCTTGGTCAGAGCGCCCCAGAGAGAGCACTCCTTCCAGAGGCAGGGTTCTGCCTCTGCGCTATCATTCCTTCTCTGGCATGATTAAGGTACCAAGAGATTCCCAAAGGGCTTGGCACTCACCCTTGCAACTCTCCAGGTATGTTGTGGGGCTGTCAGCTCGAAGGCTGCTGCAGCCCCCTCTCCACCTGGGCCCCCAACCGGACCGGACAGTGACTGTGCACACGTCACCACTGCCAGTCCCTGAACCCCTCCTGGCAGAAGGCATTTGTCCTACCTGGCGTGAGAGTAAGTCTGCTCTACTGTAAAGTGGAGACCCTTCCCCATGTCCAAGGATTTCCAAGGGGAAAAGTAATGCTGTTTCTTTCTCCCGGGCTGCGGGGGCTTCTTGGGCCTTGCAATGTACAGTTACAGTGTCACCTTCTCTTGCTTTGTATTGTATCCCACTGTTGATGTACCCCAGTACCCTGTTTGCCTTTTTTACTGCAGCCACACACTGGGCTGATGGCTTCAAGGATTTTTCTACAATAACCCCTAAACCCCTTTCCTGGTCAGTACGCTGCATGACTGTTCCATGTAATCTGTACTCTCAATATTTGGTTTGTTGCCCCCAGACGTATTATTTTGTACATTTGTCTGCATTTAACTGCATTGTCCATGTTTTTGGCACAGTCACCAAAAAGACCCTCCAGAACCCCCTCCAGACCTGGTCGCATTGTTGCTCCATTATTTGCTGTATCTCAGGTTTTGGCCTCATCAGCTAAGTGTGGTTTCCTGGCGTCTTGATACCCTCATCCAGATAATGCACTTGTGTTTCCAAACCAAGCCTGCAAGGCGGCTCCTGGACCCCCACCCACCCCACGCCAACCCACTCTCTGTGCTGAGAATCCCATCCTGGTCTCGGCCGCTCCTCTGGAGCCAGGAGTCCTCCTCTCTCTCTTTCACCCTGTTGACACTGTGGATGAACTGCACATTGGGACTTGTACTGCTGTCCTTCAAGGCATCTTGTTTCTTAACTTTGCGTTTCATGCAAACAATTTGGTTTAAATTTTCTGCATCTTGCCAGAACCAAATCCACTCTGTTTGTGGGCTCTGCATTTGTACTGTGCAGGGGAAGGCGGGCCGGGCCGGGCAGCCTTTACAGAAGTGCTTCTTTTCTGCTCGTAGGAACGAAGTTGCCAAACTGAAGTTTGAAGGCAAGACATTCTATTTATACGTAAATCAGAAAGAGGTGAGTGCTCTGCTGCCCCCGTTGCCACCAGCCTCCTCTTGCCTGGGTCTTCCTGTGTGGAGGAGCAGCCTTCGCCCTCCTGTCTTGGGGTGTTGCAGAAGCAGCAGGTCTCTTGGGAGGTGTCGCTGAGCTTGGCTGTGTCGGAGTGAAATTCTTATGAGCTTCTGCCTATTTCCAAAGCTGCCTTGGCCATACACAGGGAGTCCAGTCCTCCCAAGGCTGGATGAGGGTCCACCGGTGGATGCCGGGGAAAACCGAAGGACACCTCCAGGTGTGTCGCTGCTGGTGCTTCCAGGCAGGGTGCTGAGCTTGGATCTTGTAGCAGGTACCAGACAGGCAGGGCCTTGCAGTCCCCACTGTGAAAAGGGAAAGGAGATGGTGGCTGTCTGTGCCTCGGAGCTGCCAGGCTTTGTCTAGCTCTAGCAGGTGATGCTGTTGGCAAAGCAGCAACTGTGAATTTAGAGACAGATGGAACCCTTTTTGCCTGTAGATGCAGTCCTGACATCATCCCAAGAGCGCTGAGGAGCATTTGGTGCTGCTGTTCATCCTGCCTGCCTGGCAAGCAATGCTGTGTGTGAACAAGCCTGAGAATGGACCTTACAGAGTTCTTTTTCTGCCTTTTTATAGGAAAAGAAGATCGTGCTGACCTATTTCGCTCCAACTCCTGAGGCCTGCAAGCACCTCTGGAAATGCGGGATTGAAAACCAAGCCTTTTATAAGTGAGCAACTGACCCCTGGGATGAATGGTCTCTGTGGCTGGGGAGTGTTCAGTCAGGGTGTGGAAGGCCAGGCCAGGCTGAGAAGGGGCTCCCTCTCCCACCCCGCAAAGCCAGGAGGATTTTGGCAGGAAGAGAAGCTGCTTTCTTGGAAGGCCTCCTCTCACCGCTGCTTGGCCTGGCTTACGCTGCATGCGGGATCCCAGATGGCGGCATAGCTAGAGTATGGTCTCGTTCCATTCTGCTCTTTGGAACGGCTCCAGAGGGGTGAAGCTCCCTCCAAGACTGTCAGCACCACCCCAGCTATGCCACTGATCCCAGACCAAGTGGATGCTGCGGGGGAGTCTCTTGCTTTGATTAAACTAGAGGGCTGAATCTATGGGATAGGCCCTGCTGGACCCTCTCCTGACTGATGGGCTGTTGGCTACTGCTTGGTTGCTGTTCAGGTTCCCCAGACCAGTTGGCAATGCTCGGGGGTGAGATTTGGCTTTCCAGAAGTGCAGGCCAGCGAATCCACATTCAGGCAGTTTTATTTGCAGAGGACCAGCCTCTGCCGCCCCAAACGCGAATGCATCGCATGGTTTTTTGCTTGGAATGTGTGAGGCCAGCCTGGGCGAAGGAGCTGCCCCTGGGTTGCGGAGCCTTCGAATGGCACAGTCAGGCAGCGTCGCTTCCTATTACTTGGGCACAAAGCGCAGCTGCTGCGTTGCTTTACCAAGTGCTGCGTTTCATTTCCTGGTAATGAAGAGCCCCAGTGAGTTGCCTTTCATTTATGCATCCCTGGAAACAGATGAGAGGTGCCATCCAGACCGTTTGGCCCCGAGCTCAGGGCTGTGCCAAAGCGGTGCTTCAGACGTCCCAGGCTGCTCCACGGGGAGCCGAGCCAAAAAGCCAGCCTGCTTCCACCAGCAGGCTCCTTGCCCTGCTCAGGCTGAGCCAAACACCACGACAGTCGCAGCTGGTTGGAGAAGAGAGAGGTCCTGGTTTCTTCTCTGCCAGCCGTTTCATGGGATGAAGTGTCCCCAGTCAGTTTTGGACCCTCCCCAACATGATAAGCAGGCCAAGATTCTCCTCCCGGAACACTCTCCCTCTTTTCAATTCATATCTTCCTGACACTTGACAAGTCATCCAGGTGCTGAATGGATGGGGGAGACTGGAATGGACCGTGTGCTCTGTTGCACCAGTCAGCTCCCCCATGGGAAGAGCCCTCTCTGGGTCTGGAAGAAGGATCAGGCACCGAGGAATGCTCTGGCCTTGACAAACTGCTCCAGGAGGGGTGTCAAGGGGCGTCATTCAGCCTTCTTGAGTGAGTGCCTTGCCTGCCAGAAGGCCCTGGTTTTGAACCAGGTTCTCCTCCCGACCCTCAGCTCTGCCCAGCTGGAGGCACTTGCCTCGCTGCCGTGCCCAAGAACTGCCAGTTGAATGATTGAATTCCACTTGGCAGAGACCTTGCAGGTGGGCTAGGGCTGGCTTGGCCTCGCCTTCCTCTTTGCAGGTCTTGGTCAGACCTGCAGCCTCCAAATATTCCCCTTCCTGGTGGTTCTTACAGACTGTTGGGGTTCAAACCTGAAAAGCAAGGAGGAGGGGATGCTGCCCATTAAGTGCTGACGGGCAAAGTGGTAGCTCTGTTCCCGGGAAATGGGATTCAGGCAGCCATATTGAAGGGTGGGCCAAGGGGGTGTTTTAACTCCCTGGAGGATCTCTCCTTGATGGCGGCAGCAGTGCCTGCTGGCAGTGAGGGCTGTTGTTCCACCCTGGAAAAGCCAGGGACAGCCAAGTCCAGGCTGGGATCCAATAGGCTCTGCCAACACCTGGTTCTGATTTCAGGTTGGAGAAGTCCAGCCAGGTGCGCACAGTGTCTAGCAGCAACCTGTTCTTCAAAGGGAGCCGATTCCGATACAGGTAAGGAAGGAGCAGCCGCCGGGCCTTCACGTTTGTGGTCATGAACAGTGTTGTGCTGGGGCTGGAAGAGGGAACCCAGCAGAGTGCCAGCTCCCCCCGTGCCCATGAGGTGCCCTAACTGTGGAACAGGCGACCTCCAGGCACCTCAAGGCAGCACAACTGGTGTCAGGCAGGCAGCGGGGAAGGCTGAATCTGTCTGCCCAACAGGGGTTGGGGGTGTGGGAAGAATTGGGCCACTCGGTTCATGGTTTCTGTTCAACCGTTGACAGTGGCCGGGTCGCCAAGGAAGTGATGGAGTCGAGCGCCAAGATCAAGCGGGAGCCTCCAGAAATACACAGGTGAGATTTGGGGGAATGCTGGGAGGTGGAGGGCCGACGGTGGGGCCTCAGGGGGACCAGTTGCCTGACAAGGAGAGGGGCTCGCCTGGCCTGGCACTGCCAAAACCATTTTTTGTGCTCGTTCCTTAGGTCAGGGCTGGTTCCCAGCCGCAGCTGCCCTTCCATCACTCACGGCCCACGATTCAGCAGTGTCCCCAGGACCCGGAGGAGAGCGGTGCACATCTCCATCATGGAAGGTAAGAAGGAGCCTCTAGGGTGGCTCTCTTCAAGGTGCACTCCTCCCCACCCCCAACTACCAGTCTTCTGCACCCAACACACAGGGCAATTTTTACTATGCTTCCCTGGCAAGCTGGGAGAGTAAAGGGTGGGAGTCTGACAGGGGGTGCATCACCATCAAACATTGGAGTTGGGTCAGCAGAACCCCAGTAACTGAAGACTGGATTATCCTTCTCCAGAAAAAAACAACCCCCCCCCTCAATTATTAAAAATGTATATGGCTCAATCAATGGGTGTGAACAGGAGATGCTCACTCAAGTGGAGTCACAAAGTGCCATGCAAGACCCTGGGAGGGGGAAGGCCCAGCAGGCAAGCAGGAGGAGCTGGTGCTGGGTCTGGAGTGGCCAAGGCCGAGGGGGTTGAACAAGCCAGTAAAGGGGAAAGGTGCAGGCAGCAGTCAAGCTGCAGACACAGCTGAACTGGTAACTACCGAAGGGGCTGTGAAGGATGCTCCAGTAAAGGTCAGCACCCCATTCCACACAGAAGAATCATCCTGCTGGCCTGATCCCCTCACCCCCCAGGATCTTAGGTTGGGGGCAGAAGACACAGTGTCTGAAGCAGAGGGTCTTCTCACAGGCAGGCAGAAGTTATTTAGACGCAGCAATTCAGATTCCTGGCAAGGGACTGGGAACGATGCTGAAGCAGATGAGGCTTGCATGCCCTCACCTTCCATGCAAGAGCCCCAGATTTAGCAATGGCAAAAAATGGCCTTTCTGGCAAGTAAACTCCATTCAGAGCCAGGAATGCTTGGAAGCCAGGCCTGTGGCTGTTGCACAGCATAGGCCTCTGCACCCTCTTCTCCATGTTCCTGCAGGCCTGGAGTCCCTGAGGGACAGCGCCCACTCCACTCCCGTGCGCTCCACCTCCCATAGCGATGCCTTCCTGGCCCATTCCCGGAGCTGCCGAGCTGAGAGCTATGAGCGTGTGGCGATCATTTCGGATGATGTCTACAGTCCTTCAGACAGTGTGCTGCCCACCCCGGTGGCCGAGCACAGCCTGGAGCTGATGCTGCTGTCCAGGCAGGTCAACGGAGCGCCCTGCAGCATCGAGGAAGAAAAGGAGTCTGAAGCCAACACCCCCACTGTGACGGAGGCAGATGAGCTGGGTGGGGAACTCCGCGCCTTGTGCTCAGGGACGGGTGGTGCTGGCGCAGCCCAGGCAGAACAGGTGAATAAGTTTGTTTTAAGTGTCCTCCGCTTGCTCCTTGTGACAGTTGGGCTCCTCCTTGTTTTGCTCCTCCTCCTGATCGTCCTTACCGAATCTGACCTTGACATTGCCTTTTTCCGTGATATTCGCCAGACCCCCGAGTTTGAACAATTCCATTATCAATACTTTTGTCCCCTCAGGCGATGGTTTGCCTGCAAAATCCGCACCGCGCTCAGCCTGCTCATTGACACCTGAAGGCAGGACTCCTAGTAACTAGCCAGGTGGAGTGCAGAAGATCCTGCCACCCTTTCCCTGAAAGCGGGACCCAGCGGGGCGCCATCGGCACATAAAATCAGTCCTCTTTCCTGACTCAGAGTACCCTGCGGCCTAGGAGCGTGGCCTCCACGCCGAAGAGAGGCATCGACTGGTGCCAGCCCAAACCGAGCCCATTTCTTTGCAGGTCCTTTTCGGGGCCGCTGCTTCTGCAGGTCTGCTTTCCAACCTTCAGATTCTTCTTCAGTCTTCAAGCTTCATTTTAGGTTGAGTAGGGGGATTCCTTCCAGAAACGTCACCGGAAGAGAGTCTATTTTGTTCCTATCAATTGCTGCATAAAAAGCGAACCTCCAGCTGAGACAGACACTCATCCAAGAGGACAGCTCTCTATCACTCGGATGCAGGCGCTTTCGTAATGGTGCTACTGAGGTGTCAGTTCAAGTAGTTGTATCTTATTTAAAAACAAAAAACTCACTGTGCACAGCACGACCACCTTAAGCGTAGTCACTGGATGATCTGGCGAAGATCTGGAACTTCTCAACAATCAACTCCTGGCTTCACTTGGAATTGGGGCTGGGGGTGGGGAAGGAAGCCAGCTCTTTGCCTGACCCTGCCGGATCAGGCCACACTTCAAGGGATTGCAAGCCGCACTGGCAGTCTTCGGCTTCTGAGGTCTACACTTTGTTCTTTCCTCATCGCCCTGGAAAGTACAATGATTGAAACCTGTCGCTTGCCCAGTTCCAGCCTCTCCCTGCCCTTTAGGACCCCAGAATTCGAGCTTTTCAGAGTTCTTACATCTTTGAAGCAAGCAGGGTGTAGCACCCAAGGAAAGCCCGTGTATTTGGTTATAGCTGACCCGTCTCCTAGAGCTGCAATCATACCCAATTCCTTTGGAAAACATTTTGCCTCAAAGTTTTACTTGTTTTTATACAACAGAACAAAAAACTTGTTTCAACCTATATTTTAACAAGATATTATTTTGTTAATGAGTGAACCAAACCTTTTTTTTTACTTTGATGTGGCTACAATATGGTATGAGTGACGAGGGTAAAGAAATGAGGGTGACTGTGATGTTTCGACTGCTAGGTGAATATCAGACTAATGCAGTTGTAGGTTTCGGAGGAGGGAAATGGGTTCTCTGGTGTCCCCTGCAAGGATCAGAGAGTGCGTGCAAGTGGAAGGGACACTGGAAAAGAGCCTAGTGAACATGAGTTGCCCGGCCCCTGGGCTCCCCTCAGTGACATTTGGATTTTCTTTATCTCGTGCCGTGGACAGTGTAATCCGGGGATCTGCCCAACAGCAGCTCATTTGCAGAGAGCAATAAGCGCACTCTTCCGTAGGAAACGAGCAAGAGAATGAAATCAGACTGGCAAGTGTTTTATTTCATCTCAGGGAGAGATTTCAAGTCATCTGGGAATCTAATCAGAAATATTTCAAGAGGCTGGTTTCATTATCTTGTCTGATCCCACTGCGACTCTTTCAGCAGGCACCGTTCCCTTGGAGGGCGTGCAAAACCGTAGAGCTGCCAGAACATGCGTGCAGGAGGGTGTGCGATCTCGAGCACCGACTTCCGCGCCCAGGCCAGGCACACTCCCTCCGCCCGCAGGCTGTTTGTTCAGCACTTGAGCAAGGGGGACAAACAGAGCACAGCCACAGTATTAGCAATAGACCCCTGCCCTCTGATGGGCAAAAGGAGCCCCTGACACAAGGCCCGATGGTGGAGGCACTTGTGAGGAGACATCTCACCTGGCTGACCATTCACTGCACCTTCCAGCCACCGGTTGACCACCAGAGCAGAGAGCGACGGGCTCTTACTCAAACCCCCTTTCACAGTGAGATGCGCTTGAGTGTCCCAGAGGAGGACAGGGAGAGATTCACAAGAATACTCTTTTATGCAACACAGCAACAAAATTAACTTCTAGTGTAGTGTTCCTACCTCAAGTCTGTAGTCAATGATGCTTCTATGCAGTGAGTGAAAAGTCTTACTCGAATATTTTCCGTCCCAGAAAACGATGCCGTGTGTTCCAGGTTCTAACTGTCGGTGGTGTTCATCACGCCATACGCACCTGTCCAGTTGTATTTGTTAAATATTTTGTAGAATAAGCACCTTCATCTTCAAAAAAGGGCAACGTACGTGTAACACTGAGGGTGACAAACCCTTCAAACTGCTGTTTTGTTTTTACAACCTTGGGCACAACCCAGAGGGGAAGTCTTCCACACAGCTCGTGCAGGACAGCAGGTGGGTGGTGACGGGGTGCCCCTTCCATGCTACGCTTTGGACCCTCAGGACATTAGGAAGTAGTTTTCCTGTTCCGCCCCATTCTTGGTCTCGTGTATAAGTGTGGTGATTCCCACAGATTGCTGTTATCCGAGGAAACCAGACTCTTAAGATGGACTCATGCGCTGCATCTTCAAGCAGTAAAAGGTACATTTCCTGAAAATGTGAATTTTGGTTTTCATAACAATATAGTTGTTAACCTTTCATGTGCCAAATGCTGTATGTTATTTTTCCTTCAAATCAATGTACCTTTTCTACATATTCAACATGTAGTTAGCATAAACTCATTGGTGCCATATAAGAGTATTTTTAAACTTAAATAAATATTTAATTATGATGACAAATGCTTTGAGTAATTTGATGGGGATTATCCAGGCTAACAGAACGGCCAGCGGGAGGAGGCCAGATTGCAGCATGTGGTCCCAGCAGGTTCTGTCCCTGCCAAGACTGGGAGTGACAGACACTTCTCCCAAGCGCTGAGCTTTACAGGTCAAGGGACAGCTCCACATTCTCACAAGCCCAGAGGCTGGCATGCAGGGTTTCTGCCACGATCTTCTGCCTTAAGTTCCAAGAATGTCCTATTTCAGCTTCTGCGTGCTTCATTCACAAGGGTCTGGCTCACTTTTGGGGTGCCAGGAGCAGGTACAGCTTACAGACACCAGGAGCAGCTTACAAAGCAGTGTATTGCGCTTGCTGCTTTAAAGGAATGACAGAACGGATGGGGCAGACCAAAGCACCCCCATTTCCCTGACCACCCGAATCTACCAAACTGTTGTTTTCCTTCTTAGCTGTTCAGTACTGTACTGCTTGCATCCACGGGAGGGAGAGGCCCACACTGCCTGCCCATCTTGCAAAGGTGTTCTTCCACCTCCGGAAATTGCTGGCGCCAATGCCAGGGCAACTGTGACATTAAAACAGCAGAAAGAGCCACCCTCTCATTCTTCACAGCACTCAAAGAAAGCACATTCATTCCAAACCGACACTTGCTGCAGGTCTTTTGTGAGGCCTATTCTTGGCTTCAGCTGCCAGAGAACCAGATCCCAATAAAGGGCCTGGAGTCCTTCCGTTCCAGAAAGGCAACTGATATGCAGCCATTGCAGAGCCGTGGCCTCCTCCCCAGACGTACTCTAACCCATGCTCATTTCCACCATTGCCCAACGCAAGATTCTTAGGCAGCAACCTGAGTTTTATACTAAAAAAGATTTCGTTTTTCAGAGATGAATCCAAGTGTCTCACAATATGGTTGCAGAAGCTTCTCATTAAAAAATATTTATTTAGCATGAGTTTTGTTAGGGTAAATGTAGTGGGAGCATATCAGCCAGGTCACTCAAGTGACAAGGATTATGATGCCAGGGAATAAGAGGGTCTCAGGTACTGTCTGCTGTTGGGCTTTGGGGGAGCCATAATTCCCAGCCTTGGAGCGGTACCTGGCCTGCTGGAAGGCACACTACCTGCAGAGCTTCCGGAGTGGGCAGCCGTCCTCTTACAGTTCTTGTCACCCCTGCAAAGGAAGAGAGAAAAAGAATGGAAGAGGTGAATGGCCCCACAATTTCGCCACCTCCTGAGCTCTAAGTGACCACAGAACCACCCTCTGTATTTGGATCCCTTTTTTGCTCATTCACGTGGCACTTCACCCCCTTCCCATTACTTCTCTCGAGCCCCACGGAGGGAGACAGCACTTGATGCAGAGTACAAAGAGAGGTTCCTGCCCCAAAGCGCTCACACTTTCCCCGATGCTCCCAGAGAACTGAAGAGGCAAAGACAGGGAGTGGTGGGCAACTGAGGAAGCAGCCATGGCTGCTCCAGATGCTGAATCTCTGGCTAGGACATGGGGTCTATCCCTTGCTGCCTAAGCAACACAGAAAAGGGGCTGCTGGAGGCTGTGTATGGTTAAGATCCCACAGCATAGGGGGAGCTGGTTCCAAGCACAAGGGCCAATAAAGAAGGTGGAGATCTTCTGAGATGACACTTGATAGAACTGGAAGAGCAAAGCCCATGGGCTGAAGTATACAGTGGTACCTCTCATAACAAGCGCCTCACATAACAAGCGTTTCACATAACAAGTCTAAATTTCCAAGGAATCTTGCTTCATACAACAAGTTCCGCTTCACTTAACAAGCACTTATGCAGCCCTGATGCTCTGTGCGGAGGCTGTTTAAAAGGGCTGTCGGCCAGCGCTGCTGCCTCTAACTGCCCCCACCAGCCACCGTGAACCTCCAGCAGAAGCCCAGGTAAGCCTCCCGGGAAAGTGTCTTTGATTGCAGCCTCCTAAACATGTCTATTAAGAAGTAAGCCCCATTGTGTTAAATGGGTCTTACTCCCACAAAGGTGTCTTTAGGATTGCAGCCTAAGTAGACTTCATAGGATCATGCACATTGAATGCATGTTTTGAATACAGTTCCAGTGTTTTGTCAACGTTTTTGCATAGTTAATATTTTTATATGAATATTTGGGGGGTTGTGGAACCAATGGTCTGAGTTTCCGATGATTCCTATGGGAAAATCCGCTTCACTTACAGAGTGTTTCACTTAAAGAGCAGGCCTCCAAAATGAATTCAGCTCTTTATGTGAGGCACCACTGTATTGGGATGGGAGGTGGAAGGTGAGGCCATAGAGGGCTTGGCACACAAAGGAGATAGAGGTGCCAGAGGTTCAACGTAGCAGCGAACATTAGCAGCTGAAGGGAGGAGAGGATACCAAATGTGCCACAGAGAAACCAGCAAGGAGGGGTGGCAGATGGGGTGGGTGTGTGGTGGGAGGGAGCAGAAAAGGGCCAGATTCCTGTACTATGGTGAAGGGCGTAATGACTTAGGGCACAAGCCTAACCGTGTCCTAATCTTACTCAAATCTAACCTTACTCAAAAGTAAGCCTCATTGTGTTTAATGGGTCTTACTCCCAGGAAAGTGCCTTTAGGATTGCAGCCTTAGATATTTTGTCTCTGTACAAAGATAAACAAGGAAATTCAGATGCACCACCATGATATGGAGTTCATGTACATAGAATAAATAAGGACAAATTTATACCACAATCACACATCAACACGCAACCCTTTCAATGCTCAATCCTAATTTATGTCATTTTAAATGTATACGTTGGTGCTGACTGAACGGGTGAAGGACTGAGTGTCGAAAGGGCAAGTGCTGCCCCACAGGGTCAGAGCAGGAGGAAGCAGATGTCCAGCCGGTGACTTGCTCTCTCCCCCCAGCCCTGGTCCCACCGCTCAGCTCTGTCAGTCACGGCTTAGGAGATGCTTCCCTGCGCACTGTTATCGCCACCTGCTTCTGCTCACTCCCTCCCTCCTCCTCCCCCCCCCCCCCCAGCTCTTTACAACAAAGCAAAGTAATGGGAATCTGCTCTATTATCAGTGTGGAGGCTACAATTTTACTGGCAGGAAGAAAACCAGCCGCTTTCTTAGGGATCAGAAACACACACCCTTTCGCCTGAAACGGCTGCCCTGCAGAGCCCACTCTCTTCTTCTTGGAGTCCCTGAAGAGTGGGGGCTTCCTCCTCTTCCTTCCTTTACAGGTTCTCTTTGGGAAATAGACAGACGTCGTTCCTGCCCCCTCCTCCTCTTCCTCCTGCCAGGCATTTCTTCCATCAGCAGAGTCCAGGACAGGGAAAGACCTGCTGTCCTCTGGGTAGAGAGAGGCTCATTAATGTCCTTGCAGCAGCCAGGCACCCAGGACCAGCCCAAGCCACCAGCTTTTCCTCCCTAATCATTCCAACCCCCCCACCCCCGGAGGGGACCGGACCTCACTCAAGAGTCACTATCAGACTACCCTGAACTCCAGAGCTGCATAGGATACCCTTGGAGGAGACGAGGGTCTTGCTGGCTGGCAAGGAAAGAATGAAGAAAGGAGCTCTGGGAAAATGCCTGTCCTTGACTTCTCCAAGTGCAAAGGAGAATTTTCGTACACAATGCCTGCGGGCACAGTTGCAGCACCTTCAACAACAGGCTGTCCAGCAGTGGTTCTCAAACTCTGAGGAAGCTTTCCCCCCTCACTATGTTCTTGCAGGGGAGGGCACACAGTGATACAATCCTCAGGGTCACACCCCTGTGGGGGAAAGGGGGATTATTTTGCCTCTTACCAGTGGTGGTCCTGCTAGGGCAGGGATTGTCAGCCTTTTTTAAATCTCATGGCACACTAACAAGGCCCTGCAACTGTGAAGGCACACCAGTGCTGGCAGAGTACTCGTGTAAGGCTTAGTGAAAGTTTTGTCGCTGCTGGAAATTTCATTCATTCCCAACCTCTGGGAGCCCTGCAAGAGTTCTGCAGGACTCCCCAGACAGAGCTCTGATAAATAGAAAAATAGCCCCCATTCTGCTGCAGGGGCACAATCCTGGGGATCATGCTGCTGCTTCCCCCTTCCACATTACCTTAAAGGGAGCAGGGGATCTTTCCATAAACTAGGGAGGGGGACCACTGCATAGATAAAGTGACAATGGAAGTGGGTCTCAAGTGCTACGACAAAAACCTATCAGCAGAAAGAGGAAGCTCAGTAGAGAAGCCTCCCTCCTCTGAGACAGCCTTATGCATGCCCCCCACTGCTCTGAGCACAGCAGCAGCTCAGTGGATAAGACACTGTGTTTGTTGACCTGAAGGTCAGCAGGATGGCAGTTTGAGACCCAGTTACTGCAAGGCGGACTGAGCTCCTGTCATTTGCCCACCTCTTGCCACCCTAGCAGTTCAAAAGCAGAAAAAATGGAAGTAGAGAAATAGGAATGCTTGGTGGGAAGCATTCCCTGCACTTTGGTGCTGAGTCCTGCTGGCCACATGGCCATGGAAACATCTTTGGAAAATGCTGGCTCTTTGGCCATGTAATGGTGATGAACACCACACCCTAGACACAGTCAGGACTGGCAGGGCAACCTGCGGGGTACTACCTTTACCCACTGCTTTAAAGAAATTTCTGCAGAGCAATACCTGGCAGTGTCCATTCAGAGTATTTCTGCATGACTGCTCTGATTTCCGCGCCGTACTTTTCTAGTTTGTCCTCCGTGACGCCATCAATCTGAAGCAAAACCTCTGGATCAGAAGACAGCGACTCTGAAGCAAAAAGAGACGTTTGAGAGACTCAAACAAGCAGCGCCAAGAATGTGGCCAATTGCGCTTTCGATGCTGCTGCCAGCCTGTCAAATGCACAAGACGCACAGAACTGCTCACACCCCGGATGTGTCGCTGAGCAGTCACTGGCAGCAGAGCCAGAGGGTCAGGAAGGAGCTTCACTCCTGGAAAAGGAAAAGGTCCTCCAGAAGCCAGGCTGCAAGCATGCCTGACTGGCCACCACTGGGACATCAGCAGAAGACTCCCAGCAAGTCCTGCTCCGCTCCAGAGGAATTTCTCTCCCTGAACCCTAGACCAGTGGATGAGACTGAAACAAGGGCCATGACTACCAGAAACCAGTAACATCTGAGCTGGACAGAAAGAACCCATCTTTTCACAGCATGACAAAACAGGCCTGTGGGGGCTGGAGAACAGTGCGCTAGGCTCCCGTTCAGATTCTGTGCATGTTCTTCAAGCATCACAGGCAGATTTTAACACCCACTAGAGAAAGTAACGCAGGTGCCAGAAGGCTATGGATACTAGAGTTCCAGCAGTTTAGTGACATTTCAGTGCAAATTCAGTTTGTAGACACCCTGACGTTGCTGAGAATCCCTGCTGTTGTGCGCCATCACTGTGTTTTGTATACACTGGAACCAGCACATAAATGTGCAGTGTCTCTAAATGTCCCAAAGACATCACATCTTTGGGTCACTGTTGACTTTCCCCTTTCACCAGGACCTCTAAGATGCCAAATATTTTGCTGCACAAGCACAACGGAGTAGAAAGTTTGTTTGTGGGGACCTTTGAGAGTTTGTTTGGGAGGATCACTATTACCTGCTATCCTTTTCAGAGTGGCAGTGTTAAAAATATTGAAGTAATGGACATTGAAGACTTTCCCCAGCTCCTTGCAGACATCTGTGAGTTCAGAGAGACATTTCTTGACCATCTCCTCCCGCTGAGACACACTGGTCACTGACGCTCTTTGCTTGCGAATGCTACTAGCACTTTCTGTCATGTAGAACTCCACCTGGAAGAAGCCCAGGACAGCTCAGAAACACAGAACCAGAAGGGAGCGAGAACTGGAGATGAGCACGAGGAAGGAAGGAGCCCCTGCTCTTGTCTGAAAATGAATTCTCTGCTCTTACCCCACTCTCCTAACTTCAGGTTTATCGCTCCGCTAGCTCAGATTCTGGGCTCCAAACTCATGACGGAAGAGGAGTGGGTCCCTTAAGGAGGTAGGATTCAAGGGCACACTTGTCCTTGGCTGCTACACACCTGCAGAGTGCCACTTAGCACAGCATGCGCTCTCTCCCCTGCCTGGACGTAGGCAACTGCTTGATCGTTGGCTGTGATGTACAGCTCTTCATCCAGAATCTTGTCCAGAACCAGCTTCCTGAAGAGGCGCTCGGCATTATGGCGCGAGTAGGCTGATCCCTGACCAAATATGCCAGACTGAATCTTGGCACTTTTTGTACCTGTTTGAACACACAGACAGCAGCAACAAATGGTTGCCAAAGCAAAGCAAAGGTGGGTGCAGGACATGAGCCCACAGTGGCAGCGCAGGTTGCCACCAAGCAACAACTCCAAATAAGCTCCTTCTACCCACCCACCCATAAGGCCACTCCGACCCCCCACAGAACCTGCAAGCAAAGCACACGGCCTGTGAGCTCAGCACATACTGCTTTGGAATCAGCTCTCAGGGGTGCAGGGCAAGGTCCCAGTTCGGCAAGGTTCACATGAACCACTGCAGCCCTTTCTGTGCTCTGTGAAGCACCACATGCTTGGAGTGCAGCCAGGGCCAGTAAATGCACAATGTTCAAGAAGGTCCTTCCCTAGGCTATTGCTTTTAGTACGAGAAAGTTTTCAGTTAGTCACAGTCAGATTATCCACAAACCAGAGGGAGAGAAAAACATTTCTTCTGAATGGCTCCAGGAAAGACTGATTTGGGCTCATGCTAAGACCTGCTGAGCATGAAGAGCCTGGGGCCTCTCCTCCTCCCATACCGAGCCTGCTCAAGCACTCTGCTCTGTACCCAGGGATCTTCTGCCTGTCTCACTCCTGCCAGCCAACGGGTACATGGCAGGTGAAGACACGAGATTGGGGGCCACAACCCAGAGAGGGTCAGACTCCCAAGAGAGAGATCCCTGGCCCTTTCGCAGCCTCCTTTCGGGTGAGCTTTGCTGGCTTTATCATTTTGTTTTGTTCCGCTGCAGGCTGAATATTCTGTTTTTATGGCAGTGGTCATAATACGGCAGTGGTCTTCAAAGGGGGTGGTTGGGACCCTCTTGGGAGTAAGTCTCATTGAACACAATGGGACTTACTTCCAAGTAGACATGGAGGAGCATCCCAGTAAGTTTGATAAGGGTCCCAGTCGGATTTTTTAATTTGAAAGGGGGTTTCAATTTCCCAGGCAGAAATGCCTGAATTCCACTTTTTTATGGTATTGCATCTTCTTGAGTTTATTGCTTTGAATAAACTTTGAATGTTAGCTTTGAATATAATCTCTTTAAAAAGCCAAAGCGCAGGTCCTCCAACAGGCAGCCCCATAACAGAAAGGGAGAAGCAAGGTGGCTCTGCACATTCTGGAACCTGCTATTTATTCACTGTGGATGTGATCCAGAGACTGAGCTGGAGGCAAACGCTGTAGGAGCTTGTAATCTTGTTTGCCCTTATTGGTGAGTGAGCCAGAGCCCAGCTTGACTTGCGTACAGGTAAATATACTTAAGACTGTGCCACACAAATGGACGTGTCAGCTGAACTTCAGGGAAGGAAGACAAGCTCAGCTTTGCACCCAGCGCTTTGTGCTGACAGAGCAGAAGAACCTACCCAAGAAAATTTCCACCATCATGTTCAGGGTGTATCTTCCCAGGAGCCTCTTTGCGCTTCTGCCCCCCTTCTCACCACAGTGCTCCTGAACGAATCTCACAATGTTCTTCACTTCTTCTGTCACATTCCTTGGTTTATAATCCTAATGTGTGGAAAACAAGTTTTCAGTAACATATCCAATAACATTTCAGTAACCTATCCTAACATTTTTGGAGATGGAAAAATTCATGTGTTTCACTGCATTTGCTTATCGACGGTACAGTTGGCTCTCAGTTGGGATACATTCAAAATCCAGGCCATTTTTATTTGCAGAAGTAGTTGGAAAAATTAAATCTGGATTTTCTTTTTGGAAGGTCAACAGGCAGAAGACAGGAGTCAATCTTTTTTTCTATAAAATTTCTAAGAAATTCTACACATTTATAGGTAAAGCAACCAGGAAGAACTCCAGTGAACATCAAGCAACACACCAGAGTTCTGGAGGACTTCCTTGGTAAGAGGCACTTTCTAATGGGTTCAGCCCATAATCAGGCCTGCCCAATGCGTGCCAGGAAGAAAGCAAGTCCAGAGTGAATGTCCCAAGAAAACACAACGGCCAAGACTCCTTACCTGCTTTTTGCAACAGTTGTCACAGCTCACATCAGGGTGTTCTTTACAGAACTTAGAATCAAAGCCCCTTTCCCCAAAATAGGCCAGCAGCTGTACCCTGCGGCACTCCACCACGTTCTCGCAGTAGTGAACCATGCTGTAGAGGTTGTTGAAGTGTGTCTGCCGCGTGTGGCTGTTCCCATCTTTCTCCACTGAAAGGAACACAGACCTCCTTACTTATTACAGAGCAGATGAGAGGGTGCAGTTTCAGTGTGGCCAGAAGTCACAGCCAGCTACAACGAGCCCCCGGCTCACAGGCTTCCCCCACCTCTCTCCCCTCCTCAGCATGCAAGGCTGGAAGGTTTCCTTCTGTGATTTGTAAGCAATTGCAGTTTTCCATCACAACCAAGTACCACTCTGATCAGGGTGTGTTATCCTGGCCTGTCAATCAACTGCCAGCTGCACACAGGAAGCTCCTTCACCAAGAATCGGACCGCTGGCCTGCCTTGATCACTCAACGCAGCAGCTCTCTGCAATTCAGGCCAGGGTCTGCGCGACAGAGAAACTGCTAGAAACTAAGCCCAAGAACAACTGAATGCTATGCAGGTTTACACCCATGGCCTCTCCCCAGCCTGTAAGCTGGAGGTACCTACCTGCTCATTCTCCACACAAATAAGCTACAACTGGCTGAAAGCTCTGAACTGGGCTATCTCCTGGTTGTCAATCATTTCCTAACTCAAGAATTCAGGAGCAAGGATGAAATTAAGGTTGCTTTACCTTTCTACTATAGGAAACGGAGGGGAGGAACCCCCTATATTTCAGAAAAGCAAAACATTCAAGGCAATGCCTTAAAATGGAAGAGATTTCCCCTGGAATCTACAGTTAAATCCCATCTGGAATTCAGTGCTGAAGACCTGCCAAACAAAGATCCTGAGGGCAATAGAAAAGGAAGGTCACAGTCGCTGCCACTTGTGGGCAAAGCTACCTGTTAGCGCAGTGGTGCCTAAAGTCTACTAGAGAGTAGTATCAGAAAGGTGTTAGCTCTCACACGAACAATTCAGCCCAAGCTCATTTGTGTCTCTGGCAGCTGGATCCCAGGGGTCACTCGCACTTACTCAGAATGAGCCTTCTCAGCCTGTTGACATCGCTGTAGCTGTAGAAGAGTAAGCAATGGGACATTTCTCCATCACGCCCCGCACGGCCAGACTCTTGGTAGTAGCCTTCAACTGACTTTGGGAGGGAGGCGTGGATGACAAAGCGCACATCTGGCTTATCAATCCCCATCCCAAAAGCAATTGTTGCACATATAATCTGGAGCAGAACAGAACAAGAACACAGCAATCACATCTTTCTGCTTTTCCCTAAAATAATTGTCATGCCCTAGATCAGTGGTTCTCCACCTTCTAACGCTGTGACCCTTTAATACAGTTCCTCATGTTGTGAGGACCCCCAGCCATAAAATTATTTTTGTTGCTACTTCGTAACTGTAAATTTGCTACTGTTTTGAATCTTAATGTAAATACCTGATCTGCAGGATGCATTTTCATTGTTACAAACTGAACATAATTAAAGCATAGTGATTAATCACTAAATAATCTTTAATTATATATTGTGAAATATTTATTTCTAATTACAAATTAAAAGGATGCAAAATACCTTGCAAGGCCCTCTAGACCAGGGGTCTTTAGACGACCCCCAGTTTGAGAAACACTGCCCTAGATCATGTGTCAGTCCAGTTTCAGCGTTTTCTTTGACTTGGAAATACCTAACTGCACATCTTGCTCTACACACGTAAGCCTTCTAAGAAACCTGGACTGTTTGGGGGAACAGTCCTTGAACACCTACGTTTGTAGAGTCTAGCAAATGTCTACACACACTCCATGTGTAATGTCTCCAGTATCCTCAGGAGCACAGGACCCTTATTATCAATAATCATCTGTATTATACATTATACTGTATATAAAAGTCACTGACTGACTCACTCATCAATGCCCAGCCAAAAACGCCGGGCCTGGAAGTGTGAGATTTGGGGTGGGTGTTCCTTCCATGATGGAGGGAGTCACTAAAAACCAGTTTTAGGAAATTCCAACCAGAAGGGGGTGAAATGGGGCCCAACGCATTTTCCTCCCTATACTTTGCATTGAAGAATCAGTGACTGATGGATATTCTGCCCCAACCCCCAGACAAAGAAGCATGGAATTCTGGGAGGGATCCTTCTGTCACATGAACACCCACCAAGAACTGATGTGGAGAAATTTAACCCTTAAGGGGCTGAAAGGGGGTGCAACGTGTTTTTGTCCTATACTTAACATGGAAGACTGACAAACACCCAGCCAATTTGGTGCTCGGCACTGGGGGGGATGTTCAGAGGGACGGGTTGCACTGGGGAGGATGCTGGGCATGCGGGGCATTGCGCAAGGGGAGATGTTGTGCATGGGTGGTTGAAGCACATGAGGGTTGATGCGCATGGGTGATGTTTCACATGGGGGGTTGATGCGCATGGGGGGTTGATGTGCAGTGGGGGATGTCATATGAGGAATTTTAGTCCCGCAACACAGGTATGCTTTCACTAGTTACTGATAAACGACTGCTTCTGTCTCGATCTCTGTTTTCTTCAGTGGGCCATGATAGATTGTCATTTTAAAAAGTGAGTCCTGGTGCTCTAAGAATTTAGATGGTTAGATCCATGACTGCGGTGTTTCTGATGTTCATGTGCAGCTGCTCACGCTGCAGAATGCATGTGTGGGTTTTGCTCCACAGCAGTTTTTTACAAACTCTTTTTGTCAAATACAAATATAATTAAAGAGAGACGCAAAACCTCAAGTGACCAAAATGGGAAAGGAGACCCAGCCCCCAAATGCATTACCTGACACCCATCCTGATTAATCCACTTCTGCTGTACATGGTCTCTGGTGCCATCGGGGAGACCAGCATGGTATGCCAGAGCAGAAAGACCTGCCTTCTGCAAAATGTTGGCAACGGTGTCACATTCAAAACGTGAGAGGCAATAAACTATTCCAGAGTCATCTGAAAACAAAGGCAAACATGGAATGCTGGTCCTGATAAACAGGTGCTCTGCATCTCCTCTCCTTAATGTCTCCATATTTTATCCCATCTTTTCTGTACAGATGAGGTCCCCAGCACAGCCCCAACAATTCAGCAGCAGATGCAAACAGAATGTAGTTTGCTCCTCTCTGCCCAGAAATAAGTCCCTCTGGGTTCAGTGGAACTATCTACTGAATATATATAAAAGAGAAAAGTCACTGACTCACTCACTCACTCACTGACTCATCAACGCCCTGCCAAAACCACTGGGCCAAGAAGCGTGAAATTTGGGGAGGGTGTTCCTTCCATGACTGAGGGGTGCACTAAGAACCGGTTTTCCAAAATTCCAACCAGAAGGGGATGAAAAGGGGTGCAACGTGTTTTCCTCCCTATACTTTGCATTGAAGAGTCAGTGACTGAGGGATGAGGGATGCTCTGCCCCAACCCCTGGACCTAGAAGCATGAAATTTGGGGGGGGGGTATTCCTTCTGTCACATGAACACCCACCAAGAATTGATGTGGAGAAATTTAACCCTTAAGGGGCTGAAAAGGGGTGCAATGTGTTTTTGTCCTATACCTAACATGAAAGATTGACCAACCTCCAGCCAATTTGGTGCTCGGTGTCTGGTGCACTGGGTGGGATGTTGTTCGGAGGGAGGGGATGCACTGGGGAGGATGCTGCACATGAGGGACTGATGCACATGGGGGACTGTTGCGTATGGGGGAATTTTACTCCTGCAACGCAGGCACGCTTTTTGCTAGTTCCTACATAAGTGTCTATACAGGATGTGTGTGCCCTTCTGAGTTCTTTGGAGAGGGGCACAAATACTAAAAAAGAATCTCAACACATTCCATATAAAACAGTTAATGCAACATCAGCACCTAAAGCATAAAGGAGAGCCTTTCCCCAAAATGGGATCTGAAGCAAGGAGATCAAGCACTGAAAGGGGTGGCTTGGTGGGAGGGAGAAGTTCCTGAGATACTGAAGACCAAAGCCAGTGAGGGCTTCCAAAAGAAAGAACTAGTGCCTTGAGAGGAGCCCAGAAACAAGCCAGTGCAGCTATCTCACAATAAGCAACAGATGCTCACAACCCACCCACAGGATGACTGTTTATCTGCACAGGAACACTGTGAAATCGCTGGACTGAGAGGCAGCAACTGCCCCAAGAGTGAGTCATGGGCTTCATGGGGAGTTGACACAGGGGCTCCATCTCCCCCCCCCCCCCCACTCATTGGCCAGTCTAACTCCTACCCCACAACTCTTTCCCATGCAACATCTGTGTCACATGTTTTAGCAGACAAGGCTGCAGGGCCCATAGTCATAGTCAGGGAAGATGTCACAACTTGGCTGCAGAGTTCCCTGCTCCACCTCTGGAGGCACCTCCAGTTAGACCTGGGGAAAATACCCTGCCCTCCACCCAAAACCCTGCTGCTGGTCTGCCAACAGTAAACCAGAAGGGCCAAGGGTCCCATTTCGGGTGCAGAACCTTCCTGCATTCCTATAGGGTATTTTGGCATCTCCTGCTGAATGATGTCTTCAGAAGGGAGTTACACATTTCCTCTGAATTCCACCCCACTCTCATTCACAGGAACAGAAACATCAACTAGAAGAAGAAAGGGAAGGCTCTGCTCACGGGGATGGTACTTCCTGATCCACTGCAGGCAGTCCAGAGCAACACTTTTTGGCTTCTTAGGCAAAACATCGTATTTCAAGTTGTGCCGGTTAAAGCTCATGGTGAACCTAAAACAGACCAGTCAGCAGGAGGCCAGTTTGATTAAACCATACCAGCAGAGGAGCCTCCACACACGGACATGCACACAGCCCTGCTCCCCTCTTCCCCCAGCAAGACTTTTGGGAACATACCAATCATCCCACTTCCCCAACTGGGTTCTCCAAATGAGCAAAATATTAGCAGTGGGCAACAAAGCTGTTTTCTTCAAATAAACAGATGGAAACAGTTGATGCAGGTGGCACAGCCAACACAGACAAGGAAGAAGAGCACACTTCTGGTCCTCATCTAAAGAGTTGGCTCACTCAAGCACTTGCACTGGAACACCGGAACGCCTGAACCAACAGCAGGCCTCCGTCAGTCTTGAAAGACTATGGCATCGTGCTCAGCGCTGCATACACTGCATGCAAAGCACGAAAGCCTGGGTTGGATTGTTATGGAGGATAGGCTGTTACCCAAGTAGCAAATCCCCCTCTCCACGCCACTGAATTATTCCAATGGAAAGGCAGAGCCAATATGATTGGATCCAGATGCATCGCAGAGCTGGGCTAAGGACAGGAGCTCACCCTGTCTTGTGAGGGTGTCAAACCCTGGCCTGCTGGTTAACAGGCACAGCGTCTTAACCGCTTGTGCCACCCACAGCCCTTATACCAACAGCATAAACCCACATTCTAGTCACTGACACTGACTGGCTTGCATTTCTATGTCCTGTTCAGAAAGAAACATGCACTGACATTTGATTATTATCCAGGGGTTTCCTCTGCTGCAGGCTCCAAATCAAACTTACACTTGTGGTTTAAGCATCTCCAGCTGATTTAAGATGTCCTTCTGCACCCTTGGGTTGGCTGTGGCAGTGAGAGCCATCATAGGAACGGAGTGGAACTTCTTGCGAAGCATATTCAGCCGCTTGTAGTCTTGTCGAAAATCATGTCCCCACTAAGCAAAAGGGTTACAGAAAGATGTCCACTCAGTATGGACTTGCAGGACCCACCTGGCAAGCAAACCACCAGCAACCCTGGGGATCCCCAGAAAGATGCTCACCTGACTGACACAGTGGGCCTCATCAATCACAAAGCGAGCCAGCAGCTGCCGCTCATACAGGTTCTCCAGGGCTGACATCAAGCGCCCACTTGAACAGACCTGCACCACAGAGAGCCACGCGCTTCAGAGGACATGATTTATATTAACACACAGCACATTGACTGCAGAAGCATCCCTTGACATTTAAAGTGGTTGATATCTGCTCTCTTTCCAACCACCCTACAGAGTTGGGCTAGGTGGGAAAACCATCACCCATTGAAGCCAAGCAGAAAAACAGCCTGAGCAGGGAGAAGAGCCTGGCTCTCTGTAGTCCCAGACTCTTATCAACACTCCTGCCACCCATTCGCCACATCCAGGGCTGGTGCAGCAGAACAGCTTAGAGATGGAGCTGCACACCAGGAAGTCCCTTCAGTTCTCATCTTTGCCATGAACCTCATGAGGCTGGCCTTAGGCACACCTCTCCCCAGATACAGAGAGAAAATACCTGCTCCCCTTCCAGGGCTGCTGGAGGAACAACATAAAAATAATGTGGATTAAATAATGTGAATAAACTCTTCAGAAGGTCTACATTAAACATGCCTCCTTATAGAGGTGGGCTTTAAGGCCCCATACAAACCTTCTCTGGAGTAACATAGAGGAGTTTTATGATGGGATCTCTCTTTGATAGTTGCATGTAGATCTTGGATGCTTCAGCATCACTCTTATCACCTGTTAGGGATGTTGCTGAAATCTACAACAAAACAAAAGAATTGCTTGCATTTCACAGCAAAATGTAATTAAAAACCTTTATATGCTGCCTAGGACATAAGTACCAACCTGCTGGGTCAGATACAGTCCCTCTAATCCAGCTTCCTGTATTTTATAGGCCCACCTGATGCCTCTGGGAGCACATAAGACCACAAGACCCAGTGCATAATTTTATATTTCTCAGTCATGTCCTCCCTTAAGTGCCTTCTTTCGAGACTTTTCTTTCTTTTCGGGAGTTTGATGAGTCCCAAACTCTGTGGCTTTTTCTGATAAAGAATGTGCCCCAGGGAAGAATGAGGGAGGCCAGAAAATATTCTTATCCTCACCAGTATGTGGATGTGCTAGAGATATGAAATTTTGCAGAATTATAGATGGGGATCTTCATAACATACATGCATGTTTTTGGCGTCACAGGTCTTGATAAACTACAGTTAGAACCACGCGAGTAGGAAAAAGAGTCATGCTGGACAAGCTGAGTATTGAGCCATGATAAAGTTCCTCCGCCTTCAAGGACTATCTGCCCCAAAATCCATGAAGTGATATCAGCTGTGTGTGGTAAGGTATTGCCCGTCATATGGGACTGCCAAGTGATAGAAATGGGAATTCAAATGTGGTCACACTAGTCTGCAGGATGTGGGTGGCGCAAGCGGTTAAGACACTGTGCCTGTTAACCAGCAGGCCAGGATTCGAGACCTGGGGCGGCCCCACAAGACAGGGTGAATTCCTGTCCTTAGCCCACGATACCAGCTGGATCCAATTATATTGGCTCTGCCTTTCCACTGGACTAATTCAGTGGCATGGAGAGGGGGGATTTGCTGCTTGGGTAACAGCCTATCCTCCATAACAATCCAACCCAGGCTTTCGTGCTTCACATGCAGTGCTGAGCATGATACCATAGTCTTCCAAGACTGACGGAGGCCTGCTATAGTCGCAGGATGACCCAAGGCCTTCATTGACAGCTACAGAATCAAGTGTGGGGGTAAAGGTTGAGCAGCTGAAAACGGACATGTAACCACGTGACATCCTAGTTTGGGGGAGGTGAATATAAGTGGAGGTAACATATCACATAACATCTTATACCTGAGCATTTCTTTCCCAGATTGCTGAGGCCTTTCCAAAAACAGCAGCACATGAAATTGCGCAAAGCACTTTGGATCTGGTCCACAAGAATAAGAAGGAATTTAACCAATTAGAGACGCTGGATGAATGCTGGGTCAACCTGTATGACCCTGAAACCAAAGAAATGAAACATGCCTTGCCTTTGCATAGGTCATGTCTGTGTTTTGGGACAAAGCTGTAAGACTTTTAAAAGGGTCAGTAACAAGGTTGTACTACAGCAACCTGCCACCAACGTTTCATGGTCTTCTGTCAGTGAAGAGACATGGTTTGTTGTCAAAAGGTCTGCTGCTGCTGCTGGCTGACAGTACAACTGCATGCCAAGCTGCAGAAACAGTCACTGGGCTATGAACCCCTAACCCACCCCACATACTCTCCCAACCTGGCACCTTCAGGCTTCTTCCCATTTCCAAATTTGAAGAAACATTTAGGGGGAAGAAGCTTCCAAAATACTGACGTGGTCATTACTGCTGTGGAGAGTTGTTTGCAAACTTCTATGACGATGGAATTAAAGGATCCTTCCGTAAGTGTGTGGCCCAAGGAAATAAATATATAGAGAAGGAAGAGAAGGGGGACTGAATTTCAGAACCGTAGCTCAACATGGTGAGGTTAAGAACATTTTGGCCTCCCCTCGTAATCATTTTGGTCACTCCCTTCCATAGCTTTCCTAGTTGCACTATGTCCTTGTTGAGATGTGGCAACCAGAACTGGACACAATACAGTAGATGCAGCTGTGCCTTGAATTAGCACAATGGTATATAATCTTGGCTGTTGTATTCTCAGTCCCCTTTTCTTTAAATGATCTCAAGCGTGGAATTGGCCATTCAGGAAGCCCCCATGCACTGGGTTGACAGTTTTGTCACCAGCACCCCAATCTCGCTCTCAGTGGAAATTTTGATTTTTCAGCCCCAACACACCTATTTTTACACCTTACACTAATGTACACCTATTATTTTGCCATTCATTCCCCACATTTGGAGAGATCCAATCTTTTCCAGATTTACCATCCAGAAAAGTTTAATGTCATCCATTTTTCAAAGTAATTTACAAAGCAGCTTACACAGCTAAGTGAATCAAAGGTCCCTTTCCCAAAAGGCCACACAATCCAAAAAGATGCAGAAGATGCACCAGCAACAGCCAGGGAAAAAGATGACACTGTGAGGAAGAACAGTCATGCCCTCCATGCTCAGTCTAAGTGGACATCACTGTAGAAGGTTTTCTTTGCCCAGTTAGCAAAGGTTACAACTCACACAACTCACACTTGAAATACGATGTGGACACATTTAAATGTAATACTGTTGCTGATGACTCATTTGCCATCCTGAACTCCTAGCAGTAAGTTAAAAACCAAAGACAGAAAGCAAACACCACATAATGGTCCTGTATTCAGGGGCCTGAATGTGTGTGCTCCCCATTCACCCTTGGGATTGTGGCCCCAACCCTGCCGCTGAAGGCCTGAGCAGTTCTGGCCACCACGACAGCTGATAGTCATGGATGCACTGCTCCCCCTACTGATGGAAACAGGATTCAGTGTCGAGTATTTCCACACAGCCCTTCACTCAACAACAGAAGTTCCCATAACTCCATGTTTTCCCCCCTAGATTTTTCAATCCTAAGACCTTCCATTCACTGGAGTTTCAACAGCAGAACCAACATATCTCCCTTGGAGAGCAGAACTGCTTCCTCCTTGGAGGCCATCAGACCACCTTGTTCAGGAGGGCCTCTGATGGACAAAATGGACAGGCTTTTCAAATTTTAACGGAAGACAACTGTACTTTGCTTAATCCTGTGCAATCTATTGGGTGCCTTTGTTTGTTTTAAGTGTTAATCATTGTTTTTAAGCTTGTAAGCTTCCTCAAGTGCCCTCACCTGGAAAAAGGCTGTGTATAAATTCATTAAATAAATGTTTTCTGTAGGTCCTGGAAACTTATATTTGGACAAAATCAAATTGCAAAACAAAAAGACATGCTATTGTATCACAACACACACACAAAGGCAAGAATAAAGACCACGGGCCTGAACTCACATCCATGGACGTCAGCTTCTGAACTTGATCAACTATGAGTGACCTCAAAGGAGAGATCACAACCGTGACTCCCACAGAGACGCAGGCTGGCAGTTGGTAGCATAAGCTCTTGCCTCCTCCTGCAAGAAGCATCGGGTAGAAAAATAAGTGAACCTGAGTTGCAAGCAGGAAGCAACACGGCTGACCGAGCAAATCTTCATAACAGTTGAATGTTCCCCAGTAATACCAAGACCCACCAATGGGTCATGACCCAATTTTTGGAAGTTTGCAAAACTGACAGGGCAGATTAGGCTACATCAAGAGTTAGACGAGGCGCTACTGCGGGATGGAGGAAGCACTGCTGACCAAACACCATTATAGCCAGACCTCCAGGCATTTATAAGTCTAGAGCAGGGGTCCTCAAAGTACGGCCGACGGGCTGGATCTGGCCCGCTAGGGCCCTCAATCTGGCCCACGCCCCCCCCCCACAGCCTGCCGGGGGTGCTCTGCCCTCAGCTGTGGTGGGAGGTGGAGAACCAGGGTGCGCAGTGTCTTTGCTCGCCCAGAGGCTCCTCCTTGCCGTAGCAAGGTGGCCCGCCGGCGTTGCGGGCTGCTCTGGCCCCCTGGCTCTTGCAGCCGTCCCACTTACAACTGCCTACTGCCTCCCTCTCAGCTTCTCCATGGCTGCAGCAACCTCCTTCCTCCATCTGTTTCCCCTCCCCCTGGCTGCTGCAGCCTAACCCTATCCCTAACCCTCCATCTGCCTGCCTAGCCAACCCCCACCTGTCCCCCCACCCACCCAGGCACTTACCTTCCCATCCCTCCCTCCCTTTCTTTCTTTCCCAGTCACCCCCCTCTTAGCTATGTATCTATCTATCTACCTACCTGCTTCCCTATCTATCTCACCCCCCTTAGCGATGCCACCCAGGTACTTACCATCCCCTTCTTCCCTCCCTCCCTCCCTCTCTCTCTCTCTCTTTCTTTCTTTCTCTCTTTCTTTCTTTCTCTCTTTCTTTCTTTCCCAGTCACCCCCCTCTTAGCTATGCATCTATATATCTATCTACCTACCTACCTGTTTCCCTATCTATCTCACCCTCCGCCTGCAGGGGAGGGCGAGGGGGGAGGGCTGACAGGGCATCCCATCCCATCCAGCCCCCGACAGTGTCCGAGGGAAGTGAACCGGCCCCCCGTTTAAAAAGTTTGAGGACCCCTGGTCTAGAGTAAGGACGTTAAACTCAGTTTAGCATTCATGGTGCCTGCTGAGGACTGGAAGTGACAATGATTAAGAGAAAGGACATCATTAAGCAGAAAATGACCAGATATAAGCACTTTTTTCTCACAAAAACTCTTTAGCTAAAAAGGGAAAGTGTGCAGATTTGGTTCATGTTTTCCAGATACCGCATTAGGGAGCCCAATTATCCAGTTGGGAGCCTGAAAGGTCTCTTAAATGTTTGAGAATCTCTGTCCTCAACAGTTTCACTACCTGATTTCAAATTTGGACTGATAAAGACTTTCCTGTCCCCCCCACTTGACTCTCAAGCACAGAGATTTGTAAATGCAGGTCAAAACCAGGGTTTTGCTGTCTAAACGTGAGTCAAGAATTCTGGCGTTCTCGCTTGTCTGCTCTTGAACACAACCTTAAATCATCTCAGTCTCCAAGAACAGAATCTTTCCTAAACCAAAGTTCCAAATATTCAAGCACCTTTCAGTTAATTACACGAAAAACAGATCACAGAAGAATCAAATCCACACATGAACACGGCAGTTTCCAGGGATTCTGCAAGGAGTCACCCAGCGCCTTGTTCAGTGTCAGGACTGAATTTGGCTGCCCCATAACCATCTTGGCAGTCCATATGCACAGGCAAAAGGCTCCTATGGCAAGACAGTGCCGTCCTACACAGCACCTTGCATACAGTGCTGGCTCATCGGAGGCACATAATGGTTCCATGTGCTCTTCCCCTGGCAGCCTTTAAGACCCCCACCTGGAGAAGAGTAGCCCTGATAACAGAGTCCTCCCCCCTTGTTACTGCAGTCTCCGAGTCACACACCTGTGGGCATCAAGATGAAGCAGTCTTCACCCAGCAGAGCAGCATTGATGGCCTCTAGCTGGTTTATCCGAAAGTGATGCAGCCCAAATTTTTTGTGAAATATCTTCATCATCTCGCCAGAATGGCAAAAGGTTAAGCCTCGGAAACGCTCCAGGGCTGGACTGCTGGAGGGCACGTGTTTTACTAAGGAGGCTAGAAGCAAACAGTCTTCTTACAAGCATGAACAGAAAACGCAATTTTCCTGACCACATAGGCATACTAATGGCTCCTGGGAAATGAATTTATGAAACATTATAATGTGCTGGAGTGACAGAATGAGTAGTGCAATCCGTAATTATACTAGCAGTTCTGACTTGAGATTAGGGTTGCCATTTCCCCGGAAAACCAAGTGGCACCTGGATTCCAGTCATGACCCGGCCGGAACCCAGGAATTGGCTACCCTGGGGCAACGACAAGCCACAGTTCCCCAGCTCTGCACCAGACTAGTCAGCCCGACATGGAGCTGTGGAACTTCTGTGCATGTGCCAAGCAGTTCCTCCCCTCAGTGTCTGGGCTGCATGTGCCTGGCCAGCACATCCAGGGGTGGTCCCTCACTTCAGCACCAGGCTGGCGCTGAAGGGAGGGTGTGCCTCCTGTGCACGCCGGATAGGTGTGTGTGTGATGTCCCTCCCCTCAGTATCTGGGTGACACTGAGGGGAAGGACCTCTGTACATGCATCCCTCTGGACTGCCTCTGGGCAGGGCAAGGGCATCTGGGACTGCCTCCTGTGCACATGTCAGTTTGGTGCATGCGCAGAGGTTCCACAGCACCATGTCGGACTGACTAGCCTGGTGCAGAGCTGGGGAAATGTGGGATGCGCTTGTTGCTGCACCGGGACAAAAGCACCAATCCAGCCAGTATTCCTAAAACATCCATCACAACACAGACAATATAAACAAGCAATTGTGAGCAAAGCAGTTGTTTCAGAACTGAAGAGTATTGATTTCCTCCCAAGTAGCAGTGTAGATACAATGCTGAAATGAACTTCTTCGCTGCCTATGTTATAGCACTGTTAGGTTACTATGGACGAAGGTGATGCCAACTCCAAGAGCTGCATTAGATCAATATGAAGAGTCATCGAGACCAAATCTCTTAACATGCTTCAGAACTCAAGTGCAGGAGATTAAAGAGGAAAAAGGGCAAAAGATGCTGCATCAGAAAAAAAAATCCTATAACAGAAAGAGAAATTAAAGAAGATTTAGCGTAATTTACCTGAGAAAGTCTTGGCAGGTACCAAGTAATTTGGCTGAGGGAAAGTGGGGTTTGAAATAGGAGTACTTCCCTTGGCTGGAACTTTCCTTGGCATAAATAGTTGACCTTCCCCATCATGCCGGTAGTGAGCCTCCAACTGCTCAGTTGCTGAAGCACTGAGGACCTCTTCCAAGTCAAAATCATCAATCTCAAAGTTCCCATCACCTGGCACTGAGTTCTTCTCCCCTCCCACAGTGAGGTCAACAACAGACTCCTTATTTGGGCTGCAGAAAGAAGTTGGAGATGTCCTTGAGCCTCCCTCTCCCCTTTTCACCTTTGGGTCTCCAGTCCAAGAGCAGTTGAGAGAGCTGTTCTCTAGTGAAGTTCTTCCATCACCGCCTCTGTCGGAAACAGGCAGCCCTGCGTTAGCCAAGACGTCACAGTCCACAGCAGAACTTTTAGAAACGCCCGTCAGGTCAATACTGTGTTTGTCTTGAGTATTTGGGGCAGACTGAAGGTTAGAAGGTTGTTCCATAGGAGCAATTGGTTTGGGGGAGGGTTTTCCAAAACTCATCGTTCCCCCTCGGCAGCCACCAGTATAATGACTTTCTAGCAGAGAAGAAACATTGGCAGTCAGAGAACCGTCACACAAACCAGAATTAGGTTTGCAGTACGTGGTCGAAGAAGCTGTTGCGTCCTTTCCTCTTCCTTTCGTGTAATAATTTAACAGTTTTCTTCTGGAAACAAGAACAAACAAATGATTAAGGCCTCATCGGTGCCTTCCAAACTCACCTCATTAATAAGCTGTATTTGCTTATTAATAAAATACAGTATTTGCATGGACAGCTTCTTGTTCTGCCTTCTCTCATTGCCCCTGACTTGCAGCATTTGAGAATAACATAGGGTGTAATCCTAACCATGTCTACTCTAAAGTAAGCCCCATTTTGTTCAATGGGTCTTACTCCCAGGAGTAGGAAAGTGTCTTTAGGATTGCAGTAGGAGGTGAACACAAACTTCAGGCAGACCTGCGATCTCGGTGCTGCAGGAGCTCCTTTCCACATGACAAGGACTTCAGCTCCTGTTCTGGAATAGAATCCACCAGTTTGCAAATGCCCTCCATCACGCTGCAAAGGGTCTGCCCGGAGTACAAGAACTCCTCTGAAATGTAACAGTGCAAGGTAATAACACCACTTTAGTCACAATCTAGAAGGCCGGCCTCTTGATTCAGTTAACCCCACGGCACTAGGTCCTTCCACTCAGTGCACACCCGTGTCATAGCAGATCATATCCACTACATATGGGCTGGAAAAGGAATTAGAGGAAGAATTTCATAGGAAACCACCACCCAAAACAACCACTCTGGATATTTGTACTCTTTCTTCCCAACGAAAAGGGTAATTAAAAATATTTTCCTGCCTCACTGTGCAGTATAGCCAGTTACAAAGATGCCAACTGATGTGCATCCAAAAGGCAGAGTGAAGCCCAAACCTTTTTAAAGGAAGACAACCTACTAAGTAATGTGTTCTTTTACCTTCACTGTTTCCATCTTCAGTCACTCCAGAGTCAGGGAGAGTGTTTTGCAGCACCTCAGTAGTTGCTGTTTTCTCAAGAGCAGGTTCTCTAAAACTAGGACTTGACAGGAAAGGAAAGAAGATTAGAGACATCAGGTAGACTTTAAATCAGGGCTGGGCTTAGCCAATATTGCTATTGCTATACTGCAACAGCTATTAGCCCATAGCATGACTTGTGTGGGGCACGCTCTTTGTAATTACTAGAAACCCCAAATCCGTCATTCAGCAGCAGCTGCAGCTAAGGGGGGTTGCTGGTGGTAGAGGTTCTGAAAAAGGACATCATGCTCAAAAACGTGAGTAGTAAGATCAGCATCTGTAGATGAGTAACTTGCCATAGAACAAGGTTTTACCAACTACAGGTAACTAAATCACTACAGTGAGCAGTTTCTCTCGCCCCTAGAGTTTTTACCTTTGCAAAATAGGTTTATGAATTAATTCCTTTTGTGCACGATAAGCTCAGCTGGATCCACTGCCTGATACAGTCCTGATCCACCACCATGTGTGCCACCTCTTCTCTCCCTCGCCCCCCACCCCAGAAAAAAGAAACCAGCCAAACCACTCCAGCATGATCGTTTACATGTATTTTGGCTGTTTACAGGGGGAAAGATTCCAGGGCAGAGTCCACCAGCCCCTTTGAACTCTTCTTAGGATTACAGATGAAGGCTAACGTACCTCATGTTTTTGAAAGAGAACGTAGAAAGTGCTCTGTCTTTCTCTGGGGAGGGTGCCACAAAGTCCACATAGTCCTCTTCTTCAGCAAGCTCAGCACACACAACCGGAGTATTCCACTCGTCATCACCACCCTCAGATACGTTTGGAACGAGGCCGGCATCATTCTGTGCTTTAACAGAGGCAGTGCAGAGCAAGATATTTCACTAAACAAGTTTTAACACAAAAAACTAAATCAAAAGAATTCTCAATTCTGATTTACTACAAAATTCATAAGGACGGCAAACAGCAGACACACACATGCAACTCACGTGTCATCTCCCCTCCTCACCCATTCCAAATATGTGAATTCCTGTAAAAGGAACTAGAGTTAAATCTGACACCTTGGCTTGACCGGGCAAGCTGGGCAGCTACAAACTTACCTTACATTTACCTGACGTTACAGCAGCTGTTGGAGTCATGAACTGCAAGAACCTGTACTGTAAAATTCACAAACTGCAAGACTCCAACCCAGGAGTAAACGAGGAGTCATGTACAGCTGTCAACATAGCAGTTTGAAAGTATGTAAATATAAGTAAATTGATACCACTTTGGTGGGAAGATAGGTGCTTTGGCAATTAGTCATGCTGGCCACATAACCACAGAAGCATCTTTGGACAATGCTGGCTCTTCAGCTCAGAAACAGGGATGAGCACCACCCTTCAAAGCTCATGGTCAGCAAGAGCATCTGCAGGGATGCTACAACCTTCAGCTGTGTGCAGGCAGACCAGTGAAGGCCCATCAATCAGGCAAGACAGTGGAGGCAAGACAGGGAGGGTGGAAAGGGGCAACAACAGGGCGGATTGGGTCCAGGTTCGGCAGTGGCTGTGTCTGTTGGGAGTGGTCCAACATAGGAAGCCTGACTGCTGCAAATCACTTCAGAGACAAGTGTTTGTCAGCTGAGGTGGGGAACCTCCCACAGGGGAAGCCAGCCCTTCCAAGTCTCTTGACTGAGGAACTGGCCCCCTTTTATTGAGTACAGAGCGTTTGCCAGACTAATCACGTGCAATATGATGTAAAGTAGATTATATTGTACACTTGACAGCTTAAGCAATTAGTGAAATTGATATATGATCTCAAGGCAGGAAGAGAAGGTACTTATTCTTACTATCATACAATATGGCATGTGCTGTACTTGAAAGCAGTCCTTTACTATCAGTACTTGCCTGCCTGGTGCAGAATCTCGTGTGTCTAGAGGTGAACATTCCAACCTTGCTAGCTACTCAAGCAAGGAACTCTTTGCACCCTTGATCCCCATGGACGTCAGGCCTGGACTTTTCACAAGCCTACCTTGGTTTTTCAAGAGTGGTCTTCTCTCATGCTCAATTCCCTTGGGCTGCAGACCCAAATTTCCCTATAACGTCCACTGAATCCAAGCCTCTTCCTGGACCCAATCCCCGCGGCCCATGCAGACGAGAGCCAGCAATTTCACTGGCAGATTTCAGTGGGCCAGGCTGACCTTGGAGGCTCATTTCAGGAAAGGTGACATCACAACCTCAGCCCTCCCACCACAGAACAGGATGCCACAAAAGCTGTTTTGGCGTAACAGAGAAAGAGAGATGGGTTAAAACGCTACAACTGATGAGGATTCGGCACAAGCAAACTCACTGAGTGCACCTGCGACTCAACCTGGTGTGTCCTAATTGATGCACTCAGATAAGGTACCTCTGCTTTTAGAATGCCTGTTTGTTTTTACCTTGCTGTTCCCTTTAGTGGGCAGGGGGTTTACCTGAGAGAGGGAGGCCCTGATCAAACTTCCACCAGTCTTTCACAAGCGAAGAGGAATCCCTCACCCCCTCTAACTGACTATGCTGAGTGACGATGAAGACAGAAAAGGGATGAGGAATCGTGCCAGACAGCCCAGAGCTCTTGGGAGGGGGCAGGTGGGAGCAAGAACCAGGCCTGGGAACACTGTGAGCAAGTTGCTCCCTCCTCTTCGCCATCCCTTCCACACCTGCGGAAGTCAGTCCTTGCTTAAGAGAATCACGCCAGTGACTCCCCGGCATGCAAGAAGCTCTGTCTCGAAGGAAGCAGTTTTGCTCCGGCTCTCCCAGAACTGAGCAGGTACATCAACAGGCACCACCTTAAGGCTGGCCTGGAGAGAGAGGCTCACCTTTCAAAGAGCCTTCCTTCCTCTTGTTCCAGGAACCCTCCAAGGAGGTCTCTTGAAGGTCTTCGTCTGTGGGGTTTTGACTGGGAGGGGGTGTTGGGGAGTCGAGGCAAATGACCGACTGGCTCTCTGAGGAGTCCAGTTCCCTGCCAGACTCTGGTGGGCTGTTCTGAAGAAGACAGGCCTCGTTCTGCAGAGGCTCTGCTCTTCCAGGGGCAGGTTCCTTGCTGGCAAAGGAGTGTGGTTTCGGGGGGCCTTTTGCAGGCGCTGAGCAGGTCTTCCTCGCAGCTGTTTCAAAGTCATCCAGGTCGTCCCAGGCGTCGCTGGTGTTGATCACAGCGGCGAAGGAGGTGCTGCTGCCGACCCTCCTGCGCTCTGCCCCTCCCTCTCTCGCGGGGGACACGGAGGAGCCCCAGACACTCGGACGCCGCAGGCTGCCTTCTGGTGCTTCCAGCGTCAGGGGCCGAGAGAGGCTGCTCTTGGTCTGCCTCTGCTGGGCTCCGGCCAGAGAAGCCTGCGGCTGGCAGAGGGAGGCGTTGGGGTTCCTCTCCTGCAGGGCCAGGCCCCTCCTCCACCCTGTGCTTGCGCTGGGGCTGCAGCTGCCGGGAGGGCTTCTCTTCCTGAAGGTGAAGCCCCTGCAGAGCAACAGACCCGTCAGGCCTGCCTGTCTCTGCGTTCCTTCCCTCCCTCCCTCCCCTGCTCCAGTGCTGCCCCCTCCCCCGAGGGTCACCATCCCCAGCAGGCCCCGCAGGCCTGACTTGGGCGTCTGTCCGTCGCCAGCAGGGAACAATCCAGACACAAGCAGGACTGTGGCGGGGTCAGAGGACGCTGGAGGCCCTGGATGTCTGCCTCCTGTGGAGCCTCCTGTGTCCCTCAGCCAGGGAGGGCTGGAGGAGTCTCTCCCTCGGAGGGAGCCCCCTCCGGCCCAGAAGACGACCTTCTGCTCCCCTCAGCTGCGCCACCGCCAGAGCCCCCTTGAGGCGAAGGCGCTGCGGCCTTCAGGGGCTCCGGGGAGGCTTCGCAGGGCCAGGCCTGGCCAGGCCTGCACCACCCTCCAGGCCGGAGCCTCCCCTGCCCCCCACTCCCCGCTTACGTGACACCGGAGGCCTGGGGCCTGGGGGGCCTGGGAAGCCTGGTCAGCGCCTCCAGGGCCGAGTGGAGCTCCAGCTGCTGCCGCAGGTTGTTCTGAGGGGTGCCTGGGGGAGGGCGGGAGACGTCACTCCAGGCACGGGCCTTGCCCCTTCCAGACCCCCCTGCCACCCCCCTCACTCACCCGCCGCCATGGCCTCTCCCGCGTTTGCATCTGGCGCCCGCACACCTTGCCGGCCTCCCATTGGCCGCAGGAAGAGCAGTCCCGCCCCCGGAAGTGACATCACGACGGCTTCCTTCTCGCCTGGCGCCTGTGCCCTTCCCGTTGTGGCGACGCACGGTCCTGACGTCAGCACGCCGGGTCTTCCCGTGAGCCTCTTCGTCAGAACCGTTAGAGGGAGGACGTGAGGGGCGGGGCTTCTGATGTGGACCCCCTGAGGGGAGCTCTCCTTTTCCCCTGTTGGGCCGAGGCTCCTTCCGGCCTGCCCGGGTCCTCCTCAGAGGGTCGCCTGAAGGAGCCAGGCCGGGCTGCTGGAGGCCTGACAGGCCCCCGGTGTCCCCAGGGGCACCGCCTCATGCCGGGCAGGACGTGCTGCTCCCCACAGGCCCCCATCCAGCACAGACTGCCCCACCCTACGCAGGTCTACTCAGAAGTAAGGCCATTACAGTCAGTGGGACTTACTCCCAGGAAAGCGCAGAGGACTGCAGCCTCAGCCCCACCCTACGCAGGTCTACTCAGAAGTAAGACCATTACAGTCAGTGGGACTTACTCCCAGAAAAGCGCAGAGGACTGCAGCCTCAGCCCCACCCTACGCAGGTCTACTCAGAAGTAAGACCATTACAATCAGTGGGACTTACTCCCAGGAAAGCGCAGAGGACTGCAGCCTCAGCCCCACCCTACGCAGGTCTACTCAGAAGTAAGACCATTACAGTCAGTGGGACTTACTCCCAGGAAAGTGCAGAGGACTGCAGCCTCAGCCCCATCCTACGCAGGTCTACTCAGCAGTAAGACCATTATAGTCAGTGGGGCTTACTTCCAGGAGGTTCTGTGGAGCAGGCCAGGCAAGATTCCGTCAGAGCTTCTGGGCCTTTTGCTGGGCAGAACCAGCACTGAGTCATCCCAGAGCAGCATCAGTGGGGAGTCAGCCTAGCATGGAGGGTCTGGGCCTTCAAGGTTTCCAAGAGCAGTTCCTGCCTGACATCAGGAAGGGACCCATGAACAGGCCCCACACCTGTCATGTACATTCCCTACTGAACTGAGTCCCCAGGGGGCCAGCGTGTCTTGGAAGTGCAGGGTGAGTGTGGGCAAGAGAGGAAGGAAGGAGCAGTGCCTCTGTCAGCCCAGGACCCCCAGCAGTGACGTCATGGCCAGAACTGACCTCTCTGGGATGTCAGAACTAGAAGTCCCACCGTGATCAGACTGACTCCTAGGAAAGCAGCCTGAGTGCCCTTTCAAGACGGCTGGGCTCAGTGCTGGATTCCCAGATGGCAGTGCCCAGCTTTTCATGATCTCCCTGGAATGAAGGTGCAACACCCCAAGGGGTTTCTGACCCCACTCTGTAGAGAGTGCACTGCAGTAGAGACACATACCCTCTGATGGAGGTGGGGTAAGCCTGGTATTCCTTATACACACCGCACCCTCTCAGGGACAGTGAGCAATCCCTGAGTAAACCCACCTGGGGTCTTGGGAGAGCAGCTTCGTCACAGAGGCACAGAACTGTCCAAACCACCACTTCATTGGGACACAGGGAGTTCTGCTGTGGTGCTGTTCGCATGTGAGAGCAGAAGCCCCCTGGAAACACAGCCCTGCTTTCTGCCCCAGGAACAGCCATCAGAGCCACTTCTGCCCTCCAAGCAGGCCTGCTACATGCCTCTGCCCCACTTGCAGAAAAGAGTTCTTGCACCACTACGTCTCTTATCTAGAAAGACTTTTAATGGTCCCTCCAAAAGCCTGAGCTTCAGTCATACAAAAATAATCATCTAGAATGAAAACAGGTCAGCATTAAGCAGCTCTGCCAAGCACAAGTCCATGTGGTGCCCACAGCGCAGTCCCAGAGACCCTCCAAAAACAAAGTTCTGAGTTTCCCTGCCCAGAGCTGGCATAAGACGCAAGGAGGTCTGGCAAACACTCCCCCCCCCCCCCAATGTGCAATCCAAGGAATGGACAGAGGAAGAGAAGGCACCCCCCATCTTCTTCCTGAGGCAACCACTTCAGTTGGTTGCTTCCTATCACCAGATGGAAAGGACTTGCCACCCACCCTGTTTCAATGGACCAACATTTGGGGCAAGGTAAACTTAGAGCACAATCCTAACTATGTCTACTCAAAAGTAAGCACCATTGTGTTCAATGGGACTTACTCCCAGGAAAGTGTCTTTAGGATAGCATCCTTAAGGACAGAAGGCTGGCTCACTGTTCGCTGCACCAGCTGTCAACCATTTCTCTGGAGCCAGACCCTGCAAAAAGCACATCCGACACTTTGCAACCACCGAGCCCCCTGAAAGCCTTTTGCTGCAGGCAAAGCATTTCAAATACTTGGTGGCAGTTCTGCTTGGGAAGTGGCTAAGTTAGAAGTCTTGCCGTTATTGACTGACTGATTTAAAAGCAAGTCATCAGTTATGAAAAGTTACTCATTAGAATTCCTATGACAAAGCAGTGCAACGTTTCGCAGAGGAGGACATTGTGCTGAAGGAGCTGCACAGGCACTGGATCAGCACCACTTGTGCCAGGGTTCACTCCTGTCCTCACAGCGCGGCAGGATTCTGAAGTGTGAGCAACGGGTTTGGCCCAAGTCTCCCATTTTATCCACCCAGCACAGTGCTGCCTACACCCAAGAAACCCTCCTGGGATCACATGCGAGGAATGCTCTCCACTGCTCCCATTCACACTCCTTGTGCAGCGCTTTAGACTAGAGGGACTGGGAAGGAGGCACAGGCAGCCAGACCACACATGTTCTTTCCACGCTCAATGTAGAAATATCTGAAAGAGAAAAGGGGCTCAGTCAGAGGATGCTCTTGTCAGAGGGCAAACTACTAAGGCTGGGCAGGCACGGGGCTGCTGGGGGGTTTGTATTCTCATGGTTTGCTAGACAGAAGAGACGCACCCAGACCTGTGCGGCAGGGAGAAGCCACATCAAAGGACCTGGAGAAGACCTTTCACTCTTGATGGCGGCTTGCAAGAATCTGGATTTCAGAGCATCGAAATTGCATGGTGACCTAGGGTGCGTTCCAGAGCAACTACAGGGAGTCCTTGCTCCGGAGTAAGAACAAGTTACTCTGGATTGCAATATGAATTTCCCATAAGTTTTCACTAGGTGGTGCTCCCCGTAGTTACTCTGGATTGTAGCCCTAATCAAACTGACAGTTTAAGTCTGGTTCGTTCCACAGAGAACTCCCTGCAAGAGTCACATCAATGTTTTCAGTGTGTGCAACTCATGTTCTCCAGTGGTACATCCATGGTGGGGTCAGTCTTTTACTTTGGGTTACTCCTCCCCCTCAGGTAGGCGTAAGTCAGCTGAAAGACTTCCTGTGGGGAGGGGCAACCTGAGATTCCCAGACTGACCTTCGCCTTCGGCAGAAGCAGCTGAAAGTGGAGTCAGCTCTGCTGACTCACGTCCTTTAGGGGTTCTTAGTGGGGTCTTTTACCCCCTTTTTTCTTTCATTTCCCTATTCCTGGGAGACTGGGGGGAGGTTTTGTCTTCCTAACAGGGGAGCACTGATTGGGTTGCTGCTACTACAGCTTGGAGCCCTCCTCTCTCCTCCCTCCCCCCACCTGAAGCCAGGGGGCTTACACAGGTAAGACCAAATATCCCCGTTTACGTAGGTGTACTACTGCACTCAGAAATACTACTGAATGAGCATTAGAGTTTTCCAAGACAAAAGACAGAGGAGTCCCCTTGACTTTACCCATCCATGCCCCAAGAGGGGCCCCAGGAGTTCTTCACAATCCAGTAGGGCATCCCATTCTCCTCCCCGTAGCCAACAGCTAGAACAGCATGGTTCACCTTGTCTGCTGTGTCCTGACACCGTGTGCTGTGGATGGAAATAAGTAAACGACTCTGTCCAGTGTCTCACACAGTGCATGTCCCTTCCCTGGTGGCCCACTGACTACAGGCAGTACTGCAGGCCAAGCGTGGTGACCTCTCTTGCCCCATTTCTGCACTCTTTCTGCAGAAGCAGCAAAACAACACACGTTCCCTGGTCCTGGAAGGTGCCTTCAGAACTGCAACTGCCACAGTCAGCATAATCCCTGCCGCAGGGGCTCCGCCAGCAACCAGCAAGGGTGATCCTGCCTCCAGCAAGCACCCCAGGCACCTGGCCACATTCCTTGAGCCAGAGCTGCTGCATGGAAGGCTGGGGCTGAAGGACACACACTTCTCAATTTCCATCCCTTCTGCAGCCACTGGATCCTATTTTTTATTAGAAGGAGCTTTTGGAAGCATCTGGGGACTCCAGTACTTCCAGGATAGAAACAAATGGTGCTCCTATAAATGGTTATATGGGTTCACTTTGAGATACATACCTGGAATAAACTCCCTCTTCGTAGAACATGAAGTCCCCTATCACTTCGAAGGCAAAGCTCACGGGATTGTAACGTCCCACAGCTTCCACCAGGCCCTGCTCATCATACTGGAAGGAAACAACGCTGGGTGTTAGTGCACCGCTGAAGGTGAAGGCCAACTGCTTAAGGCTGCAGTCTAGAGATATGGGAGTCTGGCACACCTTGGCAGAAAGGTTGGCCTTGGCTCTGAGCACAGCGGGCAAGTCTGCTAACGATCCTCTGCAGGAAACCGTGGGGGAGAATGGCCCGCTCAGAGCCCACCCTTACAAGGCCCCAACCAGAGGAATGACAACAGGACGACCCAATTTGAGGGGAAGGAGCTGTGAGCAGCAAAGCAAGCAGACTGCAGAGCCCAGTCCTACCAGTTGCTCAGCCTGGGCAGGGAGGAGGACTCACCTGTGTGATGTTGACAACGTCTTTGACAAAAGCAACGGCCTTTTGAGGCTGGAAGTGGCAAGTGCCATTCTGTGCACAACACAAGGAAGGCTCCGTTAGAGCCACTCTGCAGCAAAGGCAGCCAACCCACCTCAGGCAGCAAAGGGCCTACCTTGGCACGGTAAGGGTAGCTCTCCTCATCCATGAGTCCTCTGTTGTACAAGATGTACTCGAAAGCCTGGCTGGGGAGGCCTCTGGAAAAAAACACACATACATCCGAGTCACTTGCTGGTAGGGGGAAGAGGGGAAGAAGCAGAGGGTCAGGTGCCGCGTTGGGATGCAGCACTGGCACGGACAGCCAGAACACGGAAGGAATTGGGGGAGTCTCAAGGATTCTGTTCATGCGAAGACCACTCACCCACTACATCCATGGTTGTTGAAATCCTGAGCACAGTCAACCAGCTGCTGCTCAGCCTTGGGCGTGGTGGGGGGAGGAAGAAAGAGATCTGGGTAAAGTCCCTCTCAGTTGCACTTCCTTTTCCCACACAAACTCCCAACAAGCAGAGCGTGTGCAGGGACTGTCATTGCCACCCCCACCTCAGTTCTCTTCTTCCACCAGATAAAGTGCCTCGGGAATTATACAGAACCAGTGGAATACAGAATGTGGGCATTCAGTAGGAGTCTTACCAGGTTCAAGATCTTTTCTGTTTGTATGGCAATGGCAGACTCCAGACACCCTGTGGTGGAGAAAGTCCAGCAGCTCCCACAAGAACCCTGGAGAGGGGAGAGGAAAGGCACAGAAGAAAGAGAAGCTCTCTGGGCACCTCATGGAGGTAGGAAGACCACATCCCTCTCTGCAAGACCTCTAAGGAAGCAGTCAGCAGGCACCATCACTGCATAGCAGCCATGTTGAATGTTCACCCCCTTTTAAGCCCTGGAGTGCCCTGAGATATGGGAGTCTGGCCTCTTTGCACTTGCTCTGTCACCCAAAGCAGCCACAGGACCCCCACTTTACCTGGTTCTTCACAGGTGTCACATAGTTGCCTTTCTTTCGCCAGTCTATGGTGCTTGGATACAGCCCAGTCCCACTCACAAAGTTGCCCTTCGTAGCTGAGCAGTTCTGCAAGCAGAAGCAGACATTCCTCCACAAATTGCGCAAGCACTTCCAGCCCCTGAGAGGGAGGCAGGGAGACCCAAGTGGCAGTGCCACCACTGGGCTGCCTGACGCGGAGACCAGGGTTGCCACAGCCAGCAACCATGAATGTCTCAGGCCTGCTGAGGCTGAAGACAGCCGCTCCACACCTTGGGCACCCAGGTCCAGGAGATACTCAGCATGTCCTGCACCCTGGCAGCGCCACCCAAATTGCCGCATGGAGGATTCCATCCTGCAGCCTCTTCAAAGTAGACCAAAGTTAGACAAAGGTGGCACTTCTAAGAGCATGGCAAGGCACCATCTCCAGAACCCCAGGAGCTATGAAGAGGGCAAACCTCTGTGCAAGGCTTTCTTAAGGGCTCAAAGTACCGGTCATGGTCAGGGAGAAAAGCAGGGCTTCCTTCCCCCCCTTGGCTGTGGTGAAGGATAAACCATCTGCCAGATGTATGACACTCCAAGGACCAGGTGCTAGAGGTGGGCAAGGCACGGTGTGGTGTTCAAAGGAGCCAGCTGTGTTGAAACCCCTTCCCAACCAGCACATCCTCAGCCCAGGCCCCACTCAGCCTAAGCAAAGATGAGCCACCAGTCAGATCTTGTCTGTGTGGGAGAGGATTTGGCCGCTCCCCAGTCATGTTCAGGGTGGGGGCATCGGCCACATGGAGACCGGCACTGTCACCTGGGGCTGCTGCCAGAGGTATTTCTTTCGGAACTCGGCAAACGTCATGTCTGCAAACTGGTTCAAGCCCACTGAAAAAGAGGAGGGGGTCAAGAACAGCCAAAGGCACTGGAAGAGCAACATTTCTATCTGCTTTCTGGAGAGCAAACCCCACTGAGCAGCAGCCATAGGTCGGCTTGTGCTGTCAGAAAGCCATGCTGCTTTGTGGAAGCCCTCACTTTGCGCAGCCTCTACTCTGTGCAGAGTCCTTACTCTGGAAAGTGTGGTTGCCGGCATTGTGCCTGTCAATCCTCCGCTTGTTTTCCAGGAAGACCTGCAGGCGCTGCCGGTACTCCTCCTCGGAGCCGTACCACCTGTTATTCTGCAAAGCAGAGAAAGAGGTCCAGCTGCCAACTGCAGAAGTGAAAATCCTGAGGTCCAGCTGTGGATTGCAGAAGTGAAAGCAGGAGGCCCCCTCCCAGCACCCAGGGCCTGCCTGCCTGATCGGAGCCTCCTGATCCAAACCTGCACCTATTTCCTCTTGCCCTGGAGAGCAGGGCAAGAGGCGGGCTAAGGAGAGGCTCCAAGGCTCCGGAGGGTGCATCATGCTCTGACTGGCAGCTGGCCAGGATTCCCAGGCAGGCCCCTTCCCGGTGCACCTGGGCAGGTGATGGGGCATGGAGTGGGGGAGCGACAGCACTTGAAGAGCGGCTCTTGCCTCTCCCAGCCAGGCTTTGTTCTGCTGGGCACACACTGCAGAGGGCGCTTCTCTGCCACCGACTCCTCACCAGGCTCAGAGTCCTGGCATCACCCCAAGGCTTCCCTTCCCCCTTGGCTGCCTGCCTGCCTCTAGTCATACAAGTTCCAGGCGGCCAGGCACAGCCCCCCATCCCCCCCCCCCCCGCAGCTCAAGGCCTCTCTCCCTCCCTCCCCATTCAGCAGAGGCTGGGGATTTCCAGGCTGCGCAAAGGGAAGCGGCCCCTGGCCGGGAGGGAGAAGGAAAAGCCGCTCACCTGCTGCGCCCAGGTCCGAAAGAGCAGCTCATCTGCAGGAAAGAGACAAGCAGAGGCTGGAGCTCAGGCGCCCGCAAGGCCACGGCCACTGCCGCAGCCCTGCCCGCCCCCCAGATCTGGCCCGGGAGGTCATTGCAGGCAGGCAGGCAGATGCTCGGTGCTCTCCTTCCCTGGACCGGGCGGGCGGGCGTTCTCAGCCCCGGGAGCACTGCCAGCCGTCCATGGCTTTAGTTAAGGGACGTCTCGCCCCCCCGTCCTCCCGGCTCGCAGCCCACTTTCCCCCTCCTGTTGGGCGGTGGCGTAGCAAGAGGGGGCGAGGCAGGCAGCTTAGAGGAGGCGTGCGAGGGGTGGAATGGCTCCGAAGGGAAGGGAGGGAATGACCGCTGGGGGAATAGCGGGGCTGGCTGGTGGAGCAGAGGTCCGAGCTGGGCTGGTCTTGCTAGCTGCGCAGGGAGGAAGGCGCCGTCGGGCAGGTACGTCCAGGACTGCTCAAGAAGAAGCTCCGGAGCCCCGGCTGCTCAACCCACCCGCCGTCCAGCCCCGCAGCAAATGCGGCGTTTCCCGAAGAGGCGCCGCTCGGACACCCACCTCGGGCGCCGTCCAGGCACAGCCCCGACGCCCAGCAGCTCAGCAGCAGCAGCAGCGCCCGCATCCCTTCGGCCGGAGAGCAGCCCCCACTGGACGGGAACTGGAGGCCGGGCCGGGGCAGCCTGAGAGCCTCGCCCCTGCAGGGAGGCGCCCGAACCGCCTCTGCTCCGAGCGCCTCCTCCGCTCCCCTGAAGGGGCGGCCGCTGGCCGTCGGAGGAAGCAGCTCTGCGCAGCCCAGCCCAGCCCAGCCCAGTCCGCACCTTCGGGGCCGCCGCTCTGTCAGACGGCGGGGCGCTTCCAGGCCAGGGTCTGCCGTGGACCCTCCGCCCGCCCAGGCTTGGAGCACCTCCAACCCGCCCCCATTCCCATCCAGACCGGAATTCTGCCCACCCTTTCCCAAGAGTAAGCGCCATTGCAGGCAATGGGACTTCCTTCTGAGTAGATCCCTTGGATCGGGCCCAGCCTCGTAAGTCCACTGGACTGCCAGGCTGCCTTCGACGGAGTCCTGCAGCCCTCCCACCCCCACCGCTCCCCCAGCCAGGGATGCAGCATATAGACATTATATAGCCAGTATATACATGTCTATATCAGCCGAGCCTCGTTCGCCCTGAGATAGAATCGGTTTATTAGCAAGAGGTAATCAGGAAACATCGATGTGTACAAAAAGGCTTGGCAATGTCTCTTCCCCCCCAGGCTGCGCGTCTGGAGGGTCCCGTCCCATCACTGGGTGCTCCCGAGAAAGTCCTGGTTCCGGCAGGCGCCTTGCTCGCTCGCGCACTTCGTGTCCACCTCCTCGGGGACTGTACAGTGTAAAAAACACGCCAGGCTATGCACAGAAGAAGCACTACGTCACTCTATTCCTGCTCAGGGCACCCTCAGGCAGGCAGGCAGGATTACAGCCCAGGTTAGAGAAACAGGTGGTGGGAGCCCCCCCAAGTCTACACGATGCTACTAAGAAGTGTCACTAGGTCTACAGGCAGAGCAGAGATTGACAGAAGCCTCCCCGGCAGGGGCTGTGTGCAGGCAGGTCCTTGGCTGGCCTCTCCCCCCACATGCTTCCGCTTTGTCCCCACGCACAGGGCCTGGCCTGGCCTGGCACCCCCGGGGCACCAGACTGCAGAAAAACGGCATCCCTGTGGCCAAGAGCACCAGGTCTGCCACCCTCAAGGCCTCCTTGGTGCCTCCGGCTTTTCATGGGCTGCTGTGGGCCTCGAGGGCCTGCTTCCTCGAGGCTGTGGGGCAGTCTGCAGGCAGCTGAGCGTTGACTCTTGCCCTGCAGGTGTGCTCGGCGACGCTCTTCCTTTTCCTGCCTCCTCCGGGCTTGCTTTTCCTTTGTGGCGTTGGGGTCAAGTGACCTGGCACCAAGCGCCAGTCTGGGTGCGTGCTTGCCTGAGCTGGCCAGGCTGCTCCTTGGGCATGAGAAAAAGAGTGTGCCATGGGGTCCTCTCTGTACGACTTGGTGCCAGCAGGGCTCCTGGGGTCTCCTTGCCAGCCCCTCCACCCTGCCCTCCCCTCCCCCTGCAAAGAATCAACAACAAAGAGAAAACAGCTTCATAGAGACCAGGATGGTGTCAGCAGCCAGCAGGGCCCATGCCGGGCTGACTCCTGGGGTGATGCGTGGACTGCATAGGAAAGACAAGGGGGTGGGCGGAGGGAGGTTTCTTGGAGAAGCACAGACTAGGACGTCAGCCAGATTCCCAGAGAAACAGAGAGCTGCTATGTACAGTATGGGGTCAAGGTCTACGGGGAAAGAGTCCGGAGTGGCCATGTGGTGGCTCAAGTGGGCAGCTTTGGTTCCATCTGGAGGGATGCGTTGTACAGACCCTCCTCGTCCATCACAAAGGACTGGTCAAGAAGGTAGCGGGTGACCTGAAAGAGAAGCCTGGGTGGTAGGCAAGCTCCTGGCAGCCTCAGCACAAACCTCCCCTCCCAAGGTCAGGCCAGGCAGGCACTTCCTGCTGAGACCACTGGGCCATCCAGCCCCAGGTGAACTGCACTTGTGAAGTCTGTCCCACCATCTACTACGTGAGGCCACAGAACTGGAGGTGCGCTGGGGGAGCCTGGGCCTTCCCGCTGGCAAGGTAGGTGCTCTGCCTCCTCCCTGCCCCCCCCCCCCCACTGTTCAAGAACACATGTGCAGAAGGGGGGACTCCTGCCACCCAAACTGCCAAAGTCCCCTCTCCAGTTCTGTGACCTGCCTCTGTAGGGAACCAGTGCAGTCTCTGTGGATCCAGCCTGGTGGAGCAGCAGTGGGCCACAAGGAGGCTCACCTTGGCCTGGTGCTCTATTTTGTAGGCGGTTTGCTGGAACTGTCGGATCTCTCGGATGATGTGGGAGATCTGCAAGAAGAGGAGAGAGAGAGAGAGAGAGAGAGAGAGAGAGAGAGCAGTGTTTGTATGCCAGGGATTCCATCAGGAAGGGCCAGGCTTCCTGTTACCCTCTGTGGTCGGTCTGTGCACCCTGCCCAAAAGGTGACCCTGCTGGCAACAGAAAGCTCACCATCCGCATCTTTGAGAAGTTGACAAGGCCGTCCTCCGTGTAATTTGGGGTGCCTTCCTCTATGAACGCCAGGTCTGTGAGATACATCCCAAGGTAAGGGACACAGGGGGGGTCGCAGCTGGCGGGAGGAACAGAGGACAGCTGAGTTGAATGGTGGTGGGAACGAGGAAAAGGGAACTTTTCTGGTTTTTGGAAGTTGGTCCTACTAGGGCATCTTCACAAGAATCCCCTCCCCTCATGGCAGTGAACGGGCATCATAGAGCGAGTCCTCCTCCTGCCCCCATCAAGTCCCAGGCAAGCCACTCACAGGGTCTGCCTGCAGCTAAGCAAGTGAGGGGGGCATTTGCAGGTGCACAGTTTGCAGCCTGGCAGTTTCCTTGTCACCATATTTGATTAACAAGCAATCCAGAGCCTCCCAGTACCAGGCAGGCCCTTCCTTCCTGATGCACAGCTGGGAGCAGTCTGGCTGGCTTTCACTCCACGGGTGGGTGCCAGGCTCCCTGGGATAGGAGTAAGGCTGCCAACTAGCTCGATTTCACGCCAGCCCTGCAGAGAAAAGCGGCATCCCTGGAATGGCAGCCGCAGGATGGAAGGCACTTACTTCTTGAGGGCCTCCCTTAGGTTCTTAAACCGGCCCTCCGAAGACACCAGCCGCTGCAGCTTGTCAATCAAAGCTTTAGTCTGAAGGAAGGAAACAAGGTTGCCAGTCAGAGACAGAGAGTTCACCCTGTGGTTACAGGGAAGTGGGTGAGCAGCTTCCTTGCTGAGGTCCTCCCTCAGCACTGGCGTACATCCAGCTGCAGCCCTTTGCTACCTCTCTGGGTGCTTCCGTCTCCTCTGGAGGCAAAGGGGGCCGCTGCTCCCGGCAGACCTGCCCTGCCCCCAGCAAGTCCCAGGGCAGCAGGGCACTCTTGGCCCCCTTCCCAGAGCTGGCTTAGCCCCGGGCACACACACCTGCTTGGACACCTTCAGCCAGGTCTTCTTCAGGCGAAAGATGGCACTGCGGTTGAAGGCCGAGGTGATCTCCAAGACAGCATTGTAGTTGTGCAGGCAGCGACAGATGTCGGCAACAGCCACCCACTTCTCAATGGCACTGGCCCTCACCGCAATGTCCTCGTTGCGGAGGATTTCAGAGGCGATGAGGTTACTGATCTGGGGGAGGAACAACAGGTCAAGGGAGCTGCCTCCTGGTTTGGCTTCCGGCAACCTATTCGTTCCTGGATGCAGTGGGATAATGGGACCAAGGAGGCCTGCATCCCTTCCCCTTGGGATGGCTGCCTGTGCACCCGGGGGCTCTGCAGGGAAGACCTGAATGCAGGCAGGAGGGCCCAGCAGTGGCTACACTAACTGCCGCTGAGGAAGGGTCTTTCCTGCTGTCCTAGAAGTTGCTGTCAGAGCCTGCTGAGATTTTCTGCCTCCCCAGTATTAAATACGAAATCCCAGCATGATTTTTGAGTCTGCAGAGTTTGTTCCGAGGCCGTCTTATGATGGAGGGAGCACCTGATTGTTGCTGCAACCGTCACCCCTTGATGCCTGGAAGGCGACCCTCCCCAGACCTCGGTTTGCAAGGACCAGACTCACATCATTGAAATGCTTGGTGTTCTTCATGATATACGGAGTCTTCTCATTCTTTTCGACCTTCATCCAGCCTTGCCCAAAAAACTCTCTGTAAAGGAGAAACCTGAGAATCAGCCCAGCCCTGCCTGGAGGGATTTGCATGGTATCCATGCCTGCAGCCATGTGGGGTCTGGGGGAGTGTTTGTTCCCAGAGGGCTGGGCAGGAGTAGAGGAAACTGCATGCCCAGACGTTGTCTGAGAGGCTGCGAGTCAGAGGTGCAGAGAAGGAGGAGCAGGTCCGTCCTATACAGAAGATCATCAGATAAACATGAGCTTGGCTGCCAATGCCTCTCCACTTCTAGGACCCTCCACTCTACCCTGAGGCCAGAAGGGCTCCACGGGGAGCTGGCTTCTCCTCCCTTTAAGACCCAGTTCAGAAGGAGGCTGGAAAGCAAGGTCTCTTGATTATGCCCGACTCCGTTTCTAGTCCCATCCTCAGGTCAGGGACCTGGTTTCCCCTGGTTTTTTTTTTGCTGTCCAGTGAAGAGGAGGCTCTCTTTCATCAAGCCAGTGGGACAGCAGTGGCCCCTGCCTTCCCCCACCAACTGAGCCCCATCCCAAATGGCTCTTCAGCTTGGGAATGAGCCTTCCTCTTCAGTCTGTCTTGCTAGGTGGGTCCCCTTCTGAACTCTTGAGACTGCAGTCCTATCCACACTAACCTGGGAGTAAGCCCCATTGACTGTCATCTGAGTAGACAGGCATGGGATTGGGCTCTGTGCTGAACAGCCTCAGGTACGTTTTTTTAATGAACAGGAAGGAACAAACTTTGCCAAATGCTTTGGAAGGAGATGTGCAGCCTGCAAGCAGCAGCCAGGCCTGTGAGGGAGGAGGGGGCTGAGTAGAGGCCTCCTCACTCACTCGTATGGGATCGTCTTGAAGACCAGGTGATCCAGCAAAGTCAGTTGCTCAGCGATCTCCAGAGCCGAGTGGTTTTCAAAGGGTTCTGCTTTGGCTTCCTCGGCCTAAAGGGAAAGGAGAGAAAAATGTCTACTTACTGCTGCAGCCTGTTCTGCTGCTGGTTGAGGCAGGTGGTGAGCTGAGCACATTGTGTGCACGAGTACAAATGAGTGGTGGCATAAAGGGTGCCACAAACCCCTCTCCCCATGCATCCTGCCCTGTCGCTTCCCACTGCAGAGCAGCTGCTCTCCTCTTTCAGCAGCGCTGCCTGCCTTCACTTCCTTCCTTGGAGCAACAGAAGGGGCTCCAAATGGGGAAAGGGGGAGCCCTCATCCAGCATCCAGCTGTGATCCACCCCTAGCAGAAGTGGGGAGAGGAATTACCATCCGCAGGATCTCTTCCAGTGTGATCTGGTTGTCTCCAGGGTCTTCCTGTGACAAAGTTCTGGGGTGTGGAAGAAGATGCATCGGTCAGCAATGGGACTTGGAGCTCCTGGTTCCTGACTGCAGTGCTCCTGACTGGAAAGGGCAGGGGGGATTTCCTTGATCCTGCACAGGGCAGGGGGCCCAACCCCAGTAGGAGTCTCAAAAGCCCACTCTTGGTATCTGAGGAATGGGACTCCACCCTCATCCATCAGCTGGAATGAATTTATTTTGTTTTAGGAATTTATATCCCGCATTCCCATGCAAATGCCCAAAGTGGCCTACAAGGTTTTGATTGTTGTTTTAAAATCAAGTAGAGAGCAAAACTGATAAAAACCACCAGCACGGCACTAGATCAGGGGTGTCCAAACTTTTTGGAAGGAGGGCCACATTATCTCTCTGACACTGAGTAGGGGGCTGGAAAATCATTTCTTTTTCAAATTTGAATAAATTTACCGGTATATATAAAGTGTACTGAGATAAATCTGGAGCATTAGAAGGCTTGCCTCTGGGCAAGATGGAGAGTCTTGCCGTGGGCCGCTTCAGGCTTGTCATGGGTTGCATCTGGCCCCAGGCCAGGGTTTGGGCACCCCTGAATCATACGTTTTAAGTTTGGATCATAAATTTTAATAATATTTAAAAGAAAAAAGTTAATCTAACACATCAAGTCTAACAAAAGATAAAGAATGTTAGTTTTAGCTTTAAACATAAAATGGTTTGTGTTACATTGTGACAGAAAGACTAAAACTGAAACAGAGCAAAGTTCAATGGAAATCATTCATGGGAATCCTACAAGCCATCAAAAGAGGATGACATAACCATTTGGTGCCCAGAGTTGGCACCACCAGTTCCCAGGGGCTCACGAGAGTGTCCTCAAGAGAGCACATCCAGCCTATAGCAGTGGCTTCTGGGGTCCCATAGCCCATGCTGCCGGGGGGTGCTTTCACTGTGTCAGTGGCTGTGGCAGGGTGGTGAGTGGTGAGTGACCTTGCCCCAGACCTTATGGTGCAGCATGCACCCTAAATTCCTAGGGGAAAGGACCATCACAGGTTATGAGCCATGAGGAGTGTGTGCAGTTGTGGATGACCTCCAAATGCCAGATGCAGGGGAGGGAACCTGAGTGCAGGTGCCTTATGTGCTCCCTATGTGGGCCGCTGTGTGATACAGGAAGCTGGACCAGATGGGTCTTTGGCTTGATCCAGTGGAGGCTTTTATGTTCTTCTGCAGTAAAGGTAAAGGTCCCCCCGGAGGTGAACTGCTAGTCATTTCCAACTATAAGGTGTGGTGCTCATCCCTGTTTACAAGCCTTTAGAGCCAGCGTTGTCCAAAGACACTTCTGTGGTCATGGGGCCGGCATGACTATATGCCAAGGCACACGGAATGCTGTTACCTTCCCCACCAAGGTGGTACCAGTGGTGGGCACTTACCGGTTCGGGCCTACTCGCCCAAACCGGATCTTCCTGTTTCCCTGCCGCTGGCGAACCGCCAGCAACAGGGAAACGCAAAAACATAGCAGACCCAAAGTGGGCAGGCCCGCTTCTAGGTAGGCTCCACGCAAGCACCGACATCGGCGCTTGTGCAGAGCCTGCTTAGAAGCCGGCCTGCCAGCTTCTAGGCAGGCACTGCGCAGGTGCCAACGTCGCCCCGCCCCCACCCCTCGCCCCTCCCCAGTCCCGCCCCTGACCCTCCCTGCCCCGACCCCGGCCTGGCCCCTCCCACTTCCGGCGAACCGGATCTTGGGAGAGGCCGGGCCCACCCCTGGGTGGTACCTATTTATCTACTTGCATTTACATGCTTTTGAACTGCTAGGTTGGCAGGAGCTTATGCAGTGCTGCCGGGGATGCCTTTTTGCCATCCCAGGGTGTGACTTGCCTGGTGATGTTGGCAGCTGCTTTCCTCTCCTGAGTCAGGAGTTCTGGATCATGGATCACTTCCTCCAGGAAGCTGATCGCTTTGTACTTCAGCTCATCGTTGCTCTCAAAATCCTGTCAAAAAGCAACACAGATCTTGTTGGTGGAAGTCAAGAAAAAGAGCCACGTGTGGGCCAGGCAGCATTTCCAGAGCCAGAGTCAGGCTTGGCGACCCCCACGCTGTGCAAACATCTAGCAGTTCTGAAATGTCTCACCTCTGCAGCTCACTTGGTTGTCCAGGCTGGTGCTGGTTGTCACAGCACAAGGCATTATGGGGTGTGACCCAAAATAAGCACCATCGTGATCCATGTTACTGGCCATATTGCATTCTATCAGAAGCCTCACCGAAGTAGTTTGCTACTGAGACCCACTGGAGGTCCCCCTGACTGAGACCCACTGGAGGTCACCACCTGATTTTTGGTGGGTTGCAAGCTTGCTGTAGTGAGGAAACCACGGGGCTTTCCAGGGTGTGATGAGTCGCCAAATGCCAGCACTTTGCAGTCATTCATTTCCATGATTTGAAAGACAAGGAAAAGACAGGGGGAGTTCCTGAACCTGTTGTTCGGAGCCCCCTGGCTTTTCGAAGGCAATGTGTGGGCAGGGGGAGGGAATGCTATGGCTAACAAGGCAAATCTGGGTTTTCCTGAAAGGACCCCCTTGGCAGGCACAGAAGAACTGGCTTGAACAGAGAGGTTTGTGCGGGGCCAAGGTGCTCTTTCCCCGTCCACCAGTGACCCCCTGGTTTTACGTGTCCTCATGGGCAGCTGTCTGGGGGTAACTCAGTCTAAACAGCAGAGGGGCAAAGGTGAGAAATAGTTCCTTCAAATGCTGCCAACCCAGCTGCAGACCCAGTGAGAACACCCTCCGCAAAACACTCCTCTGGTGTGCAGAGCATCTCCTCCCCATTCCCCTGCCCAGCCTTGCCCAGCCTTGCCCAGCCAGGTTCTAGTGGAAAAAGGGCCTTCCCAGCATGACAGGCTCCCTCACACTGACTCTGTAACTGCTGCAGGCTCTTGGGAGAGACCATGATCGTGGAGCAAGGCTGCTGTGGGGAGCTCCCCAAGAGCTGAGCCTCCGCACTCCTGCCACTGCAAGTCTTACAGGTCATGCAGAACACCACAGTCCACGGCTGCCCACCACAGAATGCCAGTTGTTGGGGACCAACAGCAGGGGAGGCGCTGCCCTTGAGCCCAGTTTGAGGGCTTCTCTGAGACCCCTGGGTGGCTCTGGGGGAAGAAGCTGGACACTGAATGCCCCTTGGCCTGATCCAGCAGGGCCATTCAGGGATGAAAGATGTCCTACGTAGCCCACAAAGGGAGCAGAGTATCAGTGCTTCCATGTCCAGCAGCAGCAATACCTGGGAGTGTTTGGAGACCCAGTGCCTGAGGACGTTGAGCACGCGGTTCGTGGCCGCCCTCCTGATCACAAACTCCTTGTCGCCGTTCCTCTGGTCGGGGGGAAAGACTGTCAAGAGAGGAGGGAGTGTGGCTGAGGCCAGGGTTCCTTCCTTGGAGGAGCCAGGCAGGGCACTCCTTCCCTCTGCCCTCCACTCTGACCAGGGGGCAGAGGGGTCTGTGTGCTGGCATGGCCTGCTGCCAGTATACACCAAGACTGTGGGATTCTGCTCCTGCTTTCATATGATGCAGGAACCAAAGTATCCCATTTGTGGCTGGCCACGGAGCATTGCAGGATGCAGGCACACATTTGGATCCTGCAGGGCTGCTCTGCTCTCAGGTTCTGAAGCAAGCCAGGTGTCCACAGACTCCACTCTCTCCCTTGGGGAAGCCACCCCGTTCTTGAGTGAACGCCCCCCCCCCACATCCCCCTCAGAGAAGTCCCCAGTCTCACCAGCACTTGCAAGGGACATTCTTCGGTACTTCTCTTTGGTCGGGGTCCCCTCATTGGCCCCAGCAGTGGCAATTGCAAATGCCGAAGTGGCAGAGAGGGCACTGCGGCTGTTGTCCAGCTCTCGGCAAGAGGTCATCACAACCCCGTTGTTGTAGGCAAACAAAGGGAATTCTGCAGTGAGCAGAGCAAAGTCCTGGCATGAGACACGTCAATGGCATGAGACACGTCCTGGCATGAGACACGTGGCTTCCATGCACGCAGGGAGAGACTGTTGCAGAAAACGTTTCTGGCTATGGGGAAGGAAGGACTGGCCCAGAGATACACCTCTGGGTCCTGAGGCAAGGCAGGGGGCAGCAGGAGAGTGAGCTTTTGGGGCAACTAGACCAGCTTTCTGTATCTCCCAGTAGCCCCCCAGATGCCTCGGGGGAGCACAAGGAAGAGTACTTCAGACTGCCTGTGACAGTCTCATGGCCCCAGCACTGTGCACTTCCTTGCAACTGAGAAAGGAGGTCTGGGACTGGGGAGAGGCGGAACTGGCTGAAGGGCTGGACAGGCTGGAAGATGGGGAACTTTTCAACTTCGACAAGGGCCCCCCTCAGTCAACCAGACCTTGCGCAGCCACATCTGTAGACCTCTTGCACCCCCACCCACCTGGTGTTACCTGAGGAGTTTTTGCCTTTGACCAGTTTGGGAGTCGTTGGGGATTTGGTTGGGGAGGCTTCTGTGTCTGCCTCATCGCTCTGACTGTGATCCATGTCAGCCTCTTCTCTGACAGACACCTCCGAGCCTGAGGGGACGATGACAGGCAGTGGCTCAAGTGAACTGCCCTGAGTCAGGCACACAAGCTCTGGGTGGGCCTGAACGACCCACAGGTTCTCTGCAGCTTGTCCCCGAATACAGGGATCACTGGCAGTTTCTTGGGCTGCCACAAGAAGGTGGGTCAGAGTCCTCCTTTAGCCACCCTGACTGTGGTCCTCGGCTGGAGGGCCCTCCCAGACCCTCTGACTGAGGTTGCACCACAGAGCAGAGCAAGGCTGGCCACAGTGCCTGCTTCTGCTGCCCCAGCTCCCCCGCACACCCAGAAGGAACTCACTCTGCTTGCTAAGAAGAGCCTCCTCTGGCAGCTTCTCTGTGGATGCCTCCCCTTCATCAGCGATCTTGTTGGAGTAGTTGCTGGAGACGTAGAGCTTGTTGATGTCGAGGGCAGTCTTGCCGAAGGGCGACATGGAGGAGTACATGCTGGCGCAGCCATTGGAGGAGCAGCTTAGTGCAGCCAAGTCCAGGGCCTTCCCGCCAGTGATGATGGGAATGTTCAGGGACAGCTTCCTCCTCCGGCTGGGGGATGACGACTTGCTGATGGAGAGCGGGGGCGGTGAGGAGAACTTGCGGGTGGCGCGTGGAGACTTGGGGGGCTCTCCGTAGAGGAGCTTGGTGTTCTGGCTGCTTGCAAACAAGAGCTCCAGTGACCTTGATGGAAACAAAACCGGATGCCCCATTTACCACCGGGACCTTGCCTTCCCTTCCTCTCTCCCACTACTCTCCCCTGGTCACAGGCAGCTCTGTTGCTCTTTGGGTCTTTCAGTGCTCTGTGCAGCGCGCCTTGTGCTGTGGGGCAACTGTGTTGCTGGCTTGGAATCTCCTTCACTAGCCTCAGTGAGGGGAAGTGCCCCTGGCCAAAGCAATGGTCCCCACGGGGCTCTTGGCCTCATGGAGCTGCTGCCTGCTGCTTGCTGTGAGCTGTCCCAGGGTGTCACAGAGAGTCTAGAAGACCATCCATTCCCAAGGAGCTGGGCTTGGTAGAGCAAGCTCTCTACCTGAGGCCTGGTTCTAGGGCAGGGCTACGTCGGAGAATGAATTGCCTGCTCGGGACAGGGAGCATCAGGAAGGGCTGGTGCGCCAACCCTCTCTTTGGGTGTGGCTGCCTGGTGGAGTCAAGGGGCAGCTTTTGTTCCCCCCAACCACTTCCAGGGCCAACAGCCAGTACAGATTCCCCTCCAGACCCATTCTCTCCACCCCAGCCCACCTCCAAAATTCCACCCCCACAATGACAGGAGGAGATCCTGAAGAATCACCTGGCAGGGATTGCGCTGATGGGCTTCTTGAAGATGGTGATCAATTTGTCCAAGACAATCATCGCAGTGGTGAAGACCCGGTAAGAGTGCAGGAAGGTGTTCAGGAAGTCTATGCTGAGGAACCGCAGGTCTGTCAGTCTCTCCAGCAGCCGCTCCACACTGGCGTAGCGGATCTGGAGGACTTTGCAGGAGTTCATCGTTTTACTGAACCGGATGTCAACGTCATCGCAGTACAAGCTGGCATCAGACCTGGCGAGAGAAACCCCAGATGTCGGCTCCAGCACAAAGGAGTCTTCACGGTTCACTTTTCTGACCCTGTGTCGAAGTCCACTTGCATCCTGTGGGCTGCAGGCTGCAGAGTCGGCACCCAGACTCCTTTAGGGGTGGGTGGGTGGATGAGTGAGCACCATCGTTGGACAGCACCAGGAAGTCAAAGGCACACTAAAGCTCAAGCAGAGGACTCACTTGATCATCTGAGGAACGGTGACCTTGGAGTTCTCCTCGAAAACGTTCATCATGAGGCCGTTGCAGCGGATGTTATCCACACACTGAGGCAAAGTGAGGAGAAATTCAGAACATCAGAGCCTTCACTGGATCAGGCCAAAGGCCCATTTGGTCCAGCCTCCTATATCAGGGAGACTCCTGCATCCAGGTTACGCTCTGGAGGGACTGGTAAAGGGAGGACACAGGAAGGAAAGGCTGAGGCAGGAGAGCTGATGGGAGGCAGTGCCACCAGTGGGCAAGACGCGGCAGCAGATGTGCTGCCTGAACTGCTGGAAAAGAAAGCTAGTATTTATTTGTTTGTTTGTTTGTTTGTTTCCTGCCTTTTTCTATAAAAAGACTCCAGGTGGCTCATAAAAATAAAGTAGGCATAGATTTAAAACATCATATAAAAATGAAGAGTTAAATTGATTTTTAAAAAAATATGATCAAATGCCAGAAATGCCAGAAGTCTCTGGGGCTCCCTTCTCCCAAAGAGACAAGACAGGGTGTGCCACCCCTGGGCCTTCCTCATGTTAAGGGAAGTCTGGAGGGTATGCCCCTGTTGACACCATGGAGGATGCCAGGGCAGTGAAGGAGGGCAACACAGCAGTTGCAGGCCTCGCATCAGGCCCCTCTCCCTTGGGTGGCACCACGGTGGGTGGAGGGGGCTTGTGCTTCCATGCCCTCACCTGGCTGATGTCACTGGTCCAGGCAGCCTTCTCTTGCCTCGACGATGCCACCAGGATCACGGTGTAGGACGGACTGTCCTTCGGCTCCACCACAATCTTGAAGTCCAGGTGGTCAATCTCCTGGCCAGGTCCTTTTGCTTTGAAGTGGACAAGGAAGACAGAGAGGGTGAAGCAGGGCATGGTGGGGAAGGTCAGAGGTTGTGCCCAGCAAGGAGCTTACAAGACAGACAAGGAGATCCTCCTGGCACACAGTGACCTTTTGCTCTGCCATGAGCAGCACTGCTTGTGTGCAGCCACGGGATCTGCTGAGGTGGTGACACCACCAGTGGAGCAAGAGCAGCTCCCACGTGAGATGGCATTTGTACAGCTCTGCTTCCTCCGGCATCTGGAGGTGCCCTCACTGCTCAGAGACCATCTGCGCTCCTTCTCCCACTGGATCTTAGTCATCCGTCAGCACCACTCAACAAGGACCACAATGAGCCCTTCATGTGCCCATCTGCAGCAGACCTTCCTGGGACAGGGCAGCTGGTGGGGGGGGGGCTGGCTGGCTGGGGGACCCCTCAAGGCTGGGAAGGAAGACTCCTGAGCTCCCCGGCTGCAAGTGCTACGGGTGTGGAGGGCAGAGGAGAAGCCCTGCTTTGTGGACCTCCCTTGTCCTCTGGCGGGTACGTACTGTCCTCATCCGTGCTTTCTGTGTCTTCCACCAGGGTGCAGTCTATGAGGGAGATCACTCCGTTCTGAAAGAGACAAGGGGGACTCCAGCTGTGACCGCCGGGTACGACAGCCTGCTCTGGGACACATTTGCAGCCCTTTTCCCCTCCTGCTGCGACCCACCTGTACCTGGACCCCAAGTCTGAAGAGACTTGCAGATGGCAAGCAGAAGATCACTGTGCCCACCCTTCCCCTGCAGTGTCACCCCCCATGGCCTGTTCAGATAGCCTGAGATCATCTTTCCTGGTAGTTCCCTGAGTCTGTGGTGGCTTGGAGACTCCATGGCCCTGATGAGACCTCGGCCACCCCCATGCCACCACAGCCCACACAGTTAGAGGGAGGCAATCCTCTGTCAACCAAAGCTGATGGAAAACCAACTCCCACCCTCCCTTTGCCAGTCCTCCTTGGGAGGGCAGTGGCTCTGGATGGGAGCAGTCCAAGGGGGCCAACAGGGTGTGCCAGGAATGGGAAATTACTTAGAGCAACATCCATCTGACAGTTGGGGGTGCACGACAACAACACTTGGATGAGTGCCCAACATCAGGGAAGTTGAGGAGGAGCTGGACACAGCTGGGCCTCAGAAGGGAGCAGAGCTGGGAGTTTCCATAAGCGCCATGAGAGGATTAGGGATGGATCACACTTTTTCTGCCTGGACGCTTGGACTGTCCCTACGCCAGAGGTCATCACCCCATTTTTTTCCTTTGACGTAGAGAACTCTAAAAAGAAGAGGGTGATGGTTTCCCTCTCCTGTCCTAGGCGGAGAGAAAGAGGAGAGGGGAAGGGATCCCATCTGTTGCTAAACTTTTAGACTGATGGACCATCCTAAAAAACCAACCTGAAGGTCAGCATTCAGGGTTAGCAGACATTGTTCTTTGGCTGTATTGTACATCTTTTGCTGCCTGAACATCTGTCTTGAGGGCTGATGTTCTTCTTTCACTTTGTTCTTTTCAGTAAACCCCTTTCAATGTATTTGCACATGGATTGTTTGGACCTCACCACTGGCTGCACGTGTGGCCACTAATGACTGTGGTGGCACCAGAGTGCCTGGCACCATCGCATGGTATCCAGCAGGATCTGTTCCACCTGGATCCTGCTGATTCTGCTGGCAGAACTCATGTGCCACCAGCAGAACCCAATGGAAAGATAGGACTGGGGTGGCTGCAAGTTTCTGTGGATGGCCCAGGCTGGCTCGGTCACCCTGCACACCCTCTTCCCCCTTTGCCTCCCACAAGGGCAACTACAGACTGAGCTCCTCTTACCTTGGTCAAGTGCAACTTCCTGCCAGAGCCTCTGGTGCAGATGATCAGGTGCTTAGAGAAGAGGAAGCACTGCCTCTCACCCTCCTTCCGCAGGGACAGCGAGCCCAGGCGCCCTCGGGTGATCTTCCCCTTCTCTGACATAGGCACTTGGATGAGGGAGCCTAGCAGGAGAAGCAGCACATGCTCAGCAGGATGCCCAGGTTGCTTGCAGCGGGCAGGTGTCTCTCTCCCCTTCCAGGCAGCACAAAACCAGATGAGGCTAGCTGGGGGGGGGGGGAGCTGGCCACAGAATACCTGTGTGCTGAAGACCCACACTCGCTCCCAGCAGCGGCTCTTGAAGGATCACACTGGGTGACTAGGAGACCCTGAAAACTAGGTGAGATGGACCAGGCTCTGGCTAAGCCAGAGAACAAGCTTCTTGTGCATGATTGCCCCATGCCTGGCACCTCCTTCAAGGAACCCAGTTTGAGAACCTGGAAGCTTTCTATGACTCCAAGTAGACAGAGTAGGACTAGATGGGCCAAGGAAGGCTTAACACATAAGCCCTTTTGCTGGATCAGGCCAAAGGCCCACCTAGTCCAACAGACACCTCAGGAACACACAGGACAACAATAGTCCTCCATCTTAGTGGAGAGGCATCTGGCCATCTCCGAACTGGGCGGAGGAGGCTGTTGCATGAAGGGCTTGCCCTGGACAGGTTACCTTGTCTGACAAAAGTCTGGCTGGTGTCCAAGAGGATCTCACAGCCCTCAATGATCATCCGCTCAATTGCCAGGTTCTTCCGAATGTTTTCGGTCTCGCTCACCTCATCGTGCATGATCCTGCAGGGAGAGGAAAGAGCTGGTGTGGTGCCACTGAGGCTCTCTCTGGCTCCCCTTGCCATGGCCGCACTGCTGGCTGCGCTGTGGAATACTTTTGCCGCGTGTCTACATGTGCACAAGGGCCTAGAGGGATGCACACTGTGCTCAACCACTTCCAAGTGAGTGCTGTGCACTGGGGCATCGAACCTCTTCCAGGGGAAAAAATACGCTCCATTTTGGCCTTTGGGCAGCACCTGACTCTGGCTCAAGCCAGGGGAAAAGGTTGCTGGGCTTCCATTGTGAGGCCTGGAGGAGCCCCACGGGTGCCACATCCACAGAACATTCCAGGCCAGTAGACTGACTGGCAGCAGTGAAGGCCTGTCTCTGGGTTCACCCCTCAGAGCAAGTGCCTGGTTTGGCCTGGGGAAGGACCATCACTTAGACATCCCCCCAGCCGGAGGCTTCAGCAACTGAACAGCATTCAAGGACACATGGGTGAGGGTTGCTGGAGGTGCAATCCTAGCACTGAAGTCTCTGAAGTTTCCCAAACAAAATGTTCCAACTCTCCAGAACTTGTGTTTCTGCCCCTGAGATGCAGGAGAAAGAAACTTCCCAGCATTTTGAAGTCACACCTTGAGGTCTCATCATTCTCCCCCTTCGCACATCCTGCACATGACATGTCCATGCTGAGCACAGATGGCTGCCAATTTCCCCCCGTGTGATAACTGAACAGAAAAAGGGAGACGCTCAGCGTTCATGAGGAGGTGAGCGTTCTGGGTAGTGGGGAGCCTGCTTCTGGGGGTTGCTGGGGAGCTGCACCGGGTCTCCTCTCCAGGACTGCCCTGCCCACCACCCTTGCCTGGTTTGCTTGGGCGGCACTTTTCTAGCCACCAGTGTTGGGGCCAAGTGGATGGCCAGCATCACATTCTTGGCATTCTGTGGATGCTGGTGGTGTTGCTGGGAAGGCTGAGCCAGTGTGTTGCTGCGGGGGGATGCAGTTCCGCCTCCTGTTTGGTCTGGATGGGTCTTGGAGACAGCAGTGGTCACTCTGACAGAGTTGTTGCTGCTCCACCAGTGTGGCTGTTGAATTGGACTGGGCTGTGGCACTTAACAGCACCGTCCTAAGAAGTGCTGGAGCAAGCAGGCCTGTTGGCCTGAACTGCATCCAGTGTGAGGTTGGGGCTACTGTTGTGAGACCAAAGGGCTAGGAAAAACTTTTCTCCTTACCCAGGAAACATGGCAGCAGCACCAAAGGGTCTACTCGATTCGGCGTTGCCTCTGGAGGCAGCACGGAGCTGAGCTTACAAGGGCAGCAGGAGGCTATAATCCGCTACCTGGGGAATGGGGTTGGGATCTGGCCTAACTGCTGGGTCCCAGCCCTGCCTTCCATTCCCAAGCAACCTGCCCCACCTTGAACTCATCCCTTCTGCACCGGCCAGGCTTACTGTCCCTGATGCCCAGGTTGGTGCAGGGAGGCTGGTGCATGAGCATTGACTGGCTTAACTCCCCTGACTGGGGCACAGGAGTGCCTTGCAACACTTCTGCAAGACTCTTGGCCGGTGCAAGGCATGAGATCTGGCCCAAGGAAGTGTTGGGATTGCACCCTTAGACAATGGTGTTGTCCTTAGAAAACAGGAGGCACTTCTTTGCACAGCATATCTTGAGTCTGTGGAATTCACTGCCACTGGATGTGGTGAAGTTCAGAGGACTGGAGAAAGTAATGGAGGCCTACCAGCCGCCAGACCTGATGGTTCTGAGCCACCACCAGGTTCAATGACTGTGTCTATGACTCCCAGCTGTATGTATGTTTTCTAGCATGCAGGGCAGGGCAGGGTTACTGCAGATAATGGGGTTTGGGCTCGGTGGCCCAGCAAGGCTTGTCTCCGGTCTTTATGTTCCAACCTGGAAAGTTCCTCTAACTTCGACTTGGCATAGTCCAGGCTGTTCCTCTCCACGTGCTCGTGGGGTGTGTGGGCCAGCAGCTCATGCAACGTCAGGATATACCTTGGAATCTGGGTCAGGGAGACAGGAAAGAGAAGAGTACCAAGAAATCAGTGCAGGGAAGCTCATGCCCAGGGCAGCCAGCCAAGGTTGGGAACCAGGGCGTTCCCTGGCTGGTCCCAGGTTAGTCCCATAGAGCGCTGTGGGGAATTGTGAGGCCAAAAAGGGTCTTGGGTGACTCTTGCTTCAGGGATGTAAGGAACCTACCTTGCTTGGCCCCACTCCTCACCTGAAACATTGGGTAGGTCAGGAAGGTCTCCAGCGTCCGCTCCTCACAGTCTGGCTTGGCCTCGTAGTGTTTGAGCAGCTTGTCAAAATCCCGGTTCTGCTTGCAGTGGGCCAGAATCTGCAGGCTGTACTGGTGGTTCCGGACAAACTCCTGGTAGATGTTCAGCATTGGCAGCAGAATGTCAAACAGGTCGGCTGCAAGGAACAGGGCACAGTGAGGGGCTGACGGCAGGGAGCTGATGGCAGGGCTCAGCAACCAAGGTCAGGGGAGTTCAGGGTGGTGCTGGAGCTCCAGAAGTCCCATAGCAAGCAGCACAGCTAAGGAGGGACTGCTGTCATTGAAGGGCAGAATCCACAGGTCCTGACTGCAGGAGCCAGGGGGAAGGAGGAGTCGCTGGCCTACTCTCCTTCTCTGCAGCACCACCATATAAGTATCAATGGCAAGTAGTTGTGAGGTGGAACGAGGATAGCGTCATTACACAAGTCCACATGGCCCCCAGTGTGGCCGTCCAACTGCCCAGTCCTGCACCCCTGCTCAACTCCTAGTCCCTTCCTGCTTCCAACTGGAGTCAGTACTGGAGCCCCTGCACAAGCTGGGACGGAGCTCTCATGTTTATCACCCCTAGGCATGCATGGCAGGCCTTCTCTTTCTCCTGCAGCTGGACACTGTGCCTTCTTCTGGTGACTACGATGGAGCAGGACAGAACTCAGAAGCTCTTTCTTCTGGTAGTTGCAGCCATTGCCCTGGCCCAGGCCTCATGATTTCAAGGCATCACCAGGAGAAGAAAATATACTCCGGGACACCCACCCTCTCCTAAGGAGAAGAATGTGAAAGATTCACCGTCCAGTAGCGACACTCACCCAGGACCAAGGTGGGCCAGCTGGAGATGCGAGCCTTCAAGCCTTGGTAGAAGATCTGGTGCAAAAACATGATGGTTTCGCTGAAAGAGAAAGAGAAGACAAATCAGTGGTAGTTGGGAAGGATCCTGCAGCCCTGCTTTTCATGAGACTTCAGGCGTTCCTGGGATGGATGGGCCAGATTCAGCAGAGGAATAAAAGTGTTGCTGCCGAGCACTTGTCATCGAACAAAAGTGTGAAGGGTGGTCCCACCTCCCCTCCTGAAGTTCTGCTGATCAGATATGCCTGGCAGAGCAATGATTCTGAAATCATTGTGTGTGGGGTGGGGGGGGGCAACAGACCAGGCAGGATGACTTGAGAAAGACCCAAGTCAACAAACCAGCACGGAAAAGGCTGACAGCCCCTCTCCCTCCAATGCAGAAGGGCACCATCATGGCCTGGTTTGCTGCAGCTGGCAGCATCTCAGAGGCTCTGCACGTTCAGCTTCTAAGCGGTCTGAGCGAGAGGCAACTTCAAACGACGTGAGGGGAAGGCGCAGGCTGAGGAGTTCTGTTGCCTTCACAAATCTCAACCACCTGCTGCAGCCACCTTCCAGCAGCCCTGGGTTGTTCCTCAGCCACTGCCTCTGGCTCCCCTTGTGACAATCTGCTGACTGGCTGAGACTCCCCAACACTCCCTGTATTAAACCGGCTCCATCCAGCTGCTTCAGTCTTAAGAAGTATCCCTTCAGTTCAGCTGCTGGATGTGCCACCACTCCTTGTCATGAGCTCCGGCAGTGGAAGAAGGCAGTCCGGGAGGCATTCCCAGAGCAGCCCTGAAGGACCAGGGCTTGCCTGGATCTCTCCATCTCCTTTGAGGTGGGTCCCTTGTGAGTGTGCCCCTCTCCACCAACCCGAGCCCTCAGGCGCTTTGAGGATGACTCCAAGCTGGCTTCTCCTGAGTGAGGGTGGAATGGAAAATGTGCAACCATCAACCCTCAGTTCAAGAATTAATCCAGAAATGCAGACTGAGTTTGGCTTCATCTCTAGAATGGCTGCCACATGTTGCTCTGGGGAGAGTAACCTGGTTAACACTGGAATGAGCAACACTGAAGAAGACGTGGCTCAAACTGGTCAAAGTTGACCTGAGGAACCAGCGACCGACCAACAAGGCTAATAATATCTCCATCAGTCGCAAAGAATGGAAGCGTATCATGAGTGATGCATGAAATCCAGCAGCACCTACAACAGCTGAGAGGATGACCCTCTCCTAACTGCCAGCTAAGGACTAGAGAAGGAGAAGAGCGTGGAAGGCATCCCTCCCCCTGCCCCCTCACCTGTTCAGAAAGATGCTGCTGACATCGTCGTGGGTGATGGGGGGCTTCTTGGAGCTGGCCGCCATCCGGAGCGGGCGCAGGAAGTTGTTGACCAGGATGTGCAGCTGCTGCACGTACTCCGCCTCGGCCTCCAGCATGCTGAAGACCACCTGGTTCCTCTTCCTCATGCTGTCGGCGTGAGGAGAGCGGATGTAGTCTTGAATGATGGTCTTCCATTTCCTTCTGCACAGCCAGCCCCGGAGGAAGCTCTGGACCTGTTGGTGGACAAGGACTTTCAGAGCCATGCTCCCCTTCCTTGGGACAGGCGTCCTACGGCTTGGAACGCACACTGTGGACACACAGGGCACATGCCTGTCCACTTGAAAATATCCGCACTCACCTTCTTGATCTTCTTGATGTCGTTGTCATCCTCATTTGGGGTGCTGGTCTGATTCGACTGGATGCGCTCGTTGTCTTTGAGTAAGGCAGCAATCTGGGAGTGCACAAAAGCAGGAGACAAGAAGCTGACAAGCAGAGGGAGCTGCGCCACTGGGGGAGGCAGTGCATGAAGCGCACATCCCAAGTGGGGTGTGCAGAACACCAGGGTCGGAGGACCCATCTGAGCTGTCTTTTTGGCAGCAATGCAGCCCCGAGGAAAGGGAACCCACCTTTCCCTGCCTGGAGGAGGCTTCCAACTGTCCCCCACCATGTTGCTCCTGCTGTATCGGTGCTGGAAAGCGGGGGGTGGGTGGGTGGGTTAAAAGCCATCCCTACAAACCCAATTCTTGCAGAGCTCTTATTCAAGAGGGGGTATTTCTTCCATGTTGGATGACAAAGCTGCGCTTCTCCAAGTCTGCTCCCAGGAGCTCTGAATCTCCTTCCAGGGCTCCATCAGTGCCCTCCATCCACCCCCTGCCCTCTTGGCTCAACCAGCCTTCCTGCCTCCCAGTGGGGAGTGCCAGTGAGGGGTGGGGGTGGACCATGTGTTAATTGTCCTCTCCGGGCACCTCTCCCTTCTCCCTCTCTCATCCTTCTTGGTCTGCCCCTTCTCCTGTACCATTTCCTACCTCCGTACTAGAGCCTAGTGCTAGATGAGTGTGGGGCTTGGAGATAAGAAACCAGAAGAGCCTCCACTGGATCAGGCCAAAGGCCCTTCTAGTCCAGCTTCCTGTATCACACAGAGGCCCACCAGAGGCTTCAGGGAGGCACCTGCGTCCAGGTGCCTCCCCTGCATCTGGCATTTGGAGGTTGTCCACCTCTACACGTCCTCCTCATGGCCTGTAACCCATCAAGGTCCTTTCCTCCAGGAATTTGTCCAAGCCCTTCTTAAAGGCCTTGAGGCTGGATGCTATTACCACATCCTGTGGCAGGGAGTTCCACAGACTGGAACCATATACTGGGTAAAAAAATATTTGGGATCATAATTATTATGAGTTCATGGGGGCCAAACAAAGAGCTGGGAGGGAGCATATCCCTATGCTCTGACATGCCTGATCCAGACCCACAATTCTTTACCGCAGCAGCAGGTTCCCTTTTCAGTTGAGGATAAGGTGTCACCTGTCCCGGGAACATTTTGGCCACACCTGTTCACTGCTTGTGTACTCGGCAGATCTACAGGTCGGCACAGGCTGGACTGTGGCCAGTTTCTCCTGCAAATGAGATGCTGCGCACCACACCGGGGTGGCTGAGCTGTGCCTGAAAACCAGTTTCAGAGCCCTGGCCTCGGATGCTGAGGCGGCCTGCTGGTTTGGGCTGGGCTGGGCTGGGCTGGGCTGGGCTGGTTACCTCTGATTTCAGCCGCTCCGTCTCAATTTCTCCATCTTCAATCTGTTGCCGGAGTTGCTTGGCAACAGTCTTCTCCGTCTCCACGATCTGCAGCAAGTGGAGGTACTTCTGCATCAGGGCTTCGTGTTCTGTGGCCAGAGTCCTGTAACTGTGACGCAGAGACACCCGCTCAGGGACCTCCTCCCAATCCACACTCCCGCGTGCCCGCTGAGCACTGATTCCCCCACTGGACATTGGACAGAGCACACCCCGGGGCGGGCGGCCGGCCAGCCAGCCGGGGGGCTCTTGCCAAGTGAATTCGTGCCAAGTCCTTGGCCTGCAGGAACTGTAGCTTGCAGGGTCCATCTGGACTTGCAACTGCTTCTGGATTCCCAGCCTTTGCCCAGCTTTGGTTGGTGCTCCAGCTGCGGCCGTAGAACCAGGAGGACCTGGCCGCAGTGGTCATGCTGCAGTGACATCAGGGCAAGACTACCGGAATGCACTCTGTGCAGGGCGGCCCTTGGAAATGGTTCAGAAACGGCCATTTTTGTACCAAATGTGGTGGCCTGGCCAGTTACCGGAGGGAGGCGCTTTGACTCTGCTGAGCCGCTTCTCCAGTGACTGCACTGGCTGCCCAATTCCAGGTGTTGGTCTTGACCTATAAAGCCCTATACGGCTTGGGGCCGGCCTACCTAAGAATCTGTCTCCCTCCATATAATCTGACTTGTCCCCTCAGGTCATCGGAGAAGACCCTTTTATGAGTGCCGCTGCTAAGGATGTGCGTGGAGCAGCGGCAAGAAATGGGGCCTTCTCTGTGGTGGCACCAATGCTTTGGAACCCCCTCCCTCTTGAGCCCCCTCCCTCGAAGCGTTCAGGTGAGGCCTTAAAACGTACTTGTTTAGACAAGCCTTCTGAGTAACTGTCCTTTTAATATCTCCTTTTGAACTATGAGGTAACTGATCTGGCTTAATGGGCTTCGGCTGTTACATGTCACAGCTTTTATCTGGTTTTTTGTGATAATTTTATGGTATTTTTTTACTCTATTATAATATATTCTGTGTTTTAATTATTGGAGTTTGTGAACTATAATGATAAGGTTGTTTTAAACTGATTTTATGTTTTAGGTGCACTCCCTTAGATTCCCACGAGAAGCAGGCCTCCGTCAGTCTTGGAAGACTATGGTATCGTGCTCGGCGCTGCATATGCTGCATGCAAAGCACAAAAGCCTGGGTTAGATTGCTATGGAGGATAGGCTGTTACCCAAGCAGCAAATCCCCCTCTCCACGCCACTCAATTAGTCCAACGGAAAGGCAGAGCCAATACGATTGGATCTGGCTGCGTCACAGAGCTGGACTAAGGACAGGAGCTCACCCGGTCTTGTGGGGCCGACCCGGGTCTCGAACCCATGAGAAAGGGAGGGTATAAACAAACAGACAGACAGACAAACTCCTGACATGGGCTCACGGCTGCAAGTGTCTCCCAGGCCCTGCCTACTGCTTGCTACCTGCAGACTTCCACAAGCTGATGGTGGAGGGAGGCTCAGCTGGCCATCAAGTGAGGCCCCCTTCATGATGTGGGGGGGGGCACAGGAGTAGCGTTTTGCCCCTCGCTGTGTAACTAGCAGGAGTGTCTCATCATCGCAGTCTGGCTGAATAGCTGTGACAACAGAATGTGTCTTTGAAACCTTCCTTAGTTGCCAGTAATGACAGGAAGACCCTCGGCCCATCCAGGGCGCAGTTGAACTAAGCTGGTGTCCTTGGAAAGGAGCTCTCAGTTCTCATCCTGCCCAGATCCTGGACGCTTCAGCCAGGGATGATCAAAGTTCAGGCTAGGGGCCTGTTGGCAGCTTGTGCTCTGCGGCACAAGGAGAGGGTCACCCCCCATCAGGAGGAAGGAAGCAAACAGGCCAGGCAGTTGCCCCCCTGATGCTCTCACATGCTGCTAACTTAGGGGTTGCACAGAACAATTCTGTGACTCCATAACTGTTGTGACTCTGTAACCCCTGCTTATATGGGCTGCTTGTGTGTGTGAGACTGTTGTGGGCCCAGGTTCTGGGTGCTTCCTCAGTGCAAGGTTTGCTCCCTTGAAGCCTTGGTTGTGGATCCTGAGAAGGAGAGGCAGGAGGTCTGCAAGCAGAGTGAGACTTCCAGGAACATGCAGGTGTCGTCCCACCATCAGATGAGCACCTTCTCGGTTGCCAGGGAAGGGAGACCCATGGCTGGAGGACATTCTGGAAAGGAGGGGAATGAGCCGCAAAGTCTCAAGGAGGTGATGGGACTGCATCCAGTCATCCGAAGGAAAGGTGTGGGGGCTTCTTGTAGTGGGTGTCAGAATCCAGGGGGATCTGAGATGGATGTGAGGACCTAGTATGAAGGTTGCAGACTCCACGTCTCATCTAGATAGGCTGGTATTGAGTGCTGAGAAGGAGGGAGTGGTTTGGGGTGCATGTTGTAAAAGAGGAAAAACAGGAAAAGAGGGATGGGCTTCACTTGAACCAAAATGATACCAGGCTGCTGGCATTTAACATGAAAAGGATGGCAGAGCGGCTTTGAAACTGACTCTTTGGGAAAGCCATGTGGTATCCTGTTTTGGACCTCTCGTTCCTGTGGAATGAGAGTGGAGAGGTTCGAGGACAGCAAGGTAGCCACAGAATAGGAAGGAGAAGGGGAAGCCTGATGGGATGTGACAGTTGTTCCAGCAGAATAAAAGGTTATAGGAAGAAAGGGGCAAACATGCAGCCCTTCTTGGGGGAACCCCATATACAGGTGCTTTTATGGACATGCCCAAAGTCTCCAAGGAAAGATGGGAGGATGGGAATTTGGGGGGCTGGGAAAACATGGATATAGTGGGAATAACTGACACTTGGTGGAATACAGAGAACGGTGGGACGCTGCACTCCCAGGCCATCAGCTCCAGGAGGGGCAGAGAGGGGCATGTTGGAGGAGGGGGCCAGAGGAAGACTAGACTCCAGCAGAGAGCAAGCTGAAGGTGGGTTCAGAGTTTAGACTGAAGGTTGTGGATTCTAACTCCACAACAGAATCACTGTGGGCTAAATTACCAGGCTGAAGGGCGATGTAATGGAGGGGATGCCATCAGCCTGCAGACCAAAAACCTTAAGGAGACCTCAGTAGCAGGAATCAAATCAAGGTCCTAGAGGAGGAAGACACGCATATAATCATGGGGGACTTCAGTTATTCTCACATCAACTGGGTCAAAGTCCTGCACCCGCAGGAAGGAAACAAAAAGGTCGCAAAAGCGAGGCTGGATTTCTTGACTTGCTAAATGAGTGTCCTTTTGAGTAGCTTGTGGAGACCCTGGATTTGAATATTGTGTGGCGCTCAGGACCCATAACTGGTGCTCAGGACCTGTAACTGGGGATCTTTAACTGTGACCAAGACATTTAACTGTTACTGAGCCTGTTGGGTACAACATGTTGGGGGAAGCCCACCAAGCAAACCCAATACAAAAAAACCCCTTGACTTCCAAAGAGCGGACTTCCCTCCAAGAGGAGACTAGTTAGAAAGAAGTTGTAAGGGAAGGTGAGGAGGGTCTTCAGGGGGCATGGAAGCTGTCTGAAATGTCAGTAATAGAGGCCCAGTGGAAGTGTACACCACAGAGGAAGAAGAGCTTGACTACGACCTGCTGGCACGACCGACCAGCAGAGTTAGAGAGGCTGCACAGGGCAAAGGAGCATCCTTCCACGGCTGGAGGTCACCCTAAGGGGGAGAATAAAGAGGAACACAAACTCTGGCCCTGACAGAGCAAAGAGGCAGAGGGGGTAGGCTGGGGTCCTGCATAAGGCTCCCACCGCCATGTGGCAGATCAAGGAAGGATCAAGATGGCATTGCTGGTGAGGAACTTCCTGTGATCAATCAGGTGCTTGTGAACCCAGGAGCAGCACAACATGGGCTGTACAAAAAGAATTCCCACAGGCACCCACCTGCTGAGCACTCCCCCCCCCCCCCATTTCCTTCTCCGTTCTCTCCCTTCTTCCTTCTCTCCAGCCTTCCTGGATCCCAGTTCTGGAATGACTGCAGCCAGTCTACTACAGCCAGTTGCCCCTCACCCCCACTAGCACTGCCCATTCCATGGTCCTGATTTGCCAGGCCCTGCCAGCTTCACAGTTGGGGTCCTGCAAGGCCTCCCAGCCAGAGGGGCTGGACTAGATGGAGACCCTGGAAACGCCCCCCTTGCGACCTCCATCTTAGCTCCATTTCTCCCCACACACCAGAGTTGCCATACGTCCTGGAAAACCAGGACTGTCCTGGTTTGGAGGGATGGTGTTGATGTGCTGGCAAGTTTGACAGGGGTCCTGTCCCAGTTTTGTGGAAGAGAATGAAATGCAACCCGACCCTTTGCCTGGAGCTCAGAGCAGTGCAAGTGGGCAGCCTGGAAAAGACGACGGCTTCACAGGGAGCCTTTGCAGTCCCAGCAGCTCTGGCTACTCAGAAGGTTCTCCTGCGCAGCTCCCCGGCCACTGGCGCCTTGGGCAGAAAGAGAGCCCTGTGCCCAGCACAAAGCAGGGACCCCACAAAGATGAAGCCAAGAGCGGTTACCTGGCGTGACTAATGGCCGCGACCCACTCATCACAATCCTTGGCGTCCTCCGTCCTCAGCTCCAAGGTTTTCTGGTTGTCATGGTTGAAGTTGACAGTAAAATAATGCTGTAAGGATGGAAAGGGGACACGTTATGGAGGGTGCCCGACTGCACTCCAGTTCAGAAGGGCTCGACTGGCACCTCACTCCAGCTTGGCTGACGCCTCTGCAGGAAGCGCAGGAAGTGAGAACCAGTTCAGCCTGCAGTGACAGGGAGTTCCTGCCCGGAAGGCATTTCCAGGTGGGAAAGAGCAGAATTGTGATTCTGTGGTTTGCAAAGTGCAGATATCCAGCAGAAAGATGTGAGCAATGAGGCACAGGCACGCACACACATGCACACGCGTGCTCTCAGGAACATGGCATTTGGCTCCATGTGACATGCTGCTTGTGCCCTTAAAGCCCTTCAGGGCTTGGAACCAGGATTTCTCCAGAACGGCCTCCTCCCGTGCGGACTGGCCACCCCTGCCTGAAGGGGTCCTGCCGCTTGTGTCTGGGAAGAAGCCAGGCTGGAGGTGATTCCAGCAAGGCCTTCTCCCCGGGGGCACCACCGAGGCAGAACCAAGAACTGGGCCGGCCCTGCTTGTCTTCTGCAAGGCTCTTCTTTTTGGTTTGAATATTCTTGATACTGGAAACTTTTTCCTGCAGCTTCTATTCTAGATTTCTTCAGTGTTTTGTGCACAGGCTTCAGCCTGTTCTGGAAGCCCAGATACAACCCCAGATGTTCAGACAGGATTCTGTTGGGACAGGGCAGATCTGTTGGGCTTACTCATAAGGGGGCAACACAGGGATTTATTCCTGAGCGGTTGTGCACAGAGTGGCAATCAGGGTCAGGGAAATGAAGGCACAGCGGCTGTGTAGCCTTTTGATGGTAGAGGACACCTCACCGACAGGACTGTGTCATTTTTCCAACATTTCTCTACACAAAGTAATAAATCAGTGGAGGACAGACAGCTACAGGGTGAAGGGAACTGCCAGGAGGGCTTTCGACAGCACAGGCTTTGCTCAAGGAGATGGGCAGGCAGGAGAAGCAAAGTGCCTCTTCTCCCCCGTGCCAGGGTGAAAGGGACACCGCTGGCAAAGGTAAGCACTTGCACAAGTTGGCACACGAGGTCCCCTCCTCAGAGGGCTGACACACTGGCAGGTGACCAGAATTGCTAACTTGGTTCAGAATAACCCCATCAAATCATTTACTGTTGGAGATGTACTTTCCAGCAGAGTCCAATGCAAAAAATACAAAACACACAGCTCTGAAATGTCTCCTGTGACATAAAAACTGAAAATCAAAAATGCACAGAGCCCCACGGAAAGTGAAACTGAGCCATATCATGTCTTCACTCGTGAGTGGGAAAATGGGCCTTAACCCATTGGAAAATTCTGGTGGATTCTGGTGGAATCCAATGCCACCAGAATGGTCTTGATCCAATAAACGCACCTCTCCCCAAATCAACCCAGAAGGAAGTCCTACACTGAGCCTATGGAAAGCAGAACTTGGCTTGGACTCGTGTTTAGGTCAGGCACAGAGGAATACAAGGCCACCAGAATGGCCCCGATCCAGTGCAAGTGGAGCCCAACAAGTGCTCCAGAATGCAGCCTCACTCCTCCCAGAAAAGTATAAAACAGACTTAATTGGTAAGGTGATTTTTTAAATATGAAAATATTAATATATAATTACTTATATTAACAATACTGCTGATTAGCTGAATAATTGTGATGTAAAAAATGTGTGCCAAATGCCCTAGCTGTGTCACTGTGTCAGGCTCGAAGTGCACGTGGTTGTTCTAAACTATCTTGGGATCATTTGACGGCAAAAGGCAGATGTGATCATAAATGCACACAGAACATACACGTTGCCTGAACTCTGCACATGAAGAGGTGAATGGGTCATATCCTTGCGCAAAGCAGGATTGGGAAGGGGCCATTTGGGAATGGAAACCCGGCACTGATCCAAACCTGCAACTCAGTCTGCAAAATCAACACATGATTTGCAGAACATGCAAACTAATGAAGATGGGTCCTGGCAAACTGAAATATTTATTTATTCATAAATATTTTATGCCACCTTTTCCTTGCAAAAACAAGAAAAAGCTTTGAAAATCAGAAAGTGCTGGCAACCCTACACAGAGGCTTGGCCAAGAGCCTCTCTTCACGTAAGAGTCACATCCTATAAAGCAGGGGTTTGAAAACCACAATTGTTGAGAAGGGTTTCCATTCCTAAATATGTTTACTCACAATGAACAATAAATTTATGTTTCAATCCAGTGGATTAAGAGTATTATTTACATTTTATATGAATAGTCAGGCGGACATGCACATTATATGACAAAGAGCTGCCATTTGGCCATTCCTGCTATGGAGGATCAGGTGGATCCTGACCGGTTGACTGAAGGTGCAATCCTAACCAATTTCGGCCAGCATAACTCACCTGGCGTAACTTGGTGTGGGGTGGCCAGTGCATGCTCTGCCCCACAGCTGGGGGGTGTTGGTGGGCGAGGCCAGTGCACAGGCATGTGCCAGCCTCCCACCACGACCACAGGAACTTATGCCAGGTGAACTGTTGTAGCCTAAATTGGAGTCACCTGACTCTGGGTGGGCTGATGGAGGCAGCCCCCACTCCGGCCACAAGAAGTGGTGAGGTTGACATGCAAACCCTCCGTGGTGGCAGTGACATCACTAGGGTTTGCATCACCCATGTGGGAGACCAGCATGTCACCCCATGATGGACCTTCTCCCAAACACTGGGCCTGGCAACATCCCAGGCAGTGGGCACAGCAATACAGGATCGCCCCACCCCCACCGGTTTGGGGGCTGTAACTTGGGATAGAAACAAGATATTTCAGAGTGGTTTATTTCATTGCCTTCTTCTGTAAAGTATACATCAAACGATACAAAGTACAAAATGATGGGATTATTCCTAAAAAGAGCCATTTCAGGAATTTTGGCCAGGAATGGTGTCACATCTTTGGTCTTGCAGGGTCTCTGCTTCCACCAGAAGCCACGCTGGGGGCTCGAATTGTGCAGGCTGGAGTGCTGGTGCAGAGGCCTGTGTCCCGGGCATCTCGCCCTCCTCCTGGAGCCAGCCGTGGTCAGGGAACCAGTCCCCCTGCAGTAGGCTCCTGGACAGCTCTGGTGAGGGACAAGGTGGGATCTGGGCGGGAGTGTCCCCTGGGCAGGAGCTGTGCCACCCGCACTGCCCCAGAAGTGGCTTCTGAGGGGGGAAGCCACTGACGTTCCAGCCCTGAGTGCTGGGAGCGCCTTGGTTGCCACGCTGGTCCTGGCAGGGCTATTTTTGGCTTCTGCTGGCATTTCCGGCACGGAGTGAATGGAGACGGGGAGGCTCCTGCCCAGCAAAGGGGGCTCCGGGCGCTCGTTCGCTTTCCTTTCCTGCCGTCTCCTAGGAAACAAGCCACGTTCTCCGAGGCCAGCGACTGCGCCGAGGAACTCAGGAGATCCATGGGAAGAGCAGCTCCCTCCTTCCGGCCTCCTCTCTCCGGAGCCTTCCGGCTGGTGGGACTGGGAAGCGGCAGGGCAGGAGCTGGAGGACCAGCTCTCTGCTCCCAGCAGAGGTCGGGGCAGAAGTGGGCTTGGGGCTGCCCAGGTTCCAGTGCCACCACTCCACCCTCTGTCTTGAGGGCAAGGCTTTGCTTGTCACCCAGTCGGCAGGTGAACTGAGAGGCCACTTGAGCCACAGGGAGCCAGCAAGAGTTTTCCACACCCCTCACGTCTGGCCGCAGAAACGCTGGCAGTCCATTTTGGGCCAGAGGAAAGGAGACCTGCCAGGCCTCATCTCTGCTCTCACTAACAGGCGTGTTGCTAACTGACAACGAGGGCGGTTCTGCAGTGGAAGAGACTGCCCAGGGAGGTGGGGGACTCCCTCACTGGGGAGACTCAAGCAGAGGCTCCACCAGCACCTGTCAGAGATGCTCTAGGAGGATTTCCTGCTGCAGGCAGGGGTTGGACTAGATGACCTAGTCCACTTCCAACTGGGTCCCTTCCAACTCTAGGATTCTACGGAAAAGCAACCTCAGTGCCTGCTGACGGCTCCTGCTTGCCTGCCTGCCTGCCTGCCTGCTGTGTGCTTGACTCTTGAGTCAAACTTCGTCCAGAGGGGCCTCGTGAGGAACAGGCCTGTGACCTGCCGACTCCTGCTTCAGCTGCTGAAGGGCCTAGTGGATCGGTCCTCTCCAGGCAGAGAATCCCTCCTGGCTATTGACCTGGCCTAGGCTCCCTGACCCATCTCTGACCAGTCCTTTGGCCTCTCTAGAAAAGGTTGCTTTCAAATGGAAAACCAACAGGAGGAGGTGGAAAGGGTTTGGCCTTCCCCACCTGTCCTGCCGAGAACCCCCAACTGCACACACACCATGACTGAGCACCCACCAAGTGAGACACCATATTCCCTCCAGCCTGTGGCCCCCTTCCGTGTCCACCAGAATCTGGCAGGCCAGCAGCCAAAGAGCCCAACCCTCCCCTTTGGCCTGGCTCTGTGGCTGCAGGCCTGGCTTGCCTGGCCAGGGGGATTGGCCCAGCTGTGCAGCCCTGAAGTACTTTTGATCCTCCAGACGATGCTTCTTCGAGGACACTCTGCTGCCTGCCATTTCCACAGCAACCTCCACTACGCATTCCAGGAGAGGCAGAACAAGGGGGTTTCCTCATCTAAAGATAGCGCTGCACTCAGATGAGTGTTCGGAGAACAGGGATCTCCTCCCTCCTCTCAAGTAGGGGTGCGGCTGTGCTGCCTCCAGAGTCCTGGCTGGCTTCTTTTTCTCGCTGGAGTTTGGAATCATATCTGCTTAAGAGCCCTGAGGACAACCCAGCCCTCCTGTCCACACAGCCCCATTGGCCAGCAGCTGGCCCAGGTTCCCAGGAGGGCAGCAAGGATGCCCTCCGTCAGGTCTGGAAACCAAATCCTGGAGACTGCTCAGAGAGCAGAGAGCATTTCTTCTGCCTCCAAGTACATGAAGTGCTGCCCTGTTTCTGCACGACAAGACAGAAGGGGAAGGCTTGCTCTCTTGGCCCCCAAAGGCAGGGCTGGAAGGTGTCCATGGTTGGGCTAGAGAAGAGGTGACTTGGTCGGATGGTTGAGGCTGGACAGAAACATCCAGCAGAGGAACAGCCTGCCTGCCAGGCTCTCCCTCCAGGGAGGTTTCCTAGCAGAGGCTGGTGATCACCTGTCAGGGATGCTGTAATTGCTTGCGATTAGCAGGGTTGGACTGAGTGATCTCCAAGATCTCTTCCAAAGCAGTGATAAAATGGACATGGGGTACCTGTAGCTCTTCTGCTCACCAGTGTGGAGCTTGCCTCACAGGTCTCCTTTCTATGGGCATCTCACCTTCCTAGCCAGAGCAGTAGCCACAGAGTCGAGAGACGGCACTGGGGTCTCTCTCAAATCCTGAACAGCAGCTTCAGCCCAGTAGCCAGAGTCCAAACTCCCCTTCAGCCTGGAACAATTCTCTTTGACAAGAACATCAGAACTGCCCTCAAGGGCCACCTCAGCCAGCTTCCCGTATCTCACCGTGGCCCAAAGAGAAGCATCTCAGGCACACACCAGACCACACCAGACCACTCCCTCCAGCTGGCATCCAGAGGCAGACCCATCCTGCTTTGCTGTCTATGACAGATGTTTCCTCCATGCCAGCCCCCTTTTAAAGGCACCACGTCACGGGCCAGCACCACGTCCTCCTTAACCACAACCAAGCTAACTTCTGGTCAGCTGATGTTCTGAGCCCCGACTAGCGGCAAGGCCCCCTCTTTGAAAGGCCATCACTTAACAGAGTGTTGCACTTTATTTCGAGTTCACTATATTGTGCAGCCGTATCACAAACTTTAAGGGAAGATGCGGCCTTAATGCGGGCAAATTTATGTTTCATACAAACCAATGACTGTCCTTCAGCCCAACAAGAGAGCTGGCTGTTTATGGAGGTTGCCCAGGCTCCTTCTTGGGGAGACTTCAGGAAAAGATGAGGATCTAGGATGCTCCTGGAACAAGCCCAGGGAGAAGTGATCCTTTGGACCTTCACGAGCAGCGCTGTCTTTATTCCTAGAACGTTGCATGAAGCATTACATCCCCAGGAGTGGGTGATGTTAACCCAACAATGCTTCTTATGCCCTTTCCTCCCTTTTTCTACATTTAGGAAGTACATGTAGGATGTCCTACATTTTGGACTGCCTTGTTGTCTTTTGTGAATATGGCATCAGATCACCCTGGATGCAGGTGAGGAGGGTCCCTCAACTGCTCCCTTCAGCTGAGGAACAAACACCCCCCGACTTTGGCCCCAAATGCTCTAGCAGCTGTGCCAGCTCCGGAGCACCGTTGAAGATGGTTGGGTTGGATTTCAAGAAGGATTTGTATAGTCTGGGACAAATGGACTGCCTCCTTCCCCATCAACCGCTTTGCCCTACATGGTTGACTGAGGCGCCCTTGCTGCAAATGCCTCAAGGGGCAGGAGGCCTTCCTTGTCTTAGGGGCCCATCCTCTCTGGAACGCCCTCCCTTTGGAGCTCAGATGAGCCCCCCCACCCCCACCCCCACCCCACCCCCACCCCTGTCAATCGCCTGACCGGCATTAAAGACCAACCGTGTCCATTTCATGTCTTCCCTTTGATGCTGCTTTTACTCACTGTTTCATTGTTGGAAATAGAATTGTTTTTGTCAATAAGTGTTGGGATGATGATGATGATGATGATGATGATGATGATGATGATGATGATTATAGGATTATTAATTTATAGGATTGTTGTGCTGCTGCTTTTACGGTTTTCTTGTACTGCATCTCCTGCCTGTTTTTATGAGCCCTGTTTGATTTTTGTTTTGATTTGTGTGTGTGTGTTGCAAATTACATCTGTGCTGACTGTATTGCAAATGCTTGCTGTGAGCCATTTTTGGCATCCCACTGTTGGGAGGAGGAAAGGGGGAGTAGGTCTGTCCTGGGTCAATAAGGCCTGGAGTGTCTGAGAGGGACACAGAGAAGTGGGCTGGGCTGGAGTCCCGACTCGTCTGACTTATTTCAAAATAATGAAAACAGCCTTTCAGTGAACGGGGGTTTCACAAAAGTACCGCTGCTTTTGTTTAATTACCTGGTGCTTAAAGCCTAATAAATAATCCGCTACGAGCCTTTTTAGATAGAACCTGTAACTCCAGGTCAGCCGTGATGGTGACAAGTTTTGGGAAGGGGGTGGGCTCTTTGGGGGTGTTGGCCAGTCATGCCAACAGGGAAGACTTTTGCCTCAGTGGGTTTGTCAAGTAGCCTGTTTTCAAAGTTTGGGGAGGGGAAGACAGAAGTGTCAAAGTTGCCCCGGTTGGGGTCATCCATGGGAGGGACCAGCTCAGCTGACTCCAGATGTCTCTGAGATGGAACACTGACAGCTCATGTGGCTAATGTGGTGGCAACTATGGTCACTGAGGGACCACTTGATAAAAAAGAAATCCCAAGAAAGCCCGATAACAGATCCCCTGAAGAACCTGCTATGAGTGCAGAGAAGGACATGCAATGCTGGTCTCCAGATAAACCCCAGAAAGGGATCATGCATTTCCCATGGTCATCAATGGCCGGCCACTTGTGCTCCAGCATCTCAAGCACTACGTAGCGGGCCAGTGCACGACGGGATTTCTCACTGGACCACTTCTGGAGTCCAAAGAGGCCTCTGCCTGCTCTCGCCTAGAGATGCCACTTGCCTTCCAAGTGCCGGGGGGATGCCAGTGCCTAGTACATGGACCGCAAGGGTCCATGTTCATGTTCATGCTTGTTCCCAGTGGAGGGCCTGATGGCCTCCACTGCCCACAAGCATTTCTGTGGCAAAGAAGCTGTTGACCTCAGTCCCCTTCCATCCTCCATCTGCATCATAGAACAGCTCAGGGATGACTGTCAGGCAGCAGGTCTCCATCCAAGCGATGCCCAGGACCAGACCCTCCCTGGCACCAGCACTTGACCAGAGGAGAGTCATCCCTCCTTTGCCTGCAGTGTCCCAGATTCAGCCCCTGGACTCTGCACTGAAAGTGCCCAGGAGTGGGTGATAAGAAGTCCTCATCTCTGCCAGAGGGACCCAGAGAACAGCTGCCAGTCCAGAAGCAGACATGGGCTGGACCAAGGGAGCCTCTGTCTCGACCCCTGCCAGGTGTGCCCTCAGCCCACTGCCAGGATTGCCATGGCTGATTTCCCAAAGGTGGTGGCACCACTTGGAACACTCAAAGGCCACCAATGAATGTCTGTATTTTATGGCAGTTCCTACTAATATAAAGGAAGAGACAAGGCACCTGTTGGACTCAAAAACACCGACGGGCAAATCCCAAAGACACAAGAACATCCTGGACACAAACAGGGCTCTTGGCAGGTGCACAGGGTCAGTCACAGGCTTGAAGCACACATGCACAGAAGTGAGGGGGGGGGAGCTGGACCACCACCCACTGACTGAAAGAAAACTTCCTTCTTTCTTTCCTTCCTTCATGAGATGTTTCTGTCTTGTGACCAGTCAAGGGTACGCAGGAGACTGTGAAGAAGGCTGGGCCACAATCAGTCTCCTAGGCAGTGGAAGTGGGCTTTGCAGCCTCCCCAGCAAGTGTTCTTCCAGCCCATAAACCTGTCTTAATGTTGATCTGTTTCTTCAACCATGCCTAGGCTGCCTTTGCTGTCTCTTTGGAGAGACCACCAAGGAAGGTCCTGATGACATCACCAAATCATCAGCCAGACCTGCCCTCTCTTTCAGTCTAACTGGACAGCTGGACACCAAACTGGCTGCCAAACAGTGCAAAGGACTGCGTGTTCCCAGAGCGGCCTGGTGGGCCACTGGGAGATGCAGGCAGGTGGGTAAGATGTGCTTCTGATGAGGCCCTTACGTTCTTACACCTGTGTTGGAAAAAACCAAGCTGGGGAATCTTCTCAGGGGGCCAAAAACCCCATCAGTACAAGAAAGGGGTCTTTGGGGCTCTGCCTAGGGGCCACTGGAGCAGTTCCCAGCCTCTCCAGAAGCTTCACACCTGCCTCTCCTTTTCTGGGGTGAGCTGCAGCTGGCAGTGGCCTCTGAGATCCATGGGAAGGTCCTCTGAGACAGAGCTGCACCTGTGTCTCCGGGAAAGCACCGGCAAGCGAGGGCAGCCCCAGATCAAGGTTTGGGTTCCAGTCCTTGCCACTCACAAGTATACAGGGTGACCTTGGAAGGCTGGTCACCGTCTCTCCATGCAATCCCTTTGCAGGGTGGGGGTCAAAAGAAAAAGGAGAGAGAAGAGCCACCTTCCTGGAGGAAATAATTGCAGGATGGGGGGTTGCTGGGGTTAGGGCTGGGTGTCCTCTGGGTGTGGGACTCCAGCCAAGATCTAGGGTGCCCCAGGAATTGAGAATGTGTTGGCTGGGGGAAGCGAGTTTGCACCACTGCCAAGCTCAGGACACCCCCACTTCACTACTTGCCTTCCCGAGCCTTCCACCATCAAAGGGGGGGTCTCAGCCTGGTCCCTCTAGAGAAGCACTCCAGGGCTCCCTTGGTGAAGGGTGCTGGGGAGGGGGGGAATTGGTGCAGAAGACCCGCTTCCCCTTTTCTCCACCGGGGGCGCCCTTGCGCTTCCATCAGCTGCCTAAGTAATAGGGCTGGTGCCCCCTCGGCCACCCCGGGGGTCTCAGTCCTGCCCAGCTGAACTTGGCGGAGGGGCTCTTCCTGGGGGCGTCACCGCCCCCCCCCCCCCCGGGCAACCCGGGGCCGGCACTGCGTGACTGGAGGAGTCGGGGACAGGGAGGCTTCCCGGGAGCAGGTGGGGGCGGGTTTGCCGCAGGCAGCCCGGACGGAGCCCACCCTTTCCCCACCGGGGGTGGGGGGTCCCGACGCACCTGCTTCTCGAGGGGGTCCTTGGGCTTGGGCGAGGGGGCCCGGTCGCAGACGCAGCCCTCCAGCAGGTAGAGGCCGGCGGGCCGGGAGCTGGAGTCGTTCTCGAAGTAGAAGAGCAGGTTCTGGAGCAGGGCGAACCAGCGGGGCTGCCAGCGGGCGTTGTCCGAGCTGCGCTTGCTCAGGTAGCCCCGACGGGCGCCCTCGGCCTTGGCCAGCAGCCCCAGGTGCAGCGCGTGGCCCTCGTTCAGCCGCATCCCCTTCTGCATGGCCTCAGCGCCCCCCCGCCCAGCCGCGCATCCCCTCCGGCGCCCGCCCCACCGGGCACAGCAGCCTCTCCTCGACGGCTCCGCCGCTGCCGACGCTGCTGTCGCTGCCGCTGCCGAGCGGCTCACGTGATCGGCGGGGCGGGCGGGCGGGCGGGCGGCGGAGCCTCCGAGCAGCACCGCGGACAGCGCCCTGCGCAGCTCTGCCCACCCGACAGCCGCAGCCCGGTGGCGTAGCCAGAGGGGGGCGCGGCAGGCCGTTGGGGAGGGTGTCTCACCAGTCCACGCAGGGGGGTCTGAGGAGTGAGAGTTGGGGAGGCCCCTCCCCTCCGGAGCCATTCCAGGTGGGGGCAAGGCGGCGGCGGATGCCTGGAATGGCTCCGCAGGGGAAGGGCTCCCTCCAAGACTTAACACTTTGCCCCCCATGCGCCACCGCCGCAGCGCTTCGCCCCCTTTGGCTACGCCACTGGCCTCCCCTGCCTGGAAGGGCCCCGAGGGGTAAGGCTCCCTCCAAGACGGACTCCTCCGCCCCCTCTAGCTACGCCACTACTCCCTCCCTTTCAGAACCTTCAGCCCCCCCGACGTTCCATGCGGTTCCTCTTCTGCTCCCCCCAGCCTGGAATGGCTCCGAAGGGACGAGGCTCCCTCTAGCTACGCCACTGCCGCCAGCTCTGCCGTCGAGCCCCGAGGACCCCTCCCTCCCCTGCCAAGCGCCCCCAAAGGGATCCCTGGCCCCGCACCCTCCCGTCCTGGGACCCTCCGGATCGGGGTCTCGCCCAGCGCCAAGGGAACCGACGGGCCTCCCTGGTGGGCGCGGAGTGGGGATGGGCTGCAGGCTGGTCCCGCGGACAGACTCTGCTGCTCCCCATTCCGGCGGCCTCGCAGCACCGCGACGGGCCAGGAGGGCGGAGCCCCCACGAGGCCGCCCGACGGAGCGAGCGCGGAGAACTCGCTCGGAGATCCCCTCAGCCCCCCGGTGTCTTCCGCTACCTCCGACGGCCAGCCCCGCGCCCCCTTGGAGGCAGCCCTGCGGAGTCTCCCGGAGGGAGCCGAAGAGCCCCCGCCCCAGGCTGCGGGGGGACGGGAGTAGAGGAGGGGTGTTGTGCTGGGCCTGGGCAGGGACCCGAGTCAGAAGCACAAGCGGAGGACACCTGGAGGACCAGCCCAGCCCTCCGCCTGCCTTCTTCTCGGGCGGGGCTTCTGGGACTTCTCGGGACCTTGATGGAGAGTTCCGGCAGCTGCCGAGGAAAAGGAGCCCCGGCCCAGATGCAGGCTCAGACCCAGCACACGTCCGGCCAAAGGGGCTCTGCTCCCCCTGACGCCGCTGGATGTGGAGGCTGCAGAGGTGCTCCCTTCCCGGCTCCTCCTGGGACGCCCCACTCAGCTCCCGCCAGATCCGGGGGGGGCGGAGAAGCCTTCGCCCCCAGCCGCCCCCGCATGCCCGGCGTGGCGAGCCCGGGGCGCCCCGAACTCCGCCCGCAGCGCTCCTGCAGAGCCGCCCCGTCTGGCCGCCATCTATGGAAGGGCCGGCGGGGGGGGGGGGGGGAGCCATTCCAGCTGCCCTCCAAGCTGCTTCTGACGGTGCTGGCAGGCATGGTGGGGATGGGCAGCTCCTGGTCTCCAGAGGCCTCCCCTGGCTTGGGGCAGGTGGGGGAGGCTCCCCCTGGCTGATGAAGCTGGACCTGGAAGGCCTGTGGCAGTGGCGGGACTCTCCTGGGGCACTTAAGCCCCAGGGCAAGGTGGGCAGGAGCTCCGCAGGGCCACCCAGATTGTGCCAGGAAAGAGCCGGGGTCACCTTCCTCCAGGATCATAGAAGGGATAGGATCGGACCACACTTCTTGGCCTTGGTCACCAGGACCACCCCAATGAAAACCCCTTGACTTTGCTTAGGACCACGTCCCTCAGGCCCACAAATGCTGCAGGAGCCAGCCTAAAGCTGGGGCTTCCGGATCTGGGCCACTTTCTGGTGCTGAAGGCCTAGGAACCCCCAGGAGCAGGCAGAGGAGTGCAGGAAGAGGGGAGGCCTCAAAGTGTCCATGGAGCCTGGCTGGGCCAAGAGGTGCAGCCAGGAGGCCGACCCCCTCTCCTGGGAAGGGAGCACTTCGGGCACGTCCCTTTGCTCTCAGCTGGGGGCCAAGAATGGAGCCAGGGCCTGTTGGGAGAGGTGGGGAGGTATTGAGAGCCCTTCCTTGGTTCACAGCAGCAGCAGCAGCAGCAGCAACTCCCAGTCCTGCCGTGCATCAGCACGAGGAAAAGAGCAGCTGCGGAAATCAATGGAATCACGTCACGTGTGTCGCCAGGCAGAAGAGCCAGCCAGACCCTTGGCACACGGGCCAGAAGGCTGAGTGACTGGCAGCTGGGCTGGGAGAACAGGCTTGCCACAAAGGGGGCTGCTTTTTTCCTTTTTGACCAGCCCAGAAAGAAAATGGTGACTCAAGAGCAGTGGTGGGCCCAGCCTGCCCTAACAACCGGTTCTCCGGAAGTGGGCGGGGCCAGGATGGATCAGGGGCGGGGCAGGGCAGGGGAGGGCACGCCACCTTAACCCTCAGTTTACCAAAAAAATTGTATCACTTGTGACAGCATCAATCAGTACTAAGCCCCTGGGTTCTGTGTAACTTATTCCTATGCATTATGCCTTGTTGTGCTCTCAAGTGGAATTTGTGCACAAATAAGAACATAAAAGCACAAGAAAAGCCTCCCCTGGAGCACCCCAAAGACCCATCTAGTCCAGCTCCTGAATCACACAGAGCCCCACCAGCTGCCTCAGGGAGCACACATGACTCTTGCATCCAGGTGCGAATACAGCAGACACACCACAAGTTCCACAGGTGGTGCTCCTACCACTGGTTGAGAAACACTGATCTACAGTTTAGGACCAGAGTCTGTGGTGTCCCCTCTGCAGGCTGAGGTTTGCCTCTAAGCCACTACTTAAGGCTACAATCCTGTCCACACTTTCCTGTAAGTAAGCTTCATTGAATATAATAGGACTTCTGAGTATTCAAGCAAAGGACTGAGCTCTTAGTAACCAGCCTCTGGCTCCAATCCTATTCACTTTCCTGAGAGTAAGCTCCACAGACTCTAATGGGACTTACTTCTGAGTAGGCAAGAATAGGATTGGGCTCTAATGCTGCACTCCTCTGCACACTTTCCTGGGAGTAAGCTTCATAGATTGAAATGGGATTAACTTTTGAGTAGTCAGGCATAGGATTACAAGCTCTTAGAAACCATCTTCTTTCCAGGGAGTAAGCTTCACTATTATAAGGGAACTTACTTCTGAGTAGACATATGATTGGTCTTTGAGGCTACCCTCCTATCCTCACAGGGGAGTAAACCTGCTGACTTTAATAGGATTTACTTCGGAGTAGGCAGTGGACTGGGCTCCCGGGGTGGGGGGGCAGGATGGGAACTGGGGCTATTTCTTCAGGTACCCCCCATACTTCCTGCCCACAATCTCAGGTAGAGAGATTTCTCAGAGGGGCAGGATGAGGTGGGGAGATCTCTTGGGGGGGGGAGCAAAAGGTCTACAGTGTGGATAGGATTGCAGCCTGAGCCCAATCCTAACAGGGTTTACTCAGAAGTAAGTACCATTCAAGTCAATGGGGCTTACTCCCAAAACTGTGTGATCAGGATTTTAGCCTTACAGTCCAATTCTATGCAGGCTTACTTAGAAGTAACTCTCATTCTAGTCAGTGGGGCTTACTCCCATGTAAGTGTGGATATGATTGCAGCCTCAGAGCCCAGTCCTAATCATGTTTACTCAGTAGAAAGTCCCATTATAGACAGTGGGCTTACTCTCAGGAAAGCAGGCAGGGCTGGAGGAACAGGGCTGGAGGGAGAGATCCAATCCTCTGCCAATCTCCTCAGAAGTAAGTCCCATTATAGTCAGTGGGCTTACTCTCAGGAAAGTGTGGATGGGAAAGTAGCCTCAAATCCTGTGCTACTCAGAAGGAAATCCCATGATAGTCAATGGGAATTGCTCCCAGAAAAGTGTGGCTAGGATTGTGGCCACAGGCTGCAGTCCTCTACTATACAGTGTGGCTTACTCCTGAGTAGTACTGGGTAGTACTGAGTAGTTCTCCATGCCTAGTACTGGGCTGCAAAGGCACCCAGGGAAGGAGGGAGGCAGGCAGGAAGGCTTGCTGCTCTTACTCCGCTCAGGCTCCCAGAGGTTTCTATTTCCTAACCCTGACTTTAAAGCAGGAGCCAACAGTGGTGCAAACACCCTCCCTCTCAGCAGTCGGTCTGGATGTGCTGGGATGGTCACAGTGCTCTGTCTGAACCATGGTAGAAGGAACACTCTTTGCATTTTAAAATTAAAAATAAACTTAGGGAGGGGAAGGAGGGGGAGAGAAGGGGAGGGGGCTCAGGAGGGGAGGGGAGGGAGGAGTAGAGCTTCAGCTCTGGAAAGACAGAACCAGAGGTCCTTTAAGAGAAATGCGAACACACTTGCGTGCAATTCAAAGATAAGGGCCCCCAATTAACAACCGGTTCGCTAACGTCAGCCCCTAATTAACAACCACCTCTACAGAACCGTCAGAACCGGCCTCAGCCCCCCTGTGCTCAAGAGGGCGTCCTGCACATACCAGGGGGAACCATCGCACTCTGGGATGCCTGACCTGTGCCAACTGGCACCGGATTACACCTGAGCAATCCTGATATGCGACTTGACCAGCAACCAGCTGAGTGACAACTTGGTCGAGGAGAACCCCTCAACACAGAGAAGGCTTGACAGAAGTTGATGGGCAAGAAGTTATTTGGGGACAGTTTTCCTTGCTATTGTTTGACTGCTGGCAGTCAGCAATGTCATGCCACCCAGAGTTCTCCCCACAGATCCAGGAACAGATTGCCAAGGGAGGTGGTGGACTCTCCCTCACCGGGGATCTTCAAGCAGAGGCTCCACGAGCACCTGTCGGGGATGCTCTAGGGGGATTTCCTGCTGCAGGCAGGGGGTTGGACTAGATGACCTACTAGGTCCCTTCCAACTCTAGGATTCTAGGATTCTTGCTGACACCCCCCATGAGCACAGGTGTGTCCTTTGGGTGCATCATCCATGACTTGCCTGCTCTCTTAGCAAATGTGCAGTGCTCTGAGCCACGGCCAGAGAAAGGGTGGCATGAAGTTGACCTAGGCTGGCCCTCTTTTGCTGACTGGATGAACGCAAGTCCCTCTCCTTGCAGATCCCTGCTGGCAACCCAAGCGCAGCAGGGCACGTTGGAGCAAAAGGGTTCTGCTCTTGTAGACTTGCCCCTCCCCCGTGATGGGATTCAAAGAAATGAACAACGGGTTCTCTGCCCATCTGGCAGCAACTTTTAAATGGCCATTTTTACACTTTATATGTCCTATCTCTTGTTAAGAACCGGTTCTGTAGGGGAGGTGCAAACCTGCTGGATCCCACCACTGCCCTCCCCCCATCAAGAATTCTTACTGGGTGGCCTTGGGCAAGCTGCTCCCCCTTGGCCTCCATTCTTCCATCTGCAGTATGGGATGATGATGCTTCCTTGCCCTACAAGTCGACATCCAGGAAATACATGGGACATGCTTGGCACACACAGCTGAAGTGCAATGTGAGAGTCAAGGAGCAGCAGTCAGTCCCCGAGTGCCATGTTCACTCCCAGCCACCACCGACAGGACCCAGAGGGGCGCCAGTCTTGCAAGACAAATGCCCTTCTTTAGCCTTGGGAGCTGCCAGGAGGTGCCTCTGTCTTGGGAGAGTGAGGCCCAGCTGGGAGTGGGGGTGCAGGCAGGGCAGTTCTGGGAGCTGTACCTTGCCAAGACTAAGCCAAGGCAGGTGCAGTTGTGTCTCCATCCCCTGAGCCACCCTGCCCATTTTGCAGGCAGCTCAGAGTAGAAGTGAGGCTGCTGGCTGGGCAGCTCCTCGCACCTGACCCAGCATGGCTGAGCCCCTCTGGCCTGCCACTCCTCCCTCCCAGGGTGTGCTTGTTGTTGCCAACCCCTGGTGCCCACCACCCGCCCCCTCCCCTGCCTGGCTATGCTGCTTGGCGTGGGACTGACTCCAGCTCATGCCTGAAAATTCCAGCGACTCCTCCTAATCACCAGATCTGTCAGGCCCAGTCAAGAGCCCGCCCTGGAAAGCCCCCCGGGCAGGTGCATGTGCCACATCAATCTGTCAGTGCTCTGCTGACGGGTTCATCATATTTTCTGCTTGCATTCCGCTGTCCAGATGGATTAGTGGAAGGGCTGCTTCCCAAAGCCCCTCTCCGGAGCCCGCCCAGCCCTGCGTTCATCACAAAAGCATCAGCACTGCTGGCACTGGAGTTGAGGAGGTGGTGATTCAGCCTGGAAATGCCTCATTATCACTTGGGCACATGCGGGAGGACTCTGACGAATGCAGTGCAGGCCCCAGAAATGTCTCCATCAGGCGGGAGGACATGAGATGAGCTGTGCTGTTTGCAAATCTGCCTCCCTGAACAGCAGAGGGCGAGGCCAGCCTCTCCTGCCCTGGCTCTCTGCTCAGGGCCCCAGCTGGGCAGCGCCAGGGCCTGAATGGCTTCTCTGCTCGCCCTGTGGCTCACTCATCAGCACCATAAGACCTCTGGAGCAGCCAGGCCCCAACTGCAAAATGGAGCCCCTTTGCAGGAGCTCCCTAGCCGGATGCCGGCCTTGTACATGTGCCACAAGGTGGGGTCAAAGGTTCGGTCAGCCCTGCAGAGAAGGACGGGTACAGACAAGGGGGCCAGAGAAGCCTCCCAAAGGAAGCTGGGGTGGGGGAACAGGCAGAGTCATCCCAGAGGGGCCTCCATCTCTTGCTTGCCTGCTCTTTCCAGGGCCGCCCTCCCCTCGCTCCAACACCTGGGCCTGCCAGCTCCAAATTTTGAGCCTTGCCTTGAAAGCAAAGGGAGGTCTCTGGCCCCAGCCCACATCGCCTGCCGCCCGGACCCCCCCCCCGCACCCAGTTAGCTGCGTCTTTGCTTTTCCCTGGAAACGGGCCCTGCCAGGGAACAGGGACTTCCAGGGCCGCTCAGTCCTCCCAGAAAACCATGACAACCAATGGCAGCGCAACCCTGAGAACAGCAGCCCAGGCGGAGCGGGGGGGAGCAGGGGGGGAGCAGGGGGGGGAGCAGGGGGGAGCGCTCCACATTCCAGGTGGAAAGGCAGCTGCAGGGCCCTTAGCAAGGCAGCAGAAGCCTCCTTGACGCCAAGTGCTCTCTCTGGGGAGTGGGCCCCGCAAGCAGGCACCGCCCGGAAGGAGACTCTTCCTTTCCCCGGCTGCCACCTGAGTTGGTGGGGGCTGCTGTCTGCAGGGCCTTCTGGAGGAGGGCTTCTGGAGGGTGTCACATTAGCCAGGCAGGTTTGCGGGGAACGAGTGATGCCGACCCCCTGGTCCTCTGCCAGTTGTCCATGTTGATACTGGGATGAAAGAAAGAGAGAAGGAGAGGACTCCTTGTGACTGCAAGCGGGGCAAGGAAATGCCCTCCTGTGTTAGTTTGGTGGTGCTGGAGGAGACGGAGACAAGGGAGGATAAGGCCAGGGTGGTTCCAGAGCGGATTTGGAGAATTCAGCAGCCCTGCGTCCCCCTTCCCCAGCGCTCCCTGCAGGTGTCCTTTGCCTGCAGTTCCCAGCCTCATTCTGGGTCTGGCGTGTCCAGAGGCGAAATCGTTGCTGCGCAAGATGCTCAGGCTCTGCAGTGGCGATGCTAAAAATATGCCCTGTGTCTCCACTGCCGTCCTGGCACAGACTTTAAATAGCTTGCTGGATTTCACATTTCAGGAACGGTTGAGTTCAAAAACCTCCTGACAGCCTCGGTGCTAAAAATAGATGCTACAGAAGGAGTTGGCTTGGCAAGCAGCGGATGGCTTGCCTACCTGGGGGGGGGGAGGGTCTTTGATGGGAAGACCAGAGGCTGCTGACCTGGGGGGGGGGGGCGAAGCCAGGATGCTGCCAAGCAGCCTGGCTCTGGAGGTGACCATGGCCTGGAGTTGAGGATGTCCATGCTCTCAGATGTGCCTGCTTCTATCCAGCCTTTCTTTTGTGGTGAAGCTCCGGGGCGGGGGGGGGGGGGGGGCTCCATACTAAGCACTGACCAGATTGTTTAGCTGCAGTACGCTGCCTGTTTCAAGCACTTGTCCACATCCGGGTCTGTCATCAGAAGAGCCTCCACTAGATCAGGCCAAAGGCCACCAAGGCCAGCTTCCTGTATCTCACAGCAGCCCACCAGATGCCTATTCAGGGAGCTCACAAGTCACCTGCATCCTGGTGCCTCCCTTCCATCTGGCATTTGGAGGTTGCCACATCTACATCTATCTATGCGTGCACATGCGCACACACGCACACGCACACACACACACACACACACTCTTCATGCCTTGTAACATGTGATGGCCCTTTCCTCTAGGATATTGTCCAATCCCTTCTTAAAGGCATTGAGGCCAGATGCCATCACCACCAGGGTTGCCAGACCTCCGGAATTTCCAGGAGGCCTCCAGAAAACAAGCCCCTCCTCAGGGAAAATGCGGCCAGCCTCTGGGAAAATGGCAGCCATTTAAATTTGGCGTGCTGCAGCTGTGCACGCTTGTTTGGCTGTGTCTGGGGCATGCGTTATCTTTGGTCCTGATCATTGGGTGGACCATCATGTGGGAGAAAGAGGGAGCGGGAGAAGGAAGCTCCTCCCCTCACTACTTCACTGTGGCTCAGATCACTCTCAGCCAGCAAGCTGGCAAAGGCCTCTGGTGCGCTCTCCTCACGGGGCTGCAATTGCAGCCGCCCGCCGCCTTTGCCGCAGCCGCCCACCCCATGAGTCTGCTGCCAGTCTATTTCTGCCTCCATGCTCCATCGCCAGCCTCCCGGCATTGCTTGCCTGCTATTCCTTGATAGTCTGCCTACTGCTGCCTCGCTCCGTCACCGCAGCTTCAACCTCCCGGCTGCCCCAAGTGAGGTGGAGGAACTGGAAAATGTGTGAGCCCCATGCTAGTTGTGTTGTGTCTACCCAGAAGGAACTCCATTCTACAATGGGACTTCCTCCCAGATCATTGTGCCAGTATAATGGAGTTTTGGTCTCTCTCACAGCCTCAGTGCGTAGAGAGTTCCATCATTTTTCAATTTTAAAAGGGGTAATAAAGTACTGAAATTAAATACAGGAGAGAAACACAAGTGTTTTTAGCTTATTTTTGCTTGTCTTACATTTTTGGGGTTTTCTTCAATTTTTTTAATTGCAGGAATTTATGCAGGAATTTTGGCTTGGGGGCGAGGAATTTTTGCCTTTGGGCAGGAATTCTGGCCTTGCCGTTCAGGGATTTTGCGTTTGGCATCTGCTCACCCTGATCACCACATCCTGTGGCAAGGAATTCCACAGATTAATTACATGCTAGGTAAAGGCTGTGGGTAGCACAAGCGGTAAAGATGCTGTGCCTGTTAACCAGCAGGCCAGGGTTCAAGACCCAGGTCGGCCCCACAAGACAGGGTGAGCTCCTGTCCTTAGCCCAGCTCTGCGACCCAGCTGGATCCAATCGTATTGGCTCTGCCATTCCATTGGACTAATTCGGTGGTGTGGAGAGGGGGGATTTGCTGCTTGGGTAACAGCCTCTCCTCCATAACAATCCAACCCAGGCTTTCGTGCTTCGCATGCAGCGTATGCAGCGCCAAGCACGATACCATAGTCTCTCAAGACTGAAGGAGGCCTGCTTAGGTAAAGAAATATTTTCTTTTGTCTGTCCTAGCCCTCCTAATGTTCAATTGTAGTGGATCCCCCTTGTTATGTTCTTGTCTGAAAGGGAAAAGAGCATCTCTCTCCATCCCTTGCATAATTTTGTATGTCTCAATCATGTACCCCCTCAAGTGTCTCTTTTCTAAGCTGAAGAATCCCAAGGAACTATAGAACTCTTTGCCCCAGGATGTGGTGGTGGCATCTAGCCTCAATGCCTTTAAGAAGGGTTTGGGCAATAAATTCCTACAGGAAAGGACCATTAAAGGTTATGAGCCACAAGGCATGTGTTTAGAGACGGACAACCTCCAAATGCCAGATGCAGGGGGGAGCACCTGGCTTCAGGTGTCTTATGTGCTCCCTGAATAGGCATCTGGAGGGTCGTTGTGAGGTACAAAGGCTGGACTAGATGGGCCTTGGCCTGATCCAGTAGCGTCTCTTCTAAAGTTCTTAAGGCTCTTGACACATCCTGGGACCTCGTTCCTGCAACTCAAGGGATGACTCCTGAGCCACAGGATGCAGGCTGGGGAGAGTCTCCAGGCACCTGAGTGGGAGAGCCCATCTCCCCTCGACTGCCTCCTTTGGATCCACAGCATGGGGTTCTTGGCTGGGGAGAGGCAGTCCAGGGAGCTTGTCTGGGGAGGAAGCCTGAGGCGCACTGGCAGCTGCAGGAAGGATGATGACCAGAGAAGGGAGACCATCACACGCCTCACCAAAATATGCCAAGATTTCTTGTGCTGATGGGGTCATGGGACTTATCTTTCCCATACAAAGAAGATCACAGACAACGGGTGCCATTTTTCCCTGGCCAAGTTCCTGGCTGAGAATTTCCCCTCCTCACTTCTTTTGTGGTCCCCAAAAACTTGAGTGTGGAGAAGGAGGTGGGAGGGTGTTTGACTGGCCCCCACTGACTGTGAGTGACTTGTGCTCTGGCTTTGGACTCTTGCCGCCATTTCCATCTCCTGGCACACCGACAAGGCCAGTTGTCAAGGTTTTTTGGCAATGGAGAAGACACACCACACTGCTTACCAGTGATTCACATCACCTGATGGCCCCAGGAATACATGACACACACTGCAAACTCCAGCAGCGTGCAGACCATGGCTGAAAATCCCTGGGTGAGTGACTAGCATGGAGACCTGTGAGCTCCCTCCCCCCCCCCCCAAAGTTCTCCAGGGGTCAGAAACACTTCATTGTGTTGTTAAAACCTGTTGTGAAGGACCATCCAGGACTGGTGGGCAGACAGACTCTGAGGGTACTGGATGCAGGGTGGACATGGTGGTGTAGCTCGAGGGGGGTGGAGCAGTCAGTCTTTGAGGGAGTTTCATCCCTTCAGAGCCATTCCAGGCAGGGGGGAGCAAAACAGAGCCGTATGGCCCAGCCTGGAATGGCTCCAAAAGAGTGAGGCTCCCTTCAAGACTGACTGCTCCACCCCCTCTAGCTACGCCACTGGGTGGACACTCTTTTGGGGCCGTGGGAACCAGGCCAAGGACCATGACTTCCTTGCCACCCACCTCTTTCCCCAGGTCCCTCAGTGCAGCTGCTTGCCTCTTCCCCAGCACATCACCACGGAGGGACTGGTCCAGGAGAGCAGGGTGTAACTTCAAAGTCATGTGTACCTTCCTTGTCCAACCTGCAGCTCTTCCCAAGTTCTTCAGCTTTGCCCCGCATCCTGCTACCTGACAACCCTGCTATCCTGACAACCCTGTGGCAGTTGTCAGCTGCTCAGCAGTACCATGGGTTGGCTTCACCTCGCCGGGTATCCAGGTCTACCAACCTGGAAGTGCTGGTTCTACTAGCAGGTAGATCTGGGCCCAGATTGAAGCCACAGAAGCCAATGTTCACCCAGAAGCCCTAGTCTACCTGCTTGCTTGACCTGAGCTTGTGGCCTCCCCACAAACACTGCATTCACCCCAATTTACTCCATGCAAATTACTATTACATTGCTTTACGGTGAATGAATCTTTCAAAAAAAATTCTCTTCCTGAAATTTGGGTGACTTCATTTCATTGGCATCCTTAGTCTGGAAAGACTCTGGTATCGTGCTCAGAAGTAGAGGTCCTAAAACAGCTTCTTTTATGACTAAGCAGGCCAGTTCAAGAGTGGCCACCCCTTCCACACCCAGGGCAGATACAGTCAGTCCCCAGATTTCGCTGTTTCCGGATCTGCCTCTTTGTCTCAGCCTGCCGAATGAGTGTCTCTTCGAACTGAAGAAGGCCATGCTGGGTCTTTTGCCTCCACGCTGAACAATCAGAGGTCAGGGTTTCCCAGTTGTTGATGTCCATTCCCATGGCCTTCAGATCCCTCCTGCAGATGTCTTTGTATCGCAGCTATGGTCTCCCTCTAGGGCGCTTTCCCTGTGCTAGTTCTCCATACAGGAGGTCTTTTGGAATCCGACCATCGGCCATTCTCACATGTCCAAGTCAGCGTAGACGTCGCTGTTTCAGAAGCGTGTACATGCTGGGGATACCAGCACGTTCCAAGACTGCACCATTTGAAACTTTGTCAAGCCGAGTCATACTAAGAATACGTCGGAGACAGCGCATATGAAATGTGTTCAGCTTTCTCTCCTGCCGCGCATGAAGGGGCCAAGAGTCACTGCAGCACAAGAGTGTGCTCAGGATTCAGGCTCTATAGACCTGGATCTTTGTGTGTTCCGTCAGCTTCTGATTAAGCCATACTCTCTTTGTAAGTCTAGAAAATGTGGTAGCCACTTTACCGATATATTTATTCAGCTCGGTATCTAAAGAGAGAGTGTCGGAGATAGTTGAGCCGAGGTACACAAAGTCATGCACAACCTCCAGCTCGTGTTCAGAGATTGTAATACAGGGAGGTGAATCCATGTCCTGACCCATGACTTGGGTGACTTGGGGGTCTTTCATATTTCTCCATACTTAGGCTTTCAATTTGAACAAGTTTTTCTTACCACCCTGAATAACTAGTTGCCCCACCTCTAGAATCCTGACTATGGGTTTGGGAGACTGGAAACTCTGGGTGTTCTGGGCCAGTCTCACCATGGATGAGAGAAGGGCTTTTCTGGAGATATCTGGCTGGGTGAGGTACTTTTCTGGAGATGCCTGGCTAGGCCTCATGGCCAGAACACTGCAGACACCAAGCACACATGTCCCCATGCGCGTCACTTGTCTTCCAGGAGCACTAACGGTGATTTCTCTACACTTGGAGGCCCTTCCTGAGCAGGACTGCCTCCTGCCTCTCCTTCCCCGGTGACCTACAGATGTTCTGGATCTGGGCAGGCATCTCGCCCAGGTGGAGAGCCCATTGCTGCTGTCTTCCGAAGAAGGTCCCTTTCTTGAACCCCCACCTTCCAGGCTGTTCTTTGGCTGCACATGGCAAGGTTGCCACCTAGAGGTCATTTAATCTCCAACCCACCTGTGAACTCACCAGATGCCCAACCACCCCGGCTGGGAGCAGGAAGGGCGAGACAAGGCCAAATCTCTGTGGCGTCTGGTAGCTTTGCCTTCCTGCTGACGCCCCTTTCTCCAAAGATGCTCCAAAAAGCACCTGTTTGCAATGGACGCTTCTAGGAAGGGACATGGAAATGTTCCTGAAATGTCAGCCCATCTGCACCTCAGCATCTCTGCAAACAAGTGGGTGGAGGCAGGGTGAACAGATGTCCTCTTTTTTCCAGGACATGTCCTCTTTTTTTAGCCTTGTGCCCTGGAAAAAAATCTTCATTGTTCTCCATTTGTGACCAGGCATCAGGTAGCCTTCCTGGAATTCATAAATTATACATAAATTTATAATTATACATAAAGGTTCTGAATTTTAAAAGTAATATGGTGTTTGAATTAGCCACGTGAAAGCAATAAATATCTTTGTTTTTTGCTTTTATTTTGTCCTGCCCTCCATTTTTCTTGAAGATCCTACACCTTTCCTCTTTTCTGGTTCTGGCGTATGGCGAGCCTGGGCTATCTTGAGTGCACCCAGAGGCAGCCGCTGTGAGATGTTCCCACCCTGGCCAGGACTGGCTTCCTGAAAATGGCTCCAAAGGCTCTGAGGGTGCAGACCATGTGCTGCTGACCCAGCTGCAAAGGACCTGCTGCTGCTGCTGCTGCTCTTGGCAGGAACAGTCTGCAGGCCCCAAATATCGGAGAGTTCATCTGGCTAACCTGACATGCACCTGCCTTGTGGTCTCAGCCCCCTTGGCCATGCACTGGCATTGATGGAGGTTTTCCAATGACAAGTCACCAAAGACTTGTCACCAAAGCGGCAGTTCTGCCTTCCTCTGCACTGGTCGGACCTTACCTGGAGTCCCCCATCCAGTTCTGGGAACCTCACCTGAAGAAAGATACACCCAACCTGGAGCAGGTTCAGATGGCGATGAGGATGATGAGGGCTGGAAGAGAAGCCCTACAAAGAAAAGTTGAGAGAACTTGGTCTGCTAGCAGAGAGCCAGGACCTGACCTGGGGACCGACTGTCCCCCACACAACATGGTGCTGCTGGCGGGTCTTTCAAGCCACAAACCCTTTGAGACTCAGCCAGGGCCCAAGATCCCCTCTCCTGCCTCTGCCTGGCTGGGTGCCACAAATGGCCTCAGAGGTCCTCCTGCATTCTGGTGGGGATATAGTGGTGTGGCTTTTCTAGTGCCACCTCTGGAGTGCCCCAAAAGAGATGTCAGCCTGGGATTGGGCTTTCTCTCTTGGAAGCACCTGGGGCAGAACATCTCACCCACTTGGCTTCTCAGCATGGGCAGTTTTTATGCACCGACTGGATGGGGGTTTCCTGCTGCTCTGCTAAGATCCTCCCACTCTCACCCCTCTCCCACTTTTGGTTCTTCCTCCAAGCAACCCTGATTCTCCCCTAAACTGCTCCTGGCCAACCCCACATTCACCCTTCCTGATCTGCTGCAGACTGGCGGGCTCATTGGCAGGTACATGGAGCCTCCAACCACTGATGGTGACGTCCCTGGAGCACTTGACAGTGGCACGCCTTTCATGCTTCTGTAACTGGACTTACGGCTGCAGAGCAGACCCTGTTGCCATAGTCTCCCCCCCCCCCCCCGAGGTAAAACTGGGCCCTTTATTTCCCTCCACCCCAAGCTTCATAGACAAGGTTCTCCACCTGCTTCCCTTGCCTCCTGCCCTGCCAAGTCAAGATGTGCCACATCTCATCACCTCACCCGTGGCTGACGGGGCCTTGGGGACCCTGAGTAACTGGCAGGGCCTCTCTCACCTTTAGCAGAGAGGAGACACTGCAGGCTCAGGTGGGAGCGGAGGCAGCACGCAGTCCCGAAAGGTATTTGCAATTTCCTCTGGGTCCTGAGGAAGGATTTACTCCCCATCTGCAGGGAAGGGAGCAAAGAGCAGATTCCTAGAGCCTGACACATAATCACCAAAGTATGTGGCTGGAGGTCAGGCTGTGGAGGGAGGCGGTGGCTGCTTCAGCACGACGCTGATGCTGGCTGCCAGCGGAGTTCAATGGCCCAGGTGGTGGGAGAAGCAGGCAGCTTGGACCGGGGGCTAAGTGGAGTGTCCTGGACCCCACCTCTCCTGCTGGGCCGCTCCCCTGCACATCTCACAGGCAGAGGGTCCTGGCTGGAGTCAGCCAGTTTCAGCACCACTGAAGGAAGGCCCAGCGGAGTCCCCAAACATGAGGGGATGAGAATAGGAGGCCCTGGAGGCTGAAGAACCAGCGGTTGCCCAGATTTCCTTTGCTGGAGAACTGCCTGTCCCTGTGCTGTCCCAAGTGCCCATCCAGAGAGAAGAAGCAGTGATGGGAGCAGGAGGATGGGATGGCCAGAGAATCATCTCACAGGAGAAGGAAGCAAGGAGGGTTGCTTTCTCCCGTTCCCATCCCTGGAGCCTGGAGAATTGGGCAGCTCTCAGCCCCTGTTGGACTGGACTTGTCCCGTTTGGGATGGGACTCAGGTTATCTTGGGGTGAAAGGCCTCCATGTGGTCTTGCCTCTCAGGGCCCTTGCAGAACTGAAGAGCCACAAAGAGCCTGGTCTGAGCAGCATTGCTTGGAAGAGCGGGTGGCTTCCCTGCCCGACCACTGCACAGGTACAAGCAGGTGTGCAAGATTTGGGCAGGCAGGCACAGAGTGAGCCTCGCTGCTCACACAAGCCTGAGCAGACAGGACTTCCAGGTAGCCAAGGTCAGGAGAAGCAGACGGGGTGGGGGCTCCAAGGCAGCGCCTCCCTACTGCCTCCAACGGAGCTCCCTCCTCCTTGTCCTCAGAGAGCTGAAGCGGCACATCCGGACTTGCTCACTCAGTGGCCTCAGGCAGGTCTCAGAGCCAATGTGGGGAGCAGAAGCCTTGCTCAGCTGCCCGGTGGTTGCCATGACTCGGCGAGGGCATTTGCACCCTCTGAGGGTGGGCGACAAGCCAAGAGGTTGGTATGTTTGGGCTGCAGCCTGGAGTTGTCCAGAAGAGTCCTATCCTGCAGAGCAGGAAAGGCATAGGAATAACCCCCAACTGACTACTGAGCACCCACTGCAGTTCCAGCACAGCTGGCTAGAGGGGGGGGGGGGGGGGACAGCAGAGGCCTCCTTTTGGGCTGGGCTGCTGCTGCTTTTCCAGGCTGGTCTTGATGGTGCTTCCTGGGAGGGAGAGGCAGCAACCCCCAGGGGCCTGGAGTTCCCTCTCCCTTGCAGCCATAAAGCCATAGGGGCCTCACCCTTTAAAGGATAGAGGGGAGGTGGCCTTCCTGAGCAATGGCCAGGACTTGCCGAGAGACGTCAGGAGCCCGGCTCTTGGTCAAGCAATTCCATCCTTGTTCTGCCTTTCCGGAGTGACTGGGTGACCATCATGCTGCTGTCCTGGGAAGCTTGATGGTAAATTCTAGAAGCATTGCCTGGAACATGGGCTAAATTCAAAAGAAGAGTTCACCGGGTTGGCCACACTGGAACCAACAGGAGGTCCATCCTGATAAGAAGCTGTGGCTGGCCGTGCAGGCACCCAGAGCAAGTCTGCAGCAGGACGTGGTGGCCACGGCCTGTCCTGTAGCCAAGGGTGCCTTTTTTGGCCCTACATACCTGCTGACCTGGCCTGGAGATACTTTTCAAGCTACGTGGACAGCAGAGATTTGAATGGAGCAGGACTAGGGTTGCCAGAATTCCCTTCCACAAAATCTGGACAGGACCCTCTGTCCCATTTGCCAGTTAAGTGAACACACTGCCCCCCCCCCCCAATCGGGACTGACCCTGTTTTTTGGGAATATATGGCATCCCTAAGCAGGAGGCCCTTAACACATGCCTCGTTTTTTGGAATCTGGGCCAAAATTCACAAGCAGCAGCAGCTGAATAAAAGGAGAAGTGAACTCCATCCAGGCCAAGGAGGGGGGGATTGAAGGCTGAGGGCCCAGAAGCCTGGATGGGCAGAGAGGGGGCTCTGGCACCTAGAAGGAAGAGGGCCTATCACTGGGTCTCTTCCTGGCCTGGCTTGAAAAGGGCTGGAGTCTTCCTCTGTCTGTGCCCCCCCCCCCACCGTGCCCTCCTCCCGCTACTGACTACCAGGTCCCACAGCCTGCTCAGCCAGAGCTCCCTGGAGCGGATGCTGGGCTCAGAGGCAGCCAACCGAAAAGGGCTTAAGAAAACAGGAGCCTTGCAAAGAACACATTCCTGGGGCAAAAACAGCTGAAGCAGCTGGAGGAGGGGCCGGAGGAGCACCCAGGCCCCGGGCACCTTCCACAGGCATCGAGCCAGATGCTGGTGCCAAATCCAGCAAGGCCAGGCTGCACCCATCTTCTAGCGGTCAGATTGCAGGTGGGAACCAGTTTGGGAGCCCTGCATCCTGCTGCCTGCGGGGCAGGGGGAGGAATGGGGCTGGGGGCGTTTGATTCAGAGCTGTTCAAGGAGGCCTCGAGGCCTGTCTGGAGCTCAGGGCAATGAACAGGATACACAGCAAAAGGATGAGTCCCCCCCAGGCTGGTCTGTCACTTGAACCCCACACCGGGCAGTGGCATAGCTAGGGCGGTGGCACAGTCAAGTCTTGGAGGGAGCCACGCTCCTTTGGAGCCATTCCTGAATACATGACTCCATTTTCTCCCCCAATCTGGCATGGCTCCCTCCCTTTGCCCATCTAGCTTCACCACAAACACAAGGCTACTGTTTCACCCCATGAAGCATCTTCCCACTTTCACCCGGGCACTCTGCATCGGTGGAAGAAACGGAAAAGGCCAGTTGTGGAGTGAGAGGGCCTGTCCTCCGGGGGGTTTGGATGCTGCAAACAGCCCTCCATCTGTCTTCTTCTGGGGGGCTGTGAAATGCCTGGCACTTACTCCCCCAAGACCCTGACCCTGCTTCTCCTCCCTGGCAAGTCAACCTCCTCCCCCCAGTGCCTTGCAAGGCAGCCAGGCCCTGGTGGCACATGTGAGCGTGTCCCACGTAGGCGCCTGCCTGCAAGGCATGGGGGGGGGGGGCTGCTAGGGGTTCTGACCTGTCCACCCAGCTACTCTTCCCCATTGTGTGCCTGCTTAGCTCCAACTCCACCCCCTGGCCCAGAATCCCACTGACTGCAGGGCACCCAGGGGAGCCCAGCCAGTCAGACCCAGTGGTGGGCCAGTAAGCAGAGAACCAGGGGAGTGGACGGGCCAATCAAGAGGACCCAAGGAGGGGACTGGAGGCTGCTGGAATTTATGAATGGGCTGAGCCTCTGCTGGGAGGCAGAGACATCAGGAAAACTTGGGTGCTGCTACCAGGTGGCAGAGCCGGCGCAGCTGTTTCCCTTTGCAGGACCGGCACAGGCAGCCTGCCTCTCCGAGGATCCAGCACCCTCCTGACTCAGGCCTCCAGCCTGTGACCCTCTCGCTGCCTCTTGCTCCACCGGGGACTGGTGATGTCAAATTTTCTTCTTGGTTTGCTTTCTTGCTCATTTTTGCTGTGGATTCCTAAAGCCACCCACGTCCCCTTATCACTTTTCCTGCCAGCTTTCTTGTAGCAACTGTTGGACGGAGAACTGATAAGGGTCTGTGTGTGGCACGTGCAGCCTGCTCACTACTCTCGTGTGCACCCCAGGAGTTCCACTGCACCTTTGGAAGTGTTTGCTACCCCTGGGGTCAAGTTATTTTATTTTTCCCCCAAATCCAGAGTTTCTACGGGATCCATAGTTACTGCACCACCTACTGAAAACCTACGGGATATTCATATTGGATATCGGTGGAAGAGTACGTTGTTCTTACACCGGAGCAAGGACTCCCCGTAATTACTCTGGATTTTGCCCTTAGTTGAGTAAACCCAGTGACAGGCAAGTAAAACCATAAAAAACATTCTCTTTCTTGCAGGGGGAAGAACTGTGATGCACTTGCTCAGTGACTTGTCCCAGAAGGTGTGTGAACAAAACGGGATGGTTGGGACTAATATTTCTTATTTTCCAATACTTTACACTAGGGTAAGGACAATCTGCCAGTGTTGCCAATTCCACCCTGAGCTTCTTGGGGCTCAGCTCTTAAAGCCACCTCCAACTAGTCAGGCCACTGGCATCCGAACACTCTCATTAAGTTCAAGATGGTCTTTTAAAATGTACTCCATCTTTAAAAGAAGAAGAACCAGGAAGTATTTAGGTGTTTTCAACCTGCAGATTATACTGACGGATAAGGATGGAAAGGTGGGTCCAGACATAATCCCAATAAATCTGGTTCATCAGAAGGTTAGCTAACCACAAATCTGCTTTGCATGTGTGTGCTGGATAGACAGACTCCTTTGGCTCTCAGACAGACGGACAGACAGACCAAATTGCCGGTCTGGAATGAGCAACCCAGAATGGCCCATTTTCTACAAAATCCAGCTTAACGCTTCATGTCTTGTGGTTTTAGGTTTGCATGTTGTCCAGAAAAACAGTGATTCATATTTAAAGGAAATTCTGCCAGCGGAGCGTCCCTGAAATGGTGTTTGCTCAGGGCCACTCAGCCAGTGGGGCAGGCTACTAAGACCATGCATTGGTGCTGGAAGTATGGGGTCCAGGGCAGCCGCCCCAGTTGCCCTCCATGGGTCAGCTCTGCCTGCCCCTCCTGATATCCCAAAAATAAAAGAGCAGTGAAAGCCTCCTGTCCACCAGCACAGGCAGACTTGGGCACCTGGCTGACCAGTTTCCCTTCCCTAGCTTGCAATCCTCTGGATTCTTCCACTTCCCAGCAATGAAACACAAAATCTCAGCACAGTGAAGAGCCACTGACAAAGGGAGCCACAGAGTGACCAGGCTGGGGGGGGGGGGGGGCAGTTAACCTGAAATGTTTTTCGGCAGTCAAAGAACTGCTTTGCTTCTTGGTTTCCACTGAGAAAGACTTACAGTGTTTCCTCTCTCTGCTCCTTCTGCCAGTCCTCTGAGGATCAGGGCCTACTCCACAGATCCCTCCAGTACTTTCACAGCAGCTGGGCCAGAGAGGAAGCTCGGAGGCTGCTGTGGGAGAGTCCAGGGAACGACACTCCGTTGCCTTCCATGTGAAATGGGTCCTTTGCCCTTTGCAGTCACCACATTTTCATAGCATTCCATGGGGGGGGGGGTCACAACACTTTGAGACTGACAGGTGGAAAGGTTGCAGTTCTTTCCCTCTGTGCTGGGTTCCTGGCTTGAACCCTTTCAGCCAAGCATGCCACCAAGCCAGCCATGCAGGCAACCGGCAGCCAAGAAGAGCAAGGCGAGCCTGCCAGGGACCCCGGACCACAGCATCTCAGGGTGCAGGAGGGATGCTTGACCCTCTTGTCCAGTGGCCTGTTCCTCTTTGTGCAACTGTTAACAGGCCAGTTTTAGATTACCAGGCCCAAAATGTGGTGGATCAGACTGTCCTGACCAAACACTACTTGCTAAAGAGGGAGGGTCCCTTTCTCAGCAAGCAGGGAAGTGGGTGGATGCCAGGAGCACAGTGGAGCTGCTGTCCCTCTGCGCCATGAAATCAGAGCTCTCTCCAAAGTATCTGAGCAGTTGGCAATCACCTTGACTGGGGTGGTGCTGGCCACAGATGGAAGAGCACTGTGTGTCTTGACCAATGCTCAGCTTCCATCTCAAAAGGTCCACCTTTCTACAAGGAAAAGTATGTTCACCGTAGGGTTGCCATATGTCCTGGAAAAGCAGGACTGTCCCAGTTGGGGGGATTGCATCCACATAGGGGCAAGACTGACAGAGGATCTTGTCCCAGCTTCATGGAGGGAATGATGGCAACCCTAGTTCTTCGTGTTCTGACACGTGCCCCTCTGCTTCTTTCCCACCCTATGACATGTGGTTCCAGCACCTAAAATATCCTGTTTCGAAACAGGTCTCAAAACATGTCTGTTTGGGGCCTTAAAAAAGAAAAATGTGAAAGGGGAAAGGCCCAAGATATTTTCTCCGTCTGAGCCCTGCAGGCATGCCAGTGACGTGCAGGGCACCACATGCAACATGTGCAGACAGGCTCTGGGGACACAGAAGAAGGCACACTAAGTGTGCTATGCGAGGGCAGGAGCTATGCAGCAAAAGGGAGCGTGGGGAAGAAGGAAATGTGGGCTCCAGAGGGCCAGGCTCGGGTTCTGGACAGGAGCAGCCAGAGAGAGGCCTGCAGGAGCCCCAAGCTCCAGTTCCAGAGAGGAATCCTTTGAAGAAAGTCCATGGCAGTCTCTGTGTGCAGGCAGCAGGTTCCCCCTTCTCCCAGTTTACTACTGCAGTTGTCTCCTTTCCTGCATAGCTGCAGACTGGTGCAAATGGCCTCTGAGCTGAAACTAATGTGGGGGGGGGGCTGAGCACCAGCACCACCTTTCACCCCACAAAGAACTCTCTTCTCCAGCACCTGCCACTTCCTCCTGCCATCAGCCAATTCCCAAACATGTTTCAAGCGTTGTAAGAAGTTGCCTGCTCAGAAGAAGAAGCAAAAGGTCCATGTTATGAAATGAAGGGGGAAGTTGACTGTTCTCTGCCCACCACTCCCCCCAACAGACCTCCACTGCAGCTCCTGCAAGGGGTTCAGTCAAAGGGATTGGAAGGGAATTGGGACTGCTTTGTTCCTTGTCTGGGGTACAAGCGTTGCCTTTGGCATCATCCTGAGTCAACTGGACATGGACATATGAGAGGAGCATCAGACCTCAGCAGGGGCTGCCTAGGGGTTGCCCTAACCCTCCCACTATTCTACCAGGCAAGACCTGAGCTGGAGGGGAGAGGCATCTTGGGGCAGAGGTGAGGCAGGGAAGAGGGGTGCCTGTTGGGGTGGTGAGCCTGCAACGCCACACTTGGGCAGGAGGGACTGCAAGAGCCAGGAAGGCCAGAGACTGACCAGGAAGCTCTGCCAATGGCTTCAGCTTTCAAAAAAGAAAGGTTCAGTGGATGGTGGTGACCCTACATTCCACTCCTGGTTTTGTTAAGAGAGTCCTGTCTGTTTGGGCCTACATGCGACCTGCAGCCTTGATGCTTCTGTGGTGGGTTCTGATGGCCACGAGAGGGGAGGGCTGGGCATGAAAATGAGATCTGCCCTCTTCTGGCCTCCGCAAGGCCCTGTCCAAACAAGGGGCTCAGGCGGCCTTTGTGTGCCAGCAGCGGGTCTCTCGCCAGCAGCTGTTTTGTTAGCCATGAAAAGGTGGCTTAGATCTGGGGCAGGAAAAGGGCTGAGGCAGCAGTGCTGGCTGGGGAGCTGAGTCAACCAGTGGGTTGGGTTCCCAGCCTGACCTGATCTGTCTGGACTGGTGGGGCTGAACATGAAAGCCCAGCTGCCCCCCCCCCCAGTCTGCCCTGCTCCTGCCCCTCTGCCTTGCTGATCAGGCAGTCTGGATGCTCAAGCCATCAAAGGAAATTCCACCTCTCTAGAAAAAGGGCCGCAGAGCAAACAGAGTCCGGATATTTCAAAAATATCAAAGCAAGCCAGGAAATTTCATTCCGCAGAGGGAGATTAAGCAGGGATGAGCCTGGGGCAGAGCTGGAACCAGGAGCTGCAGAGTTCCTGCCTGCTGTATGCCTCGGCAGCCCCATAGACCACTGCTTGCCTCATGCGGGGAGCTCTCACCCTGGGAAGAGGAGACCCTCCAGCATACAGTAAAAGGGCCAGCCTGCCAACTTCTGTTCTGCCAGGATTCCCCACCCCATATACATAAGCCCCCCACACAAGAGGTGTTCTGTATAGACTCCCAGGCTGGCTTTTGGGAGTTGCTTGAGTCCAGGAGCCTCCAGGCCCAATCCAGAGGGGGATCTGCACACCCAGTCCTTGCAAGGGCTTGAAGCACACTGGGCTGTGCTTGAAGGGCAACAGTTTCCTTCTGCACTGCCCTGGGTTGGAAGCAGGAGGGGCTGGAAAGAATTACCTTGGCCCCTGCCAGGGTGCAGCTGTTGCTCACTTGCGGAGCCTTGGGTGCCACTGTCTTCCCACACCCAGCCCCTCCCCTCCCTCAGCCCCATAAGCCACAGAGTGACTTGCATAGCCTCTGCCCTGGAGCGTGGGGGCCGAGGAGGTGCCCAGGGCGGTTCCCTGAAAAGGAACAGGCCACAGATGCAATGAAGCCTCAGGCTGCAAGGTGAGGCTTCCTTGGCATGGTTGACTCCATGACTCTGCCTTCCAGCCTGGCCACTGATACTGCTCAACCTTCTCCTGCAGGCCTACTTGGTTTGGGCAGCTTCTGCATTGGGTGGTTAACAGCTGTTAAGGCGCTGTGCCTGTTAACCAGCAGGCCAGGGTTCGATTCCCGGGTTGGCCCCACAAGACAGGGTGAGCTCCTGTCCTTAGGCCAGCTCTGCGACGCAGCTGGTATTGACCCTGCCTTTCCATTGGACTAATTCGGTGGCGTGGAGAGGGGGGATTTGCTGCTTGGGTAACAGCCTATCCTCCATAACAATCCAACCCAGGCTTTTGTGCTTTGCATGCAGCGCCGAGCATGATACCATTGTCTTCCAAGACTGACAGGCGGAGGCCTGCATTGGGTGGGATGGTGGCTAAAGAAGTCCAACACAAGGAAAAACATGCAGAGGGGGTGGATAACAGACTTTAACCCAAGAGGACAATTTTGGTGGTAGTAGTAGTAGTAGTAGTAGTAGTAGTAGTAGTAGTCATCCAGCTTCAGATGTGGGCCCCTCGCCTGCCCTGATCTGCCGCTGCCCAGACCTTTCTCACCCCTGTCAGCAGCTCTGCAGAGACCCCAGGAGCAGGAGGGGGTCAGGGAGGGTCCTTTGGATTCTGTCTTTCAAGGGGGCTGGGACGGCAAGGCTGAATGACAGGGGGAGGAGGGCACCACTACTTGCCTGCCCTGAACTGCTCTGCCCAGTGGCATAACTGGGGGGGGGGGTGGAGAAGTCAGTGGAGAGGGGAGGCCAGCCAGGGGTCCCTCCCCTTCTGAGCCCCTGCAGGTGGTGGGAGGGAGCTGAACGGATGGAACGTTGGGGGGCTGAACGTTCTATGGAGGGAACGCTGTGTCTACCGGGTGGCATAGCCAGAGGGGGCAGAGGAGTCAGTCTTGGGGGAGTTGAGTCGGGGGTCCCTCCCCTTCGGAACCATTTCAGGCTGGGAGAGCCAAACAGAGCCATAGTCCTGGAGTGGCTCCGAACGGGAGGGAGCCCGGCTCCACCGCCCCCAGAACTGACTCCTCCACCCCCTCTAGCTACGCCACAGGGCAGGCTCTGGGCAGAGGGGAAGGAAGGAAGGGCACCAGCTCCAGCCCGGGACGAGGCTGTCCAGGGAGGCGGGGAAGACTTCAGCACCCTGGAGAGAGGCTGCTGGGCAGGAGGGGGCAACCTCGGGGGAGAGGAAGGGGGTGCGAGGAGCCCCTCCCAGCCGGATCGGGGACCAGATCTCAGAACCGGCCCCCAAAATGGAGGACACCCAAGAAAAAGGGAGGACAGGAACAAAGACAAGCTCCGAACACTTGCTTTCCGGCTGGGAAAAACTACTTTGCTGATCATTTTAGGGAAGGGGCGCAAGTGGTGCCTGTGAAGGGCAGGCCCGGCTCGGACCCGGCTGGCCCCCCACCAGACAGGCTCAGCTCCGTCCTGAGCCCAGCTCGGACTCTGCCGGTGGCCTGGAGTGAGAGGGGCGTTTGCTGCTGTCTCCCCTCCATCTTCAGCCACCCAGCCCTGGTGCTTCGCTACAGGACACCATCCTCTTCCCAGACTGATGGATGCCAATACAAGGGAAATAAACAAAGAAGGTCAAGACATTATTACATTTAAAACTACAGTGATGCCTCATGTAACAAATCTAATTCGTTCTGGAGGCATGTTTGTTACGTGAAACGTTCTTTACGTGAAGCAAATTTTCCCATAGGAAATAATGGAAACTAAGACGATTGGTTCCACAACCCCCAGAATATTCAGATAAAAATATTAACTGGATGTAAAAATGATGACAGAACACTGGGATTGAATTCAAAACATGCATTCAGTGTGCAGGATCTTACGAAGTCTACTTAGGCTGCAATCCTAAAGACACTTTCCTGGGAGTAAGACCCATTGAACACAATGGGGCTTACTTCCCCACTTTCTCCTTCTCTTCCTCCTGAGCCTCTCTCCCCCCTGCTCCCTTCTGGCTGCCCTGAGCTGCTTCCCTCTCCTCCACTGCTCTTCTCTCCCTCCGGCCACAGGAGGAACAGCGCAGAAGTGTTGCTTTCGCTATGGACAGGCGCGCTAGGCCTGACACTTTTTAAACAGGCTGCCGGCCAGCGCGTCTGCCCCAACTGCCAACAAATGTGTTCTTTACGTGAAGCACAGTTTGTTACATGAAGCAAAATCCTAGAGAAATTTTTGTTACGTGAAACATACTTTACATGAGGCGTTCTTTACGTGAGGCACCACTGTATTGCACATAATGTATGAGTTACAAGAATTCTACATTCGTCACAAGTAAAAGGTGGACAGGAAGACTTTTTGGTCCAGGACAGAAGGCTGAAAAGAGGACATCTAATCCCCTGGTCCCTCCTCTCCTCTCCTCTCCTGGGCTGGAGATCCACTTGCTTCTGCTCCAACCCAGCCAGATCCCACCTTATCTGAGCAGACCCCATGAAGGTTTGGAGAGGACAGGGAAGCAGGTCTGTGGCCCGCTACATCATCCTCCAGGAAGTGGCAGCACCACATAGCTGGAGCTGGGGGTTTTCAGGGAGATGTAGTCCCCACCTCTCTTGGCGATGATGCCCCCAGGCCTGTAGCCAGGTTTATAGAGGTGGGGGACTTTGGGGGGGGGGAATTATGTCAAGTATCGATACTTGTGTGGAAAACAAAAGGTTAAGTGTGGGGTAACAAAGGCCTATCACTCAACTCAAGGGGGACAAACTGCTGGCTCAGGGGCAGAACCCCTCGTGACCCCCCCCCAGCTATGGCTCTGTCCCCCTCCCACATCTCTTTCCTGTAGCACTCAGGAATCCTGTTAGGTGTCCCAGGGCTCCAGGTGCCTCTCCATCACATCCTGGCCAGACGCACCTTGGGAGGAGATCCAGCCCTTGGCCCTGGCAAAAAAAGATGCAGGCAAAGGGAGAAAGGCAGAGGACAAGGTGGTTGGACTGGGTCACCAAAGCCTTGAGTGTGAATTTGGACCAACTGTGGAAGTTAGCGGAGGGCAGAAGGCGTGGCATGCTGCATTCCGGGGGTCACAAGAGTTGGGCGTGACTCAAGGCCCAAACAACAGCAGGCAGACCCAGGGGAGATGTAGCACCAGCTGCCAGCAAAACGGGGAACACAAAGGCACTGGAGACAAACTTTTGGCTCCTGATGTAAGCCTTTTTGCCATGAGCCAGTGCCTGCACGATACCATAGGGTCCAGGTCGGCAGCCTTCTCCCCTCCCCGGCTCACAGGCCATGGACTTTGACCTCGTGAACAGCCAACAGCTCAGAGGATGCAGACAATCCAGACCTGGTCTGAGCGGGCTGGAGCCAGCCTTGCTATGTGGCTTCTCTCCCATCATGCCCAGCCATTAGTCTCTCTCCTGGCAAGGGAGAAACCTTGGGAGTGCCAGAGCAAATGAAGAAGGGGTCTGCTCAAGGAAGGCAGCGATTGCCCAAAGCAAACTCTAGAACAAGTCTAGAACATTCTAGAACGAGTCTTGCCAGACAAGCCTCATCTCCTGTGACATGCAGCAACCAGCAACTGGAGCTGACTTATGAAAGCTCCCCACAGCAGTCTGGCACTGAAGGTGACGGAACATGGGGTAGGTCCCAATGGTGGTATTGGGTGGGTCCAGGGCTGACGGGTGGACCATGCCCAGAGTGGGTTGTCAATGGAGCCTCATCAACCTGACATGGTGGGTGGGTGGGGACCAGGGGGACCAAATGCACAAACCTCAAAAGGAGGACAAGGTCTTGGATTCTTGGAGTCATCTCAGCCTGGCCTTGCCAACAGCAATAGCATGTTTGCCTACTTATGAGTAAAGCCGTGATATTGGGCACTTTCACTTTCCCATAGAGCTCAATGCATTTTTTAATGTTTAGTTTTTTGGCCATAATTTTTAATAGGAAGATATTTCAAAGCTGATTTTTGCATTGGATTCTTCTCTTCAGTGTGAATCCAATGACTTCTTACATGATGCACACCATGGCAAAGTTCCAAAATGAAGCCAAAATGGAGGACAATGAAGCCCTTTTGGAGGACACCTGGACAGAAGGCTGAAAAAGAGGATAAGTCTGGAAAAATCCAGTCTTATGGTCACCCTGGTGGGAGACTATCTCCAGGGTGTCTTGGTAAGGGGCAGCTGTTGCCAGGAAGGGGGCCTTGACTAGCTTCGGCTGGTGTTCCTCCTGCAACCACATCTGTACCGTTGTGACTTGGCCAGAGATGCATGTCCACAATGAGACAACTGCAATGCCCTCTGTGTGGGGCTGCCTTTGAAGAAAGTCCAGAAGCTGCAGCAGGAACACAAGGGAGCCCATGTGCCCCAGAAGCCCAGCTAGGAGATTCTCTTGGACTGTTGCAGCAGCGCTCGTTCATTTCTGGGCTCTTCTGAAGCTGCTGGACTGAAACTTTTAACACCCTTCACAGCTGGGGACAGAGGATCTGAAGGCCCATTTTCTGCTGCGTGTTGATGATCCCCTGAATCATCAGAGGGGGTCCTGCTTTGAGTGCCCTCTTGGCTAAAGTAAGGGGGTGGCAGGAGAAAGCAGTGAGCCTTCTCAATAATGAGCAGGACCTCTGGCCTGTGTCCCAGGGCTTTCCAGAGATAGGAGTCCATGATAGGGGTGACGGCTGCACTCGAGGTTGGGTCCTTATCTGTTATCTGTTGCAGCCACCAACATCTCACCTGAGAGTCCACAGTGCCCCCCCTTGCAAAGGCCGAGGCCCCCATTTGGAAACATCTTTCCCATTCAACAAACTCACCCCAGCTTGCCAGTGTGGTCTCCAGGGGACTCAAGGAAGCCAGCCAGGGCACCTGCCCAGGAGCTATCTAAAGAGCCACAGGGCAGCCAGCACCAAAGAGCTGTCTCCACCAAGGCCATCCAGCAGTGCCAGCAACAAGCGAAGCACTTGGCGAGCCAACCGAGGCCAGAGCACATCACAAGGTCACCTGCATGCACCTCTGGCCTCTGCAGGTGGGGAACTCTGGCTTCCCCCTCCCCGCCCTCATGGGAAGAGATCAGCAATGGTAGCTGCGCAGTAGGGCTCTCCCAAGAACGGGTCCTCCCCAGCAGGGGGTGGCCTTGATGGTCCCACAAGCCCCCTCCCTTTTTGGGAAAACCACCTTCCCCGTATCCTGCCACAAGCACTCTTCTTGTGCAGCTCTGTGACCATTAAGGCAGCTGGAGTGCCTCTACCTTGGGGTAGAGCACGCGGGGCGGGGGGCCTACTGGGTTGAGTCTTCTGCAGTTGCAATGGAAATAGCTGGAGATGCTGCAAACATGCTGAGGAAGGGTCACAGCCATGGCTCACACTTCCAAGGCGCTCAACGGCCTTTCCTGAGGGTCAGATAAGGTGGAAGAAGACATGGGTTTCAATTTGCTAATACCCATTTTTTCTCTTCTAATGTTATTACGGTATGTTTTTCATGCCATGTATGTTGTTTTTTAAAAACTTGTTAAAATCAATGTTCTGGTCACTAGTGCCATGTCTGAGGATTCACTGGTTGTCTTAACCCTGTAAAGTAAAGGTAAAGGTGCCCCCCAGGTTGCCCTACTAGTTGTGACTGACTCTAAGGAGTCACGCTCATCCCCAAGACGGCTCCATGGCCATGTGGCCTGTGCACACATGGAACACTATTGACCTTCCCACCAAGGTGGTACCTGTTTATCTACTTGCATTTCCATGCCTTCAAACTGCTAGGTTGGCAGGAACTGGGCAAGGGATGGGAGCTCACCCCATCTTGGAGATCTCAGGTCTAGAACTGCTGACTTGCTGATCGACAGGCAAGCGCCTTTAACCATTAAGCCGCTGCATCCCTGTACTGGATTATAAAAGCTTTGTAAGCCACTTTAGGAACTTGCTTTGGCACGAGAAAGGTCAGGTATAAATCCTTTATGAATGACAGATAAACCCCTTCAGCCACAAAGCACATGGGTGACCTTGAACCAGCCAGACTACAAGAGTTCAGAGAAGGATGCTTTTCCTCCTCTTTCGACAGGCTGATAGAATCTGGATGTTGGAGGGGGGGGGCTTCCTCACCCAGAGAAGTGATTCACCGGCAGAACTCCTGGCCACAAGATGTGGCAGTGACCAATGGCACCGCTGACTCTCAAGGGGAGTGGGCAAGTCCATCAATGGCTACTGCCCCCCTCCAGAGTCAGCAACAGTTTACCGAATCAAAGTTGTGGGTGGAGGGAGAAGGGGGAGTGGGAATGGGGCTGCCTTTCTTCCCTGCTTGTGTGCTTCCTATGGGGACAGGTGGCCACTGTGGGAAATGGGAGACTGGCAGTCCTTGGGCCTGATCCAGAAGTTGGGCCCTTCTGATGTTCTACTGTGGTTTGGCCAAGGCAGCCCCTGGCAGGAACGGAACGCAAAGATAGCTTTGCTGATGGAGACTGGCCTTGGGGGGGGGGGGGGGCAGAATGGCCCTTGGCACCTGCACAGCACAGCTGCTCTCAGGTTTCTTGGCTTCATTTCTCTGTGACCCTCCTGCAAGTGGTAGGCAGGGAGAGGCAAGGTCAGGAGCCCTTTTGGGGGCAGAGCTGTGGCCCAGCCTACACAGCGTTGCTCCTGTGAGGACTCAAGGCTAGGCAGGTGTTGGTGGTAACCTTCAGCTGGAACACAAAGGACCAAACTCCAGGGCAACAAGTGCTCCAGGATGGAGGTCAAGCAAGATCTCCGCTGGGACACTGCACCACCTCCCTTCCCCACTCAGCATAAGGGGGCACTAGAGGGGTGGAGAAAGGGCAGACAGGGCTCTTGTGACCAGGCCAGGATCCATGGCAGCTGGCTGAAGGCCCTCACAGGTCCCCCTCCTGGGCACTGCCACAAACCCCACCAATACCTAGCATTCAGGGGTCGGAATGGGTGCCCAAACTGACCGATCCTGACTGGTATTGTTTGACCTACAAGCAAGTCACACAAACCCCCAGAATCTCCCATACTAAGCCACCCGAAAAGACACTCTGCCCATGCACAGGGGATTAAGGGGAGTTCCACCCTACTCCAAAATGACTCTCCTTATCTTGGAGGCTCGGTGTCACAGACCCAGATCACTGGTCCAAGGGAAGAACTTGGCACATGTTCAGAAATGCTGTTCTTTATTATGACCTCTACAGATTCCCGAGGGCTTTGCCCTGCCTCTGAAAACAGCCCGAAACCCTGGCTAGGAGGCTCCACCAGGCAGGAGCTGCTTCCCGGTTCTCATCGAACACAGCACTGAAGGAGCAACTCAGCACTGACAATCACACACTTGCCTGGCTGCCGAGTTGCACCAAAATACCCTCTGGCCCCATGTGCTGGGCAGCTCCCTACCTGAATGATGGGCCACCCCAGTGCAGGCAGCCCAGGAGCTCTCCTTGCGTGGGGCTGCAGTGCCAGCAGCAGGCATGCATGGTGCCACTTCCAAAGGGTGCAAGGGGTCCGCAGGAGGCCAGCTGAGGATGGGGGGCAGGCGATGGCCAGACCAGAGGTTCCCAAAGGCTTCTGAACTACAAAAGGGTCCCAGAGTGGCCAGGCCACCCTTCTTCAGCCTGAAGCAGTGGAGACCTTCACTGCAACCCACTCCAGGAGATCACGACGAGGTGAGTTTGCTCATCAAAGGAACTCTCATGGCCTCAGAAGCAGAAGACTCCCTTGGGAAGACATTTCAAGTCGAGTGGGGGGGGGGGCTGACAGCCTGAATGAGGAGCGCCTGCCGTGGGGGGCACTGCAAGGAGCTCCAGCACCACTGCTCTGCCAGCCTCTGACTGTCTGCCGTTCTGTCACTTCAGGAGGGGAAACCCAGAGCTTCAACTGGGTCCTGCCTCTGCAAAGCCTGTCCCTCTTCTTCCAGACAGAACCATCTCTTTCTCAGCCAAGCCTGGTGTAATTCTCAGTCCCAGCCTGGGCCTGTGATGGGAGCCTTGGCAGGGTTGCCATCATTCTGTCCCACCACAGTGGGACAGGACCCTCTGTCACACTTCCCAGTAGGTGAACACAATCACCCCAAACTGGCACCATTCCTGTTTTCCTCGGCACCCCTAGGCCTTGGGGCCTTGCGTTAGGGCCTCAATTAGGCCTTGCGTTAGGGCGTCAGGGCCAGGCCCCAGGGAAGGTGAGGGAGCCTTGGCCCAGCCAGATCCTAGTCGGGGAAGGGAGACCAGGAGCCAGGGTTCCTCCCATATAGAGTCAGGGAAGGGCAAGGGCCGGCACCTTCAGGGGCAAGGGCTCACACCAGGGACCTGGGGCCAACTGCTCAGGGGCAAGGCAGGAGAAGAGGCCGCCTCCTGGGGCGACCCCTGCCTGGCATGGACAGAGGAGGCAGCCGAGCATGGGAAAGAGCTGGTGTGAAGGGAGGGGAGTGGAGGCCGAGGCCGGGCCCCGGGCCCCCATGCTCCGCAGCAGCAGCCCAGGTGCCGGTGCAGCGGCAGGGTGAAGAGGCCGTAGGTGAGGGGGTCCAGGCAGGCGTTGAGCAGGCCCAAGACGAAAAGGAGGTGAGCCAGTGAGGTGGGCACCGAGCCCTGCATGGCCACCGGCCAGAACCAGTACCAGAGGCCCAGCAGGTAGTAGGGAGTCCAGCAGACCAGAAAGGAGCCCACGATGGCCACGCTGAGGCCCAGCATGCGCAGGCGAGCCCGGGGGATGGGGTTCCGCGACCGGCGCAGGGGCGCTGGAAGAACAAGAGGGGCTCAGAGAGAAGGAGACAGAGGCCAGCCTCGGGCCAGGAGGCTTCAGCAGCCCGTGTGGGTAGGGTCCCTCTGGCCCCCATCCCAGGGCAGGGCAGGGGCCAAGGGTCAGTCCCCGAAGGAAGCCTCAGGCCCCCCAACTCACTCACCACTGCCAGAGGAGCCGGGGCGGCGGGAGATCTCCAGCAGGATGCGGGCATAGCAGGCCACCATCACCAGCAGCGGCAGCAGGAAGAGCCCCAGGAAGGTGAGCAGGTTATAGGCCTTCTCCTGCCAGGGCCGCCCGAAGGAGCCCAGCGTGGAGCACTGTGTGAAGCCGCCCACTGTCACCGTGTGGAAGAGGAAGAGCTGCGGCAGGAGAGGCGGGCGGTGAATGCGGGGGAGGGGGGAGACCACCCCCATCTGGCTCAGCCCCAGTGCGGGGGAGGCGGTTTGGGAGGGAGCCTCACCCTTTGGACGGAAAGTTCTGAGCAGTGGCGTAGCTAGAGGGGGGCGAAGCAGTCAGTCTTGGAGGGAGCCTCACCCCTTCGGAGCCATTCCAGGCGGGGGAAACAGAATGGAGCCATATGCCCTGGAATGGTTCCGAAGGGGTGAGGCTCCCTCCAAGACTGACTGCTCCGACCCCTCCCAGCTACGCCACTGCTTGGGAAGATTCTCTCCCGACGGGATGGACCACTGGAAGTGCTCCGAAGTCTGCTGCTCCCTCCCAAACGGGTCCTTCGGGGGCCTCCGCAGCCCAGGGGAGGGTCGTCGGGGGTACCTGCGGGGCGGCGAGGACGGCGCTGAGCGTCCAGGCGGCCTGGAGCAGGCGCTGATTGCGGCGGGCGGCGCGGGCGAGGGCGAGCGGGTGGAGGATGGCGGCGCGGCGGTCGAGGCTGATGACGGCGGTGAGGAGGGCGGCGGCGTACATGGCCAGCAGCTTGAGGAACATGAGCAGGCGGCAGGCGGCGTCCCCCGCCCGCCACTGCAGGGTCAGGTTCCAGGCGGCGTCGAGCGGCATCACCAGCACCGCCACCAGCAGGTCGGCAGCCGCCAGGTGCCGCAGCAGCAGCCGCGCCTGAGAGCCCCGCGCCCGGCAGCCCCCCGCCCGCAGCACCGCCGCGTTCCCCGCCGCCGCCCCCACCGACAGCACCAGCGTCAGCCCCACCCGCGCCGCCGCCGCCGTCGAGAAGGTGGGCAGCGCCACCGCCGGGCCCCGGCTCCCGTTCGACCAGGCGCTGCCGTTCCCCGCCGGGGACTCCATGGCACCGACAGGCGGGCGGGCCCTTCTGCCTTCTGCCCCCGTCCCTGACCAGGCTCCCTCCCCGACTGGACCGGGATCCAACAGCCTCGAAGCTCTCACCCCCAGCCAGCGTCGGGAACGCCCCGCGGGGGACGGGCCAGCGCCCGCCCTCCCTCCGCCCGCTCTCCCCCCAATCCAGCAGAGAGGTTGAAAGAGGGGGGCAGGCGTTGAATGAATGAGTTCTGGGCATTGAAGTTCAGTGAAGGGTGTTGAAAGAGCGGAACCGTCGGAAAGCGGGGACGCCCGTACATCCGATGTATCCCATCCAATGCATTCCTGGCAAGGAGGCTCCCCGGGAAAAGGAGGACCGGGAAGATTTCCTTACAGGGCACAAACATGTCCTGGAAATGGAAGACATTTGGCCCCCCGAGGGAGGCCGGGGGAGGGGGCGCCTCCCAGCAGGGTTTACCGAAGGGACTGCCTCGATGGGCTTTGCCGCCGCGTCTCCCGAGCCGAGCAAGCGGCTGATCTGAGCTGCGGAGCGGGAGGGCGAGCGGGCTGGCTGGCTGTCAGCGTCCGTCGGGGGGTGGGGCGCCCAGTGGCAGAGGGTCTGCAGTGGCGGAGCCAGGCCAGTGTCGCAGCGGGGCCAAGACTTACCAGGGCCTGGAACAGAAGCCGGGCTGGCCGGGCTGGGATGAGGGGCGCACACCTTCCCCCCTCCGAGCAGCAGTTCGGGCGGGCCTGGAGGGAGGGAGGGAGCGAGGGAGAGAGAGGGGGCATTCGGCTGCGCCCAAGCCTGCACTCGGCCGTCTTCCCAGCAGCCCCCCCCCGCACCCTTTCTCTCCGGCTCCCACTCAGGATGATCAGCCCACGTGCCAGGCTCGGATTCGGGGTTTGGCCCCCTTGTGCTTCCTGCTGCTCCTTCTGCCGGGGGGGGCAGCGGGGGCTCTTCCCCGTTCCTTCGGTCTCCCTCCCGCCCCACCCGCGAGGAAAGTTCTCCTCTGGCCCCTCCAGCCAGGTTGTCGGTGAATCTCGGGCGGGAGGGGCGTCGCACTCCCCCTATTTTGGGGGGAGAGGCGGGAGGGGCCGGATGACCTTTGGAAATGCAGAAGGGGGATCCCGACCTGGGCTCGCTGGTCTTGGGGTGGAAGGGAGACGTGGCCGGCTTGGTCTCCCTCCCCGCCCGAGCAGTGGCGTCCAGCTTGGGGACACCCCGACGGCCAGGCCAGGCCAGGTCAGGCAGGACTTGTGCGGAGGGGGGGCTCAGGCCGGCCTAACTCAGGGTGACCAGAACCAGAAGAAGAGGACGAGCACCCCAAAAATGCAGGACGCCCTCCCCCAAATCGAAGCTCCAGACACCCCCGGAGACGCTTTCCGGGCTTGATTTCAACACTCGACTACTTAGGACGAAATTCAAATCAATCACCTTATTTATTACATAGAAGTTATTAATGACAAGAAGGAGAGTCCAAGAAGCTGGTCACGTACAAGGAAAAGGAGGACGAGAAAGATCTTCCCCCGGAATCGAGGACAGCCAGGAAGAATGGAGGGCGCTCCGGACGCCCAGAGATCGGCTTCATCCAGTTCGGGGCATTTGAAAGGATCACATATAATTTAGTCAATAACTTATTAAATAGAAGGAGGCCTCCCGCCAGCCTGCCTGCCTGCGCGCAAGGAGATGGAGGACGACCGGGGTTTCTTCCCGGACAGGAGGCCAAGAAAGAGGACGAGTCCAGGAGAAAGAGGACGTTCCCAGCGCGGGGAGAGAGGCGCCTTTCCCAGTTCTTGCCACAGGCACGCGGGGGGGGGGGGGCAGATCCATCCGTTGGGTCGGGAGCGGAGCGCGGAGATCGCCCCCGCCAGTCCAAGAGGCGGATCCGCAGCCCAGGCCCGCTCAGTCCCTGCGCAGCACCGGACTTTCAAGGCGACGCGACCCCTCGACGGTCCGCTGGGCGGTGAAGCTCACTGGTGGGCTGCTGGGGGAAGGAGGTCCTCCAGGAAGGAAAGCAGCTCGCCGCGGAGACCCTGGAGCGAGAGGACGGCTGAGTGAGGCGGGGGGGGGGGCAAGTGCCGTCCGCCCGTCGGGCAGAGTCCTCCCGTTCTCGTCCCGCTGCCCGCCCCGCATCCCTGCGCCCTTCCGCCTAGAGCCCGGCCACGCCTGCCCGCGGGCGACGAGAAGGCCGGAGGCGGCCACGGGGGGGGGGGGAGGCGAGCGAGGGGACACCTACCTGCGGGGAGAGGCCCAGGGCCGCGAGCTCCGCCGGCAGCAGAAGCGCCTCCGCTTCTTCGGCGCCTTCGTCCCCCCCGGGCGAGAGCCAGGAGGCGGGCGAGGCCGGGGGGGCGCCGCTCGGATCAGGCCGCGGGGTACGGGGGAGCGAGGCCCAGCAGCAGGATTCCGGGGCCGGCTCGGGACGACAGCAGCCCGGCCCCGACGGGCATAGCCGGCAGCGGCTGGCCGGAGGCAGTTCCCGCCGGGGCGGCGCCTCCTGGCCTTGGCCCAGCAGCTCGGAGAGGTGCCCGATGTAGCGGATGGCGAGGCGCAGGGTCTCGATCTTGGTCAGGCTCTGCCCGGCGGGGGCCACCGAAGGCGGCAGGTAGCGGCGGAGCGTGTGCAGCGCCCGGGCCAGGCGCCTCATGCGCAGCTTCTCCCGCTGGCTGGCGCTCTGCCGCTGCCCCGGAGCCAGCCAGCCCGTCCGCCCGCTCTTCGCGCCCGTTCGCGGGCCGGCTCTGCGGGGCCCGGGAGGGGCGGCCGCCGGGCAGAGAGGGGACTCGGCGGGCGAGAGGCTGCCGGAGCCGGGCGAGGAGGATGGGGAGCCCCCGCTGCCGCCCTCGGGGGGCCAGCGCCACTCCTGCTGCGGCGGGGCCCAGAAGGCTGGCCAGGGCAGGCTGCCGTCCATGATCCGGGCGGGCTGAGGTCTGCGGGCCCCGCCGCCGCGCCGCCCTTTATTTGGGCCCAGGTGGCACCTTGGAAGGAAGGTGCGAAGTCGGCACCTCGGAGGACATCTGCACTTCAAAGCCGGGCAGGGACGCGGGGAGGCAGGGAGGGAGGGAGACCCCTTCGGAGGGGCTCTAAGAGCCTCCCGGGACGCAGCTCCAGCCACGCTTCTCTCTGGCCCCCCCCCCCCCCCGTGTCCCTCCTGGGCTGCCCTTGCTCTGCTGCTGTCCCTGAGCAAGACCTGCCGGAGCCACAGCTGAGCCCCCATTCCTGGCAGAGGCCAGACCCAGACTGGGCAGCCTGGAATCATCTGATCTCCTGAGGCTGATGTTTATTATATTCATCTTTATTTATTTATTGTCTTGTGACAGATATTCATGAGCCTTCCGCGCCCCCCCCCCCCCCACTTGCAGAGCGAGTGCTTTAGGTGGTTCATGTCATGTATCCCTCCAACAACCTTGCAAGGTAGGCTGCTCAGTGGGTTTGATGGCTCCCTGTCCAAACCATGCATTGGGGGCACTGGGGGATCCCTGCAGCAGGGCCTCCATCCCCCAAGGCTGAGATTTGGCTGGAAGGCCTCTGTAGGGCTGTGGCCGAGGGGGAAGCAAGGACAGGCTGCGGAGATGTGGGCAGCACCCCAGTGCACCTTCCAGGGCCCCCAATTCCTCCCTGTCTTCAGATCAGTGTCTGGGCCATCAAGGCACCCCTGTTGTTCACCTCTTTGACAACCTTAAGGGCTGGTAACCCACCAGTGCCCCCCAGCAAGAAAGGTTCTTCTGGCCCCCCATCATGAGACAGGAATACTCTGTGGGTCCCAGTGACACAGCCCGCCCTTCCCACTCAAGTCTCCACATCAAACCCCCCCCCCCCCCCCCACTGCCTGGAGCCAACTGTGCCTGAGGCTGGCAGCCTGGCCATTCACACTCTGTCTCTAATGAGCTTATAATCCCCCCCCCTTTGGGCCCAGGAGATGGAGATATGAGACCTGGCCCTGGCATGTGCCCACAGAGGGGGAGAAGCAGTGGTGGGCTCCAGCAGGTTCGCACCTACGCGATAGAACCTGTTGTTGACAAGAGATAGGACGTAGAAAGTGGAAAAATAGCCATTTAAAAGTGGCTGCCAGATGGGCAGAGAACCCGTTGTTCATTTCTTTGAATCCCATCAGTGGGGAGAAGCCCCTACCGTACCCAGGTGGGGCACCAGGTGGGGGTGGAGGTGGCTGTCACCCATCATCCTGTGGTGGATTTGCTCTGTAAATCACTTGGTGAACTTTTTGGCTGAAAAGTGGTGCCAGCACCTCCGCTCCCCACTAATCTGGCAAGTGCCCCACTGTCTTCACCTCTGCTCCAGGAGCAAATGAAGGCTGAAGGGGAGGCTGCCTTGGGGCAAGCCAGGCATGTGTGGTGCCCTGCTGTGCTCCTTCTGCGGAGTCACTGAAGAGGGCCCACACTGAGGCTTCTGTGAGGGGCTGGGCCTTCTTGGCCAACAAAACCAACTGGAGCAGCTGCTTCCTTCCTCCTCTGGGCACTGGAGATTCCATCCTGAGCGTCTTCAAATGAGACCCCAAAATGCTCATCTTGGGCCCAAGTAAATGGGACTAAATGCCCCCCACGCCCATCCCCACATTTGTGGGCTCCCAATGAGTCTTCCAGGTGCCTCCTTTGGGAACAGAATCTGAACATCTCATTTCAGCGAGGATGCTTTGGAGCTCATGTGCCCACCAGAGCGGCAGGGGGCTCCTACCACCCTCCAAGAAGCATCGTCCAGTGGCTAAAGCACCAGAGCGGGAATGGGGACACCCCAGTGAAGAGACACCAGGGGAACCCACTGAGAGCCCACGTCTCCCACGGGTTCCCATGCTGTCAGAAGGCGTCTGCATCACCCAAACAGCAAGCAGTGGCCGTTTTCTGTAGCGCAGTTTGTATAGCAAAATAAGCATAACATGGAATTCACACGTATAAAGTGCAGTCTAGGAGCATGTCTGGCTTTGCGGCCAAATATCTGAGGCTGCAACCCTCACCAAGGTCGATGCAACTCACCAATCTTCCTATTCTGATGTTGATATAGGAAGGCTAGTGCATGTCTGTGCACTGGCCTGACCCTCCCCCAAGAGTGGCACAAAAGTATCTTACGGCACTGTTGTGACATCCCAGATCAGCACAGGACTTATGCTGGTGGTTATGCTTATGTTCTTAACTGACTGACTGACTGACCAACCAACCTCCAGTTAGGCCAGCATAAGCTCTGGTGTAAGTCCTTTGCTGATGTGGGGGTGTCACAAAAGTGCTGTTAGACACTTCTGCCTTGCTCCTGGGGAGTGGGTTAGGCCAGTGTACAGGGGTACACAGACCTCCATACACCACCACAGGAAGCTATTCTAGCTGAGTTAAGCCAGCATATGAAATTTAGGCCGGCTTAACACACCTGGCATATCTTCCTGTGGGGAGATACCTTGCATATCTCACCTGGCATATCTTCCTGTGGCATGTCTTCCTGTGGTGGTGTGGGGAGGTCAGTGTATGCCCATGCATTGGCCTAACTCCCCCTCCTAGTAGTAGGGCAGAAATGCCTCGACAGCACTTCTGTGACACCCCCAGGTCAGAACGGTACTTATGTTGAGGCTTAGGCTGGCCTAACTGGAGGGTAGGTCACCATAAGCCCAGGCATAGGTCCTGTGCTTACCTGGTGTTGTCAAAAGGGGTCATAAGGCACTTCTGCCCAACTCATGGCGGGGAGGTTAGGCCAGTGCACATGCATACTCCAATGTCCCCACACAACCACGGAAAGATATGCCATGTGGGTTAGGCTGGCCTAAATTGGTCAGGCTTGCACCCTGTCATTTAACCATTGGACAGCATGCCCTCCAGAGAGCCAGTGTGCTTTTTAAGGGGTCTTGGATTGCAACATGGTGTAATGTTTGTGGGATGTTCCTGCAGTCAGGACTGTCAACCAGTCCCCCTTGAATTTCCACCATTCTGTCATTGCTCTGCACATGTAGCTGAAACTCACCCGGTGCTCAGCCAAGACTTTTGTTCTGGGGAGACTGAGACTTCCCTGCAGGAGGACAAGGATCAACTCTTGAGCTGGAAATGTGTGCCGGGGTCTGTGCCTGGCACATTGGGATGTCCCCAGATTCGAACCCCTGAGGGACGAGGGGGGCCTGGATCCTTCCAAGTCGGACAGTGCAGATGCCAGCCTGGCTTCTACCAGCCCCCCTTGCCTCCCATCTGCAACTACTTTCCCACAGAGAACAAATCCCCCCACCCACGATGGCCCAGTTCCCAGCACACTCTGCCTGGGTGCCTGAGGGTGCAGAGTGTGAACCAGCTGGAGCGGGAGGGGGAGCACCGCCACTTTCCCAGGCCCAGCACAGGGCCCTTGACACCCAGGGTGTGAGGATTGCTAGGGAAACCCAAGAGTGGAGCCGACGGTGGGAGAGCCCAGAGCGGAGACAACATTCTCAGCATCCTTTGGTTTATTGGAAGGATTGCCACTCCAACCCCCCCCCCCCCCCCCGGAAGCAAGGTGTCCGAGGCAACAAACAATATTCTGTCCTTGGCATTTTAATAAAATACATATTAAAATACAGCATTCCAGAAAAGCAGTGGAATGTTTAAAAGCTTGTCATAATTTATCACAGTATTTATGCAAACTGCTAGTCATGCAGTTCGCTTAGAAACCAATTTTGTGAACTTTTGATGGAAAAGCAGCATATGCAGCTGTTGTTGATGATGATAATCCTTTTAGAATTTAGAAATGTAATAACGTATCATTAATTCTTTGTTGTTGTTCTCGTGTGTATTTTTCCCACTTAAGTGACATTTCTTCCAGTAAAGATCCTGAGTCCTGTTGCCACTTATGCCCAGGTGCCCCGGAACCTGGCAGGGACCGTGTGCATCTGGACGACAGCAGAGCTGGTGGAGACTCTGTCTCAGCAAAGACCCAATATAAGTGTAGTCAGAAAGAACACCTGATACCATTGAAGTCCAGAAGGAAAAAAAGTCAAAATCATGGATGCAGCACTACAAGGTGAGAGAAGAGAAAGAATTGGGGAAAATAACAAAATTACAAATAGAAACGGAAAGGCTGTGGCAGAAGAAGACCAAAGGGATCCCAGTGGTGATTGGTGCCCTCGGTGCTTCTTCAAAACCCTTCAGGAGCACTGACCACCCACCAACTACCATAAAGCAGCATTACTGGAAACAGCTGACATCTTGCAAAGATATTCATAACAACAAAACAGAATAAAGAGCAGGCATCCCAGGTCCTTGGAAAGGCTCAATGTCTGGATCACACAAACCAGCCAACAACATCTACTTGACTGTGTGAAAATTTCATGATGATGATTTATATTCTGCTTTTCTCAAAGACTTGTAGACCTGAGTCTTGCAACTCCAGGCCAGTTTTCCCAGGCAGGCTGACCATAAACATTTTCCAAACAGGTTTTTTCCAAGTGTTGTTCTAGGTCAGAGAGAGCTTCATAGAGTTCTCTGTCCTCCGTCCCCCGGCCGGTTCCCCTTCGACTTGCCAACGATGTAGACAGTAAAGGCTAGACAAGAAGAGAGATCCCAAACAAGACCCAGAGAAACCAGCACAACTCAGAAGGAAGACAAACAATCCCCAGCAACAAATTCCCAAAGTCAGATGAAAGAGGAAGGCGCCTGTGCCCAACAACTGCAAAGCAGGTGTGCCGGTGCCAAGGAGAGGGTGTTCCAAAATTGCCATGCCTCCCAGAGAATGCTCCAGCTCTCCTTCCTGCCCGTCCAGCTTGGCAGGCAGCAGTGCCCAAAGAAAGACAGGCCCAGGTCAGCTCTAGGAGCTCCATCAGTGCTTTTGAGGGAACTCGCAAGGCCAGCCTGAAGAGACCTCCTCCAAATGGAGAAACTGTTATTTAAGTCCATAGAAGTCCTTAAAACGGAGGATTCATTGTACTGTATGGTGGGATCCAGTGAAGCTTCCTCAGGATGAGGTCCAGTACCACCAGGCTCATGGCTGTTGTCACCTGCCGCCAGTTGTCTACTTGGTCTGTCCTTCCCCACCAGTTCTTCAGTCCAACAGGAGTTTCACAAGGATGGTGCCACCCAGGAATGGGCAGATGCCGGTTCGGGCCTATTAACCCGAACCAGATCTTCCCATTTCCCTCCCGCTGCCTGCGCGGCGGCCGCCATCTTTTTGACTGCCCTCACTGTGCAAGCGCTGAGGTCGGCGCTTGAGCAGTGCTTCTCCTCCAGTAGCAGGAGACGCACTGCGCATGCACCAGGGGTTGGTGCATGCGCAGTGCGCTGGAGTTGGGGGTCTACCCCTGGTCCCATCCCCTGACCCCAGCCCCTGACCCCGGCCCAGCCCCCCAACTTCCGGCGAACCGGATCTTGGGGCTGGCTGGGTCCATCACTGGTGCCACCCCAGAGAAGACCTCCTCCCCTGTTGCTGCCAGCTCCACTTTAGCAACTAGTGGCCATATGCGTAGGAGGGCCCTCCAGATGGAGCCCCGGAAGGGAGGAGGTGGTGCTCAGCCACTCCATACTTGAACAGTCAAAGCCAACAGCCTGAATCATACTTGGAAGAAAAGCAGCACCAATAGTGCTTCCGGATGACCTTCGAGGACAGCCCCATGTTGAGGGGATCACAGTCATCCATTCCAGTCATGATGGAACCCGGACATGAACCACTGTGGCCAAGTTGGATAATCAGGTCAGAGAATCTCCCTTTCACTGGGCTCCTCCTCGTCCAGCTCTTTTGCCCCCAGGCAGTGCTCTCGGGCACAAGATCAAATCCAGCTTGATTGAATTGGCATGGAGAGAGGCAGCTGGGCAAGCATCATCTGCATACAGGGGACACCCCAGCCCCACCTTTTGCTCTGTGGAACTTCCTGCCACAGGATGTGGTGATGGCATCTAGCCTCAATGCCTTGAAGAAGGGTTTGGACAAATTCCTAGAAGAAAGGACCACCATGGGATACAAGCCATGAGGGCTGAGCCATGAGCAGCAGGTGAGGGGTGAGTGTAGAGGTGGAAAACCTCAAAATGCCAGCTGCAAGGGGGGGCACCTGGATGCAGGTGCCATAAGTCACTGTGGATCACAAGCTGAACATGAGTCTGCAGTGTGATGCATCTGCGAAGAAGGCAAATGCCATTTGAGGCTGCATTAAGAGAACTGTAGCTTCCAAGTAGCAAGAAGTTCTAGTTCCTCTTTATTCTGCACTGGTGAGACCTCACCTGGAGTCCTGTGTTCAGTTCTGGGCTCCTCACTTGAAGAAAGATGCAGCCAAACTGGAGCAAGTCCAGAGGAGAGCGACAAGAATGATCAGAGGGATGGAAGGGAAACCCTACGAGGACAGGTTGGGGGAACTTGGGATGTTCAGCCTGGAGAAGAGGAGGCTGAGGGGAGACATGATTGCCCTCTTCAGATACCTGAAGGGCTGTCATAGGGAGGAAGGGGCTCATTTGTTCTTAGCTGCTTCTGAAAGCAGAACTAGAACCAATGGGGACAAACTGCAAGAAAGGAGATTCCGGTTGGATATCCGGAAAAAATTCCTGAGGGTGAGGGCGGTTTGGCAGTGGAAGAGATTGCCAAGGGAGGGGGTGGACTCTCCCTCACTGGGGAGACTCAAGCAGAGCCTCCACGAGCACCTGTCGGGGATGCTCTAGGGGGATTTCCTGCTGCAGGCAGGGGGTTGGACTAGATGACCTACTAGGTCCCTTCCAACTCTAGGATTCTAGGATTCTGTGTGTTCCATGAAGCATCTGGTGGGCCTCTGTGAGATCGAGGAAGTTGGACTAGATGGGCCTTTGGCCTGATCCAGCAAAGGAGGCCCTTCTGATGTTCTGCTCCCACCCCACGTCTTTCTGCTGCCCCCTCCCTGGTGCAGTGGGGCTCTGCTTCCTGCAGTGCCGTGAGAGAGTCCGGTTCTTCCCTCCTCACCCTCCGTTGTCCAGCATGGAAGGCAGCAGCTCCTCAAGCACAGCTCGGTGCATTCACAAGAACATAAGCCACTCCATGATTTGACGCTGTGGCGTGGCTCCTGCCTTACCCACCACTGCCAGCTCATGTCCAGGCAGCAAAGACTCCTTTCAGGCTGCTTTCAGTAACTCCGCTTGGGGGGAACTGTCATGAGGAAGAACTGGGGGTGCCTGTGCAGTTGCCTCAGGTGGAGGCAGAACAGGCTGGGTACCGGACCAGGGTGCTGAACAAGAGGGAGACCGGCCCTTGGAAACTGAAGAGATGTGGAGGAAGGGGAGTCCTGGAGACACTCTCAGGGGGAACGGTTCCATTGGAACTCCAGGGGTGGAAACCGTGGCCCCCCCTTCTGAGTCCACTTGGAGGGAAGAGAGGAGGTTGGTGGGAGACTAGGATGGAGGCAGGAGGGGCATCGGTGCCCTGCTCCTCACAACAGGCCTCAAGCCTCCCACACGGCAGAGGGAAGAGCCAGCCTGGCCCCTGCTGAGTGCTGACTTATGCGTTGACTGTTGCTGGATACCCACCTGTTACCTCGGACTGTTCTTTGTTTGTGACAGTTGCATCCTGGAAAGAAAGAAAGAAAAGCTAGGTCTGGTCTACTTACCTGAGTTGCATCCTTCTGCCACTGACATCAAAGCCATGGATGAGAGGACCCCCCAAAGAGGACCCTCCTCACTCCCCCATAACACACGGACTCCTGACAGGAACGTTAAGCAAAACCGCTTGTGCGCTCCTCTTGGAGACATTGAATTCTGTCTGCTCGAAGAGAAACCCAATCATGCCACTTTTGCCCACCTTGACAGAGTCAGCCAGGAAGGACAGGAGCCACCAGCAAATGTCTGCTGCCAGTTCCAGCCCAGCCAATTCCCCCAGCAGGGCGCTGGGGTGGAGGGCCATGACTCGAACACAGGACCGACAGGCACTCCTGAGCAGGCCAGCCACAGTACAGATTCTCCACCAGCTTGACAAAGGCTTGCAGGGTGACATCGACTAGGGTGACAAAGGCTGTCTTCAGTGGGGCTTTCCTCCAGTAAGCCCCACTGAACCCAGTGGTCACATGTCCCACAGAAACACCCCCCCACACACACACACACACACACTGAAAATGAAAAACAGGCCAAACATAAACCTACCCATGTCAAGAAACCATGAGGAAGGAAAGGGGAATCTTTCAGGGACAGGCCTGCAGCGAGGAGACTGTGCAGTGCCGCCCTTTGGCCCATGTGCCCCCAGAGGCAACTGGTGGGCAGCTGTGAGATAAAGGCAGCTGGTTGGGGCTGCCCTGGCTGGGCCTGACCCAGTGAGCTGCTTCCCGTGCTGTTAACTGCTGCTGGCACCACGCACACGACTAAGCACACCCGCTTCCAGCAAATACACACATCAGGGACAGCTCTAAAGCTGTAGCCAGCTCAGGTGCCCAAGTGACACCCTAGGCAAAGGCCTGGATGTCCCATGCATGTGTACCAGTGCAAGAGAACTCGTGGCATAAGACCAGATCCCCCCCAGTGTCACTCTGCTCCACACACACCCCAGAGGGCTCTGCCCACCCTTCAGCCTGGCCCTGCCTCCACCCCTCCACACCTCAAAATGTCTCATTAGCTGTGGTTCCAGCTAAGTGGAGCAGGGGCGGGTGGGTGATGAAGCCCGGGGGGATCTTCACACTTCCATGGTTCATGTTTGGACAAGTGCAGAAGCAGCTTCACACCCAGCCTCCTTTTCCCAAGAAACCTGGCCAAGCCCAGATTTCCCAGTCAGGCTTCCCTAGGCTGATCAGGGAAAGCAGAGGGGGTCCCAGTGCTCTGAGATGGGCACTGGTGGCCCTCTCAGAAACCTTTGCGGCAGCCTGGTGCCCCCTCCTCCCTGCCAGGCCTTTCTTGGCATCCCCCCTTGCAGGGGCAGGAACAGTGCTGGGGACAGGCTGCTGCCTTGGTGACTGTTGAGCAGGCACGGAGCGTGGTGCTTTAGGTGGCCAGAGAACAAGGCAGGACAGCCAACCTGGGGAGACACAGATTTGGGGTAGACAGACTTGTTTCAACACTAACGGCCCCTGCAAATCACACTTTGAAAAATGCTTTTCTCCTGTTGTCGAGAGACAGTCATGCAAGCAGTGGTTCCATTTTCCAGCCCAGAACCGAACCCCTGCAGATACTGAGGCACCACCTTATTCCATCAGGGGCAACAGAGGAGCAAGAAACCCAGAAATTGCTCTTCTATTTTCCCATTCTTTGCTTTATACACTGATATTTTTTAACCATGGGAGGTTCTGGAACAGGATCCTGGCGGATAACAAGGAACACCTACAGCGAAACACTTTCCAGAGGCATCTTATTCTGAGCGTCATACTCTGTCTGTCTGTCTGTCTCTCTCTCTCTCAGAACTCAAGGTCGCCTTCAGATCCTGAGGAACTGCTTTTGGAGTCATTCCCAATCAGGATAGTTTTTTGCAGGGCTCTGCAAAAAGGGTTCTGATGGACTTGTTCTCTCTCTCTCTCTCACTGGAGGAAGAAAGAGCCATCCACAGGCACACCACCCAGTAGGAACATGGAACCACCTGTGGTTCTCCACGCATTTTGCTGCTGGCCTGAGTGTGCCGATCCCTCGGTGAAGGGAAGGGGTTCAAACCCACTTGCTTTAGGGGCCGAAGCAGTACTGAGGACAGATCTTCTTCACTGCCTTTGTCCCCGGCCTAGCCTCCTGCGTGACCCAGTTGGGAGCAGCAGGTGCAACTGGCTTCAAGCCAGGCCTGCATAAGGGCACCCAAACCACCCCAGGGTGGGGGGCAGCCCTGCCTGCAGAGCCCCCCTGAGAACTGTTGAGCGGGCAGCCTTCCCTTCAGGCGCCTGCTGGGAGCTCTCCAGTGCCACCCTGTGGCCAATGCCCTCCTCACCAGCGGGCAGGAGACCTACAAGCTCCACTTCACATGCAGAGCCTGGCCCTTGAGGAGGGTGACCAGATGTCCCCCTTTTCCAGGACGTGTCCTCTTTTTAAGCTTTCTGTCCTGGAAACAAATCGTCATTGCTCTTCTTTTCCTTGTGAGCAGGCAGCGCAGAGCCTTCTTGTAATTAATTTTGTATATATAAAACAATATATTTAATTGTTTTGAATATAATAATAACTAGTGAAATTAACTCATCATTGTGGGAGTAAAATTTTGAGAATATTTGTGAGCTCCGGGCAGAGCTGGGAACTGGTGGGCACTGGGTAGCGGCACGGATAGTGGCCACTGTCTCCGCTGGGCAACAACCTATGGAGGATCCCAGGGGGCAGTGACGGGCAGCAGCAGGTACTAGTGGGCATCCAGGTACCATTGGGCAGCACTGGGAACCTTATCTGGCAGTGGGCATGGACACCATGAGGCACCAGTGGGCAGGGAGCAGCAGGAGGAACCACTGGGTAGTGGGTATAACTGGGCACCAGTGAGCACCACCAGGTAATGAGCACCACCAGGCATGAGTGGACAGCAGACACAACTGGATAAGGGTACCCCTACCACATACTAGGCAGTAGGCACCACTGGGTACTGGGCACACTTACCGGGTACCAGGCACCACTAGGCAGTGGCACAGGGCACCATCAGGCATGGGGCCCTAGACACCAGGCACCACCAGATACTGCGCATCCCTCCCAGGCACCAGGCATCACCAGATGGCAGTAGGGCAGTACCAGGCACCCTACTGAGCATCAGGTATCAGTGCCAGGCCCTGGGACACCGGGCACCAGTGAGCAGCAGCAGGCAGCAGGCACCATTGGGCACAGGACACCAGAAAGGCGGGGTATCAATTCATGAATTTCATGCTTCTAAGTCCAGGGGCTGGTGTTGACCAGTCAGTCTTCACTCTTAAGTAAAGGGACAAAAACACACTGCACCCCTTTTCACCCCGTTAGGGGTTAATTTCCCAAGATCAGTTCTGAGTGGTTTCCGACATCACAGAAGGATCTGGCAGATTTAACCACATGAAGCAAAAACATCTGAGTGTCTTCGTTTTTATTTGGTCGTGTCCTACACCTTTCCTGGATGTCCTTCGGTTTGGGGATCCTTGTCCTCTTTTGCGTTATGTCACCAGGTCACGCTGCCCTTGAGCTGCCCTTGACTCAGCTTTGCTTCACCCCCACAGGAGTGGCTGCTGGCCGGGGAGGGATGGAGAGAGTCGTTTATGGGCCTTTCCTTGCAGGACAACTAAGGATAGTGCAGCGGGGCCCACAGGGCTTGATGAGTGCCTGGGGGCAGCTGGCAGTGGCAGGTGACACCAAGCCCCCCTCCCCATTTGCCGAAGTGGCCAACACTGACTGGGCTGGCAAGAGAGGAGAGACTAAGGAGGCACCCTCTCCCACAGGAGCTTCGCCAGCTTCGCTCAGTGTCCCTCTGGCCCCACTGCTGGAGGGCAGCTCCTCAAGGCTTGCAGAGGGAGGGAGCCCTCAGCGGGGCTGTGTGAAGGGCCCTCTACACACTTCCCAAGCCTGAGGTGGCAACAATTACGAGTGGCGCATGAAAAATGGCACCTCTGCAAATGAGGTGGCCTTTCCTTTCCCACAGCTCCTTGAGGGGGGCTCCCTGGCCTCTGACATGGGACCGCCTCACACCTCCAGGAGAGACCGATCTCTCCCCATGCGCTCCAGCCCAGGCCACCCCCCAGCCTGCCCTGCCATGTGGGGTTCATCACCTTCAGGGGCTCTCACAACCACCCCCTCCCGCTACAGCTGTTTGCCTCTGGAGTATGGTAGGCGCAGTAGCGCCTGGCCAAGTTGTACAGAGCCCTGCGTGCCAGCGGGAGCGTTGCAGGGGGAGCTCAATGCAGTCCCCAATTCTCAGTTTGGGCATCTCCATATTGCCCCCAGAAAGCGCACTTCAGGGTCAGGGTGGGGATTCCACCCATGTGCACCCCCAGAGTGGCTGTCACCTCTGGCCTGCCTGTGGAAGTGCAAACCTGTACCTGGAAAGCAGCCATCTCCCCACCATGAACCCCTCCACACTGCAGTGGCCCCCTGGCCTTGGCTGGGAAATTGTGCCCCTGCACCCTCAGCTGTTAGCGGGCCTTCTTGAAAGTTTGCTCGTTCCAGCTTGGTCCAGCTTGACCGTCTCCATTCCTTGGAGATGCGCCACTGACCAGTCCCGGGTCCTTCCACAAGCCAGGCAGCAGGGGCTCTGGCAGCCTTTGGCCTCCCACCCTGCAGAAGGGAGGACTGGTGTTGATGTGTCCAGGGCTGCCTGGTGAGTTGGCCGGAGCCCGGGAATCCCTAGACCCTTTGGCCACCAGTATGCTATGAACCCCTCACTGGCCAGCCCAAATGCACACAGATATAAATTCAGTGATGATGATGGTGGTGGTGGTGGTGGTGATGCATGCCTGCTGCCAGTCCTGCCCATTGCTGAGAACAAAACAGGAAATGCCCCCAGCAGCGGGTGAAAGTCAGCAGGCCTGTTCTTCCCACCCATGTCTCAGGCAGCCACCTTTCCAGAGAGAAGTGCTGTGGGGAAGGAACAGCCATCAGCCATTCATTGCTGGAGGCCGACAAGGGCCCTGCCTTGTCTTTGCCCCCCAAATCTGAAGGGGAGAGGCTGGAGGTGGTTGTCCACTAGGGAGGAACTGCATTTAGTACATGCTCAAAGACACTCTCTTCTTTATGGTTCCTGGACATTGGAAAAATGAGGGCAACCTCCTTCCCGGTGACTCTCCAACCAAAGGAGCTCTCCGCTTAGCTCTTTGTACATGCGCAGGAATGTTGTTGCTCTTTGAGGACTCATTGCTCTGGTGGGCAAAGGGGGTCCTGCATCCCTTCCCCACCCCAAGAGCAGCCATTCTGCACAGTTGCCAGGTGGCTTCTGGCAGATGTGTCCAGAATACTGGCGGGATCAGGAGACCTCACCAGCTCGGGTGGTGGGAGGCCAGAGCAGCAGGTCCTGGCAGGGCCCTTGGGTTGCACAACCTTGCAGGAGGGGCAGAGGTCTCATGCTCTGCCCGTTACTGGACTCAGACAGCTTTGCATTCCAGCACTGGGATGGGCTAGCATCTCATGGAAGAAGAACCCTCAAGGGCAGCTGCCTTGGATCCCCATCTTGAGATGGGGTAACCTTCCAACCCAGCACCCTTATGGCTTCTGGGAGGACGGCTGGCCAGCCAGGGCCAGCAAGTGCGGGAAGGAGGATCCTCTGTCCATGACTGGGAGAGAGCCAGACAGTGACACCTCTCCTGAAAACCCCGTCCCTGGGCAGTGGGAGTTCTATCTTCTACCTCTGAAGCACAAAGAAGTTGGGGCTAGGAAGGCATGCCCTTCCTTCGCAGGCCTGGCAGGCACCCAAGGCTCTCCACTGCAAACTGAGAGGCACTGGCAATCCTGGATTAGCCACTGCCTCTCAGATTTCATTTCCCATCTCTGAAATGGAATGGGAGTGGCCTGCCTTGCAGGGCTGTTGTGGCAATGAACAAGCTTGCCCACTAAAAGGTACAAAACTGTAGTGAAATTACAGCAAGAGTTCTCTTGCTTATGCACAGGTTGGCACTATTAAAAACTCACACTCTCTCCCTTGCGCTTCCTGAGTAGAGAAAGGTCTGCATTTGTATCCTGTGTCCACATCTTTCTTCACATCCTTGACAGTTGCAAGAATTTGCTCTTCTCTGTGATGTAGCTGAGCAAAGGGAGAGCCTTCCATCTTCTCAAGTTTCCCAGAAACTGCTGGCATCAACTAAAATCAAAGCAACTGTGCCCCCCCAACACACGCACATGTGCACAGACGTGCAGCTGGATATACAATTTAAGACAAACTTTAATTTACAGAGTTGGGCTTACAAAACTATACAAAATGGGCTGCCTGGAGTGGGCAACAGAGTAACCCCCTTTTCAGGACCCCTGAGATTCTCCTCCAAACCAGCAATGCTAGGGAGCCTGTTGGCATTGAGGGCATCATGGGAGCACAGCTGTGCCACACGTGGTGGAGGAGGCATTGGAAGGCATCATGGAGACTGGAGAAGGGAAGGTTGGGCATGAGTGCGAGGCAGGGAGAGCCCTGGAGAGGTCCTTGGGCAGGCTCAGAGCATCAGGCGGCGGCTTCAGCAGGGAGCAAGAGTACCCACTACTGGCTCTCCCTTTCAAACCACTGCAGGATGGGGAGCTTGTTCTCTGCCACCCACTTGATGTTGGCCTTGGTCTTCTCCAGGGCCTGCTGTAGAGCTCGAGTGCCAGAGCCGAACCCCACGTGGGCGTTGTCTGCCTGGAACTGCTCCAGCTGTCCGGAGGGACGGAAAGAGAGGGGGGTCACTGCCGATGCCAGCCACTGTCAGGGGTGACCATATGGAGGCAGGGCCCCAGAAAGTCATGGGGCTGGTGGGAAACACAGGAGTAACAGTCCCACTCCCCAGGGGAGGTCCCTAAATGTAGGGGGAAATGCTACTGCATGCCTGGGGGGAGAGCGAAGGAGGAGAAACTACACTGAGAGGGGGCAGGAGAACCAGACCCCAAAAGGGAAATGCCCAGGTCTGAACAAGTCAGGAGAAGAAGGTCAGAGGGAAACCTGTGGCTAGGAGAGTGAGAGACAGTGAAGAGGAGCGGCTCAAGAGGAGGTGGAGAAGAGGCTGAGGCAGAAGGGGGGAGGTAGTGCCAGGCAAGGGGCATCCCGTGAGAGAACAAGGGCCTTCCACACCTGGGGTAGAGGTGGGTGAGTGGATGATGAGGGAGGGAGAGCCGAGAGAGCAGAGCCAGCTGCAAGTCCAGAGCCTCCCCCCTTCCTGGGCAGTCCTTACCTCCTTGAGCTCAAATTCAGAGGCAAACCTCCCAGTTACAGCTTGGATGAGGCTGGAGAAGGAGAAGGAACCTCCACCATACCTGGCATCAAAGAACATTGGAAGGTCAGGGTGAGCAGGGCAGGGAGCCTCCTCCAACCTCACCCTCCCCTCCCCTGCCACCCACCCCTTCCACTTACTGGTTGAAGAGTGTCTCCCAGTTGGCCCGTACAAAGTCCCACACCAGGCCCTGTCCGACAACATTGCGGGCAATGCTGTTGATGGTGGAGGTGGCATCCTGCCGGCGGATCTTGCTGGGGTCCAAGGAGTACTGTAGGTACCTGTGGGTCAGGATGGGACACATCCATGAGCAGGCCCCAAACTCTGGCCTGCTGCAGAAATCCTCATTCCTTCTCCTGTCACACCCCACAACTGTATGTCTCAGTGGAGGGGGGGGGGGCGAATTTGGACCTCAACTTTTGAGATTTGGGCTGCACCTCCAGCATTGGTCTCAGTCAGCCCAGCCACTCTTGGCTCAGATCCACCTCATGACCGGTCAGCCCCCCACCTCTGGAGGATCCAGGGTTCCTGGCTGCAGGCCAAAGCTCCACGTAGCTTGTCTGCCTCCGACACCACCGTGGCATTCAGGAACATCATCCAGGCAAAGTCCCAGGCCTCCTCCCCGCCAGTTTTGATGGCGCTGCAGTAGATGGTGGAGCGCAGGTTGGGAGGGATGCTAAGGCAAAGAAGGGCTCAGTGTTAGGGGACCAAAGTCCAGGGAGGGACACAGAGGCCTGGCTGGAGCTACGCAGCTCCTGGGCCAAGCAACACCAGGTCCCTGCGTCCTCAGGCCTCTTTGGTACCAGGCACTGAGTGCTTGGATGGCATTGGCAGAGGATGTGCTTGACTCCTGTGCTCGTCCTGCAGGCTCTCCTGTGACTGTCCAAGAGCTGGACTTGCAGCACACAAAGCACAGTGCGCAGCCAGGAGCTGAGCCATGCTGCAGCTGTGCATGCCCACGGAGCACATGCAGCGGGGCAGGGAAGTCTTCGTTGGTGGCTGGAATGAAGAGGAGCTTAGACCATGGTGCCAGCAGGAGGCCCCCAGCAGGAAGGAAGAAACCCTCCCTGCAATGGTCTCCTGAGCCCTGCTACCGCTGTGCCTCTGAACCAGGGCTGGGGAGGGGGCTGCCCCACTCCTCCTCCACAAAGAGAGCCTGTGCCTTCCAGGCCACAAGTGAAGGCCCAGAGACCTCATCCACAGGCTCTCTGGTCCCTTCCTGGGAAACTGGGTAGGGCCGAGGCAGCCCACCTGTTGGTGCTGGGGTTCTTCTTCCAGGTGTCAAAGAGCTCTGTAGCAAGGACCTCACACTCGGAGACGTCGTAGGAACAGGCAGTGCTGATGGCCTGGATCTCGTTGTACCTGCCACGATGCAGATGATCCTCTTAGGAAGGTTGGTCACAGAGCTCTTGCCTCCTCAGCCCTCGCTGGGGGAGCCCATGGAAAGGTCTGCTTGGCAGCACTGTCTTTCCCACACCTCCTGGGGTGGCCCCACAGGACACTCATGGGAAAGGGACATATTAGGATCCCTTCCAGTGGTGACACCAGAGAATGTGGGAGGCCATACCAGATAATATGTATGAGAGGTAGATGGCTGAAATTGTGAACTCTTGGTATTTTGGATAATACCACCGTCTTAGGTCACACGATGTGGGATTTCCAAAAGTGCAATGAAACATCTCTGCAGTTTATTCAGAGGTGAATAAATACAAAGAAAAGCAGATCTGCAATTTATTCTCTCTGGCCTCCTACAGGAGGAGGTCCCTCATGAGGGTGAAATGTGCTCTTGGACCGGTGACCAAACCCTAGTGATGCCTCTGGAACCATTCCCCAAGTGCGACACTGTTTGTGCATTTTGGAGGTTCCTTCTGGGGGTGGCGTGCCCGTCTCCTGCACCAGATGACGCAAACTCTGGTGACACCACTGCCTCCCTCTCCCTCCTGGCCCCTGGGGAGACTCACTGATCCATCAGGCCAGCTGGGATTTGGGTCCAATTCAAAGTGAGGTCCCGAAAATAGTGGAAAAGGGGGATGACCTGCTTCTGGACGTATCTCTGCAAAAGGAGAGCAGAGCAGAGCTCAGCATGATGCAGGCTGGAGGGAGGTGCCTGCCTGGGACTCTGTCCCCTGCTGCTGCCACCCTTCCAGTGGGCCCTCTCTGCAGGCAGTGTCTTGCCTCCCTTGGGCCTGGGGGTGTTTCCAGGCATGGGTGGCCTCTCCTCCAGCCCCCATACTTGCCAACAGAGCACCCACTACCTCTGGTGCCATGTCTGCTCTTTGATCCCGGCCAGACCCCCGTGGGAAGGACTCACCTTCATGGGCCCATAGACTTCACTGCGGTCAAACATGGTCTTGATGTAGCCCAAGTTGCTGAGTGCTGCGTCCCAAGGCAGGTAGTCCCTCTCCTTGGCCAGGTAGCGGGTGGAGTTCAGGGCCAATACAGTGGGGATATACTGTGCCCTGGAGGTGGGAGACAGGCCCATTTAGAGCAGAAAGGCATGGGGAGCACTGCCTTTCCCGCCACTTAAGGGCAGGCAGTGCTACCCACAAGGCGCCCCACAGCACCAGACTCCAGTGTGACAGGGCCTACCTGGCTGGCCTCCATGCCAACCCCCTCATTTGAAACAGGAGCCGGGTGGAGGCCAGAGGCAGAAGGCCGGGGCAGAGAGAGCGAGGAGGCCGTAGTAGCAGCAGCACAGCACTGTACTCTTCCCTGGTCCGCCAGTGATGCTGCCGCTTTCCCTGCACCGGCACCAACCACAGGCTCCTCCACCCTATAGCAATGCAAACATCTGGCAATGTCCCCACCAGCCATAGGAGCATACATGCAGTTTACACAGAGGCACTGGGGCTGACCCTTCTCCTTGGTGGAGGTCCCTACTTTCAGCACACAGACAGGGGGCATTCAGGCAGGGATCTCAAAGGGGGAGGGAACAGGCTTCTCACCTGGCCAGGTTGAAGGCATCGTCAATTATCTGAGCCCGGTTTAGAATGGGGATGTTCTGGAAAACAGCAGGAGGAGATCAGCTGAGTCCAGAGTAGTGGTGAAAGCAGGTGAGGAAGAGGAGAAGAAAGGGGAAGGGACCCCAAGGATGGAACCTGGTCTGGCTCAGCACCCAAAGAAGAGCTGGTGCAGAGGAGCAAGGGTGAGGGGGGCCTCTCCCTACCCCGAGCCACCCAGCCTGCCTTGCAGGCCTGACCACTGGGGCAGACGAGAGGGCTGGAGGGTGCATGTGAGCTACACCCCTTCCTTGGGCGGCTGACCTGGTGCTGATTCTCCAGCTGCAGCATGAGCCGATCCCAGTTGTCCTGGTCATAGTTAACCCGGAAGTAGCCGGTCACGTTGATGTTGAGGAGCAGCCACTGGCCAGGGCTGGCAGCAGTGGAGAAGTTGGGATATGTGGCTGCAGGGGGCAGAGGCAGGGCATGAGGAAGGGCCATGTGCTGGAGGCCCTGCTGTGCTCCTACCAGCTCCTGCACTTCAGACCAAGCAGTCACCAGCCGGGCCTCCCACACGGCCTTGCCTTTCCCTCCCAGTTTATCCCTGAGTGTCCACTCTCTACCAGCCGGGTGCCTGTCCATGCATTTGCTGCAGTGGTCTCTTCCTGCCTGCCTCTAAAAGATATCCTAGAAATGATGGAAACCAAGGTGGGGTCTCCTTGGAATGAACAGCCACCATACTCCACTCTAGCCAGTGCAAGATGCCCCATCCAGACGGCCAGAGCCTCACCGACAAGGCTTGCAGGACAGGTGGCCAGCAAAGGGCAATCTCTGGCCACCCACCATCAATACACTCAGATTCTGCCCCGTCAGAGGTACGCTCAGTCAGCCACATTCACGTCTGGGCTCAGGACGGCCACAGCAGGACAGCAGTTGCCACCTGACTGCAACGCACTGGCTGGCCTCCAGCACAAAACCTGACCCCACAGCCAGCGGGGCCAAGGAGGACTCCCCTGGCTCAAGAACCAAGCACCCAGCAGCTTCCCAGGCAGCACTTGGCCTGCAGGGAGCGGCCAAAATCCTCAAACTTAGAGCAGCTCTAAATACTTCCTTCCCTTCCAGCAGGGCAGAGAAACAGATGGGAGGGGGCAGCAGAAGTGAGCAGCAGTACCAGTTGTGTCCTGGAGCCAGTACATGCCCCTCTTGTCATCCGAAGTCATCCAGGAGACTGGAACAATCCAGTTGTAGCTGCAGGCAGACAGACAGACAGACAGACAGACAGAGTGGGCGTCTCTCCTCGCCATGACTGCTCACCAGCAGAAGACATCACTAGCCTCTGAGGAGGCTGCAAAAGGCCAGGGGAACCAGCCTGGCAGCAAAGGTGTGTGTGAAAAATGCAGGGGCTCCAGCAGGGGTCACAGATCCCAAGAGGCTCCATGGGGTCATCCTGCCCCCCCTTTCCCTTTGCACCCTTCGGCCTGGCTCCAAGCCCCCCCCCCCCCTGCAGCCCAGTCTCCTGCTCACTTGAATGGCGAAGGGCGCTCCACAATGGCGTTTCTGTCCAGCAGGAAATGCCGCTGGGAGACGCTGCCGGTGGTCGTGTTCACAGTCACCACAGGGAAGCCCATCTGCAAGGTCCAGGTGTCCATGATCCTCTTGACGGTGGCTGGGAGTGGAAAGCCATCTGCGTCGACTGCCTGCCCAGTCCAAGGTGAGGGAAAGAGGTGAGAGGAGCCCAGGAGCTGCTGGCTGCAGCTGGACACAGCACAACTGGAGCCTGGTGACTCCCAGCCTGCCCACCACAGCTCTGGACTGGGACTGCAGAAGTGGACAGCTCTGCGGCTGGGAATGTCTTCCTCCTGCCTGGCCTGGCCTGGCCTGAGTCTCCTTCCCTGTCGCTCCAACCCCCATGTCCAGTCCAGACAAAATGGGCCAAGGAATTCAACCACCCAGGCTTTGGCTGTGCGGCTTCAGCCGCCCCCCCCCCCCCCACTTATCCACATGTTTCTTAACTGGGAGCAGCAGGTTGAGCGAGGCCTGAGCAGAGCAGAGTGGCATGGCACCCTTCTCCTTGTGGCCTGGACTCCATGCCGCTGCCGCTGCTGCTGGCACTTCGCTGGCCTCCTCTGCAGCCGCACACTTTGCTGGCTTGTGTTCAACTGGTGGTCTCTCAGGCTGCCATTCTGGACACGCTCACAAATTCTGTACTGAGCTTGTGGCGGCTTAGCCTGAGTAGCCACACACTGGCCTGGGCGGTCAGTCACCCACATCTTTTTCACAGCTGTGGGGTCTGAAGGAGGAAGACGCCCCCCCCCCCCCCACAAAGCTGGAACAAAAGCAGCCTCCGCAACTGGGGGCCGGAAATTGATGGGAGGGGCAGGTGCCTGATGGGAAAAGCCAAAGGGGGCTCAGCACGTACCGCTTGCAGGTGAACCCAGAGGTCATCATAGACTGTGTTGTTGTACTGAAAGGCGTGGAGGTAGGACTGTGGGGCACAAGAGATGCAGGTCAGGTCAAGCCCGTTTCAGGTGCAGCCTCAGCTTCTGGCGTGATTTAGGCTAGTGCTAAATAGGGTGAGTGACCTCAGCAGAAGATGGTCAAGGGGGGCATGCAGAGGGGCAGAATCTTGGCCAACCCCTTGGCAGGCATGCTGTGTCTCCTGCAGCCAGTTCCGCACCGGCCCCAGCAAGACACGTGCCCTTAACCTCCTCAGCTCTTCCTTGTCAGAGCTGGTGGGGAACCAGTGGATCATCTCGAGATATTGCCCTGCCTGACACAGGATGCCCATTGAAATGCAACTGCCCAGTTGGCAACACCCTGCCTTGGGCACTGTCGACAACTGGTGACAAAACAGGAAGCCTCAGTGTCCCAGGAACCCCTTGCAGGAGATCCCCCAGTGCCAGCCTGGCCCAGGCCTTACCTGCAGACCACTTTTAAATCGATCCTCCGTGAGGAATTCCGAGAGCATGCGCAGAACGGCTGCCCCCTGCAGCAAGAGAAGAGGGGCCATGAAAGGGACCCCAAGATTGCCAGAGAAGGCCCAGGATCCCAGGCAATTCAGCAACCCCCTCCCCTCTTGCCTCCACCCATCCAACATTTGGATGGGACTCATAGCATGAGGAAACCAAGGGTCTAGGGCCACTGCTCCCACCCTTGCCCTAGAGAAGGGATGAGAGGAGAAGGACCCCTTGCCCTTTCTGGACATCCCTACCTTGCTGTAGGCAATGGCGTCAAAGACTTCACTGATCTGGGCTGGAGTGTTGATTTCCTCTTCCGGGAAGGAGAGCGGGTGCGAGGAAACCAGTGCATCAGTGGCCATCACACGGTACATTTCGTTGGACACCACCAGGTCTTTCTGCACATTTTTTGTTGTTTCATTGTCAATTGGAGTCCCACGCTTGGTGACCCCACAGACTGTGGCCTGCCAGGTCGTCCTATCCTCGACTAGCTTCTGAAGTTTGCCATTCTGCAATTTAGTTCCTCAGAATCTGACTTGGGGTGTTTGGAAGGAGTTATCTCTGTTGATCCTCCCAACAGCCTTGTGAGGAAGGCCGGAGAAGGGGTGGTGGCTGCCCAAGGGGGTCAGGGAGCCAGGCCAAGCCTGCCACCAGCCACAGTGGTGCCAGTTGCTGTGGAAGCCACACGAGGCCCTGACCTGAGACTGAGGCTGGTGGGCCAGAGGATTTTCCCATGTGCCTTCCCATCACACGTGGCTAGAAACCAGTGTGATTTTCAGGAGCTGTGGAAATTCTCCTTTTCTGAGTGGGAGGGGGCTGCATTTCAGCCTCAACTCCCATCCTGGGATCTGTGATGGTGGCAGCATGGAGCTTGGCTGCCTCCATCTCACCCCGTTCACCCCACTTGTGGTGGCTCGTGTGCTCACCCCCCCCCCCCCCCTGGAAGCCACATGGCTAGGCCGGCAGGAAGGCATTCCCCAGCCCTGCTCCACTCGACAAGGAGGACTTACGATGCTCCAGGTGGGCTCGGCTGCATCAGCCCCCAGATACTCCACATATGAGGCGAAGCCTTCATTCAGCCACAGGTCGTTCCACCAACGGAGGGTCACCAGGTTCCCAAACCACTGGGGAGAGGCAGAAGTGATTAGCCACAGAGTTCTCCTAAAATGTGCCATGGTGGGGGGCCACATCATGGGATTAATGTCACACATCTTGTGGTGGCAGGAGGGCTGCTCAGACCGTGGCCAGAGAGAATGGGCAGAAGTCCCTGGCTGGCCAGTAGGAAAGGCCGTGGGAGCCGAGCAGTGGTGGGCACCAGCAGGTTCGCACCTACTCTATAGAACCGGTTCTTAACAAGAGATAGTACATTCAAAGTTTAAAAATAGCCATTTAAAAGTGGCTGCCAGATGGACAGAGAACCGGTTCTTAATTTCTTTGAAGCCCATCACTGGAGCCGAGGCTGAGTACCTGGTGGGCAAGCTCATGTGCGATGACGGTCACCACCCGCTCCTGGTTGCCGATGGAGGAGAAGAGGGGGTCAAAGAGCAGGGAATTCTCACGGTAAGTCACCAGGCCCCAGTTTTCCATGGCTCCTGCGTTGAAATCTGGAAGGGCAACCTGGTCTGGGTGGGAAGAGAAGGTTCCATTAGTAGCCCCCAACTAGGATCCTCTTCTTGAAGGCTGGACTCCCAGCAAGACCAAGAATTGTTGGCGTGCCACACTGATGGCCAAGGCATGGGCACATTGCAAAAAGGCCACCTGGGGGCCTCCAAACGGGTTCCTTACTCAGTAGCAGGAAATGAAACCCGGGTTCTTGGCACTGCCTGGGCAAAGGCTGGGGTCGGGGAGTGGAAGGACGCAAAGGAAGCAGCACAACTGTGCAGGGCAGAGTCTGATTGAAATCCTAACCCCCCATTAGGCCGGCACAAGCCCCGAACTGGCCAAGCGTTGTCACAAAAGTGCCATCCAGTGAGGCCGGTGTACAGACATGGGCCAGCCTCCCCATGCCACTCCCCATGCCACTGCAAGAATGGGGAAAGGGGTGAGTTGCACTGGCCTAAATTGGTTAGAATGGCACCCTCACTTTCCAGAGGGCTTTGCATTGCATCCAGGCGTGCCAGGGGAGGCCCCACAGCAGGCTGTTCAGCCCACCTGATGCACCAGTACAGTGAGCGAGCATCAGCTCCCACTCCTGCCCTTCACCCACCTGATTTGGCCAGCGGGTACAAAGTGTTGTAATGCCTCTCAAAGAAACCAAGGATGGGTCCAGTGACGTTGAGGGCATAGGCACCCTGACCCTCTGCAATGGCTCTGGGCCGGCCCCAGATCCGGATCTGTGCAGTACCGAGGAGAGGGGAGGAGAGAGGCTCAGGGGTACTGCCAGGCTGGGAGCCCAGCCAGGCCAGGAAGAGTCCTCAGAAGGTGCCCCAAGCCCTCCCCCTCAATCTGCTCCTACCAAGATCTGGTCCTGGTGCTTCTCCACAGCCTCAAACTGACTGACAATGAAAGCGACCAAGTAGGTGGACATTCGGGGGGTGGTCTGAAAGGTGGTCTGGTTCCAAGCCACACCGCCCAGGTTCAGTGCCACGGAGCCTGGAAGGAGGCAGCAAAACCCAGGGCAGTGCATCCATCTGCAGTCCAGCGAAGCAGCTTCCCCTCCAAGCTGCCCCACCCTGCGACCCACAGAAGGGAGGCAAGCCTTCCCAGCAGACCTCCCCCCACTGCCTGCACCACAGGGTGACAGACAGGCCTCCAGCCCGAGCCCACCTTCCCTCTGGTGCCCTGCCTGCCACTCCTTGGGGTTTCTGGCTCTCAGGATTCCCCTGCCAGGACAGGCCACCAGGATCAGCCAACCTGGCTCCTAGGCTGGTGAACAGGCAAGTCTCCCCACCCCAGTCCCAAGGAACATAGCATGCCCCCCTCCAGCGCCCCTCCATCTCCTCACTCTGGACGGGCATGTTGGAGAGCGCCGTGTGGTCAGAGGGGTGGATCAGCACGATGGAGAAGTTGGCCTTCATGGCAGGCTCGTCAAAGCAGGGGAAAGCCTTCCGGGCATCGGCCGCCTGCATCTGCGTGGTGGCCACCACCCTGCGGGGATCGGAGGTGGCTGGTTAGGGCGGGCGACACTTCCCTGGGCTTCCCTCTCTCCAGTGTCTCTTGCCTCTTGGCCAGGATGCTTTGGTGGGAAGGGGAGGGGAGTAGTGTGCAGGAAAGGGGTGCCCCAAGCCGGCGTCATGACTGTCTGGCCAGGAGTGCTCCATGCCACCCTTTGCCCGCCCCTGCCTGTCCCCTCGGCCCTGCTACTACACTTCACACACCTGGTTTCTCCATCCTCCACATACTCGCTGCGGTAAAAGCCGGCCAGGTCATCGGCCAGCTCCCCTGTGAAGGTGCTGTGCAGATCATAGGATGCGCCAACCTGGAGGTTTCCACTCAGTTCCACCACCAGGTACTCGGTCTCCGTCTTCAACCAGGTGCTCCTGATGCTGGGTGTCGAGGCTCCTGCCACTCCCGTCAGAGAGACCCGGAAGTTTCCTTGGAGAGTGTAGTTCAGCTTCTTGCTATGGATGAGGATGAGGTCGGTGGGTGTGTGGCAGGCAAAGCGCACGGTGCTGTTGCCCTGGAAGACATAGAGGCCCCGGCTGTCGGGGCTCAGGAACGGCTGTAGGCTGACCCAGTAGTGCTCGGGCCTCAGGGTGTCAGGCAGCCGCCAACGGTCCCAGGGTTGGTTTGACTGGGTTGTGGTAGTGCCCGGCCCTGCGGTGGTGTTGGCTGGGGGCAGATTCTGCTTCTGCTTCTCCTGCGAGTAGACGACTGAGAGGGCAATGATGGTGGCCACCGCAGCCAGTGCCAGGATGATGCCCACGATGCCCAGCGCCTTGCTGATGTAGAAGCCCTTGGCCATCTTGACAGTCCCAGGCAAAGAGCCACAGATCAGTTCCCAGCAGCCTTTTATAGGTTTCCTCCGGGGGTTTATTTGTCTGCGTTTAACTAGTCAGCTATTACACGGCCGGTGGGTGGGCGAAGGTCACTGCTGCACTCCTGGCTTGGCCACGCCGTCTTCTTGGACTGCCATGTGGGAGAGACAACAGGGCACTGAGTGTCTGTGCCAGGCCTGCACGCTCGCCAAGCAGCTCCCTGCCACCAGCAGGTGCCCCCTGCCAAGGAGCTTTGGGGTTTGGGGAGCCTTTCCACCCTCGGGCACCCTCGGGCCTCTGCTTCTCTGCCTTCAGACCTCGCTGGGCTGCCTGCTCCCTTCCACTCTGCTATCTCTGCCACAGCTCCAAGGACTCATTAGTCACCCTGTTTCTACACAAATTAGCACGTCCACAACCCAGCTGGGATAAGGAGCTGGCAGACTTGCCGGCAAACCCTTGGACCACCTCCCATCACATATCCCCACTACCAGGAGACCCTGGAAGACGGTCCAGCTCTGTGCTGGTTCCATGCTCTGGGATTCCCTGGCCAGTCTTTCACACTGCTTTCTTAACAACCTACGCATGAATAAGGAATTGGCTGTTTTGCACCCTAAATTCACTTGGGACCACTCCAAACCCTATACCCCCAGATCAGGAGAGTGTCTCCTTTAAGGTTCTTGAGCTCTGATCTCCCTCCAGAGCGTAAGTTCATGTTCTGGTGACGCAATTTCCATTGTCCAGAAGCTGCTGTGAAGATCTTGAGATCAAAACAACCAAATCAAAGAGTCCAGCGTGTGATTTCCTCAGCAACGCACGGAAATGGGGGTTTGTATCCCAAAAGCAATGGTGGAGTCTTTCTCTCCAAATCATTACAGTATTTCCCAAGATATAGGAGGCGAATCTTGGAGGCAGCTCTCTTGCTTGTTTAGCCTTCGTGATCCTGCAACGGATCAGGGCAGGAATGTCACCCCAAGTCAGGAGGGGTCTGGAACCTCCAGGAAACTCCTGCCTGACACCTTAATAGAAATCTGTCTCCAGGAATCGTGTCAGAGTTGACCTCTGGGAACAGAGAGATGCTCTTTTCCCCTTCTCATCACACCAGAACTAGGGGACGTCCACTCACATTGAATGTTGGGAGGGTTAGGATGGACAAGAGAAAATATTTCTTGACCCAGAGTGTCATTGGTCTGTGGGACTCCCTGCCACAGGATGTGGTGATGGCATCTGGCCTCAGTGCCTTTCAGAAGGGATTGGACAAAATCCTAGAGGAAAGGGCCATCACAGGTTACAAGACATGATGATTATATGCAACTTTCTTCTTTTAGATGCCAGATGCGGGGGGAGCACCTGGACGCGGGTGTCTTGTGAGCCCCCTGAAGAGGCATCTGGTGGGCTGCTGTGAGATGCAGGAAGCTGGGCTAGGTGGGCCTTTGGCCTGATCTAGTGGAGGCTCTTCTGATATTCTGATGACATGCTTGGTGGAGTCACCTGCTTCTAACAGGCCCACCCTATATGCTTCGCCTGGACAAAGAGGGAGGGCACAACCAACGTGCCCCCCTAGTCTTGGAGGTGACTGGCCAGATGGACTTGAGGATGCACAGGGGCCTCCCAGCGCCAAGGCTGATTGATGCTGTCAAATCCAGGCAGCTTGGATGACAGCCAGGCTCGCATGGAGATCATAGAAATGAGGGGACAGGACAGACCACGGGGGGGGGGGGGCGCCTTGGGCGGGAGTGAATTACAGGAAAAGAGCCCCAAGCAGGGCAAAGCCAGAGCTGGCCGGAGGGGGCTTACTGCGGCACAACCAGTGAGGGCTGGTGGGAAAACTCCCCTCCAGTGAAGTTCTTTTTGTAGAAGGAGATCCAGAGTGTGGAGCCTTCACACACGAGGTGTCGGGTATTGAGAGTGAGCTGGCCTTTTAATGGGAAGAGCTTCACAGGATGGTTTCCAATCTGAAGAGATTAAACATCATTGTAAAAAGGTAAATGAGGTCATCCCTCCAAGAGCAGAGACCGGTGATAAAGGAGCCATAAAGCAGCAGCCCTTTGCCCGGATTGTGCCGGAGCATGAATGGAGCACAGCCCTCCCAATCCTGGCCAGGGGGCATCACACCTGCGCATGCGAGGAAGCAGGCCCCTGCTGATGGCGGGGACGGGGCTGTGGGTTTCAGGAACGAATCCTTGGTGTGAAAGAGAGAACAGTGTGCATGTGAGAGACACACTTGGGCACAGTTTTTGGGTGTAGGTGTAGAAGGTGTAGAAAGTGGGGTGCTCCAAAGGTTCTTTGGGGGATCCAACCCCCACTTCTTTATGCATGCACACACAGGCACACTGGCTTGGAGGCATCATGTGTCCATACAACAGCTACACATTGGGCCAGGCGGAACAGAGTCCTAGACTAGAGCATCTTGCACATGATCGAGCCCTGGACGCTCAGGGGGAATGTTCTCTGGGTGGTGCTAGGTTTGTTCCAGGAAGAAGCCCCCATTCATTGTTTCAAAGGGTGTCCTGAAGCTACCACACGTGGAAGCTCCTATCACAAAAGCCAGCTTTGGACCAGAAGAAGTGCTGAGCACTTTGCATGGTGGGCCAGGGCAGAAGGAGACGTGCCCGATTCACTTCCTTCCTCCGCTGCTTCTGCAGCTTGTTCCAGCTTATGCAAGAAGCTGGAAAGAAGCCACTTTCTCTGGCCTTGTGGAGGCCCCATCTCTCCCCCCCCCCCCATACACACAGTCCTGTTCAGGAGAATGGCCTGCTTCCTCCTCGTCTGGAGGGCCCAGGAGTGGTGTCCCAGGAGCTGCCCGTCACTCACCTCGATGTCCCCATGCCCAGAGTTCCGATCACACCAGAACTTCTGCTTCTTCCCCAGTCTGGACTGGGGGGGCTGCCCTGCTTCATGGAGCTTGGTCTGCTCCCACCAGATGAGTCACAAGGAGAAGGTTCCTTCCCAAGCTGGATACTAGAGGAAGTCGCCAGCCCTGTGCTGATCCCTCACCATCTTAACCCCTGGTCTGCTGGCCACGGCTTCAGTCCAACCCTGCTTCAACAGCAGCCCAGGACAACAGCACCCAGATATCTAGGCCAGAGGGCCAAAGCTGTGCCCGCGGAGGAGCTCCCTCGTGGCACATGGTGGCTCTCGGGCAGGAGAGCCCCACCGTGCCAGAGCTGCTCTGCCCCCAGCCAGCGTCCTGCACGCTCACTAAGCCTCCCCCCCCCAGCTGCCTGGCCTCACATCTGGAAACATTTGTGGGCGGCTGTTCTCATCTAGAGGGAACACCAGGGGTGGGCTGGAAGAAGAGGTCCCCTCATCTGGTGGCGGGCGGGGGGAGCATGCCTGGGCCTGAGAACCTTTGCTGTAGCTGGACTGGAACTCACTGCCCGGAGAAGTCTTTGACCCCCAAGGCTGGTGTTGACTGATGGTGCTGGAGACTGTCCAGGACTCACACTGTCCCTCATCTTGCGTGACTGCTAGAAATGGTTGATGTTGCAGCTGGAAACACAGAGGGACAGAAATGAAGGGCCATCCTGGAAAGAACTGGAGCCTTGGCCCTCAGGAAGGCCCTGCTCTGCCAAGGATTTGAGATGCAGCCATGAGCTGATGTCTCTCTCTCTCTCTCTCTCTCTCTCTCAGCCTCAGTTTCCCATCTGTAAAGTGGGAACCACATGGCCTCAATCATATGTTATCCCAATGAAACAGGAGGTAGAGCTCTTTGCAAATCCAAATCAATGCGATGCGGTTGCTCCTGGAGCAAGGGCTGCAGTGCACAAGAGGGTGAAAATGCTCCCTGCACAAGTCAGCGGCACCAGCAGAGCTTCCTTGACCCTCGGCAGGCCAACCCCCCTCCCCGCACATGTGTTCCTTAGCAAAACACAAGAGTATGGCAGGCAGGTGGGCAATTCCTCTCTGCTCATGGCCACTTGGCTACAAGGGCTGTGCCGATGGTGGGGGGAGGCAGTTCCAAGGGGTCTCTTCCTTCCCACCCCATCAGGCCATGAGCCACAGCCAGGATGAGCCCATGGAAGGAGCCTCGTTGCCTGCCGAGCCGAGAGCCAGAGCCTCTGTCTTTGCTCAGCTGCCCAACTTGGCATAAATCCTCCTCCGTGGATTCAGACCAGCGCATGCCAAACATCCAGAATGCTTCCCGGACACAGGCAGGTCAGGAATTCTCCTCCAGGACCAGCACCTTTGATTTGGGGGCAGGGAGGATACCGCTCCTCCCCAGGCACCCACACTTCCAAACAGCACCAGAGCCTTCCCGCAGTATCCTGTGGGTGCATCACCTGGCCTGCTGCCGCCAAACGGCACTTACTTGGCTTGGAGTTGAGGCCAGGTGGTTGAGGGTCCCTGTGCCCAGTCGCAAGCTGGAGGTTTGCCCAGCACCTCCACTGCCAGACCACCCAGGCCCTTCTTCTCTCCACCCCAGACGCACCTGGCTGTGAGCCAGACTGAGGTCCCCCCAAAAGTCCCTTCCCCCAGCAGGCAAGGTGTTGACACACAGACCAGGGCTGGGAGGGGGTTCTGAAGCTGGGGCGGACTGGATCAGGCCAGCTCCCCAAGCCCTCCCTGTTCAGAAGCTTTCCCTGTTCTCCTGGCTGGCTCTTAGCTCCAGTGTGCAGAGAGGGGAGCCCCTCTGCCTGCCCTGCATCCCCACAAGAGCTGGAACTGACAAGGGAGGCAGTGCTGGCCGATGAGGCAGTTCTTGGGCCCCGGGCTGGATGGTGCTGAGAACCAAGCAGGAGGAGGAGAGAGAAGGGAAGTGAGCCAGGCAGGGAAGGCAGCACCTGCCGACCCAGAGTCCAGAAGAGAGCTGAGGGGCCACTTCCCCTGCAGCCCCCCAGGGCTGTCTGCACAACACCACTCCTGTGCCCAGTGGAAAGGGGCAGGTGGCTTGGGGGGGGCAAGGAACCCCTCTGTTCCGACATCAAGAGGCCCAACCCAGCACAGCAACACCAAGCCCTGAGGTCTGCTTCCATCTAGGGGACCTGATGAAGCCCGGGACCTGCCTTTCTGGGTCCCAGCCCAACCTTGACAAAGTATCCCCCAGCTGAGGTGGTGCCTGCGGCTGTTACTGACTGGGGGGGTCCATCCAACATTGGTGTGCCCTGCACACTTCTGCTGCCAGTGTTGGGATGCTTACTCTTTGGCCTCGTGTCCTGGGACACATGTCCTCCATTTTTCTTGGATGTCCTACATTTTGTGGTGCAGATGTTACGGCAAGGGGACCCTCTGACAGTCTAGGTCATGCTGACACCACAGTCGTGCGATGCTGCTCTTGGGACACGGCTCCATCGAGCACAGGCTGTTGGGTGTTTATGTGTATGCTGGGTGTTGCTCGGAAGGGCAGGGCAGGCCTGGCCTTTGGTCCTCCTTCTTCCAGCACCTGCATGTTGTCCGCACGCCATGGCAGGGCAGACTTAGGAGTAACAGGAATCAGCACAGCGTCCAAGCAGGTTCCCTGAGCAGCCAAGATATCTAGCGGGGCAGCAATCAGAGATTTGGATCCTCTAGCAACTCACTAAGGAGAGCAACTGGCAGCACCTGGCGCAGGGCAGAGGCTTTGCCTCCATCGTGGACACACACCCTTCCTGGAGAGCAACAAGCAACCCCATAAAAGGGAGCAAAGTGTGTGCCAGGAAGGCTTTGCAGGGGAAGCACCGGCCTGGCCCAGCTTTGCTTCCTGCAGCTCTCGGTGGGTACAGTGGCAGCTGAGAAGGTCAAGGGTTGCCCAGACTGAACCAAGGCCAGCTGTCAAGCTCCCAAGTTTCACCCCTCTCAGTGCTGTCATCTCAAGCGTCAGGAAAAGTCCCATAGTTGGGGGAGAGCCTGAGCAATGCCTGCAAGAAGAGCCTCCTTGCCCAACTTTCCCACCTGCACACATGGGCCAGGGAGGGGTCTGCCACGGGCCAGAACTGCTCTAGGCCGTTCTCTAAAGACCCCCCAACAGGCTGCCCTGACCAGAGGCTCACAGACAGAGAAACGAGGGGAAGGGGGTGACAAGAGTCACGGCAAGTGCCAAGACAGCAATGCTGGGCCACCTCAGCAATCCAGCTTTGCCCACCCACACGGGGTACGTGCTTCACACACAGCACCTCATTGGGAGGAACAAGCCAGAAATCCGCAGGCAATGGATTTCCACTCAGGGCATCCATGTTCCACTGCCCTTTAATCTCCAGGTGGACAAGCAGGCCAGGTTCAGAAACGGAGGCTGCAATCCTATCCTCCAGTTAGGCCGGTCTGAGCCCCAGCCTAGGTCCTGTGCTGATCTGGGGTTTCATAAAAGTGCCACCAGACACTTCTGCCCCACGCCTGGGAGGGATTCTGTCCAAGACACGGACATACACTGACATCTCCACACCAAAACGGAAAGATATGCCTGGTGAGTTAGGCCAGCCTAAATTCTGCCTGGGTTAAGACCTGCTTGGGCTGCCTGTCCATCGGGAACATGGCTTCACATTTATGGGTTTGCATTCAGGGTCCGCACTGCCACTGCCCCGGCTGTTGTTGACTCAGAGGAGGAACACGGCCGGGAAGTTGCTCTGCTGGATCAGCAGCTTCTCCCTACACTTCAAGATAAAAGGTTCATCAAGAGAGTTCATTTTTCTGATTAAGCTGATTATCACCACAGGATTGCTTTATGGTCTCTCTCAGGGTCATGGATCAGTGCAGTTCGCAGCAGGACAGACACCTTCGGCACAAAGAAGGGAGGCATCGGCTGTGCCAAGATGGCCACCAAACTGCTGTGCGGGAAACTGCCTTGGCTGCCTGGGTGCTCCAGCTCCCGGTTGAGACTCTCATCCCGGTCCATTCAGCACACTGCAACTGGCAAATGGGGATCTCCGGCACTGGCAAGGAGAGAAGGGCAGGACGGGGCAGGCAAGAACATCGTCCGGGGGAGCCTGTTGTGAGCCCAGCGTCCTCCTCCCAGTGGCCGTCCTGCCTGCCATCCAAATAAGCGCACTGCATTGTTCAGAACCAGTTTACTGGAACCAGCTCCAAAGAAAACAGGTGAGCCGAAGGGCAGCCCAAGAGGGTCAGGGTGACCAGAGAGCATGGAGGACAGAGTGCCTGCCTCCAAGAGGGAATGGAGGCAGGTGCCGCTCAACACAGAAGGGCTTAAAGAGCAGCACCTGCCTCCATTCCCTCTTGGAGGCAGGCACTCTGTCCTCCATTCCGGATGGTTACCCTGGAGGGGGTCAGTGAGAGAGACGGCAGAGAATGTCACACATGCAGGGCTCACTCCCGAAAAGCGGGCGGCAGCAGGCAGGCGTTTGCCGCAGACTGTTCTGGCCCTTGGAAGATGCCTCTGGCTGGCAGGCAGCCAAGGGGATCGGCAGGTCCTGCTTCTGCAAAATGCTGCCCAGGCAGACAGTGCCCTGGGCATCTCCCAGAAACAGACCCCGCAGGGTTGCTGGCCAGATTCCAAACAGCTGGGCCACCCCCTGCTGGTCCTAGGAGAAAGTGCAGGGCTGTCCACGGCTCCGGGCTTGCTGGGTGCCAGATTCCACCCCAGTCGGTCCCCGTGACTCTCCATCACAAGTGCAACCTGTGGATATCTATTCCGTGTGCAGGGACCAAGTGCAGTGGCCGGTGGCAGAACTCAGAAAGAGGGAGCAGGAGAGATGATTGTTGAGGGGATCACCAACCCTTGGGGGGATCAGTGATAAGCAGGCAAGGCCACATGCCCAGTCCCTGCACGACAAGGCCCCAGGCAGAAGGGAAGAGGAGGAGGAAGCAGGTGGGCAGGAAGGAAAAGCGGGCAGCTGAGGGGAAGGAGGACACAAGGAAACTGGGGGGGGGGCCTACCCAGGGCACCAGGGATCAAAAGACGGTGCGGGACGCTAAAAGCTGGTGAAGAGCACAGCAAGAGTTCTGAAGGATGCCTGTCGAGGAGGAAAAGTGTGCTCCCCATGCCAGCCATTTGGCTGGGCAAGACAGGAGGTATGCATCAGCTTGTCAAGGAGCAAGAACTGCGGCGGCAGCTTGAAGTGCTGCAGAGGCTAAGGGCCTCCTGTGCCAAGGGAGGGCACAGTCCCACTGCTAAGGTGGCAGCAAAGGAATGGGGACGCAGAATCAAGGGGGAGGATTCTGTGCCAGGCAAGGCAGCCAAGGCCACATTCTCAGGGAATGAGAAGGTGCAAGGCAAGGTGCCTCGTGAGTGACATTCCGAAAGGGTCTGCACCAGTGCGCGGGCACCTTCTCACACGTGGTGTCACGAATACTTCGGAGTGCCATTCCTGAGTGCTCTGCAGTGACGGTCACAGTCACACATCATTGCTGAATCTCTGGGGTGCCAAGCTCCGAGCTGTGGAGCTGCACAGCTTAAGGGGAATGCAGGCTGCCCTGTGGCACCCTGTGTGCTTAAAGATGCTGGAGCCAGGACTTCTCAACAGGACTTGGGAAGGACAGCAGGGGGGACAGTTGTAGGGCTGGCAGGGAGAGGGAGAGGCCAGTGCTCTTCCTGGGTGCCCGCTGGCCCAGTGGTCTTTGGGAGCCCTGGGGATAGCAGCAGTGGTGGGCACCAGCAGGTTCGCACCTCCTCTATAGAACCGGTTCTTAACAAGAGATCGGACATTTAAAGTTTAAAAATAGCCATTTAAAAGTGGCTGCCAGATGGACAGAGAACCGGTTCCTAATTTCTTTGAAGCCCATCACTGGATAGCAGTGCTTAGCATGGCTTCAGCAGGTCCGTGAACAAGAGCGCCTTGGCACAGCCACAAACAAAGCCCGGGAGGGGACAGTTGTGACCCTGCTTTTTCCACCCCAGGCGGGAGTGCAGGGGGGCAATGTGCCGCCAGGCCCTCTTTTCAGCCTAGATCACTCATCTGGGGGGAAGCTCAGCGTCTCTGTTGTTTTGTGCCCAGCTGAAGGAGCAGCCAGTTTGGCAGCATCTCCTCCGTGGATTGTAGTCACAGAGCTGGAGAGGGCAACTGGGGACCTACTTTGGTGGCATAACTGCAAGCCAGGAAGCTCCTAAGACGTGGCACTGGTGGGGGAGGGGTGGTGAGCCCTGCTGGGCCATCAAGGGGCTTGGGGCTCTGCCCCAGCAATGGAAGCCAGGCAAAGCTTGTCCCAGGCCCACCTCTCGTGTGGGGCGGTGATTCCTCTGACAAATCCAAAGTGGGCTTTTCTTGATGCCCAGGGACTCGAAACCCATCGATGCCTTGAGATTGAGCAGGGTTGGGCCTCCTGGCATGGACCGGCACAAACATGTCAGCACTAAGCACCGAGAAGAAGGCCATGGGGCAGCCACACTGATTCTCCCCTTCCCCTGGCCCATGGACCACCGACACCTGGCTTACCTGAAGGGTGCCCACAACACAGCCCTGGCAGAGGGACAGCTCTTGGGGTGTATTTCCGTTCCTTCACTGAGCAAACGGCTGCATGTCGCGATGCAAGTGGGGGTGTCGCACCACAGCTGAAATCTGGAGCGATTGCAAGTTGCTGCCTGTCGTCAGACTGGCTGAGCTGGTTCTGGGTTGGACGGGCACAGGAGGCAGATGGGCCAAAGTGGTATCAGATCTAAGCAAGATCGACACCTGAACCCAGATTTCCTCCTTCCACCTGTCCTGACGGGAAAGGGAGGATGAGGCTAAGCTCTTCTCGGCAGGGCACACCCAGAGAGCTCCCACCCAGCCCCCCCCCCCCCCAGTGCAAGGGTAATGAGTGGCTCCAACTTCCTGGGTGCCCTCAAGCCTCCCGGGGAGCAGGCCAGGCAAAGGTCCTACTTGCACAGGGTGAACAGATGACCTTTTTCCAGGACATGACCTGGATTTTAGCTTTGTGACCTGGAAATAAAACTCCCAAGTCCTCCTTTTCCTTGTGAGTTGCACGAAGCCTTCTTGTAATCAGTGAATTATATGGAATAGTCTGAATTTTAAGAATAAGTAATAGAGGGGTGTCTCGTAAGAACATAATTCGTTCAGGAAGCATGTTTGTCTTACAAAGTGTTTTTCTTACAAAGCATTTGTTTTACAAGGTACCACAGTATAGCAGGCATCCATAAGTCTTAAGAGACTACGGTGTCGTGCTCGGCGCTGCATACACTGCATGCGAAGCACAAAGGCCTGGGGTAGATTGATATGTATTGGCTCTGCCTTTCCATTGGACCACTGAAGAGTGTTTAAACTAACCACACGAAAGCAATATTATGGGAGTTTTCGCTTTTATTTTGTTCTGTCCAACATTTTGGGGGGGGGGATGACCTTATCCTCTTTGGTGGTGATGCCACGTGGTCACCCTGCACTAGCAAAACCATTGGAGTGAGTAGTGGGAAAAGCGGGAGACTCAGACTAGCCGCAGAGCGGCCTCCAGTCCAGTTCAGGGAAGCATCTCCAGCCAGGACTGAACTGGGCAGAACTGGCAAGACTTCTCCCTGCTTGAGGCCCTGCCAGTCAGAGCAGACAACGCTGGGCAGGCAGGGTGTCCCAAGACCCTGGCCAGTTGCTGGTGGACTTCCAGACTCAGGCTCAGCATGACTCCCACTGATCAGTCCTCTCGCCTGCAGGGGAACATCCGACTGACCCCTCCCTGGCTCCAGCTTCCACTGCTAAGCGCACCACCCAGCTTGCCTTCGCTGTTGGCCAAGTTATACCTCATAACCAAAACAAGACAAGCCCCCCAATGTAGGACACCCCCCAAAAATGTAGGACATGGAAAAAGCTAAAAACACTCAAGTATTTTGCTTCCATGTGCTTAATTTAAAACTATTGTATATTGCATACAATCTATTTATTGTATATCTAAATACAATAACAATGAAAAGTCACTGACTGACTCATCAACACCCAGCCAAAACTGCTGGGCCTAGAAGCGTGAAATTTGGGGAGGGTGTTCCTTCCATGACGGAGGCACCCACTAAGAATCGGTTTTCAAAAATTCCAATCAGAAGGGGGTGGAATGGGGAGCAATGCATTTTCCTCCCTATACTTTGCATTGGAGAATTGATGACTCATCAACGTTCCACCCCAACCCCCCCGGACCTGGAAGCATGAAATTCGGGGAGGGAGTTGCTTCTGTGACATGAACACTCACCAAGAACCCATGTGGAGGAATTTAACCCTTAAGGGCAGTGGTGGGCTCCAGCAGGTTCGCACCTACTCTCTAGAACCAGTTGTTAATGAGAGAGAGGACATATAAAGTTTAAAAACAGCCATTTAAAAGTGGCTGCCAGATGGGCAGAGAACCCGTTGTTCATTTCTTTGAAACTCACCGGTTTCCCCATTCCTGTGGTGGTGTGGGGAGGATGGTGCGTTCTTGTGCACAGGCCTAACACCCCAAGGAGTGGTGCAGAAGTGCCTGATGGCATTTTTGTGACACCTCCGGGCCAGCATGGGACTTTTGCCAGCCTAACAAGGGGTTAGGATCCAGCCTCACTGACTCACTGATGCTGCAGTTCTAACATGCTATTTAACATCTACATGAAGCCACTGGGAGAGGCCATCCAGAGGTTTGGAGTGAGGTGTCATCAGTACGCCGATGACACCCAGCTCTATCTCTCCTTTCCTCCCGAGTCCAAGGAGGCGGTTGAAGTCCTGAATGGTTGTCTGGAGGCAGTGGGGGACTGGATGAGGGTGAACAAGCTGAGATTAAATCCTGATAAGACAGAGGTTCTCCTGGTCTGGAAGTCCTCGACTCGGGAATATCATCCCGTTCTGGATGGGGTTGCACTCCCTCTGAAGGAGCAGGTTCGCAGCTTGGGGGTTCTCCTGGACTCGCAGCTGCTCTGGAGTCCCAGGTGGCGGCTGTGGCCAGGGGAGCCTTTGCTCAGCTTCGGCTGATCCGCCAGCTGCAACCATACCTGAGTCGCTCAGATCTGGCCACCAATTAGCTGTGCGCACATGCGCAATTATTTGTTCTGATTATTTCAGTAGCGGATAGCTGCGTCTAACTGCTACTGATGCAAACGAGCCCCCAGTGTCCCCCAGTGCCCCCAATCACCCTCCCACACCCCCAGGACTCCACAGACCCCAGGAAAGTAAAAAATTGAAAAAATGTAGGACAAAATGTAGGATGTCCAAAATGTAGGATTGTTTTTTTTAAGTGACTAGGTCAGGAATTTCAAGTTTCGGACCTGGTCACCCTATTATGGCCAAGAAACTAAAATATGTTTTGAATTATATCAAAAGTGAAAGTGACCCATATCTCGGCTTTACTCACAAGTATGCAACATGCCATAGTTCATTGGAAAGGGCAGACTGAGAGGAATCTAAGGACACCAGAATTGTCCTGATCCAATGAACGCAGCCCCCACAAATCACCCCAGAAGGAGGTCCCTGATAATTGCACTGGATGTGAACCAGTGCATTGAAACTGGATGTGAACTGCACAGCTGTGTTTACTGGCGAGTAAGCAGGCATGCCTTGGCTAGGGTGGAAGGCCAGTCCAGGGAAGTGCAAGGCTTCCAAAATGGTCCCCATCAGGGACATTACTAGGGCATGAGATAGGGGTGGCAGCCCTTGTGACCTCAATGGCTCAAACCATGGTTTGCAGAAATAATCCTATCGTCTTCTACACCTCTGAGTGTGTCGTTTACAGCAGAGCCCAGTGAAAGAAACCGCTTGGAGATAGCTTTGTTCTATTAAAATGTATGGCTAACAAACCAGTGGAGGCGGGGCAATGGCACATAACCACACCCACCATTCATATTGTTGCCCCACCCAATGTATGGGGGTGACGTGCTGGCCTCCCGCAACAGGTGAGGTGAATCCTAGTGGCACCCCTGCAGGTGAGTTATGACGGCCTAAATTGGTTAGGATTGCACCCTGAGTGACTCATCAACAGCAGCCCAACCGCCAGACCTAGAAGTGTGAAATTTGGGGAGGGTCTTCATTCTGTGATGTAGGCACCCACTTAGAACCCATTTTTAGAAATTCAAACTGGAAAGGGGGAAAGGGGTGCAATGTGTTTTTGTCCCTAAACATTGCAGAATCGCTGACTCAGCAATGACCTGGTTGTACTAAGTGCCCTGCGGTGCACAGTTCTTGGTGATGTCTGGTGGTGACATCCCACCATGCACAACATCCCCCATGTGCATCAGTCCTCCAAGAGCATCAACCCCCCCTGCGCAACATCCCCCCATGCACATCGTTTCCCATGTTCATCACCCATGCGCAGCAAACCCCCATCCGCAACAACCTCCCCATGCGCAGCATCCCCCTACTGCACTGGACACTGAGCGCTAAATTGGCTGGAGGCTGGTCAGTCTTCCATGTTAAGTATAGGACAAAAACACGTTGCTCCCATTTGCAGCCCCTGAAGGGTTAAATTTCTCCACATGGATTCTTGGTGGGTGTTCAGGTGACAAAAGGATCCCTCCCAGAATTCCATGCTTCTAGGTCTGGGGGTTGGGGCAGAGCATCCCTCAGTCCCCAATTCTTCAATACAAAGTATAGAGAGAAAACGTGTTGCGCCCAGTGGGGGGCTCCAGCAGGTTCGCACCTACGCTATCGAACCGGCTGTTAACGAGAGATCGGACATAGAAAGTTTAAAAATACCCATTTCAAAGTGGCTGCCAGATGGGCAGAGAACTGGCTGTTCATTTCTTTGAAACCCTTTTCAGCCCTTTCTGGTTGGAATTTCCAAAAACAGGTTCTTAGTGCACCCCTCGGTCACGGAAAGAACACCCTCCCCAAATGTCACGCTTCTAGGGCCGACGGTTTTGGCAGACATTGATGAGTCAGTCAGTCAGTCAATCAGTGACTTTTCTCTTTTATATAGAGAGAGAAGAGATAAACAATCCTCTTATTAATCTCCAGGCATAAGAACACCCTAGAACCAGCCGCTCTTTAGGAACTTCCTCTAGAGTAATTAATGATTCAAATTCATGGGTTCTTGATATCAAGGAGACTCCAAAGTACGCACAGATTTTAGAGAAAAAATACTGCCTTTATATGAAAATATACATGAAACATACTCTCCGGCACCTAACGTAAGATTCACAGCACAGCAGATTCACTGTGTGAATAAGAAATACTCAATGAAGTGAATCCTCAGCGTTGTAGATTTCCCTCTTCCTCACTCCAACAGAGGGGTCCTTTTCCTCCTCCTCCTCCCCGCTTGTCTTCTTCCCAAAGCTCTTCAAGAACTCCCCTGGCCACCCCTCCGCTGCAGCTGGAACTTCTTACTTCATTAAAGCAACTTAAGTTACTACCTCACAGATTTTGCCTTCTTTCGGTGACAGTGCCAGCTGCCTGGTGTTGCTTGATGCCCGATGGTGCCCACTGCCTGGTGGTGCCTGCCATTGACCGCCACTGCCCAGTGTCTGTTGATGCCCAGTGCCTGCCAGTGCCCACCAGTACCCATTGCCCACAGGTGCCTGGTGCACACTAGTGCTCAGCAGTGCTTGGAGCCCACAAATATTTTTGAAATTTGACTCCTGCAACACTAGCTGTATTCAGCTAGTTTATTACATTTAAACTGCAATCCTAAAGACACTTTCCTGGGAGTAAGGCAATGGGACTTCCTTTTGAGTAAGGCTTCTGCACTGGGAATGGGGCCCTCCTGCACCTGCCGGCAAGGCTTCTGCACCTGCAAGGCTGTGCCCAGGATGGTGGTAACTCCCTGCCTGTCTCTGCCTCCACCGGATTCAGCTTGGCTTCTGTTGCCAGCTCCCACCTTCTGCCGGGCTCACTGCAGCCGCTTCCTCCCCGGCTCCAAATGCCAGGGCTCCTCCAGGCCTCTCCGGCTCCCCTAGCAGAGAGCAGCGTCCCGGGGCAGGTCACAGCCTGGATGCCACTGGAATTTGGAATTCTGCTGATGCCAGTGGAACTTGATGTTCTTGAAGAACATCAGAAGAGCCTCCACTGGATCAGGCCCGGCCCACCTAGTCCAGCCTCTTGTATCTCACAGCGGCCCTCCAGATGCCTACTCAGGGAGCACATAAGACTCCTGAATCCAGGCGCCCCCTGCATTTGGAGATTGTCCATCTCTACAGACACCCCTCATGGCTTGTAGCCTGTGACGAGCCATTCCTCGAGGACTTCCCTTCTTAAAGTCATTGAAGTCAGGTTCCATCACCACATCCTGTGGCAGGGAGTTCCACAGACACGCTGGGTCAAGAAATATTTTCTTTTGACTGTCCTAACCCTCCCAACATTCAATTTTAGTGGATGTCATGTGTCCTTCGGTCTCACCCCCTGCGCATGAACAAAGCCATGGGTCCGGGTGCATTGAGCACAGGGGTTTCCAAACCTTGGCCCTGGGGCCAGATGCAGCCCTGGAAGAGCCCTGCTCTCCCCACCTTGGCTGCATACCCCTCCTCTCTGCCTATGAAAGTGCCTGTGAACTGGTTTGAAGGTCACCCTCTCTGCTGCGGAAAGTGTTTAGGAACTCCTTCTTGACCACGTCCAGAGTTTTTCTCAGCCAGCGGTGTTTCCAGTGTTGCTCAGGATATGCCCAACTGCTGGGAACGCCATTTCTACAGTCATCTTTGAGGCTCCTTCCGTCTACCTCCCTTTTTTGACTTCACAACAACCCTGTGAGTAGGTAATTGTTCTATGGGAAGCTCCTAGAACTCTTCTCTCCAAGGTGAAACCCTTCACACTGCAGTCATCACATCTGGTGTCACCTTCCGGCAGCAGTTTATGGATCTGCCAAGCTGTCAACAGCGACACCTTCTGGCTCCGATGACTCTTGATGGCTTGATCAGCTTGCAGTCTCCCATGCAGGAGCTGTCCCGGTCCCTCCCTGCTTAGCTATCTTGAGCAGCCCTGTACCCATTGCCCAGACCAGGCCTGCGGAATCAACTGCTTTGAATTCTTTCATTTGTCCAGAAGTCTTGTCCCTCACATGCTCATTGATGTCAATTGAGTCCAGTTTGACAGGCAAAGCCACTCTTCTTCCTCCAGCCCAGAAGCTGAGAGCCCCTCACCTGCCCCCGGCACTGGGGTGCTCTAGACTGACCGCCAGCAGCAGCAGCAGCAGCAGCAGCAGCAGCTCCTCTCCAGGCTGAGGAAGGGCCCGGAGGTGCTGCCAGGAGGTGACCCCCCTCCACCCCTGGCCCTGCACAGGGATGCAGCAGGCCCAGAGACAGGCCTCCAGTGCAGCCCCAGTGCTGGTGGTGGGTGGAAGGGGGGCTGCCACCTCCTTCAGACAAAGCTCCCCCCCCCCCCAGCAGGGTGACCGGGTGCCAGAACCCAAAAGAGGGGAGAAGCCCACAGAAATGGAGGACAGCCAAGAAAAATGGAGGGCAGGAGAAAAGAAAAGCTGAACACAGATTCCGACATTACTCCTCATCGTCTTTCAAACTGTGACATCGAATGCACCGATTCCAAGCAGGCTTCCCGCTTACAAGGAAAAGGAAGCTGTTTCTCCCAGGAGCCCAGGCTGGGATCCCGGACACGTCCCTGCAACGGAGGACACCCGGTCACCCTGCAGCCTGGCCTCGCCCTGAGTCCGGGCCCGTCCGGCGCAGGGCGGAGAGGGCTGCCCCGGTGGGTCCTCCGGGAGAAGGAGGTGGCGGGGACAGCAGGACGACCCACGAGTGGGCGAGACTCCCGTGGCCGGTGGCGAAGGAGGGCCCGGGGCAGGCTGGCAGCAGCCAGGTGGGCAGAGGAGCTCCGTGGGGAGCAGCGCCGGGGGGGGGGCGGTGCAGGGGGCGGCGGGGCGGTCCAGCCAGGCTTCCGCTGCTCCGGAGGAGGGCCACGCGATGCCCTGCCAGCCGGGCTTCCTGGCCTCGGAGGGCGCGGGGTGCTGTCGGGGCGGCTGCCAGTCCCAGCTCGGGGGCGGGGAGTGGGGGCAGAGGGGGCTGCGGGCCTCCCTCGCAGGGGCGTCAGCGGGGCAGGGAAGGGGGAGGAGGGGCGGGCCGGGCCGGCAGGCGGAGGAAGCGCGAACAAAGGCCGCGGGAGGCTCTGCTCCGTCTCCGCCGCTCCCTCCTCCGCGCCTTCCTCTTCCTCCCTGTGCTGCGGGCGAGGAGGGGCTGTTTTGCATCCGCACGTCAGCTGGCCTCTCTCCCTCTTCCTGCCCGCCCGCCCGCCGTCCTTCCTGCTCCGCAGAGAGAGGGAGAGGAAGGGGAAGGGGTGCGGAGCCAGCCAGCCAGCGGCTGCGCCGGCGACGGGTGGAGCGGGCCCGGGGCTGCCCGGCCGCCCTCTCTGTCTCCCCGGGCGGCCGCCTCGCCGAGCCTCTTCGGGAGTCCAGCCGGGGTGAGTGCGCTGAGCGAGCGAGCGAGGGAGGGAGGGAGGGAGGGAGTGCGGGGCGAGCGCGCTTCCTTCCCGGTCCAGTCCCGCGGAAGCCCCGGGGGACGGCCGTCGGGGGGCAGCGACACCTGTTGCCCCGGTGGGCAAGCCCGGGAGGCGCCCTCTGCCGGCCGAGAGCGGGCTGGGCTGCTCCGCGCAGGACCCGCCAGCCGCCCTCGCTTTCGCCAGGCGTCCCCGGGCCAGCTCGTGGGTGCGGCCGCAGCCTCAGTCCGGGGGGCTTCCGCCTCTCGCTGCCGGAGCCGGGACTGCGCAGCCTCGCTCGGCTGTGCTCCGCTCCGCCCGCCGCCGGGAGCCGGCAGGGGCGAGGACCATCCCTCTCCGGCGAGCCTGACCTCGGGAGGGCCTGGCCGGCCTCCGCCCCGCCCTTCTTGGGGCCCCGAGTCCCGCCGCCGTCGGGGGAGATGCTGCGGACGGGCAAACACCGACCTGGGGCTAGCCATCCCGAAAGTCTCGGAGCGGCTCCTTGGTCGAGGGCGTCCCGTGCAGCGGAGGCTGCGGCCGGAAACCTCCTTCTGGAGCGCCGAGGACCCTCCCCCCGAAGTCCGGGCAGCGCAGCCCCCACCCCGCCTGCCCAGTCCGCGGCCACCTGTGGCTGCTGCAGGGGGCGGCCGGAGCCCAGCGCAGGACAGGGCGGGGGAGCCGGCTCCAGGGCAGTCCCTCGCTTTGCCCGCAGAGGCCGCCCAGCTCGGAGGAGGGCAGGTCAGCGGCCGGGAGAAGGAGGGCAGCGCCCTGCCTGGGGACTCTGGGGAGCCGCGAAGGAGCCACCGTGTGCCGCCCTGTGGGTGGGTGGGTGGGTGAGGGGAGACCGGTGGGGACCGGCTGCGCCAACTGAAGGGCTGCCTTGGCAGGTCCAAGGCTTCTGTCTCTCTCTGGGCCGGCAGATGGAGAAGGCTGACAGCCGAGGAGGCCCTGCCTGGAGGGAAGAGCCTGGGAATGCCCTGTGTCAGGAGTGGGGGGATGCTTGGGGCACCTCCCCGAGTGGGCTGCCAGGCTGGCTGCAGTGACCGGGGCGGCTCTTGACCAGCCTGGGAAAGGGCCCCGTGGGGTGTCTTCAGTAAAGCACTCTCAAAGCCCTCCAAGCGAGGGGGGACCCTTGCACAGGCAGGCCGGGCGCCAAGATCAGCTGCAGCCTGGCAGGACAAAGTAGAAGGGAGGCCTGTTGTGTTGGAGTTCTCCGTGTCCTGCAGGGAGACCAGGCTTTCCAGGAGATGCCCCCACAGCTGATCACACCCCTGGCTTCCCTGTCCTGGCAGCAGGGGCTTTCCTGGGCTCTCCTCCCTGCCCCTCGCTCTAGTGCCAGGACAGGGAAGCCAGGAGTGTGGCCTGATCAGCTGTTGGGGGCATCTTTTGGAGACCTTGAGGTTGCAGACACTGCCTTCTTTGTACTCCTGAGTCCCAGCAGTGAAATTGCTGGAGGGAGGACAGAGAGCAGGAGCAGGAGGAAGGAAGGAAGGAGGCCTTTGTTCAGGACGCTGCTACTGCTGCTTCCTCTGCTGTCCTGCCTTTTCTCTCTGGCTCCCCTCAGATCTTGGACCACCTCTTCTTTTTCTAACTTGCCCACTTTCTGCCACTGGCTTTCCCCCATCCTCATCAGCCCCCCCCCCCCTCCGCACACCCATTCTCTTTTCTAACAATGTCTCCTGCAGCTACAGACCAGAGTTTTGGTGGAAATGTCATCCCTGACCAGCCATCCTGTGTGGTCCTCTTCTTAGAGACGTGAGCTCTGGGGGGAGAGCAAGAGGATGAGAGCAAGAGGCAAAAACGGTTTGGCCAGAAATAATGTCCACAAGGACACGCTGGGCATCTTTGGGCTGCTTGCTCTTTGAGGGGCTCCGTGTCCTGGTGCTTAGGTGAAACGTGGGAACAGGAGGCATGAGGGTGATGGATTGAGCCTCCTCCTTGGAGGGGATACCTGCTTTTTCCTCTCACAAAGAATTTACCAGGAGCTTCCTTAGAGGAGGTCAGGAACATGGAAGGAGTGTTTGCCTCCATCACTTGATAGTCAGAAATATGTTGGCCTTTGCCTTGATTCTGGACCGTGGATGAAATTCTTCTACTCCCTTCACAGAACTTTCAGAGCCAGTTGCTGTCTAAATGCACACCTTTTATGGTCCTGATTCTGTAGCTTCATTGGGTTGCCCACGATCTAGGTGGGGAGGAGACAAAAATTCTTCCTTCCTCTCTCCACTGCAGGATTTTGTGTCAGCCTCAGGCATCAACCCTCTCAAAAAACCCTAAACTTGTTCCTTCTTTTTCAAAGATGGCATCCCTTGCAAGAGTCCAGCAATTTGTTATGATGACTTCCTTCTTTCTCCTGCAGTGCTGGCTCTGCAAGCGCAGGCTGTCTGTCCTTCAACATGTTCTAGAAATGTTAGGGTAGCAGCAGCGGACGGGATGGTCTGGGCTATGCACAAGTGTTTGGGAATTGCTTTCCCTGGTGCCAACTTTGCCATGCATCAGTCTCGAAAGACTATGGTATCGTGCTCGATGCTGTATGCGAAGCACGAAGGCCTGAGTAGACTGATATGGAGGATAGGCTGTTACCCAAGCAGCAAATCCCCTCTCTCCACGCCACTGAAATAGTCCAATGGAATGGCAGAGCTGATACGATGAGTTTCAGCTGCATCGCAAAGCTGGGCTAAGGACAGGAGCTCACCCTGTCTTGTGGGGCCGACCCGTGTCTCGAACCCTGGCCTGCTGGTTAACAGGCAGAGCCTCCTTACTTTGTAAGATTTGAGATTTTTCTGGGCAGCTGCCTTCCAATGTTGTCTTCTTTCTTTCTCAGGTTTTCTGGCCATTTGGAAGGTTGTTTGGGCCTAACTTTTTGCCATCCGTGTTTGGTGGCATCCTCAGAGGCAAAAGGCAGAAGGAATAACAAACAGCCAAATGGGAACGGGTAGCGAGCTGCAGGGCAGGCATGATCTCAGATAGTCCCGGCTGCTTGTGGAGCTCAGGAGCAGCTCAGGAGCAGCTCATGGGGGTGGCTGTGTTCTCTCAAAGGGAAGTTTCTTCCTCTTGTTAGCTCCATGTTGCACTTTGCCACACCTGCTTTTTTCTTCCTGAAGTCCTGCCAGCAACTATTCAGAGTCACAGCTTCTTTCTTTCTTTCTTTCTGGTTGATTTATAAATTTCAGTTGCTTCTAGTTGGAGCCTCTGAGGGTAATGTACAGTAGGATTATTTTGCTGTCCATTCAGAAGAGCTGTTTCCTGGATCAGCAGTGACAACCTGAAACTTGTTTGCCTGCTGGCAGCCTGAGGACCGAGGAGAATGGTTGGTGAGTCTCCTCACCTTGGCAGGTTTCTTGTCTGCAGATGTTGGATCACAGGCGTTGTGCAGGTTTTTGTTAACTTAGATGTTTCTGGTGACCCCTTTTATCTTCCTGGCACATTTCTCTGTGAAATTTGAAAGTCAAAAGGATGCCTGGAAGCAAGACTTCTGGGGCCTTGCAGCCCATCCAGTATACCAGTTACTGAAGGCTTGGACTTGGGGAGCAACTCTTGCTCTCCAGGCTCCTGACTTGCAGTTGGCATCCTTGGACCTTTTGCTTATATTCAGCATAGCTGTGTTGGAAGCACATGGCCTCCCGAGTTCTCAGCTCAGTCTCTGCTGGCACAGGGATGCCCGTGGTAGGCCTGGCGTCATATGATGTGCTTCCTACTTGCTTCTCCCACTTCCTCAGAGAGCTCAGTTTTGCCTGGGAAAGCAAAGCAACAGCAAGGATCAGTTTTTGACAGAATGCCCCAGTTCAGAGTGGAACACCCCAGGTCATGTGCAGACACATTGTGGGTTACTTGCAATAGATTTTGCCGAGTAGTTTTGTTTGCTGAGGTTGAAGTTCTGCCTGAGCTCCATGAAGTGATCAACTGGGGATGCTGTTCCTTGCAAGCACACTCATGCTGGTCACCCCCAAATGAAAAGTCTGGTATGGGCTGCTCAGCTCCACTAGAGGAGGAAGCAGGCGCTTGTCAGTTGCAGGTGCCTGCCTTCCCGTTCCCGGACTGCATCCCTTCGTCTTTGTTGGCCTCCAGGCCTGACTTCATTGCACTTCTAGTGGGGCAGTGGACAAACATGCAGGAGAGAGTCTGCTTGGCATCTCCGCTCCTGCCTTGCTTGCTCCAGCAGTGAGGATGCTCAAACTGCATATCAGGAAATCTTGCAACAGACCAGTGGCTTTTGCTACCAGGGCTCCTTGGCACACTTGGAGCAGCAGTGCTGAGGATCAAGGATCTTGATGCCAGAGCTGGGGACATCCAGGCCCTCTTGCATTGTGCAGAGCTTTTCATGTTACTCCAGGACAAATGCAAAGTGGAGGAAGGTGTTGCTGTCCTCCCTGAGGAGTACAGTCAAAAAGAGGCTGGCGGCAGGAGCCACTGCTTGGCCTTTGGAGCATCTGATCCTCGCTGGCAACATGTCAGGCTCCTCCTCGGCCTCCAGCGATGGCCTGGGATATTACAGGAACATGTGTTTTAATAATGGCAGAAATGATAGCCGGAGCTTGTTGGAAAGAATGTTGTCTTCTGTAAGCCAGTTAACAACCTCTGACTTAAAAACAATAAAAGAATCCTTGGTTGTCTGAAAGGGTATTTGTATTCCATGTGTATTATATGGCGTTCCACTGTTCATGTTAGGGACCCTCACTCCAAAATGCCTTCAGCCCCTGCACTGCTGGGGTTCCTGGGCGGCCTGTCAACGCTGGGCCTTGTGCTGGGCTGGCTTTGCCTCCGGAGATCTGTGGGAGGTTCAGAGATTGCTGCTGTCTCTGGAGGCAGAACTCCTGCAGGGCTGTGGAGCTGCACCCGAGTTTCCTGCCATTAAGTATGTGGTGCTTTGTGGCTCTCTGCTGTCAAGAAGAGGCCAGGTTAAGAAGAAAGGTGGCCTGCAGAGTGGGCTTCTCGGCTCCAGCCCTTTGCCATTCACAGCCTCCCCCACCCCAAATCTGAGCTGTTCTGGTAATTCAAGGGTCATCATGAGGGCCAGGCAGAGCTGCCCTCTCTTCTTGTGGACAGGCCGCTTTTTGCTCAGAGACCCTAAACTCTGGCTTAAAACCCCTCTTACCCCCGTGCATGGGTGTGATTTTCTGAAATGAAAAGGCAGGCTTTGGTTTGGTCAGTTTTCTGCTGGGCTGAGAATTCAGGCTCCTCTCCCCCCCCCCCGCAAGAATGCCAAAAAGAAAGTGGGGTTTTGCTGGTGATGCTGAAGGCACAGCCTGTGCATCCCATTGGGGTCACTTTGTGTAGCTGTTCCTTTTCAAGCAGGCACTCTTCCCCCTTCTATTCAGGCAGGCGAGCCAGCGAGAAGCCTTCTTTCTTTTCAGAGCTTTTCCCTCTCCCTCTCTCCCCCCTCCTCTGTTTCTCATCCCTTTTCATTCTGTTTCTCTCCACCCCCTTGAGGCTCCAGGGTTTTTTCCCCCCCCTCTCTCCTTTTTTCTTTCCTCTATTCAGTTCCCTCTTTTCTTTTCCTGGTGGTTTCTTTTTGAATAGCTTTTCTATTTTAAGAGAGGGAACTGGGAGGAAGTGAAGTTGCTTCAGCCAGGAGGAACTTGAAAGAGTTCTCCATTCATCCCACAAAAGGTGGTGGATCTTATCTTTCTTCCAGCAGCAGCATCAGGGTCTCTTGGAAGGAAGCCTTCTCAGGCAGGACTGCTCCTCGCTCTGTCTTTCTCCTTCTGGGACGGGGTCTCTTTCCCCACAAAAAGCTCCCCAAACTGCCTGCAGTTTGAACGGCTCCATTAACGTGCTGAGGCGCTTGGAGCTTGGGGGGCAGATTAGAACGTGCAGAGGAGCAGCTGCTTTCCTGGAAGGATCTCCCCAGCGCTCCCGCCTGGCTCTGCAGCCCCCAACAGCCCTGCATTGGTTGAGCCGGAGCACTTCTGAAGGCACTTGCTGATGCGCCTCTTGTGCCTCTGCACCAAGAACGGTGCAAGCCAGGCATGTGCTGGTCGGCTGGCCCTTTCCACAGACGGCTAGGAGCGCACGTGTGCCCAGGCATGCCAAGTTCTGGCAGGAGGCCACGGATCCAGAACCATTTTTCAGCCTGCTGATGGAACGGATGCTTCTGTGCAGGCCTGTGAGAGCGGATCACACTTTACTCGGAGAAGCCCCTGAATCCTCCTCCTAAAGAGCAGCTCTGGTGTGCAGCGAGAGGGTGACACAGCAGAGGTCAGCGTGTGGGACTGCAGTGCTTCTCCTTGGCCCAGGCTTGTCGCCCTTCGGGTGCAGGGCCTCCATCCAACGCTGCCCCCGCCTGGCAGGGCTGGCTGGGCCGGGGTCTCCAGTGCCACTGCCAGCTTCAGTGTCTCTCTGCTCTAGGGGACCTTGGTCAAGAAACAGCGATGGGCTGAAGCGGAGATGCCGCCACGTGAAGGGGGGAGCCTGGAGGGCCAGTGCCAGGATCCAGTGGGGGGACTGGGGGCAGTGGGTCCCTCCCCAGCAAGGCCTGGGCTGGGCTTCGGGAAGGCCACGGAGGGCTGAAGCAGGTCTCCCCTCCCGGCTGGGCCACCCTGAGGGAGGCAAGGAGGGCCGATGCCCACCTGGTGCTGGGCCCAGAGCAGCCAAAGGCCAGGCTGGGGGGCCTGGAGGGGTCTCTGGGGGAGGGAAGGAGAGGGGGTGGGAATCTGGGGGGGCTGCAGGCCTGGGGGGGAGGGGGAGGGAGGGAGGGAGAGCAGCCCAGATGGAGGTTGCCAGGGAGACGGAAAGAATGAGCGAGCAAGAGAAGAAAGAGGAGAGAAGGGGGGGGAGGGGAGGGGGGGGAGGGGGAGCCTGCCCTGCAGCGGAGTCCACCGGCTCAGTGGGGCGGGAGGAGCCCAGAGGCGGGCAGGAGGGCGGGCAGGTGGGGCGGGGGTCGTGAGGGCCGGGCTGGGCCGCAGGGAGGTCGCCTCCCCTCCCAGGGCAGAGCTGCCCTCGCACGTCCCCTCCCCCCCCCCTCCCGGCGGGCCTGAGGCGCCAGGCAGGCAACGCGGGGAGGGCCAGGCCCAGCAGCCCCAGGGCGCCTCCCTCCCTCCCGACCCTGCCGCTTCCTCGGGGCGGCGCGCTTGGGGCAGGCGGAGGGAAGGAGGGAGGGGAGGGGCGCCGCTCTGGGGCCCCCGAGGGCAGCAGGCCGGGCCTGAGGGGGCGAGGCCTCAGTCGGTCAGGCCGCTGGCCTCGCTGGCCTCCACCCTTGAGGCTGCTGGGGTGAGGCCTGTGGGGGCCGGCCCTGTCCTGGAGAGGGTCCCCTGGCTGGCTGTGCGGCCTCAGGACAGGCCCTGTGCTGGGGCTGGGCTGGGCTGGGACCAGGCCGGGGCCTCCCCACTGACTGACTGACTGTCGCCTGCGCTTCTTCCCCACAGGGCTGGATGTGGAGCCATGGAGCGCTTCGCCGACTCGGGCACCCAGACAGAGGCGGTGGTGGTGCTGAGCCTGGCGCAGGCGGCCGTCCTGGGCCTGGTCTCTGACTCAGAGTTCTTTGGAGCCAGGCTCGGCCCCGGCAGCCTCTTCTCCGGCTTGGCCCCCCGAGAGGAGCTGCGGCCCCCGGAAGGAAGCCGCTCCCTGGAGCACCTGGGCCAAGGCCCCGCGGAGTCCCCCGAGGAGGACGGGCTGGAGGCGGAGGCACCCTTTGGCAAGCATGCCCGCAGGAGGAAGCGCCCCCCCGTGCGGCTGGTGCCCAAGGCCGAGCAGGAGGGAGGGGAGCAGGAGGAGGAGGCCTGCCAGGCACCCGCTTCCCAGGAGGACACGCCGGGGCACCCCTGTGGCTGTCCTGAGGCCCAGCTGGAGGAACCCGGCCACAAGCAGAGCGTCCAGAGCGGTGCCACCAGGATGATCGACCTCGGCGCCTTTCCCCGGAAACTGCGGCAGCTGCGGAGGCACACGCGGCAGGAGCGGGCCCTGTGCGAAGAAAGGCCCCCCAGCCCTACCCCGGCCAGTCCAGATAGAACTCGGGTAGAAAGCACCAAAGCCTTCCCCGGTGCCTGCGGCTACCAGCACAACAGCCCGCCCCCCAGCGAGATGCCGTGCTCCCCACCTCCGCAGAGTTTTGGGTGGCAGGAGCCTGGAGTCCTGGAGGTGGACGCCACAGGTGAGAACAGCAAGAAGGTGCAGCTGGACCGTCTGGACATCAATGTGCAGATTGATGACTCCTACCTGGTGGAGAAGCGCTGGCAGTGCCGGTTGTGTGAGAAGTCCTACACCTCCAAGTACAATCTGGTGACACACATTCTGGGTCACAACGGTGTCAAGCCCCATTCCTGCCCTCACTGCAGCAAGCTCTTCAAGCAGCCCAGCCACCTGCAGACACACCTGCTCACGCACCAGGGCACCCGGCCTCACAAGTGTGAGGTGTGTGAAAAGGCCTTCACACAGACCAGCCACCTCAAGCGCCACATGCTGCTGCACTCTGACGTCAAGCCCTACAGCTGCCGCTTTTGTGGCCGGGGCTTTGCCTACCCCAGTGAGTTGAAGGCACACGAGGGCAAACACCAGAGCGGGCGCTGCCATGTCTGTGTGGAGTGTGGCCTGGACTTCTCCACGCTGACCCAGCTCAAGCGGCACCTGGCCACGCACCAGGGCCCCACCCTCTACACCTGCCCGGAGTGCAGCAAAGGCTTCCCCTACCGCAGCCAACTGCAGAACCACTTGCTCAAGCACCAAAATGTCCGGCCCTTTGTTTGCTCTGAGTGCGGGATGGAGTTCAGCCAGATCCACCATCTGAAGCAGCACTCGCTGACCCACAAGGTATGCCCACGGGCGGGATGGGTTGGAGGCTCCAGAAGTCCTGACACCTGTGGGCTTGTTCTGTGCTGATATCAGCCACCCCCTGCTCACCCCAGCTGAACTGCTGCTACTCTGTTCAAGCTCGGCCTCTTTGGAGCTGGGTGGAGGGTGGGGGTCTCTACCCACCCCTTGGTCAGCACCGTTTGGGGTCTTTTCACAGTGCTGATGTCCAGTGGCTGCTTGTCGCTTTTAGGGGGTGAAGGAGTTCAAGTGTGAGGTTTGCGGGCGGGAGTTCACCCTGCAGGCCAACATGAAGCGGCACATGCTGATCCACACCAGTGTGCGTCCCTACCAGTGCCACATCTGCTTCAAGACCTTTGTGCAGAAGCAGACGCTCAAGACCCACATGATCGTGCATTCGCCTGTCAAGCCCTTCAAGTGCAAGGTACAACAACCACGTCTTGACAAGACCAGGCTATGGTGGCAGGGGCCCAAGAAGTCCAGCAGCAGGCAGAGGCTGAGGAGACCCAAAGCAAGGCTGGGGGGTCCTAAGGCATCTGCCCAATGCCTGGGATATGTTCCTAAAGGAGTCTCTCACATAGAGCCTGGCACCACCCATCCTTGATGCCCACCTGGCAGAAGTGGGCATAATGCAGGGGGAAGGCTGTCAAGGGAGAACGAAGGAGCAGAAGCCCAGAACCTATGACACCCTTAGTCCTTTTGTGCAGCCCCCAAACAGAGTGCCCAGTAGCCCTTTCGGGCACCACTCCCACTCCTGGTTTTCCCCCAGGCTATTTCCTGAAATGGTAGCGCCCTTTCTATAATATCCGGAAGCCAGAAACGCCCTGTGCCTGGCCCAGGACAGTTTGTCCCTCAGAGATTGGACAGGCCAAGGTCATTCTCCTTTGCCACACGTGCACCAGGCCCAGCTGCTGCCATCAGCCCACCGGCCTGCCTGAATCCTTCTGGGGCAGCAGTTGTTTGCAGGTGGTTTCTCTCCTCTCTTCTCCAGGTTTGTGGGAAATCCTTCAACCGCATGTACAACCTGCTGGGCCACATGCATCTCCACGCAGGGAGCAAACCTTTCAAGTGCCCTTATTGCTCCAGCAAGTTCAACCTGAAGGGCAATCTCAGCCGGCACATGAAGGTCAAGCATGGTGTGATGGATGTCGGCTTGGACAGTCAAGGTACCTGAGTGGGCGGGTTGGAGGTCTGCTCCTGTAGCAATGCTGTTCCACAACACCTTTGGCAGGTCCTCTCCAGCTGTACTGGCAGTGGAGGCTCCTGAGGATTAGGTCCTCACACACCCGCTTCTCCAGCACCCCTCCTCCTCCCTCCCACCAAAGGTGATGTCTTCAGCCATCTTGCTTTCTCCCCCCAGATCCCATGCTGGAGCTGACTGGTGGTGATTCCTCAGAGATGGAGGGGCAGCCGGAAATGGAGGACTATGAAGAGGAGAACGCATATGACTTTGGAGTTGTGGGGAATCCAGCTGCCCAGGCTGCTTTGACAGAGCAAGCCATGAAGGAGATGGCTTACTACAGTATGTTGTAGCTGTGGGCAGGACAGGCCCACTGCCAAGAACCTCTTGGGCCCTCTTTGAACCTGGAGAACCCATGGAAGGGCAGTGGTCACCACCACATGAGCTGCTGGGCCCCATGGTGGAGCTGGGCGAGTCTCTGTTCTGCTGGGCCCCACCAGAAAAGGAGCAGCCTTTGTCCTAGTCTACCTCCCACAGCACCTTGCAAAGGTGGTGCTTCAACCGCAGCCCCTCTCCTCTTCTGGAGCAGCCTCCCAGCTGTTCTGCACGACCCTAAGCCTGTGTTACAGGCGGCAAGGTCCTGCAGCGGCAGCTCTCCCTTACAAACTACCTCTGCCCACACCAAAAATAGTGATTCTGCTGTCCAGAGACCGGGAGGAACCATTTCCTGCAAGCAGCCAAGCCAGTCGCCTGCTGTACAGTCTGTGGCCCTGTTAAATTATTACGTCACTTCCACAGAGCGGCGGCCCTGTGTGTGCATAGATCTACTGTGTTTATTTTCCTGTTCTGAAGAAGTTCAGCAATAAAGGAATATTCTTTGGCAGAAAGACTAGGGGGCTCTTGCTGGAGCAGAGGTGCTGTGGGTGCGAGTGGGGGGAGATCTTCAAGGGTCACGGCAAAGGATGAGCTTGAGAAACGGGTGTCAGACTACATTTTAATAGCCCCCCCCCAGGAGGCCCAATCACAGTACAGGAATGACAGCACAAGCCCCTGCTTAGCCCTACCTGGTTAGGAAAGGAGGCCAGCAGTGGACCCTTCCCCCTCAATTAGCAGCCGCTGTGGATGGGGCACCACATCTTCTCCCCCCAGCCAGCTAAGAGGAAAACGGGCAACCAAAACCGTTCTCCTGGCGAGGGGTGAGCAGGCAGAATTGGGCTGTTTCCCTTTAAAACGAGGCCTCTGCCTCCTGCTGCCGCTGCCCACCTATTTGCCCAGAGCTCTGTCCAGATTGTTCTTGATGGCGTCCAGGAAGTCAGTGGTGTTCACATAGTGCTCGTTCAGCTTCACACTGGAAGGCCACAAAAGGGGGGAATTCACGCTTAACAGTGGGGCCTGGAGGGAAGAAGCAGCCTCCCGAGAAAAACAACCACTGGGGCCCGAACAGGCTGGCCCCCTCCTCCCCCTCCCCCAACCTGCTCTCGCTTACTTGCTCATCCCACCATGGATGCAGCCAGCCAAGTCCTTCGTCATGCAACCACTTTCCACCGTCTCCACGCAGACCTTCTCCAGTATCTGAGCAAACCTGGCAAGGGGAGATGGGCTGTTAGCTGTCTCCACTCTCCCATCACTCCATTTGTGGCATGCCACGCCAGGAATGGAGCGATCCAAAACCTTGCCCACGTGCTGCTGCTGCTGCTTCCCTTCAGCCAGCCTTACTTGATGAGCTCTGGGTTGCTGTCCAGTTTGCCTCTATGCTCCAGGCCTCGTGTCCAGGCAAAGATGCTGGCAATGGGGTTGGTGCTGGTGGGACGGCCCTAAGGGGGAAACGGCCACAGCTACAGGTTGGGGACCAGCAGAGGGCCATCTCAGCCGGTCCCAATTCCCAGAGTTGGCAGCGCCATGCTTGGCCAGGAGAGGGCACCCCATTCATTCCACCGTGCCGGATGCTGCCGCTCACCCACCTTCTGGTGCTCTCTGTAATGGCGAGTGACGGTTCCATGAGCAGCCTCCGCTTCAATGGTCTTTCCGTCCGGGCATACAAGCACCGAGGTCATCAGGCCGAGCGAGCCAAACCCTAGGAACAAGCCAGGCTTTTCTAGTCATCCCCAGTGGCAGCTGGGGCAGGACTCTGGGGCCAAACGTAATTGCCTGATGATGAAATACCACCCCCTCCAGTCCACTTGCAAACAGAACCAAGTCAGTCTTGCCCATTGCCCATGAGCAGAACAAGGAGGGCAGCCATCCTCAGAGGCACGGTGAAGCTGACAATACCGGAGACCTAGTAACAACCCCCACACCCTGCCAGTACAGTTTCGTACCTTGGGCAAGGATGTCTGACTGGACATCTCCATCGTAGTTCTTGCAAGCCCAGACAAAACCTCCAGTTGACTTCAGCACCTGGGCCACCATGTCATCAATGAGCCGGTGCTCATACCAGATCTTGAGCTTGTCAAAGTCTGTCTTGTAGTGCCTGGCGGGTAAGGCGGGAGGTTGCTGGGGGTTCCGAGGAGAGAGCAGCCGGCCTCCATGCCTGGTCAGCTCCGTGCATCCCTCCCTCCAGCCCTGGCCAGAGACAATCCCTGACTGGGCTTGGCAGGGCCAGGCAGCCAGACTCACTTCTCAAAGATCTCTTGGAAGATATCCTTAAAGCGCCCATCGTAGGCTTTGAGTATGGTGTTCTTTGTGCTCATGTACAGGGGCCACTTTTTCTGGATGGCATACTGGAAGCAGCTGTGGGCAAAGCCGGAGATGGACTGCAAGAGGAAGGGGGGAGGCAACTCAGTGATGTGATGCTGGGGAGGACACCAATCCCAGATGCTGCACGTGCAGCCTTTTGACATCTCCACAGAATTGTCTCCCTTCCATTTCAGCCCAAGGCGGAGAGATCTGAGCACAGCCAGATCCAGCCCTCAGGTACTCTTGTCTGCATCTGGGCATCACCACTGTGTGCCCCTCCAGCAGGCTCCCTGCTCACCTCATCGGTGTTGTACATGCCCATGCCGACACCCCCTCCGGGGAAATTGTACACCTCCCACTCCTTGACTCCGCTGCCATCTTTGGGAGTGAAGACCATCTTGAACGTCCCAGGCTTGTCCGCAACAAAGTCTGTGGCTTTGTACTGAAAAGCAAAATCCCACAGATTGTGACAGTCGAACAAAACAGGCAGCCCAACCTACCCTCCTTTGCCCCAGCCAGGACTTCCACAGCTTGTTCCCCTGCGGCTTCCAGCCTGTCCTCCACCCCTTTCCACAAGGCCTGCTTCTCTTAGGACTCCAGATGGTTCCCTTGGAACATTTATGACACAGCATTTGGGCTGAGGACCTGCTTGAGAAAAAGGGAAATTCTTCCACCTCTCGAGGCCTGAGGCGTTGCTTTGAGTGCTGCCCAGGTTTGGGGTGTTCAAGATTTGTTTCCCACCCCAGTCCCTGCCTTTCCCCACTGAAACTGGGTTCTGTGCTTGCAAATGGCTTCCACCTTCCCCGACTAGTTCCAAAGAGACTGCACAGGTTGATGCAAAAAGAGCAGCACATCTGCCTGCACGCAACTGACAGGCGTGTGCACCTTTGGAGCAGAGGCAGCACCTGGCTGTGCCAAGCCTGGTTCCAGGCTCTTCTGAGTGGTGTGCTGGGTGACCTGCTGTCCTGCTCACCCACCTGGTCGCCATGAGCATGCCTCCCGATGGTGATAGGCTTTGACCAGCCTGGGACTAGGCGAGGAATGTTCTTGCAGATGATGGGCTCTCTGAACACCGTCCCGCCCAGGATGTTCCTAATGGTGCCGTTGGGGCTCTTCCACATCTTCTTCAGCTTGAATTCTATAGAAAGGGAAGGGGCTGAGAGAGATCTGCTTCCCACCTCTTGCCCCTGATGGTTCAGTGGCAGCAGACCCTCCGCTCCACCAGTCCAGAAGAGAAACCCTCCAGAAACCAACAGCTGCAAGCTGGGCACTGCAAGCACCAACAACTGCCACAGTTTGCAATGCACCATTCTGGCCCTGCTGCTGCTGCTGCTGCTGCGGGGAGATGCCAGACAGAGCAGGCAGGGCTCTGAAGCCCTGCTGCACCCCACCCAGGCCAGGCACGCCTCCTCCACCACCTACCTTCCACTCGGGCTTCATCAGGGGTGATGGTAGCACACTTGACTGCCACGCTGTACTTCTGGGTGGCCAGGGCCGAGTCAATGGTGACCTGATCATCTGTCTGGTCCCGATGTGGTAACCCCAAGTCAAAGTACTTCAGCTGGACATCAACGTTGGACAGGATCAACTGCAGTGGGCAGTCCCAAGAAATCCAGTGAGGAACAGGGAGACAGGGAGGCGCAGGGCTGGGTACAGGCCTCCTCCAGCAACAAGGGCCCTGCCCTTGCCATCTCTTTTCCATACCATCAATGCACATCCACCTTGAGCTCTGGCACGTCAGCCATGGCTCTTCCCCCAAAGTAGTGCTTCTGCTGCACCTGCTCGGGGGGCACAAGGCACTCCTTACCATCCTATGTGGGGAAGGGGGCTGCACCGCCCACAGCAAGTCATCCCATTGAGGTTTCTCAGTCTCCACACATTCAGATTCTGCCACCCCAAAAACTCTCACTCTGAGTCAAAGAGCCTCTGTCCAATGGCAGCCCTTCCTTGCTCTAGAGACCCACTTCTCCCATCTACCTTTTTAAAAAACCGCCTCTCACAAGCTAAGCCTGGCCCCAGACCACAGAGTTCAAGGCAGCCACTGCCATATCCACGGCTTCCCTTGCAGCCTCCCATGAGCCAGGACCTAAGGGTACCTTTTCTTTGATAAAGGCCCAGATGATGCGCGTCATCTCGTCACCATCCATCTCCACCACGGGGTTGGCCACCTTGATCCTTCGGTCTGCATCTGGGGGGCAGAGAAGGGTGCTGAAGAGGTCAGAAAGCAAGGATCCTCCCCTACCAGCCTTTCATTTAGCGATGTCCCCCTCGCTCCGCAGCAGCAGGGATGTAAATGATCTAGTTGGCATCTGGGTCCAAGGTGCCAAGAAGCAGCGGCAGGGCTGGGGGAGAGCAAGGCCTGAGTGCCATGGCTGTGCTGCATCACTGGGAAAACCACCCCAAAAAGTTTTGAATGGTACTTTTGGTTTTCTAGAAATACCACTTAAGACTGCAGCGTGCTAGTGTTTTGGACACTTACGCAAGGCTCCACTGCGTTGGTCAGCATCGCTTGGGGGTGGTGTGGGGCACTGGGGACCATAGCCCTGGGGGCCTCCAAGGCAGGCTGTTACTGCTCAGGCAAGCTGCGGCCCAGGGAGAAAAGGGATCTGTGCCTGCCTTTTCTGCAGCAGGAGGGGCTGCTGCCAACATCCAGCTGGCTCCTCTGCCAGAAGGAGGCTCAGCCATGAAGGCTGCCTGGCAGGAGACAGGTCAAGGTGTTTCTTGAGCCAGTGAGTGGCTAAGCTGTGGGAACTCCTTGCCACTGGACCTGCTGATGGAAGGATCCCAAGTGGGCTCCACAACCTCCTCCTTGGAGAGACTGGCCAGGAAGGCAGGCGGAGACACCAGGACGCAGGTCCCTGGTCTTGGTCTGCTGGGCCACCCTGTGATCCGGGAAGCCGGAATAGAGCCCCCCCCCCCCCCCGCCCCGACCCAGCAAGGGCTCTCTGAAGACCTGGGAGAAACCCAGACGGGATGGGCCTGCCAGGCTGGCGAAGTCCTCCTAGCCTGGCAGCAGTTCGCCCTCCCCCCGTCGGGGCCAGTCTGGGCCAGGCTGCCGGACCGCACCTGCCACCTGCGGGCTCCCTGGACGAGCACCAGGCAGGGCCTCCTTCCCCTTCCCCCGCAGCAGGTCGTGCCACCGAGCGGAGAAGCCCGCCGGGAGCTGCCAGCTGGCGGCTCAGTCAGGGCTCGCCCTCCCCGTGACCCGGGCGGCTCCGGCCGCGGCGAAAGTGAATTAAATGCTGCCGCCTCCTAATCCCCATCGAGGGCGGACTCCGCGAGGACCTTCTCTGCGGGCAGCGGGGACAGCGGAGAAGGTCACCCTCGCGGGGGCAGGCCCGCCCCTGCCCTGCCTGCTTGACAGCTCTCGGCCCCGACGGGGTCCGCACCGCCCCAATGACCCAGATCCCGGGCGGGCGGGCGGGCGGGCGGGCGCGGGGGGAAGGAGACCGAGGGAAGCGCCGGGGAGCCAGCCCAGCGCTTCCGCGACGCGGCTCCCAGGCAGGGATCGCACCGTCCGGGTCGAGGGAGCCTCCATGCCGCCTCGGAGCTGCCTGCGCGCCGCCTTCCCTTCCCCGGCCCCAGGGCTCGGCTCCACCCAGGCGGCCCCAGGCAGGCAGCGCTAAATATAGTCCCCGGGGAAGGCCCGGCAACTGCAGCCCCGCCCGGCGCCCAAGGTCACCCAAGGCCCGGCCGCCCGAAGGGAGACCCCGGCCCGGCCCGGCCCAGCCGCTCAAGGACGACCACCGCCCGCCCTCCGGACTCACAGTGCCTTCTTGACGGGCGTTGCAGGCTCAGCGCCGGAAGCAGCGCGGCCGGAGCTCGGCCCAGGGCCGCGGAGGCGAGGGTCGGCGAGGCGGCAGCGGCGGCGCGGAGGTAGAGAGCCATGGCTGGAGCAGGGGCCAGGAGCAGCGGCGGCCGAGGGAGCCGGCGGAGTGGAGGGAAGGACGGAGGGAGTGGAAGGAGGGAGCCGGCCGCCGGCTGACTGGCTGGTTGGCCTGCCCCCTCGGCCGCCCCTCCGCGCCTTGGTCCTCCCCGGGGCGGGGATCGGGCGAGGCGGGGCCGGATCGGGGCCGGACGTCGAGCACGTGCGCCTTTGTGCTCGCCTCTGCCGCCCGCGGCGCTGCCCAGCCGGAATCGGGGCCCGAGAACAGCCGGACTCCCGCTGGGAGGCCCCTGTTTGTCGGCCAGCCGCCAGCAGAGCTGTCCCAAGGCCGGCCGGCTGCAGCGATAAGGGGGGCAAAGGGCAGCAGCTACTGCTGCTGAGGCCTCCGCCAGGCCGGCGCTACCGCAGCCCCCTCTGCCCGCAGCCCCCGCCTCGACCGAGCCTCCTGGGGCAGAGGAAGCCCCGTCGGGGGGCTCCGTCCAGCGGGAAGAGGGCCTGGATCATCCAGGCTACTCCCCCACCTTCTTCCCCAACCCCGACCCTGGACTGCGAGCCTTGCCCACCACCCTTCTGCCCACCACCCTTCCGGCTCCGGGCCTGCTGCCTCCCTCCGCCACCCTGCGGGAAGGGCCCGGCAGGCGCCAGCTCAGGCCAGCGCCCCCGCCTCCCAGCTCAGCCCTGCCAGGCTTTGCCTCTCTAGACTCTCATGTGTGCCTCCAGCCATCCTTGGCAGAGCAGGGAGCATCCTCAGCCCCGGGGGTGTCACGGCCACTGCAGCCATCACCCTGCTGAAGGGAGCCCCTGGGTGGCTCAGTAGGCAGCAGGGCAGAGCGTCCCACTGCAGACGTTCTCTGACTTGCTGGGGCAGATTGGCAGTTGGGGGGCATGGAAGATGCAGCTTGGGGTTGAGACCCATTGGTGGCTCCAGCTGCTGCTGACCAGAGCCACGTCTTGTTCTTCCAGAGGGTTTGTTTGCACCCAGAGTCGGCTGGGCCTCCCTGGTTGCTTGCTCTGGCCGCCTCCTCCCCTTTGTCCCTGGCTGGGATTCAGATAAGACAGACAATGTGCTGATGATGTGGACCTCGGATTGCGCCAGGAGTGTTTCTGGCAGGCATGGACTGCCCTGGCCTCCCCGTTACCTCGGGTTGCCATAATTCCATTCCACAAAATCCCTGCAAACTGACAAAACCAGGTCAGAGCTTTGGGAGCGGAGCACAATCCTGTGCATGTCTACTCAGAGGTAAGCCCCGTTCTAATGAATGGGGCTTACTCCCAGGAACAATGCACCTCTATGGCTGCATCCCTCCCTGGCCCCCTCTTACCTGAGATGCCAGCTGAGGAGATCCCTCTTGAGCTCACACCACCCATACCACCTCTCCTCTATCTGGCAAAGTCCAAACCTGGGATTTCATAGAATCACTAGCAAAAGGCGTACCCGCGTTGCGGGAGTAAAATTCCCCCGTATGCCATCCCCCCATATGCATCAACCCCCCATGGATAACTTTCCCCCAGGCGTAACAACTCCCCATGCGCAACTTCCCCCATACACATCAAACCCCCATGCGCAACTTCACCCATGCGCATCAACCCTGCATGCACAAATTACCCCATGCACAATTTCCCCCCATGCGCAACTTCCCCTCATGCACATCAACCCCCGATGCGCAACTTCCCCCATATGCATCAAACCCCATGCACACCTTTCCCCATGCGCACCTTTCCCCATGCGCAACTTCTCCATGTGCAACTTCTCCCCATGTACAACTTCTCCTCATGTGCAACTTCCCCCATGCGTAACTTCCTCCCATGCACAACTTTCCTCCATGCGCAACTTCCTCCCATGCACAATTTTCCTCCCATATGCAACTTACCCCCCGTGCAACTTTCCTACATGCACAACTTTCCTACATGCACAACTTCTCCTCATGTGCAATTTCCCCTCATGCGCAGCATCCTCGCCGGCGCAACCTCTTCCTCTGAACAACATCCCCCAGTGCACCAGGATCTGAGCACCAAATTGGCTGGATGTGGTTCAGTCTCCCATGTAAAGTATAGGGCAGAAACAGGTTGCCCCCTTTTCAGCCCCTGAAGGGTTAAATCTCTCCAGATGTTCTTGGTGGGTGTTCAGGAGACAGAAGGAACTCCCAGAATTCCATGCTTCAAGCCCAGCAGTTGAGGCAGAATGTTGCTGAGTCAGCAATTCTCAATGCAAAGTATAGGGAGGAAAACGCGTTGCGCCCCTTTTCACCCCCTTCCCGTTGGAATTTCCGAAAACCGGTCCTTAGTGCACCCCTCCCTCACTGAAGGGACACCCACTCCAAATTTCACACTTCTAGGCCCACCGGTTTTGGCAGGGCAGTGATGAGTGAGTGAGTCAGTCAGTCAGTGAGTCAGTCAGTGAGTGACTTTTCTCTTTTATATATATAGATAGATCATAGAATCATAGAATCCTAGAGTTGGAAGGGACCTAGTAGGTCATCTAGTCCAACCCTCTGCCTGCAGCAGGAATTCCCCCTAGAGCATCCCCAACAGGTGCTCATCGAGCCTCTGCTTGAAGATCCCCAGTGAGGGAGAGTCCACCACCTCCCTTGGCATCTCTTCCACTGCCGAACCGCCCTCACCGTCAGGAATTTTTTCCTGAATCTCCTTCCTTGCAGTTTGTCCCCATTGGTTCTAGTTCTGCTTTCAGAAGCAGCTATGAACAAATTGGCCCCTTCCTCCCTATCACAGCCCTTCAGGCATCTGAAGAGGGCAATCCTGTCTCCCCTCAGCCTCCTCTTCTCCAGGCTGAACATCCCAAGTTCCCCCAACCTTTCCTGGTAGGGCTTCCCTTCCATCCCACTGATCATTCTTGTCGCTCTCCTCTGGACTTGCTCCTTTTGGCTGCATCTTTCTTCAAGTGAGGAGCCCAGAACTGAACACAGGACTCCAGGTGAGTCTCACCAATGCAGAATAAAGAGGAACTAGAACTTCTCGTGACTTGGAAGCTCCAGTCCTCTTAATGCAGCCTCAAATGGCCTTTGCCTTCTTTGCAGACACATTACCTGCTGACTCATGTTCAGCTTGTGATCCACAGTGGCGACTCCAAGATCCCGCTCACATGTTGTGCTGCTAAGCCAAGTATCCCCCATTTTATACCTGTGTTTTTGGTTTTTATTGCCTAAGTGCAGAACCTTCCACTTCTCCCTGTTGAAGTTCATTCTCTTTGTTGCAGCCCAGGATTCCAGTTTCTCCAGATCCTCCTGGAGGTTTCTCCTTCTTCTCTTGTGTTTGCTACTCCTCCCAGTTTGGTGTCATCTGCAAATCTGATCAGGCTCCCCCATATCCCTTCCTCCAAGTCACTGATGAAAATGTTAAAGAGAACCGGTCCCAAGACAGAGCCTTGGGGGACCCCACTAGAAACTGACCTCCAGGTTGACACAGAACCATTTACTAAAACCCTTTGAGTGCAGCCATCGAGCCAGTTGCGGATCCACCTAACGATTGCCCCGTCTAGCCCATATTTTTCCAACTTCCCAATTAAAATGTCATGTGGGACTTTGTCAAATGCTTTGCTGAAGTCAAGATCAATGACATCCACAGCATTGCCATGTCCAGGAAGCTCGTAACCCCATCAAAAAAGGAGATCAGATTTGTCTGGCAAGATTTATTCTTGGTCAATCCATGCTGGGTTGTTTTGATCACCGAGTACTTGTCTAGGTGTGCACAAATTGTGTGTTTTATGATTTGCTCTAATATCTTGCCCGGGACTGAAGTCAAACTGACTGGTCTATAATTTCCCAGGTCTTCTTTTTTCCCCTTTAAGAAGGGCCTCCACTGGTGCAGGCCAAAGGGAGCCCATCAGGACCCCCAAAACCAGAAATGTCCCCGTTTCTCCGAGCATCTGACAGCCCTACCATTAGCCCTGTCCCAGTTGCCACAGAATGAGCAGGAGCTGCCATGAGACCTGCCGGGGAACAGCCTCTGATTCTTGGCCAGCCTCCCCTTCAGCCACATCTGGGATTCTGGGCTTTGACAAGATCTTTTAATTGAAGCCAGTCTTGATGACTTGACAGACATGAAAGCCTTCCAGTTTTCCCCTAATTACAGCGCGCAAACCTTCCCACGAACTCAGAAAGCCTCTAGCTGGATGGAGAACTGGATGGCTTTTTGCAGCACATCCTGTTAGAGGGCAGAAGTAGAATCGCCACAGGAGCCTGCCCTGCCCTGCCCTGCCCAAATGCCAGCAGAGCAGTGTGCAGGCTGAGCCACAAAGTGTCTGGCGGGGAGCGCGTGGCTTGAGCAGGCCACAGACTTCTGGAACAAACGGGTTCTGCCAGGCAAGCGGTTGTCAACCCCTCAAGTGCTGCAATCAGGGAGCCCCCCTTCCCAAACTTGGTGCTTAGCCTATGATGAGCCCAGCTATGGGTCAGGCCCCTGGGGACCCACCTGCTCCAGCATCCTGTTAGCTGCAGTTGCCAGCCAGATGTGTGGCAAAGGTGGTCAAAGGGGCAAACAAAGGGAAGCTCTGCTCCCACCTGGCCCTGTGCAGATTAGTCCAGTCTGGCCACCAGGTCTCGTGGCTCAAGAGGCTAAGACTGGCCAGTGCCTGCCCAGAAGACCACCTGGGAGACCCCCACAGATCCACTTGGAAGAAAGGCAGCTGTAGAGGTGACCGTTTTGCCAAGCCGTGTCTGCTCCCTCCTTCCCCCGCACCCTGGCCTTTGATGCCCAGGGCTGCCTCCACCACTGGCCGCTAGAGGCTGCTGCTCCCCCGGCCTTTGGAGGGGGCAGGGCCTGCTGCTGTGCCCTTGAACAGGGCCCGAGCGAATGTCACACTCCAAGTCCTTTGTTGCGCAGCTCACACCATTAGTTGCGACTCCTGCTGCGGCTGCTCTGGGTGCAGGTCTGGAATGCATTGCATTGCATTTCCTCTTGCTGGTTCATACCCTGCCTGGCACAGCACAGGCATTTCCATGAAGAGAGGACCCAACAGGAGCAAATGAGTTGTGCAAGCCAAGCCCGCCCGCCACAGAGAGGCCTTGCCCCAAGCAGTGCCAGCCGTATCCCCGAGGATGTCGTACCCTCGAGACCAGCTGCCTCAGTGACCTGCTTGGCAAGTAGGTTCAGACGTAAGACAGTACACCTTTTCTATCTCGTGGCACTGACGAGGCACTCCAACGCTCAAGGCACACCATCCGTTTCTTGCCCATCGACAAAGCACTCCGTGCTGCTGGGAGGGGCTCAGATCCCCCAACAGCCCTAACTCATAAATGATGCTCCCCAAAGTCCTGGCCTTTCCCTCCCGTTCAGGTGCTGGCACCAGCCTGATTGCCTTCTGGAACCAAGAGGGACACGGTGGGGGGAGAGGGGCAGCTTCTGAGTGGGTGTCAAGAGCCTCGGGTCATGGGAGATGAAAACACGGCACAGCCCTTGACCTTTGCCACGGCTGGGATGGAGTTAACAGTCCTAGTGCAGGGTGCAGCCTGAGAACGGGGTGGAATGGGGGGCAGCTGCAGCACCAGGCCCGCCAGGCCAGGTCTCCAGGGGTTCTCATGCAGGCTATTGTGGCCCAACAGGCCTCCAGAAAGGGCTGGACCGGCAGAACTCCAGCGAGGCTGTGCATCTTAGCCCTGCTTTTCCCAAGGCCAGAAAAGGGGCCTCCCTGAAGAGCCAGCCGTCTGGACTGCAGCAGGGGAGACATCACAGCACAGGGTGCCTGCAAAGGAGGCCAATTTGCATCAAGGAAGGGGCTGCTGGCAGGTCTGGAGGGGCCTCCTGACCAGCCAGCTGGGGCCAGGCCTGATTCCTGCTGGGGGTGGGCATCCTGACCCAGGGAGGAGGTGCTGGGTGGTGGAGCAGCAGGCCTGCCTCTTTATGGGGGGGGGGGGTTTTGAAGAGTGGCAGTTTCCCTGCTGCAGAGCGTGCCCTGTGCCCAGCCCAGGCTCCGGGCCTCCCCCAGCAGTGGCCCAGCCCCCCCCCCGCCCCCCCCACCCCCTCCACAGCCTTCCTCTCCAGCTCTGGTTTCCATGGTGAAAAGAAGTGGCTGTCAGTAAGAAGTGGTTGCCCTGGGAACTGCGGGGGGGGGGGGGGGCGGGGAAGCCATCCTGCCAGGGCTCCCTCCCCCTCCTGCCCTGGTGCCCTGCCAGGCTCAGCCCAGGGAGAAGGTGGCATTGGGCCAAGGCTGGGCACACTCCCTCCCCAGGCTGGGCTGCCTTCCAGAAAGCTGCTCCGTCCCCTGCTTGACCAGGCAGGGGCTTCTGAGCCTCTCGGGACTTAACAGGGAGAGCCCTCGGCCTGGGACCTTCCAGTGCCCTCCCCCCCCCCACCCCCCGCAAATCGGCTCAAGAATTCCTTTGGATCTGCCAGAGGACCCAAGAGCCTTTTGCCTGCTGCTGGACTGGCAACCTGCAGTTTGTGCTCTCCACTGTCCTGCCCCTTCTCTCTCCATGGGAAGAATGCGCGACAAAGTGGCAGATGCTTTTCCATGTCAGTCAATGTCAAGACAGGCACATCCAGGCAAAGAAGCCTCGCTTTCTTGCCATATAGTTCGCTGGGCTCTGAGCTGCCACCAAGCAGATCCAGGGGTGCTGGAGGAGAGCGCCAGGAAGGTGTGGCCCCAAAGTGTGGTGGCCCTGAAGAAGGCCAGCTCCATGCTTGGGGTCATGAGGAAAGAGACTCAGAAGAAAAGGGCCTGAATGATGTTGCTGTTGTAGGAACAGGTGGTGAAGGCCACCCTTGGAGTCCTGTGTCCGCTTCTGGTCACCACATCTCAAAAAGGATATGCAGGGAATGGAGAAGGTTCTGAGGAGAGTAACTCAACTGATGGCTGGTCTGGGACACCCTCTGGAAGAGGAAAGGCTGCAGCATTTGGGGATGTTGGGTCTAGAAAAGAAGCACTTGAGGGGGACATGATGGAGACATACAAATTTGCAAGGGGTGGACAGCGAGATGCTCTTTTCCCTTTCACAGAGCACCAGAAGTAGGGGACTTTGGGAGGGAAAGGACGAAGGAGGGAAAATATTTCTTGGGTCTGTGGAACTCCCTGTCAGAGGATGGGGTGATGGCATCTGGCCTCAGTGCCTTTAGGAAGGGAGTGGATAAGGAAAAGTCCTTCCCAGGCTCCAGGCTCAGCTCCCTGAGGCATCTGGTGGGTCACCGTGAGATAAGCTGGAGATAAGCTTGGCTCTTCTGTTCTCTTGCACAGCACTCCTTTTTGGAATGGGAGGAATTCTGAGGAGGAGGAGGAGAAAGGCCTTCCTCAGTAGCCAGACCTTTCAGCCCTCACTGTTCCCAAAGAAGTCACTTGGTCACACAAGCCTTGGTCTTTAAGCAGAGGATTTTGAGGCAGGGCCAGCCTGGGTTGGCAGGGATCGCACTGCCAGGGGGGTGCTGGTGGGCACCCTTCCAACTCCAGGCAGCTTGGACTGTGTGTTTTTGGACAGGTGCCAGAACTGCCCCTAGAAGTTCTGGCCAGGCCGACTCAGTCAGTGGGCCTCCCCTTATTGCCATATATTGATCCTGGAGGTGAGGAGCCCAGATGTCCTACCCAAGTTGCCCTACCCAAGGCCGGGCAAGTGTGCATGTGCATGCAGGAGAAAACTGGATGGTTGGCTGGCCAGGGATCCAGGACCAGATCCAGGATCTTGCAGACCAGATCCTGCCTGCCTTTCAGCTTGCAGGGGGGGGGGGAACCCCAGCCTGGGGGCCTTGGTTGTGCTGTATGTTTTTTTGCCCCAGTGTGCCTGGCTCGACATTCACTCACATGGAACCGCATCTGCCATTTCTCCCAGTTCGGAGATTCGGATGCCATTGCACCATTGATGGTGAGGCCCCACCTGGAGTCCTGCGCCCAGCCCCGACACATCTCAAGAAGGATGCTGTGGAAATGGCAAAGGCACAGAGGAGAGCGACCCCTTATGAGGAAAGGCGACAGAGTCCGGGGCTCTTCATTCTGGAAAAGAGGCGCAGGACTGAGGTGGGCATGATGGAGACATGCAAAATGGCCCATGGACAGCGAAGATGCTCTTCCCTTCTCGCCCATCCCCAGAACAGCCTCGGGGCCACAGTCCCCCAGGGGACAGCCACAAAAATGGGGTGTGGGGAGAGTCAGGACAGACCAAAGAAAATGCATCTTTACTGGAATCGAACACTCACCCTTCCCATCCAGATTTTGCGCGTTAGATTTGACGGTGCATTAGATTCAAGGAAATGGGTATTTCCCTGCCCTGTAATGGGTCTGTGGAACTCCTTGCCACAGGGAGTGGTGAGGGATCCTGGCCTTGAGGAAAGGGTGGGACACATTTCTAGAGGAAAAGTCCACCTTTGACTACCAGCCCGATGGGTGCCCACAGCCTCCGTATTAGAGGGGGGGGGGAGGCAACCGGAGTGACAGGTGCCTGGAAGGGCTGGCGGGAGCGGTGGAGCACCGGGTCCTCGCGCCTCGTCGGAGACATCGTTGTCCCCCTCCCCCAGCCCCAGCCGGCTCTGCCCTGCCCAGCAGGCGGGGTGCCCTCGGCAGGGCCGTCCTCCGTCCGTCGAGGGGGAAGGGACTGCGCGCACACAAGGGCGGGCGGGGGTCTGCATCTGCCCACCCGCCGGGCAGGGAGGCACCGGGGACGACCACCGACCAGCGGGCGGCCCCGGCGGAGGGTGCAGCAGGCGGGGACGGCTGGGCGTGGCCTTGGAGGTCTCCCCGCCCCGCGCTCAGCCCGGCCCCTCTCTCAGGTCGGGACCTGTCGCTCCCCGGGGGAAGGCGGAGGAGAGCCCGGCACTGGCTCCCGGCCAGCGAGCGAGCGAGGGAGCGAAGGCTGGGCAGCTGCGCCATGGCTCTCCGGACCCGGGTCCCCCAGTGGGCGGCGGCGCTGCTGCTGCTGCTGCTGCTGCTGCTGCCGGCCGAGGGGACCGTCCCGCGCCTGACTCTGCCTTACGGTGGGTGAGCCACGTCGGGGCTGGCGGGTGCTGCCGGGGGAGGCCCTGCTGGACGGGGCGGCCTCTTGCCCCTGGGCGGGGCCGAGCGGCTGCGGAGCCCCGGCCGCGCTCTGCCCGCCGCTCCCCCGGGTGTATCCGAGCCGGGAGAGCGACTCGGCCCCGCCGGAGCCCAGAGCCTTGACGCGGCCACCTCCAGCCCGCGGCTTCCCGTCCAGCCTCTGTGTGGGGACCGCCATGGGGGGGGGGGGGGAGCACGACTTCCCCGCTGGTGGGTTCCATTGTCTGTGCTCCAGCCCACCTGGCCAGGGAAGGGGCCGGTGCGAGGCTGCTAGGGTTGCCGGGCTCAGGTGGGGCGGGAAGGAGCCGTCGTGCCGATGGGCGCAGCCAGGAGCGGCCGGCCCGAACCGTCCCCGGGAGTGTGCTGTGGCTGGCTGGAGCGGGCGGCAGGTGGGAGGCGAAAGGGAGCCGGTCCTGCAGCAGCCCCGGGGCTCTTGGTGGTGGTGGTGCTGCTGCTGCCCACCCGCCCCCGACGGCAGGGCAAGACGGGCAGCAGCGTAGAGCTAAAGGGGGCAGCGGTCCGTCCTGGAGGGAGCCTCCCCCCTTACCGTCGCCAACACCGCCTGAGCGCCCGCCTTGGAGGGGGGGGAGAGGGCTGGAAGGCGATCCCGGGCTGGCCGGGCAGGCTTCACATCTGCGGTGCTGCTCGGGCTCCGGGACCCCGCAGTCCCCGGGCAGGCAGCGACCTCCCCCACGCAGGGGCCTGAATCTGTCGCCCACCCGCCCCTTTCCCAGGTCGTCCTCCTTTTCAGCCTGGAGTCCGGGGGAAAATCTCGTTCCCTTTCCCTTGGCGGCAGCAGCAGCAGCAGCAGCAGGAAGCCTGCTTGGAATTCATAAACTGGAGTGTTTTCAAATTTAGGAATCAGTGTTTAGATTAACCACCCAAAATCCTCTGCACGGTTGTTTTGGCCTTTAGTTGTCCTGCCTTCCATTTTCCTTTTCTTTCTTTTGTCCTTTTTCTGGCCTTCCTTCCTTCCTTCTCTTCTTCATTTTGTCTTGTCTTCCTTAATTCCTTCCCTCCTTTCTTTCTTTTGTCTTCCTTTCTTTCTTTCTTCCTTCCTTTCTTTCTTTCTTTCTTCTCTTCTTCCTTTTGTCTTGTCTTCCTTTCTTCCTTCCTTCCTTTCTTTCTTTTGTCTTGTCTTCCTTCCTTTCTTCCTTCCTTTCTTACTTTCTTCTCTTCTTCCTTTTGTCTTGTCTTCCTTCCTTCCTTCCTTCCTTCCTTCCTTCTTTCCTTCTTTCTTCTTCACTTCTCTTCTCTTCTCCCTTTTGTCTTGTCTTCCTTCCTTCCTTCCTTCTTTCCCGTCTTGTCTTCCTTCTTTCTTTCTTTCTTTCTTTCTTCTCTTCTCTTCTTCCTTTTGTCTTGTCTTGTCTTGTCTTGTCTTCCTTCCTTCCTTCCTTCCTTCCTTCCTTCCTTCCTTCCTTCCTTTGTCCTTTCTTTTTCCTTTCCTTCCTTCATTTTTTTCTGCTTCTGGCTTTTGCTCACCTGGGGCTGAAAATCCCTGCGTGGGACAGGAGGCGGCAGCGCCCTCGGGGGCCAGCAGGGGGCAGCAGACGGCCCCGCCCTCTCCCGGAAGCGACCACCTGCTGGCGGCTTGTTGGCCGCAGCCTCTTGTTGGCCTGGAGAGGCTGGGGCCAAAGGGTGCGCCTCCCAGGAGTGGCCGCCAGAGGGCGCCCAGCAGCCAGTGCCAGTGGTGGGCCTGGAGGTCCTGTCCCAGTCTGGGGGGCCTTCCTGGCAACTTGCTGGCCCATCTGGAAAGAGGATATTGTTAATTTTACTGTATTTATTTAAAGGATTCCTGGCCCCCTTTCCGGAGCCAGAACAGGCGCCCAAGGCGGCTGAGATAGCTGTCATCCTTTGGTGGTCACAACAGCCCTGTGAGGTAGAACCCTGGAGCCCTTCTCTTCCAGACGGACTCCTTCACGGCTGGCGTCAGGACTCCTTCCAGGCCCAGGACTCTCCTGAGTCAGGCCAGGGACTGAGCAGGGCCTTCTTCTGCTTGGGCCTTTCTCCAGTTGAAAGGCCTTTCTCGGTGCCCCTTGAGAGGGGCTGAGTGGAGCGCTTGCCCTGAGGCTCTGCCTGGGTGCTTTGCCTCCTGGTGCTGCAGCTTCCCCGCCTGGGCGCAGGTTTCCCAGCAGGACCCTCTTGTTTTGGATCTCTTTGTCTTGCCTCTTTTCTGTGCCACGTCTTTGTCTCTGCTTGGAAAGCCGCCTGGCCGCCTGGCACGAGACCAGAGCCCAGAGCTCTCCGCGTGGCGCCACTGCCCCCAAAGCTCCCTGGGATCAGGCTGGGCCAGAGCAGGAAGAGCCAGAGGGGTTGCCCTGGTGTCTCTCTTCTCTGTCTGAGGAACCCGAGGGAAACAGGATGCCTGGACGTGAGAGGCAGGGGGGTCTGTGATGGGGGCATGAAGGAGCCAGGTGGGGGGCACCCAGGCCTCCTGGGGATGTGCCCGTGTCTTTGTCACTGATGTCATGAGGAGCAGCAGGAGGTCCTGTATCTGACGAGACCCAGGAATTCTTCTGCTCAGCCTCGTTCTTGGCACTCCTGCACCCGGGTTTGTAGCCCAGGAGGCCTTGTTTCTCTTCCTGCCACCTGCTCAGCCTGTTCCCTGCCAGTGGCTGGTGGCTCCTCAGTGGTGAAGGGAAAGGCTCAGAGGCACAGCATGATTATTGCACCTCTTTTGGGACAGAATCACTGGATAGTAGTGGCTCTGGTGCTGAGCCAGGACCTGGAAAGTCCTTGGGTAGGGCAAGGGGTGGCTGTGGCTGACCTTGATCAAGTTTGTTGATCTCTCCTTGTAAAGGAGGCCTTGCCTCTGCCCTGCCTGGTTCTTGGCTGGGAAGGGCTTGCTCAGCCCAGTGACGAGGCAGCCGGTCACACCTGTGCACCGGCTGACTCAGTGAGGGGAGATTTCCGGAGTCTGACTCACCCAGACCTGCAGGCGGGGAGGCCCCTCGGGTGCGCACCTGGGAAGGGGGAGGGACCGGCTGCTCGCTTGTGGTGCCAGTGCTGCCTCCTCCCCCACAACTGGCCTTGCCCCTGTCACTGGGGGTGACCTTTGGAGAGGAAGGAGGCCAGCCTCTGCACAGGTCGCTTCCTCCATGAGGACCCTCTGTGTTGGCACAGACCTCTGCTCTGCTGCTGCGCAGTGCACAACCTCCCAAGCAAGTGCTGGGCTCTGAGCCAGTTGGGGACTCGGCTCTGACTCCCCATGGCCAAGAGGGTGACCCACGTGAGGGGGCCTGGCCCTGGTGCTCGGTCACCTATGTCCTCCTGCTGCTCTGATGCCAACTTTCTTCACCAGCCAGGAAATGTGCTGAGCTCAGCAAGAGGCCCACCATCCCGGCATCCTTCCTCAGGCCCCAAGCATTCCCTGGGTGACAGTCCTTACCAGCACCCACCACTCAGGGTCCTGCGGTGTCCTCCAGAGGGGCCAGCACTGCCGTCCTTGGACTCTTGCTCCTCTTACAGGCCTTGGTACCGTCCAGGCGGCTCCTGGAGCTGGAGGTGCCTCCGGCGTTTCTGCGTTTCCCTGACTTTCCTGTTAAAAATCCTGCCGGTCTCAGTAACGTTAGTGGGAAACAGCTTGTTTTGTTTTTGGAAAGGAAACCAGGCTTGAAAGTCCGTCGCTTTCACTCTGGCATCTTTTATGTTGGGGGAAAGTCTGCAGAGTATGCAGAAGTCACAAGAAAGGTTTGAGAAGAATGGGAGATGTTCCAAAGTTGGACCGGTGCCCTCCTGCCACCGGAGAAGCTCTTTGGCGAGACCCACCCCTGCTTGTGCCAAATGAGCCCCCTCAGCTCTTGTGTTGCTCCTTCAGGAAGGGAGGAAGCGGTAGACGCATGTCGGCCTCCTTTGGCTGCAGGTCTCTAAGCCTGGTTTGGAGCCACCAGGTGAGGTCTCTTCCCAGGTGAATTTGTGTGAGCTGCTGGTTTGCTTTGCCTCCAGCTCCCTCTTGACTTCAAAGGCTTCCAACCAACCTGTTCAGCTGGTTGCCTTTGGGCCGGAGGGGCTTTCCTGAGTCCCACCTGCTGACCTTGACTACTCAGAAGAGGGTCTGCTGCCCTTGGAGCTGCTGCATCGGGGGTGGGGGTGGGGACATGGCCCAGCCTCACCTTCCATGTGGCAGGTCCACTGCTGCCTGCTGCCCTGGAGGGAATTCCAGTGCAATCCCCCCCCCCCCCGATTGCTGCTGGCTGCCTGGCTGGCAGGACCTGCTGAGTGAGAGGAAAGGGGGACCAGGCTAGGGTCTTGTCCCCAGCGGGCACTGCCTGATGGAGGGAGGTTCCACCCACCGGTTGCCTCTTATATGGAAAACCATCTTTCCTGGGGTCTCTGGGCTCAAGAGACTCATCCGCCCCCTGGAGTTAAAGGCAGATGCCGAAACCCCCTGCCAGTCTCCCATCTGACCCTCAGGGACAGCAGCCTACCCAGCAAACATTTGGTGTGCTGGGACCTGCCGTTAGGAACCCTTGGCTGTGGGGCAGCCCCACTCCAAAGCAGCAGCAGCAGCAGCAGCAGCAGCAGCAGCAGCAGGCTTGGCTCTTGGCTGGGGCTCTGTGGGGCAGCTGAGTTGCCGTCCTTTGGGGCTGCCCTGCCTGGCACTAGCCTGGCCACCCAGGAGGCCTCATTCTGGAGAGAGTGCAGGAAGCAGTGGCAGCTGCAGGCTGAGGCCAGCCCTGCCTCAGCAGTCAAGCAGGGACTTGCTGGAACAAGATGAACAGGCTCCACAGTGGGGCTGGGATCGGGTGTTGAGGCAGGCCCGCCAAAGCCTTTGGGGCCAGGCTCCTCCACACAGAGGTGCTCCCCTGCAGGCAATGCTGGGCGTCAGAGGCCTGCCCTCCCCACACGTGCTCTGAGTCTCTGTCTGTCTGGGTTACAGTGAGGTGGGGGCTGGATGCAGTTGGATGGTGGCCCCCTGCAGAACAGCTGTGGGAGGAAGGGGTCACAGGAACCTTTGTGAGAGCGGACTGTCCACAGACCGGGGTGCGTTCTGTAGAGAGTTCGGAGGGGGAGAGGAGTGCACAGTCAAGGGCTCCCTTCCCAGAAGTGCATGGCAGTCTGCATTGGGGGGAGGGTCTGCCACAGTCCCTCCTTCGATGGTGCCAGAGCTAGCTGCTTACATTGCCAACTGGGCACAGGGGAGCGTTCAGTGGAGGCTACTTGAGATTTGGGAACACAGCTGGCACTCAAGGTCCCCCTCCCTTCCTGCCCTTCCAGGCTCCCCTCGCAGGCTGCTGAGCAGCTTTGAGATGCCAGCTGTTACCAACTACACCACCTTGGTCCTGAGCCCAGAGGGTGGCGTCCTGTACGCAGGAGCTCGTGAGATCCTTCTGGCCCTCCAGACCAGCGCCTTCTACCCTGGACCGCATCACCAGCTGGTAAGTGCAGGGCAGCCTGCCCCAGGCCAGGAGGACACTGTGGGGTCCTCCCCACCCTGCTTTGTGCTCCCAGAACTGCACTGGAGGGGGCCTTTTGCAGCTGGGAACCAGCCAAGGCAGTTTGTGGGGGAGGAGGAGAAGGTAGTGCTCCTAGGATCAGATTGGGGACACACACATCCCTGTCCCCATTTCGTTGCATGAGTGCCTGAGGACAAATGCTATATGGCAGTGGTACTCAAAGTGGGGGTCTCAATCTCGGATCGGGCGGGGGGGGGTCATGAGAGGGTGGGATCCATCTTGGAATCTGGCAGTGGGCTTTCCTGGGAATAAGTTTCATTCAACAGAAAGGGACTTCTGAGTAGACATGGAGGAGCTCTGGCGATGCCAGATCCTGGTAAGTTTGAGGGGGTCTAAGACAGATGTTTTAAGTCTGAAAGGGGTCCCAGGCTGAAATGCCCAAGTCCCTCTGCTGTACAGGGAGCTGTCAGCCTTTGATGATCAGCCTCCATCCTCCTTCCTGCTCTTTGAGTACGGAGTGTGTGTAGTCAACGCTGCACACGGAGGGTAGAGGTGGGGCTTGATCCACTTCACTCTCCCGGCATCAGGTGAAACTAGAACAAGTGGGTGAAACTAGAACTACAATTTCTGCCTCTTCAGCGTTGCTTCCCTTGCCGCTGACTTTGGGGTGGGGGTGTCAGTGTTCATGGCAGCTCCTATGTGGCCCTGAGTCTTGTAAATTAGGGTGGCTTAGGTGAGGGGGGGAGAGGAAAGGGCAGGGGCACCAGTAAGTAGCCAAAGGAGAGCATTCTGCATCAGGGAGGCAGGGATGTGGTGCTGCTGTGCATGTCTGGAAAACTAGGCTGGGAGGAGACCAGCTAGAAAACGCTGCTTTCTCCCCCTTCCTCCCGCAGCTGCCGTGGGTTGCCGAGCAGGCCAAAAAGGACCAGTGTGCCTTCAAGGGCAAAGACCTCCAGGTGAGTGCCCTCCCATCTTCCTGCGAAGCCCATCTGGGGGAGGAGTGGTGCTGCCAGCCCAGTGCCCAGAGGGCTCTTGCTGCTCCTTCTGGTGGTCTGGGGTGGCACTGACAGGACAGCAAGTTGAGGGGCGTTTTTGCAGCAAATGGCCGAGCTGAACTTGCCTCCCGCTCCTTGCAGAGAGACTGTCACAACTACGTCAAGATGCTGTTGCCGCTGAATGACACCCACCTCTACACCTGCGGGACCAGCGCCTTCAGCCCTGCCTGCGCTTACATTGTGAGCACTGGGAGGGGAGGAACCTCTGGCAGCTGCAGTGGGGGCGGAGCTCCTCTCTTGGCACCCTGGGCACCTTCCTGGTGGCCTAAGCCAGTTAGTGCCAAGCACTTTGTGTGGGCTCTGGCCCCAACCTAAAGAAGTCTCCAGTGTGGGCTGGCTGTAGCAGCAGCTGCAGCAGCCGCAGCTCTCTCCCCTGGATGGCCACCTGTGCCACCCACAGGCTGGCCAGGCTGGCCCTGCTTGTGGCAGGCTCAGAAAGTGCAGGGCGTTCTCCATGGCAGGTCACAGCTGGGCTGGCAGTGGACCTCTCGATGTGGTGGAGGGACAGGAGAGCTGCCAGTACAGCCTTGCCTAACCTCTGGCTTCATCTCTCGGCATGGCTCTTCTAGGTGCCCACAGGGGGCCTCCAATTTATGTTCCAGGCCAGAATTTATGGGGGCAAAGGCTTCTGAGCAGGTGCAGAGTGTGGGTGCTCATAGCCAGCTATTTGGAGGGCACCCAGGAGCCTCAGCTTTTCAATAGCCTCTCTTCTCGCAGGAGCTGCCGGGCTTCCGCCTCAAGCTGGATGCGTCTGGGAAGCCCCTGCTGGAGGACGGGAAAGGTCGCTGTCCCTTTGATCCTGAATACAAGTCCACGGCCATTTTAGTCGGTAAGGACCCCACATGGAGAAGCAAAAGCCTGGGTGTGCTGGGCAGGGGGGCTCCAGGAGGTCCTGACAGGAGCTCTTTCTGGCAGACGGCGAGCTGTACACGGGGACTGTGAGCAACTTCCAGGGCAATGAGCCAACCATCTCCCGAAGCCACGGCAGGCGCCCACCCATCAAGACCGAGAACTCCCTCAACTGGCTGCAGGGTGAGTGCACGTGGCGGGGTTCTGGGCAGGGACGGTGTAGTGGAAGAAGCCCTGGAGGAGCAGAGACCAGAACTGCTCCTGAGAGTGTCCTGGGCAGACTGGGCAGCAGGTATCTCTGCAGGAAGGGTGTGCCACCCTTTGCCCACCTGAAATGGGCCATCATGAGGACAAATGCTATATGGCAGTGCTCCCAGAACTGCACTGGAGGGGTCTTTCCCATGGAGGTTTCCCTCTCACCTGGGAGCCTCATTCCCAAGAGAAGGGAACAGCCCCTGGGCCTGCAAGCATGGGGAGGGGGCGCTTGGGGCCAAGTGGCCAAAGTAGTTACTTTGGACACCTGTGAAGCTGGTGGCTCCTGGTGCAGGAGAACATTGAGAGGAGCGGCACAGACACCAGCTCTCTGGGCCCTTAGGCTGCTGCTCAATGGGGCAAGTGGGGGGCCTTGGCTTGGGCGAAGCCCCTTTGGCTGGTGCCCAAGTCATGAGTCCAGGAGCAGCTCTTCTGACCGGTTCTGGCCTTGCTGTGCTTCAGACCCCTCCTTCGTGGGCTCGGCCTACCTGCGGGAGAGTCTCCCCCCCAGCAGCCCCCAGAAGGATGACGACAAGGTCTATTTCTTCTTCAGTGAAAGTGGCAAGGAGTTTGACTTCTTTGAAGACACGGTTGTCTCACGCATTGCACGAGTGTGCAAGGTAGGCAGGGGGAGGGCTGGTGGGGCCCTGGCCTGGCGCCATGCTGGGTACCCTCTGCCCTGGGCCTGCAGTGCCCTCTGGTGCCCCACGCCTGCACTGTGGTCTCTGTGGCAGCCAAAAACCAAAGGACACTAGAGTCTAGATCAGGGGTTCTCCATCTTCCTAACGCTGTGACCCCTTCATAAGTTCCTCATGTTGTGGGGACCCCAAACCATAAAATTATTTTCGTTGCTACTTTATAACCTTAATTTTGCTACTGTTATGAATCGTAATGTAAATATCCGATATGCAGGATGTATTTTCATTCTTACAAATGAAATGTGTGTTCTATGCACACATTGAACACAGTGGGATTTATTTCAGAGTAGATATGCATAGGACTGGGCCCTGAGGCTGCAATCCTATCCACATTTACATGGGAGTAAAGGCCCCCTGACTGTAATGGGATTTATTTCTGAGGAGGCATGCATAGGATTGGGCCCTGAAGCTGTCAGTCAGCCCCAGTGTGCGCGCAGCTGCAGCCAGAGGTCTGGCAAGCCTGACCTGGCCCTCTGCACCAGGGGTCTTTAGGCGACCCCCAGGAAACCTCTAGGTGACCCCCAAAGGGGTCCTGACCCCCACTTTGAGAAACGCTGGTCTAGATGCTGCCTGTAGGTGCCAGGAAGGGAAATGGTCCTTTTGGGGAGATTACCCCAGCCCTATTTTTGCACCTTCTGGGGAAAGGGAAGCTGACAGGGACTGAGCTCCTCAAAGGCCCTCTAAGAATGGGTGCTGCCAAAGGCAACCGGCAGCCTCTGGGCATTGGGTGTGCCCTGGAGGCTGTGCTGGCAGTTTTGCCTGTGTGGGCCAGGCAGGGGCCAGCAGTCCGTGGATCACTTTAGCCAGACTGGCACACAAGGCCACTCCTGAGTCTTGGGCAGAGCTACCACTTGCAGCATTTGGGGAGGGGGGCTGGTCTCAGCCTCTTCTGCTGGTGCCTCCACTTGAAGGCCCTTCTCCTCTCCTAGCAGACTACACTGGCATGCAGCCATCCCCCAAACCCCTCTCTTGGCTGTCCCTTCCCTCACCCTTATCCAAGCCCCCCAGCCAGGAAAGTGTGGCCAGTGTGCCAGGAGGCGCAGGTGCTGCTATTCACAAAGTGGATCTCTGCCCCCAGACAAAAGCCTCTTCCCAATGATCCCCGACCCCCCAAAGCTCACTCTTCAGGGGTGTTCTGTGCTGCTGCTCCAGAGTCAGGCGGGTTCATCTTGGCTAGCTGGGTTGCTCTTGGTCACCTGTCTTCTCCCTCCTCCCCCACCAGGGTGATGTGGGAGGGGAGCGTGTCCTCCAGCGTCGCTGGACAACCTTCCTGAAGGCCCAACTTCTCTGTTCACGTCCAGAGGACGGGTTCCCTTTTAACGTGCTGCAGGATGTGTTTGTACTGACCCCAGGAGAGCACTGGCCAGAGACCCTCTTCTATGGCGTCTTCACGTCCCAGTGGTGAGCCGCACTCCCTTGGGAACCCCCTGGCAGGAGTGGGGGAGAAGCTGTGGAGTAGGACCTCCCAGTCCTGGGCAGGGGTGGGCCAGGATGGCACCTGTCTTCTGGGTGCTTCATGGCTTCTTAATGACTTAATGGTGGTTGGTCCTGAATTCTTCCCTCCCCCCTGCCCCCTTTCCGCAGGGACAGGACAGATACCAAGGGGTCAGCTGTCTGTGCCTTCTCCATGGCAGAGGTGAAGGAGGCCTTCAATGGGCTGTACAAGGAAGTCAACCGGGAGACGCAGCAGTGGTACACGGACACCCAGCCTGTGCCGGAGCCCCGCCCTGGAACAGTACGCCAGTTGGGGGGTGCTTGACTGGAAGGGGGGCTTGTCCCAGTTCTCAAATTAGAAAGGCTCCTATTTCCTGACCCAATCCGTGGAACTCCTTGCCACAAGTGGTGGTATCAGCATCTGACTAAGTTGCCTTTAGAAGGGGACTGGAGAGCAAAAGGTCATCATAGGTGACAAGTCAGGATGACTGTCTGCAACCTCCAGGCTATGGATGTAGACCATCTCTGACTGTTGGGGAGCAGCAACAGGATGCGGGTCTCTTGTGTGATCCTTGAAGCTTCTGGTGATTCCACTTTGAACTGCAGGAAGCAGGACTCGATGGCCTTTGGCCTTATCCAGTGGGCCTCTGCGTATGCTCTTCTCCGGCCTCAGTTCAGACCTGAAGCTGGGTCTTCCTGGGCCTGGTCTGGCTGTCTAACCACTCTAGCACACTGCTCTCCAGGGGACAGTACCACGGCTGGCTTCATCCCTCTGCAACAGACCATGGAGAGTCAGGGCCAAGTGATGGAGGTGGTGGGCCCAAAGGCACTACCCAGCCCATGTCAAAGCTGGTTCTCCTTTCTGTTCCCTCCCAGTGCATCACCAGCCACACACGTCAGCTGAAGATCACGTCCTCGCTGCAGATGCCAGACCGGGTGCTCAACTACCTCAAGGATCACTTCTTGATGAACAGCGCGGTGCGGAGCAAGCCACTCCTCTGGCAGGACCGCTATCACTACCAACAGATCAGTGTACAGCGGGTCCGAGGCTTGCACCACACCTATGATGTGCTGTTCTTGGGCACAGGTGGGTGAGGGGAAAGGGTTCAGGGGCAAGAGCCCCATCGGCAGAGCTCTGGGCCTCCTGGGAGGGCAGCTGGCAAGTGGGCTGATTCAAGGGAACCTTCCATTTGGGGTGCTGGATGTTCTCTGGAATGGGATGGGATTCTGGGTCAGTCTCCAGTGAGTTCCCTTGAATCAGCCCACAGACTGAATTCAAAAAAATTGGGGGTTCAGGGACTTCTGGAGAGATTCCACATCCCTACTGGAAGGAAGGCCCTGAGAAGGAAGGGAGCCTGTGCATCTCCAGAAAGCCACCCTGGCCAAGGAGGGGATTGGAATCCCAACAGGGCTGCAGGGTCTGGATCTGGGACGGTCAGGATGTGGCACAACAGGGACAGGGTCCTCATGCTGGTTTCCTCCTGTGTTTGTCAGATGACGGTTGGCTGCACAAGGCTGTGATCATAGGACACCAGACCCAGATCATCGAGGAGGTCCAGCTCTTCCCCTCTGGCCAGCCTGTCCTTGAGCTGCTGCTGGACGAGACCCAGGCAAGGCAGTGGGGCAGGGAGCTCCAGAGTGGGGCAAGCCACATGCCAGGCATTGGTCATTGGGAGCCTGTCAGCAGGCTTTGATTCGGAAGCCTCAAGCGAAAGCTCCCCCCCCCCCCCCACAGTTGCTTTGGCCCCTCCAGGAACACAGCTTGAGTTGGGGCCTATCCTGCTGTTGTGTAACTGAGCAGGGCCAGGTGCCCAGCAAGGCTCTTCCACCTGGTGTTGCAGGAGGGGGGCTGATGTTTGTGAGTGGTGAGGTGACCAGGAGCTCCAGGGCTTCCTGATGCCAGTCCAGAACCCCTCCCCTCTCCTCCCCCTGGAATGGCTTTGACAGAACCTGGGCGCAGCAGGGGGACCAGGTCCAGCTCAGCCCTCCTTCCCTCCCCTGCAGGGCCGCCTTTATGCTGCCTCCTACTCCGTGCTGGTGCAGGTGCCCGTCTCCAATTGCAGCCTGTACCAGAACTGCGGAGAATGTGTCCTGTCCAGGGACCCCTACTGTGCCTGGAGTGGAGGGGCCTGCCAGCCGTCCTCCTTGTACCACCTGCAGCCCCCTGCAATGTATGTACCCCTCTAAGGGTGAGGAGGGGGCCCCTGCCCTGTTTTCATCTCTTGCCCTCCTGCTGAACCTTTACAGCCAAGGGTGCTTGCCCTGCAGGCCCCCCTTTTACCACTTGCCCTCCCTCTCCTGCCAGGCCCTGGCTCCAGGACGTTGAAGGGGCCGATGCTGCCCAGCTTTGTCCTTTAAGCAAGATGGAGCCCAGTCATCCAACAGGTACAGTGTGTTTGGAGTGCTTGGGAGCAGAGAGGAGGTAATGGGGTGGTAGGAAGGGTCCCTCTCCCTGGAGCTGCCCCATGACAGGGGCAGTTCCGCTCTCAGCTCAGAGTGGGCTGCCAAGGTTACCTTCTCTCCCTGCAGCTGAGGACACCCCGTGCCAGGAAGTGGTGCTGCACCCTAGCGGTGTGAAGACCCTTCCTTGCCCGCTGCTTTCCAACCTGGCATCCCGGATCTGGTGGCACAATGGAGGTCCCCTCAACTCCTCCTTCCTGGTTCTTCCGGAGGGAGAGCTGATGCTGGTGGGCACCCCTGAGCAGGTGGGCCACTATGAGTGCTGGGCACAGGAGGGCAGCTTTCACCAGCGGATGGCCAGCTACTGCGTGCGAATGGTACACACCTGGGACCCCTTGGACACTGTGGTGGGCGCCTCCCGGAGCACCTCCGTGGCAGCTAGTGGTGGCAGGACAGCCCTGCTGGAGGGCAAGACCTACTGGACTGAGTTCTTGGTGACCTGTCTGCTGTTTGGCCTGACGCTGGTACTTCTGACACTCTTCCTCTTGCACCGGCACCGGCGGGCCATGAAAGCCTTCCTCAAGCAGGGCCGGTGCTCCCACTCCTCTCCCAAGAAGCGGCGGAAGCCAGGTAGACCCACAGAGGGGCTGCCCCTCAACGGCACTGGTGTGCCGAACACACTGCCCGACCACAAGGGCTACCAAGCACTGAATGACAGTCACATGGCAAGCACCCCGGTGCGAGATGCCCCTGGTAGCACAGCCTTCTTGGAGACAGAGCGGCATCAGGCCCCTGGAATCTCTGCAAGTTTCGTGGAGGTGTCAGCTTATTCCCAGCGGCCTCGTGTGCGCCTTGGCTCCGAAATCCGTGACTCAGTCGTCTGAGGGTGCCTGTTGTGCTTCCAACAGGGAGGGGATGCCTGCTGGTACCTCCCCCAGCAGAATGGACTGGGGAGGTCCCGGCTCTGGGCTGTATGACCTCCAAGAACACAGTGGAAGGGCCTTCAGCTGCCAAAAGGGCCCATTTTGGCCGAGGAGCATCACGGATCTAAGCTGCACGTGCCGGGAGAGTGGGGGTCCCCCGCAGGGGCTGCCAAAGTGCTGCATAGTGCCTCCTTCTAGGCTGTGGCCAAGTATCCGGTGGCCCCCTCTGGGCCAGCTGCTCTGCCTCCTCATGGACTCCCTGAGCTGCTGGGCCCAGGCGGCTTGAACACTTGTGACTTTCATTTGTATGTGCGAGACTGGCTGTCAGCAAAGCTGCGTGCGTGTGTGGACCAAGGGGAAGGCCCCTGGCGGTGCACAAATCCTGGTTCTCCTTGCACTGTGGTAAAGTCTTGACTGTGATTTTGACACCTGCAAGTTGCTGTCTGGGAGGTGTTTGCAACAGGAGTGTCCCCCCCTTCACAAGTGTACTTGCACAAAATGTGGTGTGTTTTTACATAAAATGGATGTGTCTCCTTTGACCAGGGCCTGGAGCCAAATCCTTGCAGTAGTTGCCAGCCCCCTCCACACCCCCTCCACACCCCCTTCCCACCTGAGCTGGGCCTCTCAAGGCTTTTGTCGTAGCGAGAGTCACAAGTTCAAGACAGGCTGCTCCTGGCACAGGTGCTGCTCCTCTGTGGCCTTGAGCTATGATGTTGCTCCTGCTCTCCTCCAGAACCCCTTAGAACACCAGAAGAGCTTCCTTTGCTGGATGAGGCCACAGGCCCATCTAGTCCTGCTCCCTGGATCACACAGCGGCCCACCAGATGCCCACCAGGCATTCTGAGGTATCCACCTCCATACCCATCCCCTCGTGGCTTGTAGCCTGTGATGGCCCTTTCATCTAGGAACCCTGCTTAAAAAGGTGGCTTGACCACCTGCCAGCTCCTTACCCAGAGGAGCCACCAAGGAATTAAGAGGTGTCAAGAGCACGGCAGGCAGGGAAGGGCTCCGAGGAGGGCAAAGGGACAACCAGAACACAAGCATCACAAACATGGTTTGGTGGCTCCGAACAGCTGCCGCGTGATGGAACCAACAAAACAACTGATGTTCCGCAACTTCACATGGAGCCTGACCAGCCAGGAACAGGCTGCAGAGCACCCCAAAGCACCTGGGGACCAAGGCTGGCAGCAGTGAAGGCAACCCCGTCCACCCTATCTGGTAGTAGGAAAAGGATCCAGTACGAAGCCAATAATGTGGGGTGACCAAACTTAACCACAAAACCACCTCAAAACGTAGGACAGCCAAGAAAAATGTACAACACCACAAAACAACAGCTACAGGTGATTAAAATACGATGGACCCAGTCCTCACCAATTCAGGCCAGAACAACTCACCCATCCTCCCCACTCCTGCAGTGGAATGGGGAAGCTGGTGCATGTCTGTCCACTGGCCTAACCCTCCCTCCCAGGAGTGCCTTATGGCATTTTGGTGATACACCCCCCAGGACAGCACCGGACTTGTGTGGCCTGCCAGGGGATAGGCCTGCACTATATGTTAAATTTAAAGCTAGTACACATAATGAGTGGCAAGGAGGCTATGCACAGCCTGCAGGGACCCCCTCAGAACACAAGTTCTTTTCCAGAACTTGAGGCTAAAAAAGAGAGCGTGTCCAGGGAAAAGGGCATCTGGTCAGGGACGTCTTCCTGGGGACTGACTGGATCAGTTGTGCTCACAAAGGAGAGACCTGATTTTGTGGCACACTGACTGACTGCCGTAGAGCTGCTGGTCATGGACTGCCATAGAGCAGGGAGCCCACCAGGGAACAGGTGACAATTTAATACTGTGTGATCAGGACGCTGGAGATGTAAATGTTCCTGACCGGTTGGGAAACAATGACTGGTTTTGCCAGGCATGTGGGGGGGGGGGGGTGGGAGAGTGCCCTGCATATCTGACTTCTGCAACTTCCAGGGTAGAGCTGTGCCAACCCAGCCACACCACCTCTGTCCTGGCACTTCCTCCTGAGCGAAACTCAAGCAACTGACGGTCAGGCACAGTTCCCAAGTTTTATTAGGCACAACAGGTTTTGTGAGAGAGGCTGGGCACTTAAGGCTTTTAAAAACAGGCAGGCCTCTGCCAGACCTTATGCCCCACCCAGGGCAGGTGATCCATCCCTGATGGGAGAGAGAAGCATGAGTGGGCAGGTAAGGAAAGCTCGAGCCCAGGTCAGCAAAGGCAGACAAGCACAGCCTGGTTCTGTGGTGAAGGCACAGTGCTTCTTGGAAAGGCAGTCCCACCCCAGGGGGTACCTCTTGGGGTTCACTTCCTTCCACGGGCAAGGCAGGAGCTCTGATCACCACAAACAAGGCAAGAGGCACCAGTCTGATGCAGGCCCAGAGGTGCCAGCGGCCTCTGCTCTGACCCAGGACCTGGTGCCAGACAAGGTGGTGCACAGCCCTAAGTGCCACTGGTCCTCTGGCTGCCTGAACCTGTCCTGGGGGGTGTTGGTTGTCAACCGAGCAGACCGAAGGGCAGGAAGGGCAGGGCTGTAGGCACGCTTGGAAGTCCTCAGGGGGCATCAAGCACAAGACTCACAGCACAATTTTGAAGGAGCTGGAAGAGAGAGACGGGACGGGTTTGGCACACATCACCCAAGGAGGCAAGCGGGGTGGAAACCCTCGCTCAGCTCAGCCCAGCTGGCAGTGGGGCAGAGAGGCAGGCAGGAGCCAGTACCTGGTGAAGTCGGGGGAACGAGAAATGATGTGCTGAAACTCAGAGAGGTTGATGGTCCCGTCTTTGTCTATATCCGACTCCTCCAGGATCTGCAGAAAAGAAAGGAGGCTGCTGAGGTGAAAAGGGCTCCAGCCCGCCCAAAGCGGAGCAGCCCCAGCGAGCGGCACTCACGTTCTGGATCAACTGGCTCATCTCCACGGGGCTGAGCCGACTCCCTTCACTGTCTCCAGTCAGGCAGTTCACCAGCTGCTCCAAGTCCTTCTTGTCCAGAGTCCCATCGTCATCAAAGTCTTCAGGAAGGAAACCAGAGAAGCCGTGGCTCAGCAAACCTCCTGAACTTGGGATGCCTCCTTATTCCTCCCCTGCCCCTCCCTCCATGTGGCCTTGCTCCCACTACAGGCCACGTCAGGCAGGGTCTCTCTCCTCAGGCAGAGGCCTGGTCCTCATCTGAGGGGAAACCCAATGGGCTTCTGGCTGATCCTGCAACGTGCCACAACTGGCCCCAGGTTTCCAGCCAGCAGGCCTGGCAGCTAGAGCTGGGGTGCCCCAGGACAGCCTCGCCAGTACAGGCCAGTACAGGCCGCCCTCCACGACCAAGAGCTTCTCAGGCGCTCACCAAAGATGCGGAAGGCGTAGTGCGACTTGATCTCCGGTGTGGCCGAGTCACTGAAGACGCTCAGCATGTCCAGGAAATCCTCAAAGGAGAGGCTGCCCTCGCCGTCCTCGGCCGTGGAGAAGACCTGGCAGATCCGGTGCCGAAAGGGGTTTGCCTGGCGACAGAAGAAGGAAAAGATGCAATGGGGGGTGGGGGGGACGGGAAGGAGAAGGGAGCCCCGGGGCTGAAGGGAGCAGCCAAACTGGAAGCTCCTCCATCCCGCCAGGAGCTGCTGGGACCTCAGGTCAGGATCTCAGCCGGCAGGTGCAGGAAGAGGCTGGCTCCGGAAAACCGTTGGCATCCCAGGCTCCTTCTAAGCATCCCATCGCAGCTTCCCAGAATGGCTCCGAAAAGGGGAGGCTCCTCTTGCCCCCTCTGGCTTAGCCAATGCACTCCCCCCCCCCCCCGAATGGCTCTGAAGGGCTGAGGCTCTCTCCAGGACTTGACTGCTCCACCCCTCCAGCTACTCCACTGCCTCTCCTTGGCCGCTTCCTGCCCAGCCTGCCCCCTCCTGCTTCGGTCCCAGTGGAGAGGGAGGGGGACTTCCAACTGGTCCTGCCAGCGGAGGTGAGCGGAGGAGCGGCCAGAGACCTACCCGCAGCTCCGGCAGCGTCAGGATCCTGCTTTTGGGGAGCCTGGTGGCGGCCGCCCTCTCCCGTTCCTCCTTGGGCAGCAGCTCGCTGAACCGTCGGTGGGCCCTGCAAGAGACCCGCAGCCGCTGCTCGTCACGGCGCCCTCCAATGCCGCCCTTCCCGTCCTGGAAGGCTGGAAGTTGCGAGGCGGGCCGGCCAAGCGAGCTCTGCCTCTCGCGAGCCCGGGTCGGGCAAGGTCCAGCCGGGAGCCTGCCCAGGACAGGCCCCACTCGAGAGGACCAAGTGCAGGAGGGTCCCATGCTCAGCCCCGACGGACAAGGACTGGGGCGGGGGCGATACTCACAGCAGGATCTCCTGCTTGCTCAGGAAGGTCAGTTCCTGGGGGAGAGAAGCGCTCAATGCTCCGCCAGGGTCGCCCCACAGGACCCACAGCCCCGACGGCAGCTCCCCTCCCGCTCCGGCACCCCTCACGGCGCCTACCTGGTACTCCCCCAGGAGATCGCGGGGGAGGCGGCTGCCCGAGCCCCCCATGGCTGGCCAGCAGAAAACGCCACACGGCCCACCCGCTGCTCCAGGAAGTCCGCTCCGGTCCTCGTTCTCCGCCCTTTCGCGGAGCAGCAGCAGCAGCAGCAGCAGCAGAAGCTCGACACCGCCCAAGGAGCCCTCCCCCGCCCCAGTTCCGGGGTGGCCGCGCGGACCGGCCTGCCTCTGATGGGAGGGCCAAGAAGCCGCTTCTCCCTCCCCCCTGCCCGGGTGGGATTCCTGCCGGCAGAAGAGCGGCCGCCTCTCCGCAGCCCTTCGCGGGACCTCCGGGGCGCAGCATGGCCGAGGCCCCGCAGCCCGCCCCTTGGGACCCCCCGGTCTTCGCCTACCGCGAGGAGGAGCTGGTGCTGCGGGGCGTGGAGTGGCCGTCGGAGGGGCAGCCGTCGCCCGCCCCGTCGCGCTTCGACCGAGCCCTGCTGGGGGGCTGGGAGGACCGGCTGAGCCGCGGCTTCTTCCGCTACCGGCTGGGCGAGCTGCAGACGCGGGTGCTGCCGGGGGAGGTGGGCTTCGTGGCGCAGCTGAACCCGGAGAGGGGCGCGCAGAGGCGGCCGCCGCAGGAGATCCGGAGCATCCGGCAGAGCTTCGACCCCCGGCAGTTCCACTTCGGCCGGATGCGGCCGGAGGAGGTGCTCTTCCGCCTGGCCCGGGACGGGGACCCCGAGGGCGCGCTGGTGGCCATCAACGTCAGCCCGTTGGAGGCCGGGCACGTCCTGCTCCTGCCGCCGCCCCTGCGCGGCCTGCCCCAGGAGCTGACCCCGGAGCTGCTCCTGCGGGGGCTGGAGGCGGTGTTGCTGAGCGGGCGGCCGGGCTTCCGCGTGGGCTTCAACAGCCTCGGGGGCTGCGCCTCCGTCAACCACCTGCACCTGCACGGGTACTACCTGGCCCGGGAGCTGCGCGTGGAGACGGCGCCCTGCCTGCCCCTCCTTCCCCGGCGCGGCCTCCACCTGCTGCGGGACTCCCCCGCGCCCGCCTTCCTCCTCTACGTCGAGGGGCCGCGGCTGGCCGGGCTGGCGCGGAGGGTCTGCCGCCTCACCGACCACCTGGTCCGCGGCGGGGTCGCCCACAACCTCTTCGTCACCCGCGGAGCCCCCCCGGAGGGGCCCCTCCACTCCCCGTCCAGGCCGGGGCTGCGCGTCCTGCTCTGGCCCAGGAAGGCCTGCTTCGGCGCCAAGGACGGGGCGGCCTTCAACGTGGCCCTCTGCGAGCTGGCCGGGCACCTCCCCGTCAAGAGCGCCGCCGCCTTCCGCGCTCTCACCGAGGACGGGGCCCTGCAGGCCATCCGGGAGCACCTCCTCCCCGAGCCCCGCTTCGCCCGGCTGCAGCAGGAGCTGGTGGAGCTTCTGGGGGGACCGTCCCCGGAGCGCCCCTGACCGGCCCGGCAGACCTTCCAGGAACCGCTAAGCACCGCTGGACGCCGTAGAAAGATCAGGCTCCACATCCCTGAAAAGTGCGCGCTCCAGGAAGAAGGTTCCCAAAGGGGGGGTCGCAAAGATGTGGGCGCCGCCATCTTGGAATTAGAAGTGGTGTCGCTTCCCTTACTTGGCACGTCACTTCCGGGAACTGGTGGCGTAGCTAGAGGGCCGGAGCTGACAGCCTTGGCGGGAGGGGGAGGATTCCTCCAAAAGTGACCACGCTCTCTAAAAACGCTAGTGCGCATGCGCTTTGGCCGCTCTGTCAAGCCCAGATCTGCAGACAGGGAGAACTTTGCCCCATTCCAAGATGGCGGCCTGGGACTTCCGGCAGGAGTGGCCACTCTACCACGTCCCCGTCTATGTCCCTGGGCGGGGCCGCCGTCGCCATGGTGATAGCGTCGGGGCCCAGCGAGCCCAAGGCCCAGGCGCCGCCGCCTCCTCAGGGGAAGCCGAGGGGCCCGGTGAGTGGGCGGGAGGCTGAACACCAGGACGCGGGCCCGGGCGCGCAGCGGCGGCCTGGCAGGCCTCGAGGGGCCGCCCCGCCAGCCACAACCGCTTGGTGCTCCTGGCTGGCGGGGCTGCGCTGGAGGGACCCGGATAGGCCTGGGTGCGAGTGGGGCTGGTGGGCGAGGCCTACCCCGGAGACCCTCCTTGACACCCCCTTCGCCCAGGGGCGAGGCCCACTCCTGGTGACCCCCTCACACCCTCTCCTCCCCCCAAGGGTGCCTGAGGGACCCTCCTTGACACCCCCTTCGCCCAGGGGCGAGGCCTACTCCTGGTGACCCCCTCACACCCTCTCCTCCCCCCAAGGGTGCCTGAGGGACCCTCCTTGACACCCCCTTCGCCCAGGGGCGAGGCCTACTCCTGGTGACCCCCTCACACCCTCTCCTCCCCCCAAGGGTGCCTGAGGGACCCTCCTTGACACCCCCTTCGCCCAGGGGCGAGGCCTACTCCTGGTGACCCCCTCACACCCTCTCCTCCCCCCAAGGGTGCCTGAGGGACCCTCCTTGACACCCCCTTCGCCCAGGGGCGAGGCCCACTCCTGGTGACCCCCTCACACCCTCTCCTCCCCCAAGGATGCCTGAGGGACCCTCCTTGACACCCCCTTCCCCCAGGGGCGAGGCCTACTCCTGGTGACCCCCTCACACCCTCTCCTCCCCCAAGGATGCCTGAGGGACCCTCCTTGACACCCCCTTCCCCCAGGGGCGAGGCCTACTCCTGGTGACCCCCTCACACCCTCTCCTCCCCCCAAGGGTGCCTGAGGGACCCTCCTTGACACCCCCTTCCCCCAGGGGCGAGGCCCACTCCTGGTGACCCCCTCACACCCTCTCCTCCCCCAAGGATGCCTGAGGGACCCTCCTTGACACCCCCTTCGCCCAGGGGCGAGGCCTACTCCTGGTGACCCCCTCACACCCTCTCCTCCCCCCAAGGGTGCCTGAGGGACCCTCCTTGACACCCCCTTCGCCCAGGGGCGAGGCCCACTCCTGGTGACCCCCTCACACCCTCTCCTCCCCCAAGGATGCCTGAGGGACCCTCCTTGACACCCCCTTCGCCCAGGGGCGAGGCCTACTCCTGGTGACCCCCTCACACCCTCTCCTCCCCCAAGGATGCCTGAGGGACCCTCCTTGACACCCCCTTCCCCCAGGGGCGAGGCCTACCCCTGGTGACCCCCTCACACCCTCTCCTCCCCTAAGGATGCCTGAGGGACCCTCCTTGACACCCCCTTCCCCCAGGGGCGAGGCCTACTCCTGGTGAACCCCTCACACCCTCTCCTCCCCCAAGGATGCCAGAGGGACTCTCCTTGACACCCCCTTCCCCCAGGGGCGAGGCCTACTCCTGGTGACCCCCTCACACCCTCTCCTCCCCCAAGGATGCCTGAGGGACCCTCCTTGACACCCCCTTCCCGCAGGGACGAGGCCTACTCCTGGTGACCCCCTCACACCCTCTCCTCCCCCAAGGATGCCTGAGGGACCCTCCTTGACACCCCCTTCCCCCCAGGGGCGAGGCCCACTCCTGGTGACCCCCTCACACCCTCTCCTCCCCCAAGGATGCCTGAGGGACCCTCCTTGACACCCCCTTCCCCCAGGGGCGAGGCCTACTCCTGGTGAACCCCTCACACCCTCTCCTCCCCCCCCAAGGATGCCTGAGGGACCCTCCTTGACACCCCCTTCCCCCAGGGGCGAGGCCTACTCCTGGTGACCCCCTCACACCCTCTCCTCCCCTAAGGATGCCTGAGGGACCCTCCTTGACACCCCCTTCCCCCAGGGGCGAGGCCCACTCCTGGTGACCCCCTCACACCCTCTCCTCCCCCAAGGATGCCTGAGGGACTCTCCTTGACACCCCCTTCCCCCAGGGGCGAGGCCCACTCCTGGTGACCCCCTCACACCCTCTCCTCCCCCAAGGATGCCTGAGGGACTCTCCTTGACACCCCCTTCCCCCAGGGGCGAGGCCCACTCCTGGTGACCCCCTCACACCCTCTCCTCCCCCAAGGATGCCTGAGGGACCCTCCTTGACACCCCCTTCCACCAGGGGCGAGGCCCACTCCTGGTGACCCCCTCACACCCTCTCCTCCCCCAAGGATGCCTGAGGGACCCTCCTTGACACCCCCTTCCCCCAGGGGCGAGGCCTACTCCTGCTGAACCCCTCACACCCTCTCCTCCCCTAAGGATGCCTGAGGGACCCTCCTTGACAACCCCTTCCCCCAGGGGCGAGGCCTACTCCTGGTGAACCCCTCACACCCTCTCCTCCCCTAAGGATGCCTGAGGGACCCTCCTTGACACCCCCTTCCCCCAGGGGCGAGGCCTACTCCTGGTGAACCCTCTCACACCCTCTCCTCCCCTAAGGATGCCTGAGGGACCCTCCTTGACACCCCCTTCCCGCAGGGACGAGGCCTACTCCTGGTGACCCCCTCACACCCTCTCCTCCCCCAAGGATGCCTGAGGGACCCTCCTTGACACCCCCTTCCCCCAGGGGCGAGGCCCACTCCTGGTGACCCCCTCACACCCTCTCCTCCCCCAAGGATGCCTGAGGGACCCTCCTTGACACCCCCTTCCCCCAGGGGCGAGGCCTACTCCTGGTGAACCCCTCACACCCTCTCCTCCCCTAAGGATGCCTGAGGGACCCTCCTTGACACCCCCTTCCCCCAGGGGCGAGGCCTACTCCTGGTGAACCCCTCACACCCTCTCCTCCCCCAAGGATGCCTGAGGGACCCTCCTTGACACCCCCTTCCCCCAGGGGCGAGGCCCACTCCTGGTGACCCCCTCACACCCTCTCCTCCCCCCAAGGGTGCCTGAGGGACCCTCCTTGACACTCCCTTCCCCAAGGGGCGAGGCCTACTCCTGGTGACCCCCTCACACCCTCTCCTCCCCCAAGGATGCCTGAGGGACCCTCCTTGACACCCCCTTCCCCCAGGGGCGAGGCCTACTCCTGGTGACCCACTTTACTCCATCTCCTCCCCCCAAGGGTGCCTGAGGGAACCCTCCTTGACACCTCCCTCCCCAAGGGACAAGGCCTACTCCTGGTGACCCCCTTTACACCCTCTCCTCCCCCCCAAGGGTGCCTGAGGGGGGTGAGGCCTACTTTTGGCAACCCCCTCTTGACCGTCCTGTCTCCCTCCCCACAAAGGTGCCTGAGAGGTTCACAGGGGTGCAAGGCTACCTCCCCTTGACACCTACTCCTCCCCCCTCCACAGGGTGCCTGAGAAGATGAAGATCAGCGCCGACGAGAGCAGCGACTCCGAGAATGAGACGGACGAGGATGAGGAGGACGATGACGAGGGGGAGCTGTCAGATGATTCTGCCGCCGAGTGCCTGAAGAGGCTGCAGGCCCAGGAGAGGGGCAGGGTCCGGGACCGGGAGAAGGACAGGCAGCGTGACCCCAGCCGGGCCCCCCTGGGAAAGTCTGGTCACAGCAGCAGGAAGGGCGATCGACCTGGGCTCAGCCTGGTGGATCTGGAGGACCAGGCTGGGGAGGAGTGCGATGCTGAGGAGGGCCGCCGGAGGAGGAGGAAGAAGCACCGGTGAGGCTGCTGGGCTGGCATCCCTCAGTGGTGTAATGGCAGGAGAGTGGAGCAGTCCGTCTCAGAAGAAGCCTCACTGCTTCGCAGCCATTCCAGGCTCTGCTTTGCTTCTCTAGCCTGGAATGCCTTCAAAGGGATGAGGCTCCCTCTGAGACAAACTGCTCCACCCCCAGCTATGCCACTGCGCCCCCCAGCTTTTTCTAGGGTCAAGCCTCTGCCTGGCACAGCAGCTCAAGCTTTGTCTCCCTTCTTGCTTTTAGGGCACTGTCTATCAACCTTGTCAACTGCAAGTATGAGAGCGGTAAGACTGGGGGCTCCTTGACCCCTCCCTGGCAGCTGGAGCCCTGTACAGGGTGTGGGAATGCTTTGCAAGGCTGAAAGTACAGAAAACAGCCCTGATGTGCCTGTGACGAGAACCTTTTGGGGACACAGGTGGTGATCCTTTGGTTGCCATGGGGTTAAGAGAAGACTCTGTGCCCCAAAACCAACCTGGGTTCTCTGCTTGTCCTGCTGCAGTGAGGCGAGCTGCTCGGCGCTGCGGTCTGAAGGAGGTGGGAGAGGATGAGGAGTGGACAGTTTACTGGACTGACTGCTCCGTTTCGCTGGAGCGCGTCATGGAAATGAAGAGGTTTCAGGTACCTGTAGTTGAATGAGAGGTGGCCAAGCCTAGGTCATTTCTATGTGGGTCGCCCCCAGACAAAACCCTAAGCCAGTCAATGACCTGCTTTTTCAGCAGCTGGTCTGAAATGCTGAAGCAGTTCTGCATTGTGGGGCAACTACAGACCCTTCTGGATCTGAGTAACTTGTACCTCTTTCTGATCAGCACTGCTGTTGGAGGCTGTCCTGGGACCTTTTTCCTTCCAAGTGGCTGGGCTTCTGTACTAAAGCCTTGCCCTAGTTTAATGGTGTACCCAGGGGGAGTCGAGAGGGGCAAATGCCCTGAGTACTGGGTTGAGGGGGCCATCCTGTGCCGGTATGTGTCCTCCCAGTTGCACCATTCAGGAAAGACTAGGAGTGTTCTGAGGCTCAGGGAAGCAGCCTGCTGATTTTCTAGCCCAGGGTTGTCCAAACGTTTTGCCAGGTGGGCGACAGAATCTCTTTGATGCAGTGTTGGGGGCCAGAAAAATGATTTACATTTCAAATTTGAATAAATTTACATAGAAGATTGTGTTATAGACATTGTAATGCTTACCTGTGGCTGGATAGAGGTGTTTTGGTGAGGGTCACATTTGACCCCAGGGCCAGGGTTTGGAAACTCTTGCCCTCCAAAGGCTTTATAAAGTCTTTGGACAGCAAAAAATCATTTCTGGAGTCATTAAATCCTTAGAAGGGTCTCTGAGGGTCGGGGAGGCTTCCTCACCCCTTAGAAGGCCTGAAAACAGCTTCCAGTTAACTCTGTAAAACTGGCATGATTTCTTTGTCTCTCTGAGGCATGTACAAGGCCATTGGGGAGTACTGAGGAGGTTGTGTGGAGGCCCCTTGGTGGAGGGGCAGCAGGCTGCATTTTCTGCCCTGGTCCGTACCATGGCTGGGATTGCCACTGCCCTAGTGATGCCCTAATGGTGTGACCTGCAGGTGGGTTGGACTAAAGGAAAATGCTGTCCTTCCTGGGCAGAAGTAGCTCCAACCCATCTAACCAAGCCTTCCTTAGCTGCATCCAGGCTCAATCGCTGCAAGTTTCATGCCTTTCTTGCTTTTCAGTGCTGGGGCGGCTGTGCCTACGGTGTGTGGGCTGCATCCTTCAGTGGGGGGAGGCAGTGCAGAGGCCTTCTCAAGATATAGGGGAACGCTTGTTCCTATATCTCAGACAGTATCTCAAGTTGGGTAGAATGGGGGTTTCCTTTAAGATCACTGTCTTGAAGACTACGTGGAAACCTCAAGTGGTGCAGGACAAGAGTCCTCCATAAACTGGTTGCTGGGAACTTTTGCCAGCATTTGCCTTCTTTTCTGGCTGCTTGCGTGTTGTGAGCGTAGGTCGGGTGCTGGTTTATGAGGTGCAGGCTCCAGTCTCAGAAGGTCCACCCCATTCACTTTTGGGGCCTTTAGATCTGAATTTCGGCTCCCTATCATGGGAGGGGAGATAGGTAGTGGAGAAGTCGCAGTGATGTTTGACTGGTGCCTGCTTGGAGGAACGGAAGCACTGAGTAGAGAGTTCTGTGCGCAGAACAGTCGGTTGTGCAGCTGCTGTGCTTTTCCTTCAGGCCTGGTCTGCTTGCTTTGTTTTTTACACATTGGCTGCAATCCTTAGCACACTTTCCTGTGAATAAGACCCATTGAATGCAATGGTGCTTACCTCTGGGTAGACACAGATAGGATTACACCCATTTTCTAATATTTGAGTTGACGTTAAATGTCCCCTCTTGGGAATCTTTTTGTGAGCTTCAGGAGTACCTTCCTGCTTGATAAACAAGGGAGAGAAAATGAAGCCAGCCTTGTGTTTTTATTAGATATTGGAACAAGTCATAAAACACACAAATTGTGCGCACGGAGACAAGTTCTCCAGCATCAAAAGAACCTAACATGGACTGACCAAGAATAGATCTTGCCAGACAAATCTGGTCTCCTTTTTCAGTCGGGTTGTGAGCTTACTGGACATGGCAATGCTGTGGATGTCATTGATCTTGACTTCAGCAAAGCATTCAACAAGGTCCTGCACAACATCTTAAGCTGGAAGTTAGAAAAATATTTTAGGCTGCATTAAGAGGACTGGAGCTTCCAAGTCACAAGAAGTTCTAGTTCCTCTTTATTCAACATTGGTCAGACCTCACCTTGAGTCCTGTGTTCAGTTCTGGGCCCCTTACTTTAAGAAAGATGCAGCCAAGCTGGAGCAAGTCCAGAGGAGAGCGACAAGAAGGATCTGTGGGATGGAAGGGAAGCCCTACGAGGAAAGGTTGGGGGAACTTGGGATGTTCAGCCTGGAGAAGAGGAGGCTGAGGGGAGTCCTGATTGCCCTCTTCAGATACCTGAAGGGCTGTCATAGGGAGGAAGGGGCTCATTTGTTCATAGCTGCTTCTGAAAGCAGAACTAGAACCAATGGGTACAAACTGCAAGAAAGGAGATTCTGGTTGGATATCCGGAAAAAATTCCTGACGGCGAGGGTGGTTCGGCAGTGGAAGAGATTACCAAGGGAGGTGGTGGACTCTCCCTCATTGGGGATCTTCAATCAGAGCTTTCACCAGCACCTGTCGGAGATGCTCTAGTCTAGGAGTCTAGTCTTTCCTGCTACAAGCAGGGGTTGGACTAGATGACCTAATGGTTCCCTTCCAGCTCTAGGATTCTGTAATTTTATGTGCTATTTTCTGGAAAAGTAGATGTGTGTGTGTGTATACACTCACCTCTCTCTCTCTCTCTCTCTCTCTCTCTCTCTCTCTCTCTCTCTCTCTCTCTCTGTGTGTGTGTGTGTGTGTGTGTGTGTGTGTGCTGGTACTCAGTCACAGATGGGCTGGTACTGTGTACAGCTGTGTACCCCTTCAAAAAGACCCCTGCCCCTCCCTAGTGTGTGGAATCGGCAGTCCCTTCAGTTGGCCTGGGAGTCTCCTGGTTTTTCTTTTTCAGAAAATCAACCACTTTCCAGGCATGGCAGAGATTTGCCGCAAGGACCTGCTGGCCCGGAACCTCAACCGCATGCTCAAGCTCTTCCCCAAGGAATACAGCATCTTCCCCCGCACCTGGTGCTTGCCTGCTGAGTAGGTGCCTGGTCTGGGAGAACCACCACCTCGGGAGGTCTGGTGCCTGAGGCGGGCAGGTGCTGGGTTACAGATCTCCTGTTTCTCCTGCATTCTGTGCCAGCTCTGTGGCACCCACCCTCCCTTGCCTTTTAAATTCAGGGCAGTGGTGGTTGTGTAGGAGTGGAACCTGGGTGAGACAGAATTCTCCTGTGGTACCAGCAACTGTGTTGTCCCTTCACAGTTATGGTGACTTCCAAGCCTATGGGCGCATGAGGAAAAACAGGACATACATCTGTAAACCAGACAGTGGCTGCCAAGGACGGGGCATCTTTATGACACGCAACCCGAAAGAGATCAAGCATGGCGAGCACATGATCTGCCAGCAGTACATTTCCAAGGTAGGCTGAGGAGCCCAGATGTACATGGGACTCTTCTTGCCGGCAAGTGGATGCACTTGGCTCAAGGCTCCTGAGCTGTCTGGAGGGGAGGATGTTCTCTCCCTGCTTCCTTGCCATTCTGTTTATTTCCCCAGCCCTTCCTCATCGATGGCTTCAAGTTTGACATGCGCATCTATGTCCTGGTCACCTCCTGTGACCCACTCAAGATCTTTCTCTACGAGGAGGGGCTGGCCCGCTTTGCCACCATGAGGTACATCGAGCCCAGCAGCAGCAATCTGGTAAAGGACGTTTCCCGGCACCAACATAAGCCCTGTAGGAGGATAAGCAGACCCTATGAGTGCCTGGTGGGGCCCCCAGGAACTGCTTGCAGTGGGTGTGGTGAGTGCCCCTAAAGCCAACCCAGATGCCTCCAGAGATGGACAAGACATCCTTTGAACTGCCAGTTCAATGGGCCCTGGGTCTGGCACAGGGAAGGCAGTTCCTTTATGAGAACAGGGCTTGGATGCTGCTGTGAGAGGGAAAAGGGACCTCCAGGCACAGTGAGGAACCTCTCCTACTCTGCGCCTGCCTCTTTCTCTCTCAGGAAGACATCTGCATGCACCTCACCAATTACGCCATCAATAAGCACCATGAGAACTTTGTTCGTGATGACAACACCGGCAGCAAGAGGTAGCCTGCCTTTGCTGCCCCTTCTACTTGGACTGGGGGGTGCCTGTGCCTTTCAGCAAGGGAAGCAAGCAAGCCATGGCCCTTGTGGACTTGCCCGGGCCTGGCTCTTTCTGCATCTGAAGGTCCAGACAAGAATTGTGGGAGGAGGATGAAGTGAGCACCGGTGGGAGGGCTGGAGCACATGCTCTGCATTTCTGATTGTAGAAGGGGTGGTGGGGAACCACTGCCAGTCAAAGTAGATGGTGTGGCGCAAGGCAGGAGGGGGGTCCCACTTGGTTCTGAAAGCAGCTTCAGATTGACTGGTAAAGGGGTTGTGTGCACTCAGAGGCTGCTGTCCTCCAGGGCTTTGCGTGCCTTGTGAGCAGGAGCGGTAGAAGTGCATTTGGAATCCAGGCATCAACAACCCAGCCAGCCTAACATCCCTTGGCTCCCTTTCCGGTATTTTTGGGGAGACAGAACTGGAGTAGCCTGGACTTCCCTCTCCCTCCCTGCCCCAACAGGAAGTTGTCCACCCTCAATGTCTGGATGCAGGAGCACAACTACGACACAGCTGAGCTCTGGCAGGACATTGAGGACATCATCATCAAGACCCTGATTGCTGCCCATCCAGTCCTGAAGCACAACTACCGCACCTGCTTCCCCAACCACATCTCAGGCTGTGCCTGCTTTGAGATCCTGGGCTTTGATATCCTCCTGGACAGGAAGCTCAAGCCCTGGCTCTTGGAGGTGAGTGTGGACTGGGCGAAGATCCTCCAGTCGCATCCGAGAAGCACAACCCCAGTGGGATCCTGCTCAGCCTCTGCTGTTCCCCTGGAAGAGGATCTCGATAGCCTCTTACACAGGCACTAATTTAGTGTTATTGGAGCATTTCAGCCCAGGACCCCCTTCTGAGAATGATAGTCTGTCTGGGACCCCCCAAAAGTGATGCCAGGGCTGGAAGTCTCATTAAAGGTTCCCAGTGGCAGATTCCAAGATGGCTGCACTCTGCCTTTTGTGACCTCCCCTAAAATGAAGTCACAACCCCCACTTTGAAAACCTCGGCACTCGTTAGCTGTTACCGCATTGCACATGCTGAAGAAAACGCAGACTGTGGCTTGCAAAAATGCTCAAGTATAAAGTAGCGTAACAGATTAAAACATGACTTTTCATATTTCACAGTAAACACAGTAACTTACTCCACTACCAACTGGGCAAGAAACATTTGTTCAAGGGGTGCTCCTCTTTTATTTAGCAGAGGGAGAGTGGCTGACCCTCATCAGCTTCTGCTGGTGTTCTTTGTGTATCTTAGATCAGAGGGGTCCAGACTTTTTGGCAGGAGGGCCTCTGACACTGTTGGGGACCAGAAAAATGATTTACATTTCAAATTTAAATAAATTACATATCAAATTGCATTAGAGGCCAGGCTGATAGCAGGGTCTTGCCAAGGACCACACTGGGGTGTGCTGAGGGCTGCATTTGACCCCCGGGCCGGGGTTTGGACCTCCTGTTTTAGATTGAGCCATTTTGGGACAGCTGTTCAGTTTTCTCTGTAAACTGCCTTGTGAACTTTTCACTGAAAAGCAATACTGTCCCGAAATGCTGCTGCTAACATCACATCGCATTGATGATTTAGCCACTGAGGAAGGAAGAAGTCCAAGGAGGCCAGCAAGTCACATCCGTATTTCAGGGGCACCAAAGATAAACAACCTTCCTGCTTCTTCGCAGCCGTTGGCCAGATGAAATAGGTGTTTGAGCCACTGCTGCGAGAGGGATGGATTTCCCCTTGGATGGAATTCCGTAGTTGTGGCCCAGGACAGAGAAGCCTCAGAGCTGCCATCCTCTCACTTGGAGAAGTGTCTCCTCAGAGGGCAGGGGGCAAAGTATGGAATGAGATGGTCTTTCAGATAGCCTGGACCCCGATCATGGGGGGCAGAGCTAGCACCTTGAATAGGGACCAGAAATGAATGGGCAGCCAGCATAGCTGCTGAATCACGCCTGGCATCCGTCACCGCGTCAGCCACTGAATTCTGCACTAAGTGCAGTTTCCAAACTCTTTCAGAGGGAAGGCCCGTGAGGAGCGCATTAGAGTCCAGGCTTGAAGTCACACGGGCCACTCTAACCAGGTCCAAGTAGCTCAAGCATGGCTTTGTTTGGTACACCAGCCTAGACTGGATGAACGCACTGCTAGTAAGTGCTGCCTTCTGAGAGACGAGTCCAGAAGTGCCAAGCTGTGCCTCGTTCTTGTAAGGAGAGTGCAGCCCTCTTCAGAGGATAGACAATTCAGTGCCTGCGTGGAAGATTTGTCCATCCCAACACTGCTGCCTTTTCATGTCTTGCTGAGGAATGATACTGTGAAGCCCAAGGGAGGTGGAACCGACACCCCCATAGCCCAAAGAGCTTTCTTGCACCAACTTTGCCCTGAGAACCCCCATGTAAATATTGGAGCCTGACTGCTCAGTGGTTAGAGCGCATTGTGTGATATATATTTTTAAAGGGAATTTAATAAATCTTTCAGAGGAGTCCTCATTGTTCAGAGTATAAACCATTGACTTGGGACCAAGCCAGAGTCCAAAATGCACCTCCCCCCACACAACATGCTGCAGGAACAGGACTTGGTTGGGCCTGGCGATGGGCTCAGGAAGCCTTGTGCTTTCAGGTCAACCACTCTCCTAGTTTCACCACTGACTCCCGGCTGGACCGTGAAGTGAAGGATGCCCTTCTCTGTGATGCCATCAACCTCATCAACTTGCGTGCCTGTGACAAAAGGAAGGTGCTGGAGGAGGAGAAGAGGCGTGTGAAGGAGCGCCTTCTCCAGGCTCATCAACCACCACGGGAGGCAAGGTACTCCTGCTAGAGCGAGTATAGGTGCCCTACCAGGGAGGCCACAGACCTGCTGGCTTCTGGGCTCTTTCGTGGTTTTGCTGCAGCCCATGCAAGCTAGGCAGTGCTCTTGAGTCACCATGGAGGAAAAGATGCATCTCAAGGGGAGCAGGCAGGCCAAAGGACATGCCGGAGCCTTTCCTCCTCCTCCCAGGTGGGTTGGTAACCTTGACAAGCTCTTGGCTGTGGTCTGCAAGCCGGCAGAGTGGGAGTGCAGGGGGACAGGGCCGGCCGGCCGGCCGGCCTGCAAGCTAGAGGTGCAGGAGTGGACATGCTGTCAGGCCTGGGCCTCCCTCCTCTGGCCAGAGGCAGCACATCTCTCTTGTTGGCAGGCGTGAGCAGATGGAGAGCAGCCAGGCTGCCTGGCTGGCCCAGGCCGAGAAGTACGAGGACAGCCACTTGGGAGGCTACCGCCGCATCTTCCCTGCCCAAGGCACAGAGAAGTACGCACCCTTCTTCAAGCACAGCGGCTCTCTCTTCCAAGAGACAGTGGCTTCTAAGGCCAGAGAAGAGTGTGCCAGGTACTGGAAAGGGGGGCAGAACTGGGCGAGATTCAGGGTGACCAGATGCCCTATTTTCTGGGACGTATCCTCTTTTTTAAACCTTCAAATATTATTTGTTGTCCTTGTGAGCAGGCAACATATGTAATATGTTATATGTAATACTTTTAAATTTAATAACTAATACAGGTCCAACCTGTACGTGGGTTTTTTAGACATGGATTTGACTCAACACGAATGGCCGCTGCAAATCACATTTTTTAAAACTGCTTTTCTGCTGTTGTAAGGAGGCAGTCGTACAAGCAGTGATTCCATTTTTCAGTCCCAGAATTAAACCCCTTCAGATGCTGAAGCACTACCTTGTTCAGTTACTAGTGAAAATGTACCCGTGTTGCAGGAGTAAAATTCCCCCCATATGCCATCCCCCCACAGTGCATCGTGCCCCATGTGCATCATCTCCCATGCACATCATATACAACTCCCTATGCACATCATCCTCCCATGTGCAACACCCCTGTATAGCATCTCCCCATGCATACCGTTCCACATGCATCATTCCCCAAATGTGCAACACCCCCATGTAACATGCCCCAATGCTCACTGTCCCCCCACGCACAATACCTCCATGCGCATCAACCCCCACACGCAATACCCCCATGAGTACTGTCTCCCCATGTGCATCATCCTCCCATGTGCAACACCCCTGTACGTCTCCCCATGCATACAATCTCCCCATGTGCACCATCCCATGTGCAATACCGGATGCTCAATACCCCGTACAACATTCCCCCATGCGCACCATCCCCTTTGTGCATCATCCCCCATGCTAACACCCCCATACAATATCCCCCATGCACGCAACTCCCGCATGTGCACCATCACCCCCTGTGCATCCTCCCACCCAGTACATCAGCTGGATGTTGATCAGCCAGTCTTCAATGTTAAGTACAATGGTGCCTCATGTAACAAATTTAATTCATTTCGAAGGCATGTTTGTTATGTGAAAGGTTATTTATGTGAAGCGGATTTTCCCATAGAAAATAATGGAAACTCAGATAATTGGTTCCACAACCCCCAAAATATTCATATAAAAATATTAACTGAGTGTAAAAATGATGACAAAACACTGGAATGGAATTCAAAACATGCATTCAATGTGCATGATCCTGTGAAGTCTACTTAGGCTGCAATCCTAAAGACACTTTCCTGGGAGTAAGAAGACCCATTTAACACAATGGGGCTTACTTCTGGGTAGACATGGTTAGGAGGCTGCAATCCAAAACACCTTCAAAGAGTCTCCCCACTCTCTCCTTCTCTCCATTCTGAGCATCTCCCTCCCCTGCTCCCTTCTGGCCAGCCCTGAGCTGCTTCCCTCTTCTCCACTGCTCTTCTCTCCCTCCGGCCACAGGAGGAACAGCGTGGAAGTGTTGCTTTCGCCATGGGCAGGTGCGCTAGGCAGCCCTGATGCTTTTTCAAAGGGCTGCTGGCCAGCGCATCTGCCCCAACTGCCAATAAGTTTGTTTGTTATGTGAAGCACAGTTTGTTATGTGAAGCAGAATCCTAGAAAATTTTTTTGTTTGTTACATGAAATGTACTTTATGTAAAGCATTTGTTACGTGAAGCGCCACTGTATGGGACAAATATCACATTGCACCCCTTCTAATCCCCTTCTCCACTTGGGTTCTTGGTGGGTGTTCATGTGACAGAAGGAACACCCGCCCCAAATTTCATGCTTCTAGGTCCAGGGATTGGGGCAGAGCATCCCTCAGTCACTAATTCTTCAATGCAAAGTTTAGGGAGGAAAACGTGTTGTGTTCCATTTCACCTCCTTCCAGTTGGAATTTCTGAAAACCGGTTCTTAGTGGGTGCCTCTGTTATGGAAGGAGCGTCCCCCCAAATTTCACACTTCTAGGCCCAGTGGTATTGGCTGGCTGTTGATGAGTGAGTCAGTCAGTGACTTTTCAGTTTTATATACAGTGGTGCTTTGTAAGACAAATTCGTTTTGGAAGCCTGTTTGTCTTACAAAGCATTCTTCTTACAAAGCGGATTTTCCCATATACGGAAATAATGGAAACTCAGACGGCTGGTTCCACAACCCAAAAAAATTCATATAAAAATATTAACTGCATGTAAAAAGATGACAAAACACTAATATAATTCAGAACACAATTGCTGTAATATTAATAAAAAACACTGTAATATTCTGTACAATAAAACAGAAAAGAAAAACCTTTATAGCCAAGGATGATTCCCTTTCACTAAAAGAAAGTGTCCTTCTTGAACAACTTTCACAAGGAATCTGTGTGGGGCGGGGGTGGTTTTCCAAGTCTGCAGAAGGAGTAGCACCAAAGGCTTCTGCCTGATGCAAAAGGGGCAAGATCCTAGGTTGTCTACTCAGAATCAAGTCCCATTGTATCCACTGGGGCTTACTCAAAGGAAAGCGGGGTCCAGGCAGGGAAGGTGGTGGTGAGGAGAAGAGGGGTGGTTGTAGTGGGGTCCAGGCAGGGAGTGGGTTGGCTGGCTGGTGGCAGGAGGCACAGACATGCTGCTGGGGAAGCTCAGAGGATGCTGCTGCCTGGTCCCTCTGCTGGAAGGGGCTGGTACTGCATGCAGGAGGAGAGGGAGTCCAGCCAATGGGCCTTCCTCTTACAAAGCATAGTTCGTTTTACAAGGCAGAATCCCAGGGAACTGTCAGTTTGTCTTGCAAGGCATTTGCCCTCCAAGGTCCCTGTGTATTGTATATAGATGTGCAACATGGAAGGTACCAGAATGGAACCCTCATGAATAAGGGACACCTGTATGTTGTTAACCATTAATTAAATTAATAAAGCACATTAATAAATTAAATTATCTTTTATTTTTGCACGTCCTACATTTTTCTGGGGTACCCTACAGAGGCCTGTCCTCTTTTGTGGTTATGACATCTGGTCACACTGAGTAAGGTGGCCTTGCTGCCCTGGCCTCTGCATGAGGTGGCCTCCTTCCTTCCTTCCAGGCAGCAGCTGGAGGAGCTCCGCCAGAAGCAGGAGCAGAAGGAGAGTGCGCCCACTAAGAAGAGAAGGGACACGAAGGAAAACCTGCAGGGGGAGTCGGCGGGGGAGAAGTCTCCGGAGAAGAGCAAGGCAAAGCCTGTTCTCAGTCGCATGTCGTTCAGCCATAGCAAGACCTGGAGCCTGAAGGTATTCTGTGCGTATGTGTGTGTGTGCCACGAATGGGCCAGGATCTGGTGGGGGGGGGGTCCAAGAACTCACCCCAGGGACCCCAGCCTGTGCCCCTGGAAAACTGCATTCTCCAGGTAAACACCTGTGGCGGGCCACTTGTCACTCTTACTCCCCTTCCTATCTACTGGCCTCCTTAACAATGCTTATGGATGGGGAAAGAGGAGTGAACCCTGTGCCCTGCCACCCCGCCCAGCCCTGACCCACAGTGTGAGCGAGAAACCTCTTTGGCATGTGCTGGTCTTGGACTAGACCCATTGTTCTGGGGTGCTGAATTCTGCCCCAGGCTGCAGGAGCTGTATGTACTTGTGTCAGGCTATGGATCTCATGCAGAACAGTGTGGTGGAGCACCTTCCCTCGCCTGGCGCTTGTAGCTGCTGGCCTGGAGCTTGTCAGGGCATCTGGGTGCAGCAAGCAGGCCAGGAAGGGGCATGGCCCTGAGTCTGTTTTCTGCATGTAGACAAATCTGATGGAATTTGCAACCTCTCTTGGAGCTGGGGGAGGAAGGGGCTGCTGGGCAATCTCCACATAGCTCAGCAAAGTGCAGCTTGAAAGCAGACGTGGCTCTAGGCCAGGACTGAAGCTGGAAAGCAGGCAGAAAAACACCTTGGATCAAGCCTGGTTCTGATTGTTTTGGTGGGTGGGAGGGAGGCTGTTTTCAGAAATGTTCCAACTGAGCACAGTATCCCTGCTCTGTCTCTGGATGAGAACAGCCCTCCTCTCTGTCCCCCAGATGCCATCCTTGCCCTATGACAGCATGACTCCTCAAGCGATCATAGAGGAAGAGGAAGTGGAGAGAGTCAAGGCCCTGCTCCGGCGCGAGAACCTCATCCGAGGGCTGGGCATTGTCGACCAGCTGACTCGCCTGCTCCGCAGCACAGAGCCCCGGCCGGCTGAGATCCAGAAGCCCCAGCTCAACATCTCGGAAAGCCAGGTGGGGAGATGCTGCTTTGAGGGTCCCAGGCTCAGGAATCTAGGAGTCTTTGCTGCCCGAGGAGGACTGGCAGGTGGCAGTGTTAGTAGAAACCTGAAATCCAGGGGGGCCAAGTTCAGGTTCCAGCCCTGCCCACTGACATAAAACCATTCATCCTGTGTTTTGCTTCCATATCTGTATGTAAAGTCAGCCCTGCAGCTGAGCTGAAGGTTCACTAGGTTTAAAAATATTTGGCTGGGGATTCTATCCACACACCCCTTAGGGTGCAAAAACAGGCTTTGGGGCCACCCCATGGCATCCTGAAGTTCAAAGCGGGCCTTTGGGCTGGGCAGCACCGGGTGTGGGTGGGAACGCGGCTGCCCCTGCCTGAGCCTCAACCTGCTGCTTTGCCCCTCCAGCCCCATTTTCTGCAGGATGTATTCAGTACGCGAGAGCCTCAGAACCTGATGACGCTGGTGCCCCTCACTCTCCTGGGGTCCTCTGTGCAGGACTTTGGGCAGCACATCATGCAGCAACCCACAGCACAAATCCAGCTGCTGAGCAACCAGAGCTTCATCCCCACCATCCTGGGGGCCCTGTCAGGCCTGGCCCCTCCCCAGGAGGCCTCCTACGCATCGCACTTCAAGCCGCACCTTCACATCCACCCCGCAAAGAACATGAGCTGGCTGGGCACAGCCATGGTTGGCGAGCCCTGCACTTTGGCCCGGATGCTGAAGAGCAAGGGCAGGCGATTTAGCAGTGCCAGGAATAAAGTGGAAGGCAGTGAGTATCATGGGATCCTCAGGGAGGCTCCCCTGGCACTCTGGTTTGCCCAGGGATGGGGGGAGGCTTCAGTCCCGTCAGTCCAGGAAGCCTGAGGCAAATAGAGACAACTGAACCAGGACCTCTCCTCAATTTATGGGCTGGAGGTGAACTTGAGGAGAGGCAGCGATTGCCCAGAGGGTAGCAGAGCACTCCTGAGCCAGCTCAGTGCCCTGCAACCTTGGCTCATCTTGCTTCTCTTCCAGACAGCCCGGCCAGCAAGCGTCCCCTGTACATGAGCTCCGGCTCCCTGAGCTGCCTGGCCCATGCTGGGAAAGTTCCAGGCCACTTGTACACCAACCTCCCCTTCCCCTCTGTGGCAGCCCCCTTGAACCGCACCGACATTAATGGATTAGCCATCAACTCGGCCTCCGCCCCTCTCATCCGGCGCACAAGTCCACATCGCTCCACCGTGGCCACGCTGCACCTCCACCAGTCCAGGTAGTGTTGCGATCCCTCCCTCAGGAGTTGGGCTGGCACTGACCTGGCTGGGTGCAGGAACGGGCAGCTTGCCCGCGTCTCCAGCCGTCTCCTCGGCCTTTTCATCCCACAGGAAAGCGACCTGAGCTCTTTCCAAAAAACAGCTGTTCTCCAAACAAGAAGGGCTGGGGTGGGGGTGGGGAAACCCAAGGCTGGTGCTGGTGCCTGTGCCAACGGTGCCCAAGAGCCTGCCACAGTCGCCTGATGGCATGGCTGTGGATGCAGGACCCAGACCTCCACCCACCCACCCCCTCCCGCCGCCCTTTGCCACGCATACCTTCACCATCCAATAATGCATCTGGAGGTGGGAGCACGTTCTTTGACCAGCGCGAGCTGCTTCTGGCTGGGCCCCCAGTCTGCAGCCCAGCTTCCCTGCCACAGATGCCAGTTTGCCCGAAGAGCACGACTGGCAGGAAAGAGGAGTTCTTTTGTAGATGACTTTGTATTAAAGTTTTATACAATTGCACAAGTTGGAGTCTCTGGCGTCTTGCTTCCCACAGTCCCCCTGCCCCCTCCTGGCTCATGAGTAAGACTTTGTCCCGCCCTTCACGGAGAAGGCCCCGCTGCCCTGGACAAACACCCTTCCCTTAGCCCAGCTGGGACTAGAGGCATGTGCCCGTGAGGGCGAGAAGCTGCTCAGGGGCAGAGCTTTGCCAGCTGGCACTGGAGGAACATCAGAAGCGCCTGCTGCATCCATTCAAGGCCCTTCTGTCTTACAGTATTTATATACCACTTTTCAACGGAAAAGTTCAAAGTGGTTTACAAAAAATTGAAAAAACTAATAGCTAATTAATGGCTAACGGGTCCCCGTCAGTGACGGGATTCCAAGAAATGAACAACGGGTTCTCTGCCCATCTGGCAGCCACTTTTCAGTGGCTATTTTTAACCTTCCTGTGTCCTCTCTCTTGTTAACAGCCGGTTCTATAGAGTAGGTGCAAACCTGCTGGAGCCCCCCACTGGTCCCTGTCCCCAAAGGGCTCAAAAGAAGACCAGCAGAAGTCACTAGAACAGACATTGCTGGGGGAAGATGGGCCAGTTACTCCCCCTGCTAAACAAAAGGAGCACCCACTGGAAGGAGGGCCTGGCGCCCAGCCTCCTCCATCTCACTGTGGCCCTCCAGCTGCCTCAGGAAGAACTGGACAAGAGGCCTGTACCCCGGAGCCCTCCCCCACTCCTGCCCATCTGAGGAAGCCTCTCTCAAACCAGGGGGTTGCACTGACTCCTCCTGGGTCCGAATCGATGACACTTCGAGAAATCTGCCCAGTCATTTTGGAAAAGGCATCTTGGCTAGATGTGGTCACCACACCCTGTTGCAAGGAGGCCACAGCCTGGTGCCCCCACTTTTAGTGGACGTCCCCTGGTTTGGGTGTTGTGTGAGTTTCATTCATCCCACGCAGAATTTTGACATCCTCATCCTTCCCCAGGGGCTTTTTTCCCTACATGGGGGAGTCCAAACCCTGCCTGGCGGGCCAGTTGTGACCCGTGACACGTCCTTGGAGACCCCTCCCCCGGTCTGTGGACGAGCCTTGCCATGCAACTAACACACTTCTATATTTCATGTCAATTGATACAAATTTGAAATTTAAATCATTGTTGTGCTGGATACAGTGCCAGGGAGGAGACGCTTCCCGGCCCATGAATGGTTCACTCTCCGATCTTCCAGTGTCCTTTCTGAGATGTGGCAACGGAAACGAGATGCAGCCTTCCAGGTGTGGCCCCCCTATTGATTTGGGGACAAGGGCATCCTGATATGAAGGGGCTGGAGCAAGGAACGGGCCTTCAACTGGTCAGCACTTTCACTGAGCAGCCCCAAGCCCCCCTTCCCCAATATCTTTCCTGATCCATCACAGGACCCTTAATCGGCCTCTATAATCAGTGGTCTTCAAAGTGGGGGTGGGGACCCCCTTGGGGCTCATGACTTCCCGTCAGGGGGTTGCAAGGGGGTGGGATCCACCATCTTGGAATCTGGCACTGGCCTTTCCTGGAAATAAGTCTCATTGAACACAATGGGACTTACTTCCGAGTAGACACAGCATACCACTGCTCTGTAATATGAAGTGTTGGTTTTTTTGCCCCCACATGCATCACTTCCATTGAAGTGCCTTCCATGCATCTGCCCTTTGCTGCCCTTTTGGGCGAGATCCTGCTGGAGCGTTTCACATTCCTTCAGGTGTCCCCCCCCCCCCCCCAAAAAAAAAAGTTACCTGGAAACTTGGCCCCCTGACTGCCTCTGGGGCACTAAGGAAGAGGCTAATCCAGGATTGATCCCTGGGGCTCCAGGCTCTGCCCTGCCCGCCGTGGATCCTGCCCCTGGACACGGGCTGAGCAGATGACAGAAGAAGAGGAGAAGGACCGCCGTCGAAGAAGAGGAGAAGGACCGCCAAGAAAACCTCCAAAGAGCCACGGATTTGGCTTTCGCGGAGTTAATTGTAAGACTGAAATGTAAAACTAAGACTTCGAACGTGTTACTCCTGAGAAGGCTCTGCTCAAGGCAGGGCAGGGAAGCAGCCGGAGCTTCTCCAGGACACGTCCAGGGAAAAGGGGTCGGGACATGGTCCTGCCGGGCACCCCGTGCTGCTTCCTGGCCCTGCTTCCCGCAGCAGCCTTTGGGGACGAAGCGGGCCGGAGGAGAGCTGAACATCCAGCGCCCATCTGGGGAGGGAAGGTTCCGGGGTTTGTGCGGGGCCCGTTCCGAGATTTCCTCGATGGCCCGAGGGTGAAAGAGGCGCGTTGCGGGTGGGGGCCGGCTGGAGAGGTGTCGGCGGCCGCGCCCTTCCCCGGCGGTCCTTGTGCTCCCTGAGAGGGTTGGACGGGAAGGGGAGGCGCGATCCGCAGCGGGCCCTCCCCGCGCTCCGCCCCCCCAACCCACGTGAGGGAATCCCGTCCCGTCCGGTGGAGAGAGAGCCAGCGCCATGGCGGGTCGGTGGGCGCGGGGGCTGCGCTTGGGGCGGGCGGCTCGGCTGGCCGTCGAAGAGGCGCCGGAGGAGGCGGAGGCGGAGAGGTAGGTGGAGGCCCCGCCGCCCCAGCTGGTCCCCCCGGCAGGCAGCCCTTCTCCCTCCCAGCCCTTCCCTGCCGCTCTCTCTCCTTCTCTCTCCCGCAGGCTGCGAAGGCTCCTGGGGAGGGCGGTCCGCCTGCGCAGGCTGCAGAGAGCGCTGGAGCCGCCGGGGCCCCACGAGCGCACCCTCAGCCGCCTGGCCATGGAGCAGATCCGGTGAGTGGCGCCGTCGGAGGGAGGGAAGGAAGGAAGGAAAGTGGGCTGGGCAAGGCCGGCTGCGGGGCCCGCCGGGCAGACGAAGCCACGAGGGAGCGCAGCCCGCCTGAGCCTGGGAGCTCCTCCGCGGTGCTGACGCCTCCCCCTGCCCTGTCCTCCCCCAGGCACCTCAGCCGGGAGTTCCCCGAGGACTGGCCCGTCTCCCGCCTGGCCCGGGGCTTCCAGGTCCAGCCCGACGTGATCCGCAGGGTCCTCCGCAGCCGCTTCGTGCCCTCCGCGGAGCGCAGCCTGAAGCAGGACAGCCGCCCGGGGGTGGAGCAGGCCGGCGCGAGGGGGCGGACAGCAGCCCCGGCGCTCCTGGACAGGGAGGCCACCTTCAGGCTGCTGCCGGCCGGCCCCGAGAAGGCGCCTCCGCGTGTGGCTCCCCAGACCGGGCCGGCCCCGGTGAGCAGCCCGGCACTTCGGAGCCCGCCGGGGGAGAGAGACGTCCGGGGGCAGGAGGAGGGCGAAGAGGGGCCGGCGCTGTTTCTGAGCACCCGGGAGATGGAGGCGCTGGCCGCCCAAGGCCGGGAGTCGCGGCTCCGCGTGGTGCGGAAAGGCCGGGAGTTCTTCGACGAGGCCGGCGGCCTCCTGTACAGGATCCCCGCAGCGTCCCCCGGAGACTAGGCGGCCCCTCCCGCAGCCTTCCCCCGCCGCAGCTCCAGAGCCGGAAGAGCCGACGGACGGCGCCGCCTCTCCGCTCAGGACGGACCGCCTTTTTCTGGAGACGTCGAATCAAAGGCCCCGCCGGCATCAAAGGCTCTGCAGGGGTCGCCGCTGCCTCTGCACCCGGGACGGGGAGCCGGACTCGCTGGGGCGGAAGGCTGCGGAGGGGCTGCCCTGGGGGAGGCTCAGGAGGAAGGAGCAGCCGCTGCGGGGCCAGATGATGCCTGTAGCCCCGACCCCAGGCCAGTCCCTTTTCCCCAGCTGGGCCAGTCACCTCTTGCAGCCGCCTCCTCCCTGACCGCGGAGGACTGACTCGCTTGACTCCAGGACTGCAAGGGCAGCACCTTCTCCAGGGGCCTCAAGGAATCCAGAGCCCCCTCCGCAGCCCCAGCTGCCCCCCCCCCCGCGCAGTGGGGGGAGAGGGTGCAAGTCCTCTGCAGGGAGCAGTGGTGTCTCCACCCCACAATGGTCCTGATCAAATGAATTCAGCCCCACAAATCAACCCAGAAGGAACTCAGTCATGGCCAATAAACCAGAAAGTGCAAAGGAGTGTGATTTGTGAGCTTTCCCCCCTCCTCCCTTATAGGCCTGTCTTTGGCCCCTCTGACAGCCTGGCTTAGAATCCTAGAGCTGGAAGGGACCCAGGAGGTCATCTAGTCCAACCCCTGCCTGCAGCAGGAAATCCTCCTAGAGCATCCCGACAAGCCTCTGCCTGTGCAAGGCCCTCTGGTCACCTCCCTGTAGAGGCAACCATCAAACAGGAACACCCTCCCCAAACTTCACACTTCGAGGCCCAGTGGTTTTGGCTGGGTGTTGATGAGTCTGTCAGTGACTTTTCAGTTTTATATAGATTCATTTTATGATTTTTTTCTTTTTCTAAATTTTCAAATGGCAAAACAGAGACAACAGATAACAGTTTTCATGTCACAATATAGCTGACAACTCTTGTGTGTGATGAGAGGAGTTGCAATGCCCCTCTTGACACACACAAACTCCTCTTTTAGACCCTGCTATGGCTACCCTTCTGTCTGTCTGTCTATTTATCTCTCTGTCTACAATATATACCGCTTTTCAACTGAAAGGTTCACAAAGCACTTTATAAGAAAATAAAAATAGCTAATTAACAGCTGATAGATCCGTGTCCAAAAAGGGCTCACAATCTCAAATGGAAAAGAACCCCAGCAGAAGCCACTAGAACAGACCTTGCTGGGGGTGGGGAGGGCCATTTCCTCCCCCTGCTAAATAAAAGAGGAGTCCCACTTGAAGGAGGGCCTCTCGCCCAGTGAGCAGGGCTTCTTTGTGTTGGAGATGGAGAACCATCTCTGAGTAGAGGGTTGGACTGTCACTTGATTCTGCCCAGGAGGTTCTGTTTACAGACTAGAACTGGGGCTCCCAATCTGTGTGTTGGGGTGTCACGAGGCACCCCTGGGCATTATGGGAGGACAGACACCAAACACTGAGGCTGTAGAGCAGGGGTCCTCAAACTTTTTAAACAGTGCCAGATAACAGTCCTTCAGATATTGTCAAGCTTCCTCCCGGTGAGCCACGCCCTGCACCTGTGACACATTCCTACACTGAAGTAAATCCCATGATAGTCCCAGCTTACTCCCAGGAGAGTGTGGCTAGCATTGCAGCATCAGAGCCCCATCCATCCTAGGAAAATGTGGGATTGCAGCATCAGAGCCCCATCCTAAGCATTCCTACACAGAAGTAATAGGCTTCTAGGAAAGTGTGGCAGGCTTGCAGCATCAGAGCCCCATCCGTCCATCCCTACACAGAAGTAATGGGCTTACTCCTAGGAAGGTGGCAGGCTTTCAGCACCAGAGCCCCATCCATCCTTGGAAAGTGTGACTTACAAGCTGGCGACTGAGCGGGAAGGGCGCATGCCTGTTGCTGCTTCTCTGCAGCACCACGGGTTTCCTGGCTGATGTGTGTGCAGCGACTAGACAGGAAGCAGTGACTGAGTGGGAGGAGTAGGAGGGGGAGCGACTGAGCGGGAGGGGCGGGCAGCGCCAGGGAACCCCTGGCGCTGCGGAGAAGTGGCCACAGGCGTGCGTGCTTCCCACTCAGTCCCTCCTGCGCTTGTGCACCTGGCGTTGAGGCCCCTGAGGTTCCCCCCAATCCCCAGCAGAGGGGGCGGGGGGTTCTGAAAGTGCCCGCGGGCTGGATTGAGGGCCCTAGCGGGCCGTATCCAGTCCATGGGCCGTAGTTTGAGGACCCCTGCTGTAGAGGAAGCCTACAAGTCGAACTTGGGAAGTGTGGAGTGGTGGGCAGAGCTGCTGTGCCCAAAGCTGTGCGTTTGGAAAAGCCCTGCCACCATTTGGAGCCTTCTCGTTGGCCTCACAACCCGGAATGGTGTGGCTGGTGATGTGGCCCTGTGTCATCGCAGCCATTCCCTTCTGGGTTCCAGTGCTTGAGAGGCAAGTCATGACTGAAGTGTGGGAAGACTTGGAGAATGTGTCACCATTCAAGAAGGGCACACTCAGTGCAGTACTACTCGGAGCTGATAGAAGCTGGATGTCTTATTATTATTTTAGATGTTAGAAAATAAAGCATAATTCTCTTGAAGTTTTTGTTCCTTTTTTTCCTTAATCATTTCCCTTTTTTGGAGAAGTGAAAACCATCTGAGCTGCTTACGTGTTCAGTTTGATTCTCGGGTTGCTTGTACAAGGGTCTCTCTGGAGCCGTTTGGAAACGGATCCCCAGCCAGGACCCTTGGAAAATACTCTTCAAATGTCTCTCCTGCAGGATCATTTCATCAGAGGATTTCATTGTATAGATTTTGATAGAGCAGAAGCGTTTCAAGGCTTCTGTGGATTCAGTAGCACAACAGCAGAGTGTGGGAAACTCTACAGCGGGGTGTCCAACACGAGGCCCGGGGCCGCATGCGGCCCTCCTGCAAAGCTGGCCACCACCATTGGAAAAACCAGCTTTGTGGCAGCAGCCATTTTCAAATTTCTCATGCTTCTCTGCGCACTGCCCTGGGCGCCGCCACAAAGCTGGTCTGGGCTGCCTGCCTCCTCCCCCTACCTGCCTCCTGGCACGCAGAGCGCTTCAGGCCCTGCAGACCTTGCAGCATTCGCCCACCTGCATCCCCCAAAAGCAGCCTCAGCCTCTATCCCAGTTGCTGCCTGCTGCCCTTGAGACCTACTCAGAAGTAAGCCCCATTAAAGTCAATAAGGCGTACTCCCAAGTTTCCGTCTGAGAGCCCAATGATGCATAGCATGGGCTGTGATCCTCTCCAAGCTTAACCTTGGAGATATGCTGCAACCCTAACCATGTCTTCTCAGAAGTAAGGCCCATTGTACCCAATGGGTCTTACTCCCAGGAAAGTGTATTCAGGATTGCAGCATATCTCCAACGTTAAGCTTAGAAAGGATCACAGCCTATCCTATGCATCATGCCTCCTCAGAAGTAAGCCCCATTAAAATCAATGAGACTTACTCCAAGGTTTTAAAACGTAGTACAAAATATAGGACATCCTACATTTTGTCCTACATTTTTAAAAAAGTTGTTAGTGTTTATGTGTGGCCCAAACCAACTCGTCTTCTTCCAATGCGGCCCAGGGAAGCTGAAAGGCTGGACACTCTTGCTCTACAGGGAAAACATTGCTGGGTTAGGCAAGTCTAGTGATGTGCAGATGTACTCTCTGAGAGCACAAATCTAACCATGTCTACTCAAAAGAAAGCTCCGTTGTGTTCAGTGGGTCTTACTCCCAGGAAAGGGGCTTTAGGATTGCAGCCTTAATCATCACAAATAGAAAAAAACCCAAAGAATCAAATGGTGCTTGGAGAGGCTGCAACAAACGCGACAGAAACATTTTTCAACTGATATTGTTGAGCCACTTCAAATACTCAGACTTTTCAATCACAAGGAAACAATAATAGTAAGAGAACAAATACTGGGGGGGGGCGTCCTGGGGGGCACCTGCCTCCTTCCCCCCTAAGCCTCACCCCACATTCTCTGGAGGGGGGCTCTGGGGGGCACCTGCCTCCTTCCCCCCTAAGCCTCACCCCCACATTCTCTGGAGGGGGGCTCTGGGGGGCACCTGCCTCCTTCCCCCCTAAGCCTCACCCCCACATTCTCTGGAGGGGGACTCTGGGGGGCACCTGCCTCCTTCCCCCCTAAGCCTCACCCCCACATTCTCTGGAGGGGGGCTCTGGGGGGCACCTGCCTCCTTCCCCCCTAAGCCTCATCCCCACATTCTCTGGAGGGGGGCTCTGGGGGGCACCTGCCTCCTTCCCCCCTAAGCCTCACCCCCACATTCTCTGGAGGGGGGCTCTGGGGGGCACCTGCCTCCTTCCCCCCTAAGCCTCACCCCCACATTCTCTGGAGGGGGGCTCTGGGGGGCACCTGCCTCCTTCCCCCCTAAGCCTCACCCCCACATTCTCTGGAGGGGGGCTCTGGGGGCCTCCCCCCCTCCAGCCTCCTCCCCACTTTCTGGCGCTGCCGTCTCTGCCGGTGCTGAAACGGAGGACAGCCCTTCCCTGCTGGCGAGGTCTCGTTCCAAGGAGCGGAGGGGCCGGAGGAGGATCCCCGCCAGGAGGGCTCGGCCGACCCCTTGCCTGCCCTCGGAGCGGGACTGAGTCTGCTGCTCCGGGAGTCAGCGCGGGGCCTGTGCAGGTCTCTCCCCAGCCTTCGCAGCGCCAGGCCTGCTCTTGGGTGGACTCCGATGACAGTCAGCGGGGCGTGGAGGGGGAGGCGCCCTGCTGCTGTCCCGTGAGATGGAGCTGAAGGACCTCCGTCGCCGAGCCTCTCACTCCACCCGCAGGTGCCAGAGCCGGAGCTCTTCCCACTCCTGGGGCTCCAAGGCAGGAGGCAGGTTTGGAGCTGGCCCTTCTACAGACTGTCTGTGTAGGTCTGGCTGCACCTGCTGAACTCTGGGGCGTCTCCTGCTTCTTCTCCTCCTCCTGCCCGAGCCTGGAGAAGAGCCTGTCTCGGCCCTTCCTGGGCAGCCGCACTTCCGCCTGCAGAGACCTGGAAGCCTCTGCCAAGAGAGGCCTGGAGTGGCTGCTCTTCTGTGCCAGCCAGACAAGGCTCTTTCCTGAGGACTTGCTTCCTTTTCCTGGCCTCCTGGTCCTTCTCTGCCGGACGCTGCTTTGCTGTGGCTGCTGTTGAGTCTGTTCTTATCAGTGCACTGATGATGTTTCTGCCACTGTCTTCCCTCTGAGACCTCTGGCGCTTGAACCAAAACTTAATTCCGAAGTCAAGAGGGGGCACTGATGGAGAAGCCTCCGGGCACCTGCACACTCCCCCCCAGACCCTGGCAAGACCTCTGCCAAGTGGCCAGTTCAGAGAAGGGTGCCCAGTGTGCTTCAGGCGGGGGAAGGCTTGCACTCTGGGTGTTCTACAGAAGCCCAGCTCAAGGTGGTGCCCCAGCTTATTAGTTCAAGTCTGGCTTAATTCTGGTCTCTCCTGAGGAAGGTGGACCTGGACAGGAGTTGGGGAATCACAACAGTCCCATCACGAGGTGGCTGTTGTTAGCGGAGCCCAGGCTGGGAGCAGTGAAGGGAAAGGATTTCTCTCCAGCAGTTCGACAAACAGGTTCACCTCTGAATCCCACTTACTCCATCAAAGGTCAGCACTTGAAGAACATAAGAAGAGATTCCACTGGATCAGGCCTAAGGCCCAGGTAGTCCAGCTTCCTGTTTCTCACGGTGGCCCACCAGATGCCTCCAGGTGCCCTCCCCTCATCTGGCACTTGGAGATTGTCTGCACCCGTCTACACTCACACACACACCCATCACCATCATGGTTTGTAACCAGAAACCTGGCCATTCTGCCTCAAAGGCAAGGTCAGTCTGAGGATGGAGGGAGCCCCTAGCAAGGGCTGGATGGTTCCCTTTTTGCACATCGTTCCCTTCTACTCTCTTCTGCTTCTCATAAACTCCTTTAAATTCACAATGAAATCTGGCCAAGCAAGTGCTGGCAGATTCAGCCCTCAAGTACCGTCATTAACAATAAAATGCAGGGAAGCTTTATTTTTACCGTTTCAGGCACAGGTTTCAGTGGAGGATTATCCTTTGAGAATGTCTGTGCTGAGATATGTCTTTGCACTGCGGCAGAGATCAGTTATTGCTATTAAACAAAACATCTGAACGGGGCATCTCTTTGTGTCTGGGCCAGATCTGGACCAGAAAACCAATTGAGCAATGCTTTTAATGTCGTCAACAGGCTCAGCCCCTTCTGGACACCCAGCAGCACTTCTTTGTCTCGGAATTAGGAATCTAGCCATTCCTTCAGGTGAGCCAAGCTGAACAGAATGTTCAGATTTGAACCCCTGCCAGTTGAATGTGGGGGGGGTGAGGCTTAAGGGGGAAGGCGGCAGGTGCCCCCCAGAACCCCCCTCCAGAGAATGTGGGGGGGGAGGCTTAGGGGGAAGGCGGCAGGTGCCCCCCAGAACCCCCCTCCAGAGAATGTGGGGGGGTGAGGCTTAGGGGGGAAGGTGGCAGGTGCCCCCCAGAACCCCCCTCCAGAGAATGTGGGGGGGAGGCTTAGGGGGAAGGCGGCAGGTGCCCCCCAGAACCCCCCCTCCAGAGAATGTGGGGGGTGAGGCTTAGGGGGAAGGCGGCAGGTGCCCCCCAGAACCCCCCAACCTCCAGAGAATGTGGGGGTGAGGCTTAGGGGGAAGGTGGCAGGTGCCCCCCAGAACCCCCCTCCAGAGAAGGTGGGGGGGTGAGGCTTAGGGGGGAAGGCGGCAGGTGCCCCCCAGAACCCCCCTCCAGAGAAGGTGGGGGGGTGAGGCTTAGGGGGGAAGGCGGCAGGTGCCCCCCAGAACCCCCCTCCAGAGAATGTGGGGGGGTGAGGCTTAGGGGGGAAGGTGGCAGGTGCCCCCCAGAACCCCCCTCCAGAGAATGTGGGGGGGAGGCTTAGGGGGAAGGCGGCAGGTGCCCCCCAGAACCCCCCCTCCAGAGAATGTGGGGGGTGAGGCTTAGGGGGAAGGCGGCAGGTGCCCCCCAGAACCCCCCCTCCAGAGAATGTCGGGGGTGAGGCTTAGGGGGAAGGCGGCAGGTGCCCTCCAGAACCCCCCAACCTCCAGAGAATGTGGGGGTGAGGCTTAGGGGGAAGGTGGCAGGTGCCCCCCAGAACCCCCCTCCAGAGAATGTGGGGGTGAGGCTTAGGGGGGAAGGCGGCAGGTGCCCCCCAGAACCCCCCTCCAGAGAATGTGGGGGGGAGGCTTAGGGGGAAGGCAGCAGGTGCCCCCCAGAACCCCCCCTCCAGAGAATGTGGGGGGTGAGGCTTAGGGGGAAGGCGGCAGGTGCCCCCCAGAACCCCCCCTACAGAGAATGTCGGGGGTGAGGCTTAGGGGGAAGGCGGCAGGTGCCCTCCAGAACACCCCAACCTCCAGAGAATGTGGGGGTGAGGCTTAGGGGGAAGGTGGCAGGTGCCCCCCAGAACCCCCCTCCAGAGAAGGTGGGGGGGTGAGGCTTAGGGGGGAAGGCGGCAGGTGCCCCCCAGAACCCCGCCTCCAGAGAATATGGGGGGGTGAGGCTTAGGGGGGAAGGCGGCAGGTGCCCCCCAGAACCCCCCCTCCAGAGAATGTCGGGGGTGAGGCTTAGGGGGAAGGCGGCAGGTGCCCTCCAGAACCCCCCCTCCAGAGAATGTGGGGGGTGAGGCTTAGGGGGAAGGCGGCAGGTGCCCTCCAGAACCCCCCCTCCAGAGAATGTGGGGGGTGAGGCTTAGGGGGAAGGCGGCAGGTGCCCCCCAGAACCCCCCTCCAGAGAATGTGGGGGGTGAGGCTTAGGGGGAAGGCGGCAGGTGCCCCCCAGAACCCCCCCTCCAGAGAATGTGGGGGGTGAGGCTTAGGGGGAAGGCGGCAGGTGCCCCCCAGAACCCCCCCTCCAGAGAATGTCGGGGGTGAGGCTTAGGGGGAAGGCGGCAGGTGCCCTCCAGAACCCCCCAACCTCCAGAGAATGTGGGGGTGAGGCTTAGGGGGAAGGTGGCAGGTGCCCCCCAGAACCCCCCTCCAGAGAAGGTGGGGGGGTGAGGCTTAGGGGGGAAGGCGGCAGGTGCCCCCCAGAACCCCCCCTCCAGAGAATATGGGGGGGGTGAGGCTTAGGGGGGAAGGCGGCAGGTGCCCCCAAGAACCCCCCTCCAGAGAATGTGGGGGGGAGGCTTAGGGGGAAGGCGGCAGGTGCCCCCCAGAACCCCCCCTCCAGAGAATGTCGGGGGTGAGGCTTAGGGGGAAGGCGGCAGGTGCCCTCCAGAACCCCCCAACCTCCAGAGAATGTGGGGGTGAGGCTTAGGGGGAAGGTGGCAGGTGCCCCCCAGAACCCCCCTCCAGAGAAGGTGGGGGGGTGAGGCTTAGGGGGGAAGGCGGCAGGTGCCCCCCAGAACCCCCCCTCCAGAGAATATGGGGGGTGAGGCTTAGGGGGGAAGGCGGCAGGTGCCCCCCAGAACCCCCCCTCCAGAGAATGTGGGGGGTGAGGCTTAGGGGGAAGGCGGCAGGTGCCCCCCAGAACCCCCCTCCAGAGAATGTGGGGGGTGAGGCTTAGGGGGAAGGCGGCAGGTGCCCTCCAGAACCCCCCCCCCTCCAGAGAATGTGGGGGTGAGGCTTAGGGGGAAGGTGGCAGGTGTCCCCCAGAACCTCCCTCCAGAGAATGTGGGGGGGTGAGGCTTAGGGGGGAAGGCGGCAGGTGCCCCCCAGAACCCCCCCCTCCAGAGAAAGTGGGGGGTGAGGCTTAGGGGGGAAGGCGGCAGGTGCCCCCCAGAACCCCCCTCCAGAGAATATGGGGGGGGTGAGGCTTAGGGGGGAAGGCGGCAGGTGCCCCCCAGAACCCCCCCTCCAGAGAATGTGGGGGGTGAGGCTTAGGGGGAAGGCGGCAGGTGCCCCCCAGAACCCACCCTCCAGAGAATGTGGGGGGTGAGGCTTAGGGGGAAGGCGGCAGGTGCCCCCCAGAACCCCCCTCCAGAGAATGTGGGGGGATGAGGCTTAGGGGGGAAGGTGGCAGGTGCCCCCCAGAACCCCCCCTCCAGAGAAAGTGGGGGTGAGGGTTAGGGGGAAGGCGGCAGGTGCCCCCCAGAACCCCCCTCCAGAGAATGTGGGGGGTGAGGCTTAGGGGGAAGGCGGCAGGTGCCCCCCAGAACCCCCCCTCCAGAGAATGTGGGGGGTGAGGCTTAGGGGGAAGGCGGCAGGTGCCCTCCAAAACCCCCCCCTCCAGAGAATGTGGGGGGTGAGACTTAGGGGGAAGGCGGCAGGTGCCCCCCAGAACCCCCCTCCAGATAATGTGGGGGGGTGAGGCTTGGGGGGGGAAGGCGGCAGGTGCCCCCCAGAATCCCCCTCCAGAGAATGTGGGGGGGTGAGGCTTAGGGGGGGAAGGCGGCAGGTGCCCCCCAGGGCCCCCCTCCAGAGAATGTGGGGGGTGAGGCTTAGGGGGGAAGGTGGCAGGTGCCCCCCAGGGCCCCCCTCCAGAGAATGTGGGGGGTGAGGCTTAGGGGGGAAGGTGGCAGGTGCCCCCCAGGGCCCCCCTCCAGAGAATGTGGGGGGTGAGGTTTAGGGGGGAAGGCGGCAGGTGCCCCCCAGAGCCCCCTCTGCCCGGGACAGGGGCACTTCTGGGGCGACGTTTGAGACTTGCTCTGGCCACCCTGGAGTAAGCGAGGGCGCTGGTGCTCCTGTTGGGTCGGCGCAGAGGAATGAGGGTCCCCATCCAGCGAATTCCCACATCGGGACAGAACAGGCTTTATTGGTCAGCAGGAAAGTAGGAAGAGCGGCCTCAGTCAGTCGGTCAGTCAGTGAGTCCTCTGGCCCTGAAGAGCCGCTCCAGCTCTTCCTCCAGCGCCGGGCTGGTCCCCCGCAAGCCCCGCACCACCTGCCAGGCCCACTGGAAGTACTCCTGGACCCTCTCCTCGGACCAGCCTGGCGGAGGCAGAGGAGAGGCGGGTGGGTCGCACTCCCGGGTTTCTGGACCCCCATGGCCGCCCCCCGTCTCATGGCCAGCCCCCCGCCCCGAGCGAGGCAGACCTTGCGGGGTGCAGCGCTGCAGGTCCCGCAGGTTGTGGAGCTTGTCGGCCAGCTTGAGCAGCTTGGCGCCCCGGCTGCTCCCGACGGCGCGCTCCACCTGCAGCCGCTTGCGCTGGGCCTTGGGCAGGCTCTTATCATCCGTCACCTCCTCCACCAGGCGCCGCACCTCCGCCCCGAAGCGCGCCTCGATCTCCGCCGGGGTGGCCTCCGTGTCCTCCACCGTGTCGTGCAGCAGCGCGGCCTGCGGGCGGCACAGGCAGCCGAGGAGGAGGGGCGCCCCGACGGCTCCCCTGCCTGGAAGGACCAGGCTCCCTCCTTCCGTCCCCGCCCGCCCCCTCCAGCTACGCCACCGCACTCGGTACATGCTCAGGGGTCCTCTGTCCTACCTGCAGGACGGCCAGGTCCTCGACGCCCGCCTCCTGGGCCAGGATCTGCGCCACCCCTGCGGGGGAAGGAGGGTGGTCAGGCGGGCGGCGGGGTTGGGCCGGGTCCCTCGCTTCGGGTCCTCACCTATGGGGTGGTTGATGTAGGGAGTGCCCTGCGGGTCTTTGCGGCGCTGTCCTGCGTGCTTCAGGGCGGCGAAGTGAGCCGCGTCCAGCAGCCGCGCCGCCTCCGAGGAGCTCATGCCGCTTTTCCGGCCTTCCTCGCTCCACGGAGGGCCGTTCGCGGGGCGCGTCCACGCGCTTTCTCCGCCCCCGACGGGCGGCGCTCCCTCCGCCGCGCAGCTTCCCCTTCCGGCTTCGGCGGTGGCGGTCCCTGTGCCGGCGGGCCATGGCCTCTCCCGGGCGCCGCGACGCCCCGGGGCTGCCGGACTTCGGGCTCCTGAAGCGCCTGGCGCGGGACCAGCTGATCTACCTCCTGGAGCAGGTCGGTGGCGGCTGGACGGGCGGGCGGCCTCTGTCTCTCCGTCCGTCCGTCTGTCTCCGTCCCCGGCCTTCCCCTCGGGGCTCCGGCTGACCCTTCCCCGCCTCCCTTCCGCAGCTCCCCGGCCGCAAGGACCTGTTCATCGAGGCGGACCTGATGAGCCCGCTGGACCGCATCGCCAGCCTCTCCATCCTGAAGGTGCGTCCGCGGGATGGGACGGGGGTCGTCGGGGGTTCCGCGGGCTCCCGAGCGACCCCCTCCCTCCTCTCTCTCCTTCCCTCCGCAGCAACACGAAGTGGAGAAGCTCTACAAGGTGGAGCCCCGGCCCGTCTGCAGCACCAGCAACCAGTGCGTGTCCCAGGCCCGCGAAGGGGTTGATGGGGGGCCCTCAAGGGACTGCAGCCCTGACCCCCCTTCCCTCCTCTCTTCCTCCCCCCAGGCTGTGCTTCCTGGTCCGGCCCCGCATCAGGAACGTGAAGTACGTGGCAGGTGAGGCCCTCCCGTCGGAGGGGTCTCTTGGGGTGGGGGAGACCCCCCAGCAGTGGCGCAGCTAGAGGGGGGCTGAGCAGTCAAGTCTTGGAGGGAGTCTCACCCCTTGGGAGCCATTCCAGGTGGGAGGAGCAAAAAGGAGCCCTATGGCCCCCCCTAGCTATGCCACTGCCCCCCAGCAGAATCTTTGAGGGGTCACTCTCTGCTGGGGCCCCTTTAGAGATGATGCAGGGGTTCAGTCGGGACCACCTTCCTGCCCCCCAGACAGAACACCCTGCGCCTCCATCCCTTGCCAAGAGGTGGGTGCCAGGGACACTTTGCAGTGGTCCTCATATGGTCAGCCAGGCTAATGGGTCTGGGCGCCCTCTTCGTCACACCCCACGCAATGGGGCATTGAGGACAAGGGGCACCTCAAGATGGGAGCACCAGGCATCTGAAGGACCCTGACTTGCTCCTCCTGAGGAGCCCCGAGAGCAAGCCTGCATTAAGGAGATTAGCCATTAAAACAGGGGTCTCCAAACCCCAGCCCTGGGGCTGAATGTGGCCCTTGGTGAGGCTCCTCCATCTGGCCCACAGGCAAGCCTTGTCGTGTCCCCAATACCATCTTTTATATAAATCTATATAAATGTATTCAAACTTGGAGCGTCAGTCATTTTTCTGGCCTCCGACGGCGTCACTGAGACGAGGAGGCCCTCCTGCCTAAAGGTTTGGACACCCCTGCGTTAAAACATAAATGAAACTCCACCTTTGCTCCCTAAAGCATCTGGTCTCTCCCCTGCTCTCTCCTGGCCCCGTCCTGGCTCTTGGGACCAGAAACTCCTCTTCGGACTCATCCTTTCCAATCATTTCTGCATCTTGGTCTCGGCTGATATTCCTTCTGGTGTCTCCAGATCTGAGTTAACTCTCCTCCGTCTCCGTCCCCCCCCCCCCCCCCGCTACACTTCCAGGGTCTTGGTGCTGCTGAGCACCCGGGTGGCAGGCAGGCCAGTCTTGGTGTGGAACATGGGGGTGGTGTCTTCCGGTGGGTCGGGGGAACCATCTCTGCCCCACTTTTGCCCTGACTGCGGTGCCTTTTTCCAGATATAGTAAACGCTGACAAAGCAGCTGGTCGGACACGCAAGTACAAGATCATCTTCAGCCCCCAGAAGGTGAGGGGGCAGGCCAGACGTTCTGCGCCTTTGGGGTTGCCGCTCTGCGTGCGGGGTGCTCTTCGCAGCAACAGGTTCCCAGCCAGTGGTGGTGCTGCCTGTCAGGCTTCCTTGGCCCAGGAGCAGCCCCTGAACGGAGGTCGCCGCCTGTTAGGCAGCAGGGCCTCGTTCTCTGGGGCAGCAACTTGGGTTGGGACAAGGGTTGTCCAGGAGAGCGATGGCTCATGTGGACCTGACTGGCTACACCTTCTTTGCAGTTTTACACTTGTGAGATGGTGCTGGAGGAAGAGGGCATCTATGGGGGTGAGTTTGAGGGGTCGGGCTTTGAGCCTTCAGGAGGAAGCTTTAGGAATGGGGGTGGCAGTCATGGTTGGAACGTGACTAGAGGAAGGCAGGTGCTCACCTAGCTGTCCAGCGTCGCCTTGTCCCTGGGAGGGCAGTGTTGGGGTCTGCACTGCCAAGCCAAGAGCTCCACCGTGCTTCTCTCCTTTCCAGACGTGACTTGGGACGAGTGGTCCTTCTACCTGCTCCCCCTGGATGACGACATCATCAGCATGGAGCTGCCTGAGTTCTTTCGGGACTATTTCCTGGTCAGTGTTTTGTTCACTCCCCCCTCCACCTCCTTATAGCGAAGAGCACACATTTGGCTGCTCTCTGCCCTGGCATGGCCACCCGCAAGCATGAGAAGTCCCACCTCTGCACACCTTCTGGGCCACTGAGACAGGCACAGGCAGTCTTGCTTAAGATGGGTGCAGATACCCCCTTGGGGGCAGCCTCCCTCCCATCTGGGCTGTGAATGAGGGTGCTCCAGTACAGGAGGCAAGGGCTGAAGCAGGGTCCAGGGTGCCAGCCAGATATGCTCAGCCTTGTCACGTCCATCACAAGAGTCTGTCCAAGCATGAGGGGCACCAGTTCTCTGCCGTGGTCTGGAGGAACTGAGACAGGACAGTCCCCCCAAATGAAATAGTTTATTAAAATGAAAAGTAAGTCAGCAAAGAGATGCCTGCAGTTAAAAGAAATGATTCCCTGATTCACGTACCACTGAAGGCATCCTGTCTGTAGTGGAGGGAGTGTGGCACGTTTGCTGGGTGAAGCAAGAGAGGGGAGAGTCTTCCCTCACCAGCCAGGTTTTTGTTTCTGCTCCCATAGGAAGGGGATCAACGCTGGATCAGCGCCATAGCCCAGGCCTTGCAGCTGCTGAACTCCCTCTTTGGGCCAATCCCAAGGACCTACGGTATCGGTCGGTGTGCCAAGGTGTGTTGTTGGCGGCTCCGGAGGGATGCAGCTGCGGCTTTGCTTCCTCTGGTGGCCAAGCAGCAGCACCTTCTGCTCCAGATCTCTGGGCTGTTTGGTGCAGGACAGGTCCGTGTTCCACCTCTTGAAGGTCAACTGTAACCTGCTGAAGGATGATTCTGCCAGGCCAAGGGTGGGGGCAGAGGCGGTCCCCCCTCCCAAACCCCTCCCTCTCTGTGGGATTCAGAGAAAGGGCCCTGCCCGGAGCTGACAAGGGCGGTTTGCTTTTCTCCCAGATGATCCATGAACTCTGGGGCCAAGTGGTGGAGGAGAGCGAAGGGGACAGTGTGGGCCGGAAACCAGAGATCGGTCACCTTTTCCTCATGGATCGAGGTAGGGACCTGTGGATGTCTTTGCGTGGCTGGGCAGGAGGATGTCGGGCTCTGGCTGGGATCCGGCACCTGCTGCGTCACTGTGAGATAGAGGAAGCCAGACTTGATGATCCTTTGGCCCAATCCAACAGGGCTCTTATCCTCTTGCCCAGGTGGTCGGCTGCAGCTTTCCCCAAGAGGTGGCTGGGTGACCAGCCAGGTTTTCCAGGGGCAACCAAGAGCAGGGGTTACTCTTTCAGGATCCTAGGCTTCATCGTCTCTGCTGCACATGCATCAGGGAAGGGGAAGCCCCTCAGTCAAGTTGAGGAAGGGTACCAAGGCTGGCAGTTCCCCCGAGAAGCTTTTGTGGCTTCCCCCGTTATTTTGCTAAGCTGCCTGCGTGCCAGGTGGGCAAAGGCAACTAGCTTGAAATTGTGGGGCAAACTCCCCTATTTAGGACTGAATGGCTGCTGGCCAGGTGAGGAGGACAGACCCAAGGGTACTTCCACACAGTGCAATGCATGTCTCCTCGGAAGCAGGCTGGGTCACGTTCAGTGGGGCTTCCTTCCAGGCTGCAGCTTAGCTCTTGATCTCTCCCTCTGGGTGTCATTTGGGATGGATCTTGCCCTCTGGGTGTGGATGGAGCAGCCTCAAGGCCCGAGGGAGGCTGACACAGCCGCGTACCCTGACCTGGCCTGTCATTGCAGATGTGGACTACGTCACGGCCCTCTGTTCCCAGGTGGTGTACGAAGGCCTGGTGGACGACACCTTTCGCATCAAGTGTGGTAAGTCCCCGCAGCGCCTTCACTGCTGCCAGAGGTCAGCCGGGCACATCAGAAACGTATCTTCTGCCAGCTGCCACGACAGCAGGCCTTTGGGGCTGGGGCTGCTTCTGGGTTTGGAGCCTGGGGGCAGTCCGGCCTCTGAAGCTGCTTTCTGCAGGGAGTGTAGACTTTGGCCCCGAAGTCACCTCCTCGGACCGGAGCATCAAAGTCCTGCTGAACTCCCAGGACAAGGTAAGGCTGGGGCCTGGTGCCTGTGGGGCTCTATGGGCCATTGAAAACCCATGGGGGGGCAGGGAGAAGGGCCGGCCTGGATGCCTATTGGGTATGGGGCTGGCCACGGTACGGTACCCAATGCCTCTGTCTCTGCAGGTGTTCAGCAAGATCCGCAATGAGCACTTCTCCAGTGTCTTTGGTTTCCTGAGCGAGAAGGCTCGGAACCTGCAGACCCAGTATGACGTGAGTGGGGTGGGGACGCAGCTGGAGGGGGGAGAGGCAGTGCTGGCCCAGCCTGGAGATGCTACCTTTTTTTTCTTTTTTTTGCAGCGACGCCGTGGGATGGACATCAAGCAGATGAAGAACTTTGTCTCTCAAGAGCTGAAGGGCCTGAAGCAGGAGCATCGCCTGCTGAGCTTGCGTATGGGTCCAGGCTGCCTGCCACGGGGCTGGGGTGAGGCTGGCCGCCTGGGGCAAGCTGCCTCTGGCCCAGCTGACCTGCCCCCTCCTTGTCCCTGCAGATATTGGTGCCTGTGAGTCGATCATGAAGAAGAAAACCAAGCAGGATTTCCAGGAGCTGCTCAAGGCAGAGCATGGCAAGAACTACTCCCCTTCCTCTTTCCCTCCCCAAGCCCCCAGGTTGCTGCCATCTCGGCTCCTTCTGAAGGGGTTGCGTCCTGCATGCCTCGCCTGCCCTGTCTAAAGATCAGGCTGTAAACCTGCAACTGGCAAACACTGCACTGCACAAGACAGTGGCCAAGTAGTTTATTCCACTGGTTCCTGACTGGCCCTGTCAGGAAATGCCTCTGGCCCCAGTGAGAAACCAGTCAGGTTGTTGGCTTTGGGGAGGCTCTGCTGGCAGGCGATGGTGGGTAGAACTCAAGACTGGATGGACAGTCACTGCCGTGTGCCCTGCAGGCTCTGATACCAGTTTGGGACCTTCTGATCTTGTTTGTGAGGCAGACCAACAAGGTTTGGTTCCAGATGACATGGACTGCTCTGATCTGAGGAGGAAGGTGCCCCTCCGCAGGAACCACAGAGGGCTTGGGCTGCCTCTGATCTGTGTTGCTTGCTTCCTCCACAGCCCTGCTGGAAGGGTTCAGTATCCGCGAGAGTCTAAGCTTCATAGAGGAGCACATTGACCGGCAGGTGAGGGACGAGTTGGGGTCCTACACAAATTGGGGGGGCTGCAAAGCCCATGCTGATTGCCCTTTAATGACTTCCTGTTTATGGAGGCAGGTCTCACCCATTGAGAGTCTCCGGATGCTGTGCCTGCTGTCCATGACAGAGAATGGTGGGTGTTGTACTGCAGGGGAGGTGTGGTGGGTGGAACAAGGGTCTTGCTTCCTGCTGATGCCCTCTGCTTCCTGACTATCTTAGGGCTGGCCCTGAAGGATTATCGCTCCATGAAAACCCAGTACTTGCAGGTGAGGCGGGCGGGGGTGAGGAATGGGTCTCCCAAGGGGGAAGGACTCTGTTCCCCCATTCACCTGCTGGCTGCCCTTGCCCAACAGGTGGAATTGCTGTCCTTCCTCCACAGAGTTATGGACCCGAACATCTGCTGACCTTCCATAACCTCAAGCACTTGGGGCTGCTGACGGAGCAGGCGCCTGGGGAGACGCTGACGGCCGTGGAGAGCAAAGTCAGCAAGCTGGTGACCGACAAAGCTGCAGGTGAGGGGAGCTGCTGCTGCTTCCCTGCCCAGCATGTGGCCAGAGTGCCCGTCGCCCCAGCAGGCTGCATTCCCTCCATGGAGTCCAGCACAGACACTCTGTACCAGGGCCCCTTGTGCGCTAGACCGGGTTGGGGGCTCCGCTGGCAGGCGATGGTGATTGGAAACATACAAAATTATGTAAGGGATGGATAGAGAGATGTTCTTTTCCCCTCTCAAGCAACACGAGTTGGGACATCTTCTGAAATTGAGACTTGAGACAGACAAAAGAAAATATTTCTGTACCCAGCATGTAATTACTTTGTGGAACTCCTTGCCACAGGAAGACATCTAAGCTAGATACCTCCAAGAGGAGACTGGACTGGTTTCTGGAGGAAAGAAAGCCCATCACAGGTTACGGGTCGTGATGCAACCGCTTTAACTTCTGACTCTTTGTGCCCCTGGGCTGCAGCACCCCAGGCCACTCTGTCCTCCACCAGAGCTGCTGCAGTCTGTCCAAATTCATGTTAATGGCCTCGCTGACACTGGCGGTGACATCCTGTGCTGCCCCTCCTCCTCCTGCCTTCACTTTTTCCCAGCACCAGGCTCTTTTCTAAGGAGTCCTCCCTTCTCATGGTGGGGCCAAAAGAGTTCAGCTTCAGCTTCAGTATTTGTCCTTCCAGTGAACAGCCTGGGCTGATTTCCTGCAGGATGGACTGACTGGATCTCTGTGCAGTCCGAGGGACTCTCGAGAGTCTTCTCTGGAGGAGGGAAAAGGAACTAGGCTTGCCCCGCCCCACTGGAAAGAGACAGGGCTGGACCACAGGGCACCCCCTTTGGCTCCCTAAGAGTAAGGGCCACATCTTGCCGTGAGCCATTGAGGTCCCTGGTGAGCCACTGTGAAATACAGGAAGCTGGACTAGTTGGGCCATTGGCCTGATTCTGCAGGGCTCTTATGAGGGCTTGTCTTCCAGGAAAGCTGTCAGACGCCTTCAGTTCACTGGCCAGGAAGAGCAACTTCCGAGGCATAAGCAAGAAGCTGGGCCTGGTAAGCCTAGCCTAAGCAAAATTCTGGGTGAAGCAGGGTGATGGCAGCTGGTTCCAAGAATGACGATCCTGCTTCTTCCCCCTGCCCCAGATTCCACGTGTGGATGGGGAGTATGATCTGAAGGTACCCCGGGACATGGCCTATGTCTTCAGTGGCGCCTACATCCCCCTGAGCTGCAAGATCATTGAGCAGGTACCTCTGGGGGCTCGTGCAAATCCCAGCCCCTCTGGGTAGGCTGTGCAAAAATGACCCTCTCCTTGTAGGGGGAAAGGGTAGGGTTCGTGGCCCGAGCACCCTGCCCACTGGTATTTCCCCCTGCTCTTGTTCTCCCACTGGCAGGTTCTGGAGCGCCGCAGTTGGCAGGGCCTGGAGGAGGTTGTGAAGCTGCTTGGTGGGAACGAATTTGCAGCTACAGGTGAGTGGAGAGGGTTCCCGGGGGAATCGGCAGGCTGCGGCTGCTTTTCTCTTGCAAGGGGCACCATTGAGGGAGTCTCTTCAGTACTTTGTATCTCCTCTTGATCAGGGTGGGTGGATTGCCTGTTATGGAACTCTGTCTTCTCCCCAGTAAAGACCATTCAAAAAGTCAGTAAATTATTTGGAAAAGCAATACCATACCATAGTGTGAAAGTACAACCCAAGGTGGGTTAGACAGGAAAGGCTGTATGCTGTCCAAGGCATGCAAGAGCCTGGAGCTGCACCTCCTTTGCGTCCTTCTAGATGCAAGGTGGCAAGGCTGCAGTCTTACTGGAGAGTAAATGACACTGAAAGGAATGGGAGTAAACAGATGTTGTGGTGTAAGTCTGAGCACCACTGCTGCTCACGTGGTTCTTTCCTTCCTGCAGCAGCAGCAGCAGCTGCAGAGGAGAATCCTGCCTGCGACTCCCAGCGTGTTGTACTGGCCGTCTTCTTAGGAGGCTGCACCTTCTCAGAGATCTCTGCGCTCCGCTTCCTGGGCAAAGAACGAGGTCAGTGCTGCCTCTCAGCATTTGGGAGGTGGGACAGCCGAGGGGAGGGGTCTGCCTGACCTGAGAGGCATGTGGAGCTGAGGCAGAGTCCAACATGGGAGAAGCCTGCCCTGCAGTGAAAGCAGAGACCCATTTGGGTCCAAAGCGGTGCTCAGGCTGCGCAGTGTCCAGCAGCAGAGCCCCTCCCCTCAGGCAAAGAGCACGGTTTGGTGTGTCCTGTTGGGAGACTCACTCCTCCTCTTCCTCCTCCTGATGTCTTCCAGGGATCACCTTCATCTTCCTGACGACGGCCATCACCAACAGTGCTCGTCTGCTGGAGTCCATGGTGGAGAGCAGGGCCTGAGCAGGCAGGGCCTGTCCGGGACACACATGTGCCGCGCATGAAGCGGGGAGGCCTCCCCTACACCCCAGGACACTCAGAAGGCTAAGCTCATGTGGCTCTTTGCCTGAGGCCTCCAGAGGGACTTTTGGGAGGGGGGAATTCCAGGAGCTGCCCCCTCCAGTGGGACTTGGAGGGCCTCATGCCCAATAAAGAGCTTTCTGGCTAGCACTGGGTGCCTTGCTTTTTTTTTCTCTCGCTGACAAGGGATGGGGCTCAGGCAGGGACAAGGCCTCGAAGGGGGCTGCAGAGAGGTCGGGGGTTCAGGCACAGCAGCAGGAGCAGAGCAGAGCAGGCCTTCTCAGGGGTGGCTTATCTGCCCTTCAGCTTCCCCTGAGGATGTCCTGCAACCCTTCCAGTGCTGGGGCGGGGGTCCCGTGGAGGGAGGTGGGTCCTGTGGCTCAGCCAGTGCTGGGGCGGGGGTCCCGTGGAGGGAGGTGGGTCCTGTGGCTCAGACAGTGCTGGGGCGGGGGTCCCGTGGAGGGAGGTGGGTCCTGTGGCTCAGCCAGTGCTGGGGCGGGGGTCCCGTGGAGGGAGGTGGGTCCTGTGGCTCAGACAGTGCTGGGGCGGGGGTCCCGTGGAGGGAGGTGGGTCCTGTGGCTCAGACAGTGCTGGGGCGGGGGTCCCGTGGAGGGAGGTGGGTCCTGTGGCTCAGACAGTGCTGGGGCGGGGGTCCCGTGGAGGGAGGTGGGTCCTGTGGCTCAGACAGTGCTGGGGCGGGGGTCCCGTGGAGGGAGGTGGGTCCTGTGGCTCAGACAGTGCTGGGGCGGGGGTCCCGTGGAGGGAGGTGGGTCCTGTGGCTCAGACAGTGCTGGGGCGGGGGTCCCGTGGAGGGAGGTGGGTCCTGTGGCTCAGACAGTGCTGGGGCGGGGGTCCCGTGGAGGGAGGTGGGTCCTGTGGCTCAGACAGTGCTGGGGCGGGGGTCCCGTGGAGGGAGGTGGGTCCTGTGGCTCAGACAGTGCTGGGGCGGGGGTCCCGTGGAGGGAGGTGGGTCCTGTGGCTCAGACAGTGCTGGGGCGGGGGTCCCGTGGAGGGAGGTGGGTCCTGTGGCTCAGACAGTGCTGGGGCGGGGGTCCCGTGGAGGGAGGTGGGTCCTGTGGCTCAGACAGTGCTGGGGCGGGGGTCCCGTGGAGGGAGGTGGGTCCTGTGGCTCAGACAGTGCTGGGGCGGGGGTCCCGTGGAGGGAGGTGGGTCCTGTGGCTCAGACAGTGCTGGGGCGGGGGTCCCGTGGAGGGAGGTGGGTCCTGTGGCTCAGACAGTGCTGGGGCGGGGGTCCCGTGGAGGGAGGTGGGTCCTGTGGCTCAGACAGTGCTGGGGCGGGGGTCCCGTGGAGGGAGGTGGGTCCTGTGGCTCAGACAGTGCTGGGGCGGGGGTCCCGTGGAGGGAGGTGGGTCCTGTGGCTCAGCCAGTGCTGGGGCGGGGGTCCCGTGGAGGGAGGTGGGGCTGGTGCTGGGGTTCCCTACAAGGACCTTGGGAGGGCAGTCAGGGTCCACCAGGGGGCGACAGTCCCGCAGGGCTCGCTTGTCCTCCAGCGCCTCCCGCGGCCGAGTCAGGCAGTGCAGCGCTGCCGGGGGGCGTATCCGGCGCGGGCCGCCTGCTGCGCGCCTATTGGCTGGAGAGGGCGAGGGGCGGTGCTGGTGGGGCGTGGCGCGGCGGCGGTCGTGGGCGCGGCCTGGGGAGGAGCAGCCAATCAGCGTCTGCGGGCCGAGTTTGAATCGCGGCGGCGGCGGCGGCGGCAGGAACGGCTGCGGAGTCGGGAGCTGCGGGACCATGAGGAAGAGGTGGGTGGGTGGGGAGGGCAGGTGCACGTGTGAACGGGTGACGCGTGTCTGCTTGCGTGTCGGGGTGCTGGAGCCGGAGCTCGGGGGGGCTTCCCCCCTCTCCACTTAAGTTCTGCCCCCTTCTCCTCCCCCCCCAGCGAGGTCCTTGCCCGGGAGTCGGTGGCCTGCCTGAACCAGGCGCTGGGGAAGCTGCGGGACATTTGGGAAGAGATCGGCATCCCGGAGGACCAGCGCCTGCAACGCACCGACGTCGTTAAGAAGCACGTCCAGGTAATTCGGGGGGGGGGGGCGGCTGGTGGCGTAGCTAAGGGGGGGCGCAGTGAGCCTTGGAGGGGAGCCTCACCCCTTCGGAGCCCTTCCGGGCCGGGGGGAGCCTAACCCTAACCCGTACGGCCTGCTCCCCCCCGGCCTGGAAGGGCTCCGAAGGGGTGAGGCTCCCCTCCAAGGCTCACTGCGCCCCCCCCCCCTTAGCTACGCCACTGGGTCCATCCCAGGAAGGGAGGGAGGTCGGGCTGAGCCCCCCACAGCACAGCCCTCCCCTCCTCTATCCACACAACAACCCTGCAAGGTCGGCCCCTGCTGCAGGGGAAGGTGGAGGCTTCACCCTCCCCCTTGGAGGTGTACAGAGTCACTCCGGGACCCCCGAGCTGCCCAGCCCGGAGCCTGCTACTCTCCAGCCACAAGACACCCACCTTTTCCCAGGACGCGTCCTCTTTTTCTGCCCTGCGTCCTCTTTTGTGAACAGGGCCTTCTTGCCACTCATCACTTATGCGTAATAAATTATATGTCACTGTTGTGAACTTAATAATAAGCAACATACAGTCCTAAGCATGTCTACTCAGAAGTAAATCTCATTGTACTCAATGGGAATCACACACAGGAACGCTTAAAAGCTTTTAGTTTGTGTCCCCCATTTTGGGCAAGCCTTGTCCTCCTTTTGGGTTTTGACGCCTGGTGCCGTCCTAGACCTCAAGAAGCTATGGGGCAGGAGGTTCACCTGCCGCCGCCCAGGCCTGATCCACCTGGCTGGGGCGCTGATTGTGCAGGTGGGGTGCTGCAGAGGCTGGAGTTGTGCTGGGGGCCTGCCCTGCCCAGGCTCTGGCTGCTCCCACCACCACCTCCCGCCACAGGGTCTGCTGGACATGATGATTGCAGAGGAGGAGAGCCTGAAGGAGCGCCTCCTGAGGAGCATCGCCGCTTGTCGCAAGGAGCTGGCCGTTCTCTGTGAGGAGCTGCAGGTGCCTCCCTTTGAGGTGAGACCAGGCCAAGCTGGGCCTGCAGGGATGGGGGGCCAGGCATTGCCCTCCCCAGAGCTCAGGCTCTTTGTTCTGCTACCTGCAGGAGGACGAGGACAGCACCATCCTGCAGCTGGAGCGGGACCTGCGCACCAGGGCGGAGGTGCTGCTGAAGCAGAAGCGGGAGCGGAAACAGGAGCTGCGGGCCCTGCAGGAACAGGAGCAGGACTTGCGTGACCTTCTCTGCACGGCCCCCTACAGTGGTGGCAGCGGCAGTGGCAGCGTGCCCAGCCTGGAGGAGCTGGAGCACTTCCGGCGCCACTTGGCAGCCCTGAGTGCTGAAAAGGTGGGGGTTGGCCAAGCCTGCGGATGGGGTGGGGGTGCAGGACCCAGGCCAGGCAGCCAGGTTTTTTCTGCCTTCGCTTTCAGGAGCACCGCCGAGCGGAATTTCTCCACACCAAGCAGCAGATCATCCTGTGCATGGGGGAGCTGGAGCACACGCCGGACACCAGCTTTGAGAGGGACGTGGTGTGTGAGGACGAGGACGCCTTCTGCCTCTCCAAAGAAAACCTGGCTGCCCTGAAAGACCTGCTTCAGCAGGTGGGAAGGGGGTGTCCTGGGGTCCGTCTTCCTTGCCCCCACCCCAGTCCTGTGCTTGGCTAAGGCAGGCCTTTCTGTTCCTCAGCTGGAGAGCAGGAAAGCCCAGAACGAAGCCACGTGTGAGGAACTGCGCAGCAGAATCCAGGAGCTCTGGGACCGCTTGCAGGTGCCTCTGGAGGAGAGAGAAGCCTTTGCCCCACACATGAGGGGATCCAGGGCAGCAACCAGGACTGCTGTGAGTGCTCTTCTTCCAGGCAGGGTGGGCGATGGTGCCCCAGGAAGCCGGCAGTGTGGCGATGCTGGGTGACCTCACTGCTGAGCATCCAGAGGCCTCTTGCTGCCCAGGAGGTAGCCACGGGGCTCTGACCAAGGGTGGGGATTGTTTAGGATGTTTGCTGAGGGGCCATGAGACACCTCCCCACCCCGTTCCAGAGATGAGATGGAACCCCAGATCTGCCTGCGTAGATGTCCTAAAGCAGGGGATGTGGGGGCTGGAAAGACTCAGAGGCTGCCAAGTGGGGCCACCTCTAGCATTGTCCTGCTCCCCCCACCCATCTTCTTAGCTGCAGCTGGAAGTGGATCGCCTAGAGGAGCTGAAGCGGCAGAATCTGCGGAACGTGGTGGAGGCTATTCGGCTGGAGCTGGCGGACTACTGGGACCGCTGCTTCTATAGTGCAGAGCAGAGGCAGGCCTTCCATCCCTACTACGCAGGTGAGTCAACGGGGCTGCTGCTGTTCGCAGAAGCCTTTTTCAGCTCCTGACAGATCTTCTGTTCTGCTTGCCAGAGGTCTTCACTGAGGAGCTGTTGCAGCAGCACGATGATGAAGTGGCACAGATAAAACGCTACTACACGGCACACCAGGAGCTGTTTGAAGCGGTCCACAAGTGGGAGGAGAACTGGCACCTCTTCCAGGAGCTGGAGGTAGCCACGACCCTCATGGGACATGCAGTCTGGGCTGGGCAACAGACTGGTGAAGCCCACCTTAAGATAGGAGCAAACCGATAGGAGCAAAGAGAAACCCTGCCGGATCAGGGCCCAAAGAGGCCCTTTTCATTCCCTGCAGTAGTCTGCCGGCTGCCTGGACCAGGAGGTGAAAGGCAAGGTCATACAATCTCCTTTCTGCTCCTGCTCCCTCACAGCAGTCCAGCTGTGGACAAGGCCCGTTGCCCTGCCAGGGTATGCCAGGCAGCTGTCTTTGACTAGCAGGCAGGCAGTTATCCTCCAGGAGAGCTGGCTGCCCCTGTTAGCTGCCACCCTTCTCCTTTTTCAGAGGAAGGCCATGGATCCGAGCCGCTTCACCAACCGAGGGGGCAACCTCTTGAAAGAAGAGAAGATGCGCGCCAAAGTCCAGAAGACTCTGCAAAAGGTCTGTGAGTGGGAGGCAGAGCAAGGCAGGCTCTCCTGCCAGCCTCGCCCCATGCCCTGTGGAGCCTCCGCCTGGGCTGAAGCACATCTCCCTCCCTCCCTCTGCTGCAGCTGGAAGAGGAGCTGAAGAATCAGGTCAGGCAGTGGGAGGAGAAGCATGCTCAGGACTTCCGGGTGAACGGGCAGCAGTTTGTGGCGTACGTGGCTGAGCAGTGGCGCCTGTACCACCTGGAGAAGGAGCGGGAGAAGCAGGAGCGGGTGAGTGAGTGGGGGGTTCCTGCGGAGGCCCCCTGAGCGACCTTCTTCCCTGATCTGGCTGTTGCTTGCTGGGGCCTGGGCTGAGCACTGGGCTTGTTGGCCTGTGGTGGTGGAGCTGCCTCCTGATGGGGCCTGTGCCTGGAGGGCAGGGATTTCCAACCCTTCTGTCTCAGGGCAGCACAGTCCAGGTGCTCAAATGGTCAAGACACACCTGCGCTCTTGGACCATTGACAAGGCGCACCTGCTGCTGTGGGGAGGGAGGGGGAGGGGCCTCACCCCCCCCCCTTGAATGAATGCTCCTTCCCCAAACATCTGTCCAGTGTACTGTTGAAGATTGCAGGGCCACATGGCCGCAGGCTTCCTGCTGTTTGCCCAGAGACCCCATGCCCTCAACGGGATGGGGCTGCCCCTTTGGATGCTGGAGTCCAGCGCGCCACACATTCCCGTGTTCTTCCGGTTGAGAAGCTGTCTTGGTTGGGACTTTTTCTCTGCCAGCCTCCCTTCTCTCCAGCCAAGCCAGAACAATTCCTTGGCTGTCTGCAGGGTCCCCCGCTTTCTTCTAAGCTGGGGAAGGACTTGTGCTTTGGCCTTCCAGCTGAGTACAAGCACCCTCCTCTCTCCACCACTCTGTTGGCCCCGGGCATCCCCCGCTGCTGGACCCTCCCTGAGCAGCCCTGACACCATCTCTTCTCTTTCCAGCAACTCAAGAAGTCTCGCCAGACTGAGGAGGAGATGATGTACGGCAGCACCCCGAGCAAGAGGCGGGTCTTGGGCACCACCACCCCTGGCAGAGCAAAGAAGGTCTGTACTCAGTCTCAACTGGTGCGGGGGGGGGGGTGTTCAGGGCATACCCCATGGCTTCCAGGCCCTTCCAGAGAGTGCGCTATCCTGATGCTTCAGAGGTGGATGGCATCAGGATGCTTCAGCAGCCAGGATGGAATCAGCAGAAGTGGAGACTCTGGACGGGGGGAAGTCATGAGCCTGCTGTCTTCTGCTTTGGGCAGCCCACCCCTTCCAGAACTGTCTGCAGCTTGAAACAGACTTGGGGTGGGGGCCTGAACTTCTGGATTGCCTAACCTAGCCATGTACCCTCCCGAGAAGTGCCAGAGCAGGCAGGGCTGAGGCTGCTGAGGCGGGGTGGCATTGGCAAGTAGGGAAGATATTGGCAGTGTTCACTTGGCATGGAAGGAACTCGCAACCAGCTGGAGTAACCCTTGGCTCCCTTTTGCTCAGGCCAACATGACGCCTTCCACACCCAACAGCACCATGCGCTCCGTACTGGGGGGCTCTGTGTTCCATTCGCCGGCATCCCACCCCCCACGTTCCGGAGGCAAGGTGAGCCGCTGGCCTGGAGCTCCTGCTGCAGGGGCAGGCTCTGCTGAAATGAAAACTCAGTCCGGCAGTGGGCATGCTGTTAAGCTGGGCCCCCCCTCCTCACGCATGCCAGGGGTGCACATTGCAGGGCACGCTGCAGTCCTCAGGCCAGAGTTAATTGCACAAGAGGGAGCCTGCCAGGTGCAGAATCATCCTCCCTCCGTGCACCAAGTCTAGAATGCATTCTTAGGGGCTGTTGCTGGTCCAGGCAGTCCTAGGGCCAGCCTCCAATTGCCACAACTCTCACTCCAGCCCGGCTTGTCCTTCTGCCTCAGCAGCCTGCCCGGGTCGCCAGCCACACAGTGCCAAGGACTCCTCGCCGAGGGTACCTGGAGCGCAACAAGGAGAACCTGACTCAGCTCAACGGAACAGCTCTGAGCGGTGGGTGCCCCCACACAGTCCCCGCCCAGCGCACCTGCAGCGTAAATTCTGTGGCCAGCACCTATTCTGAGTTTGCGGTAATGTGCCCTCTTCTCCTCTCCCTGCCTCTCCCCCTCTGGCTGGCGTCCCATGAGCCCCTCAACTTGGTGGTCCTTCACACAGCATGGGTGGATGCAGATTTCTCTCCCCCCCAATTCTGAGTGCGGGTTATCCAGGGCCTGCTTGGTTGCAGAGCTTGCCTGCTTTCCTTGGGCGGGGGCCACAGTCTTCTGACAAGGGAGGGAGCCTGGCTCTGGCACTCTTTTCCCGTGGTGTTGGTTGCTCCCTTGGCTGTGATCCTAGCCCCCTTCAGCATGGCATCCACAGGGGTAGCTGTCCCAGCCTGCCAGTTGAGGGCTACACAGGTTCATGGGTGTTTCCTGGCCCTGCAGACCCCCCCCCCCCTCCACACACACACCCTATTGCCTTTGTGGGTAAACATTGCATGTGCAGTTGTGTGAGCACCAAGGCCCTGACCCCATTTTTTCCTATGAAAAAACAGATGGGATGCAACTCTCGCACCCTGGGAAGAGGAGGATCCAAGGGTACAAAAGGGACACTCCCAACCCTGGCAGGGCCATTGCTCAGCATCCCGCAGATCCTTTTCCTTAAGGAAGGACAGAGCCTGGCAGAGCTGCCTGGTGGCCTGTGTCCCTCCTCACACACAAGAGGCACCTGTTGGCACACTGGTGGTGATTTGGTCCCCAGGCTGACAGCATCACCAATGCTCTCCTTCCCCCACCCCCTTCTCTCCACAGCGCGCACTTTCAAAGGCTTCCAGTTCTGAGGGTCGATCCCACCTCAACTCCACGCAGCTGGCCCCAATGGGCCCCTGAAGCGATGCCCCTTCTGTGGACACTGAGGAGGACCAGCTGCACTCCAGCTGCATGGAGCTCCCTTCGCCCAGCTGCTGCAACAGCCTTTGACAGTTTAAAGAGGTGATGGCAGAGGGTCCCTGCAGCAGGGTAACTCTTCACCACGTTTGACTGTTTAGCCAAGGGGTGCCCCCCACATCCCTCCAGGCTTCCTTTCTCTTCCACTGCTGAGCAGGAGCTACAGAAGGGGTGACCTGGCAGCCCTGCTGCAGCTGCTGCCAACGGGGATAGAAAGGGGTTCCTTGCAGATCCTGGGCACTGCAGCCACCCTCCCCCCCCTGCAGTGCAGGAGCTTTTTTGCCGGCGGGGGGGGGGGGGGAGGCAGAATAAAAGAGCAGCCTGTACTCTGGCCAGCCAGCTCCAGCTTGTAGGCTGCCACCGGGCCTCCTGGAGGTGGTGGGGGGGTTTCATCAGGACCTGATTGTCACTGTTAGATTTGCACCTTGTTTTCACTACAGTCTCTTGTTATAATTTATTTGTATGCCATGTTGCGATGACTCCTTGCTGTGCACCCGTCAAGCTTCTTTAAAGACGACAAATGGGTGCTGCGTTGCATTGTTGGAGGGGGACCTTTTTTGCCTTTCAGGGTCCCTTGCTGCAGAGCTGCTGCCGACAGCAAACACAGGCAGCTTTACTCATTAAATAAAACGGATGCCTTTCTGCGTAGCTCCGCTCTGTGAACGACACTCTGTATCTGTCTTTTTTGGCAGGCTCCATCAGGAGCTAAGAGGGGCCGAGGCTGTGCTGGGCTCTGCTGGGTGGCCTCTCTGTGGTGGAGCAAGATGCTTCTGGCTTGGAGCTGCTGCTTCTCTCTGCTGGCGAGTTGGGGGCTGCACAAATGTAGGTAGTCCATGGCCCACACACCACGTCCACCACGCAGAGCCCCCTCTCCATGAAGAAACAGACTTCCTTGGGCTGATCAGAGCTGGCCGTGTCTGTGTGACCCAGCTGGCCATATTTGCCTAGGAACAGTCATAGCTGCTGTTAGTTGCCCCACAGCCTGAGCGGAAGTCATCCTACCCCCTCCCAAAAGAGCAGCTGGACACCTCCTTTACTTACCCCAGCCCCAGGTGTAGAGATCACCATCTCCTGAAAGAGAAGGGCCAGTGTGAGAAGCCCCTCTCCTAGGGACCGGCCACATCCCTCCATGCCTGAGACACTGATGGGGTGGGTGGCCAGTTCCTTCACAAACGGGGTTGTGGGTTTGAGGGTGGGGAGAGAGGTGTTCTCAGCCAGAGGCAGCAGGGCTCAACCAGGCAGTTTCCAGAAGAGGTGGGTGCTGGCACGACTGTGCTCAGGGGCCCTTGCCCTGCCACCTGCTCTAGGGATAGCATCCTTGCAACAGTGCAGGCTGTCAACCTTGAAAGGGCCCCCCAGCTACTTACGTGTCACAGCAGCCGTGTGCCGTGATCCACAGCTGACCTTGCTGACTTCTACCCCCTGCGGCAGATCCAGCAGAGCAGGGAAGGCCTGGATTGAAACGATGGTCCCTTCAGGATCATCGGGCCCTTCTGCACCCAGCTCCAGGGCTCCTAGGAAAAAGCCTGTGATGCACAAAGCGGGAGGGAGCAGCGCGGCCCATGGCTCGAGAAGGGCCACCCGTGCCCTGCAGCCTCACCTCCATTGGCCCCACTGCTCTGTGCCCCTCCTTTGGCAGGCAGGGCCAACTGGCCTGCTTCGTTCCAGCCCCAGATGTACAGGTCGCCCGTCTCTGAAAGGAGAATGGAAGGCCCAGCTGGATCAGGCCAAGGCCCACTCGTCTGGCTTCCTGGTGCCTCTGGGAGCACACCGACCACAAGAAGACGGCTGCATCTCGAGGTCTCCATTTCTCCTCTGCACAGCCTTCCCCTGGCTTGTCATCTGAGGGACTTTTCCTCCACCAATCCATCCAAGCCCATTTTAAAGCACTCTAAGCAAAAAGCCATCAACCACATCTTGTGGCAAGGAGTTCCACAGCAATAATGACAGGCTGGCTCAGGAAATACCTTTTTGGGGCTGTCTCCTGCCGCCCAGGCGTGAGAGGGAAAAGGACATTCCTTTGTCTAGCACAAGTCTGCACACCTCACTCATGTCCTCCCTGCTCTTTCCTGCAAGCTGGAGCCCCCCACTTACCACTGATGCAGGCAGAGTGCCAGCCCCCAGCTGCCACCTCCCCCAGCGGCAGGCCCTGCAAGGCTTCCAGCTTCTGGGGCTCCAAGAGGCTTTCCAGGTCTCCATGCCCCAGCTGCCCGTGCCTGAGAAAGGAGAGCAAGAAGGCTGGCTCACTCTCCCCACCAAGCCAGGGCTGCCAGGCAGAGGGCCCAGCCGCACTCACCTGCCGCTCCCCCAGGTGAAAAGGGCCCCCTCAGCGTCCAGCAGCAGCGCATGTTCGTGCCCCAGGGCCAGCTTCTGCACCTGAAGGCCTGCAGGCAGAGGGGCAAAGAAAGGGGGCCGGGGGAACACGTAGCCCCCTGCCACCAGGGGAAGAAGAGCTGGAGGCAGGAGGGTGGCATTCAGGAGGGTGGCATTCAGAAGGGCTCTTCTCACTCGCCCAAGATGCCCCCCACACCTCCTCTCCCCACCTGTGCCTGCTTCGTCCCGGCTGAACTCCCGCTGCCAAACCGGCTTCCCGTCCAGGCCTGGGGCCGAGCGGATCTCCCAGGCCTCCAGCGCCCGCTCCCCCCGCCGCAGCAGGAGGTGTGTCTCCGAGGGCAGCACGTCAAGGCAGTCTGGAGGCAGCGGGCCTTGCAGGGCACCCTGCAGCCTCACTGGGGGGAAAGCAGAACAGGGTGGGTGGGGGTCAGTGGAAGGTCTCCGGCATTGTACAAAACGAAAACCACTTATCATCATCACCACCTCCACCACCCTGACTTAAGCAAAGCAAAGAGGTGGGGGGCCCCGCAAGACCCCCATGTCTAGGACTTGCCTGCACCTCTGCCAAAGGCTTTCCCTTGACCCGCACCGGCCTCTGCTGGTCAAGGGACTCTGCACAGCACCCTCTCCAGGGTCCACACCAGTGTCCCAGCCTGACTCAGCCCTGCGCGAAGCGAGCTGCCCAAGAGGGCCCTCCTGGATCCAGCCCCCGACGGCCAGCAACAGCCTGGACCGCCTGCCTGAGGCCGGCCCTGGGCTTGTCCTGGCTGAGAACCGCCAGAGGGCAGCCGGGCACTGGCTTTGTCTGGAGCCCCCACCGCGCCCGGCCAGGGCACTGCCCGCACTCAGGCGCTCTCCCACATCCAGCCATGGCTCCCCGGGGGGGGGGGGTGTTTTCGGGTCCAGGACTCGCAGCGGGGGGCCTGCTCTGGATCAGACAGAAGGTGGGCTGAGCGGGGGTGCCTTTGCCATGGAGCGTTCAGAGCAGGGCTCTCGGCCTGCCTCCCCCCAACCTCAAGCACGCAGGCTGCTTAGAAGGTGACTGGGGGACCCCCGGGGAGGCAGAGAGAGACACGTGGCTGGCGCAGCAGCCCCACCCCCGGGCCAGTCTCCCTCCTGCCGGCGGCTCAGGAGGAGCTCCTTGCCCGCCCAGGTCCAGCCAGGCCCGGGGAACTCCCGGTTACAAGACGGGCCGGTGTTGAACTCAGCCATGCGTGGAAGGAAGACCTCCGGGCTTTTCGCTTTTCTTGCCGGGCGCCGCTTTCTGGGGCTCCCCACTTGGAGGGCCCGGTGCTCTTCGGAGGCTACGGCGTCTGGTTCGGTCTTGGGCCGGATGAGGCGGCGAAGCCCCTGCGGGGCTCCGATCCCTTACTTGCTGCTGGGAGTCACGGCTTCCTTCCCTTCTTGCTGAGCGGGCAGGGCCGGTTTCCCAGCGGCGCTTCTCCTCCACGCGGTCCAGGAAGCCCAGCCCGGCACGTCGGAGGAGCTCCTGGAAGTCCGGCAGGGCGAGCATCGGAAGCCCCTGCGCCTCCGTTCCCGGCCCGCTTACCGCCAGCGGCTCCGGCCACAGTAGCGAAGAAGCTCCAGCTCGGCCTCACCGCCGACACCGGCCCCGACGTGCGCATCGGAACCGGCACCAGCTCCGCCGCCCCGAAGCGGAACCCGCACTGGAACCAGCCGATCCCGCCGCCCATGGCTCCCCCCTGCCGCCCTCGGAGGAAGCCCGGCCCGACACCTCTGCCACCCGCCCTGGAGAGGAGGAGCCTGAGAGGGGAGGCCGCCGCCGCTCCTGCTCGCCCCCTCCAGCCGCCGCCGCCGCTGCTCCGCTGCGGGATCGGCCGGGCAGTAGCGGCTGCAGTTCTGGGCGGGCTCCGAAGAAAGACTGCCTTTTCCCACCCGGGAGAAGGTCCAGCCCGGGCCTGAAGCTGCGGATGCTCCCTGCCCTGCCAGCCCTCCCCGCAAGGGACGGCTCCCTCTCCTCGAAGCCAGTCCAGACCCGCCGTGCTGCTTGACAGGCAGCGACTCTGAGCTGCAGGGGGGCGTAGCAGGCAGTCGTGGAGGGATCTTCACCATTCCAGGCGTGGGGGTCTGAGTCAGAGCCAGGAGGCCCTCCCAGGGCCGGCAAAGGGCCCCTCCACTTCGGAGCCATTCCAGGCGGGGGGCTCCCTCCAAGACTTCACCTGCCCCCCCCTACTCCACCCACGTGGCGCTTCCCCCCCCCCCTCCGGCTAACCGCTAACCCTACTTCAGCCTTGCCCTGCCTCAATCCACCGCTACATTTGTGGTTCCCAAACCGTGGGTCCGGCCCTGATTCTTGGTGGGGCAGAATGAGTGATGAAGGATCAGATCAACCAGTCAGAGTTGCTGGCTGCCCCCAGGAGGGCTGGGCCCCTGCAGGGTGCAGTAGTAACCGGCATCCTTCAGGCTCCCGGATCAGGCTGGAGGCTGCAGGCGGAGCGCAAAGCCTGGCTAGACTGAGATGGAGGACAGGCTGTTCCCCAAGCAGCAAATCCCCCCTCCAGGCCAGTGAGAGTCCAGTGGAATGAGAGCGCCCATAGGACTGGTTCCGGTTCCAGCTGCGTGGCGGAGCTGGGCTAAGGACTGGGTCTCCAGCCCTGCCTTGCTGGTTCACAGGCAGTGTCTTCACCACTTGCACCACCCACAGCCCGTCCTTTACAAGGCTGTGAAATATGAAGCGCCCAAACCATACCCCATTTTCTGATGCTGCAGCAGCCACACCAGTGGGGCAGGCACTGCATCCCACGGGGGGGGGGGGGGGGGAGGCAGCCAGAGGTCTCCTTAAGGTTGTGCTGGAATGTGGTATGGAAGGTGCTCAAAGCTGTTTGCTGATGATTGTAAATAAAATTATTTCTAGCTAGATTTTGAAAGTCTTGTCAAACAAGGTCGACCCTGACACAGCTTCATTTTAAAGTGGATCCATGTGAAAAGTTTGAGGACACCCAGCAACTGCTCCACCTTTCCCAGGTTCTGGGCCCCTTTCTTTCCACTGAGCACTGGGGCTCTCGGCCAGTTTCCTTGCAAGGAATGCAGCAGTTCCAGGTTTTGGGTTTAGTGATACAGCAGAATCCATTTGGAGGGGGGAGAAGCAGGGAGAGGCTCCCCTTGATGCCATCCTCTGACCTGGATTTGCCCTCCAGGCTGCCACAGGCTCCTCACTCGCCACCCCAGTTCCCCAAAAATGCAAGAACACAATTTTGTGAGTGAAGGAGCATGAATTAGAGATATTTGCATAGTATTCCCTCTTGAACTCACACAGCACATCCCTCACATTTCTTCCCCAGCAAGAACCCTGAGCTCGCAGAGGCGGGAGGACAATCCGTGGGGGGGCACTGAAAAGGCTCCGGCCCAGCAGCCATGAGCAAGAAGGGAAGGAAGCCGTGACTCCCAGCAGCAAGTAAGGGTGGCCAGGCTGCCCATGAGGGGCACCTCGCTACCAGAGAGCGTGTGGGGTAGAGTGCAGCCAGCACAGCCTGGGGCAAGACCAGCAGAAACCACCACAGCGCATAGGGAGGGAAGGCGGGCAGGCAGCCAGTGAGCAGCAGGCAACTACGTGAGTAGCCCCTGGGGCAAAGGCAGCCACGCTCTCACTCAGCTCCATTGGGCCTGGGCTTGATCAGGCCATAGGCCACAGCCTGGGCCAGGCACTCCTTGGCCACGGAACCCACGCCAGGCTTGTCTTCCGCACTAGCCAGGACGGCCAAGATCTCCAGCGTCTCGCTCTCCATCAGCTTCGCTGCCACCTCCTGATCAGCCGCCACCATGTTCCTCACCACCACTGCCCCACGATGCTGCAGATCCAAGTTGGGACTCAGCAGCAGGGCCTGTAGGATCTCCAGCCAGTGCACCGTCTGAGAAAAAGGCACAACAGCTGCTGGCAAACAATCCTGGCAGGGACAGATGCTGCCGTCATCCCTCAGGGGAAGAGAAGCCCATTCCGTAACTCCCACAAGCCCACCGACTGCCCACGTAGAAGGGGAAACCTGGTCACTCACCACCTGAGGGATACGCATGCAGATCTCAGGGAGCAGCGAGGTTAGCACAGCCAGCGCCCCAGAAGCTGCCTGCCGTAGCCGCTCCTCCTCCTCGCCGCTGTACAGCACCAGCAGCTTGAGTCTGTCACTGCCTTCTGCCAGAAAGAGCTGGGCCACCTGCATCAAAGGATGGCCTGGATGAGGAAACCCGTCTCCTCCAGCCTAGGGCCCAGCCTGCCAGTCTGCCCAGTCCCCCTCACCTCGGGGCTCAGGGCCAAGTTGCACATGCACTCCGTAGCAGCCAGGCGGATCATTTCATGCTCCTCAAACATGTAGCCCTCAATCATGGGCACCGCCTTCTCCTTGATGATCTTCTGCCTAGATGTGCAGAGGAAGGAAGTAGCTACTGGCTCAAAGGGCTCCTAGAATGGGCCCAGACCCCTCCAGCAATGGTGGCCTTACCTGAGTTGCTCACTGGTTCCCGCCAGGTTGGTGAGAGCCATGAGCCCCTCAAAGTTGAGCAGGCCAGGACGGCTGATGTGCAGCAGGCCCACCAGGGGCCGGACCACCTCGTAGATCTGCAGCAAATCAGAGAGCTGGCTCTAGAACATGTGTCCCTGTCCGTCCAACCCCTCAGTGGCCACCACGGCCCAAGATGCCCCCATCCCAGAAGCGAGACCCATCCTGCTAGCTAACCCGCTCGCCTGGGAAGGCCATCTCCGGGGCAGTGGTGATGGTGATCTTGGCCAGAGCCTGTGCCGCCTTGGTCTGCCCAGTTTCCGTTCCCTCCAGGGCCAGTGGGATCAGGGCCTAGAGGTGGAGAGAACTGGTAAATAAGACAGGCAACTGCTGGGGATGCACAGTAGCACATGGGGATGCTATTCTCACCTTCCCACCTCCATGTGCTACAACTGCACCTCTGTCCTCCGGATCTTCCGCGACAGCCAGGAAAACCCTGTGGGCACAGAACAGATGAAGATATGGGCACCACTGCTGCAAGTCCACCCAGCCAAGACAAGCAGACCAAGGTGTCTGGCAGCTGATGGCAACGGAGGTGCTCCATCCAACTGGCTGCGTGCCTCCAATGCTGGGGCCATAGCAGGAATCCATGCAGGGCAAGGCACAGGCTGTCCACGGCTTTGAAGATATTCCACCAAAGTATGAGGGGAATGCAAAGGGCAGATGCAGGGAAAGTAAACAAGCCACAAAAGGCCATTAAGGGAGGGGGTCCAAAGCTTCATCACGCACTTGGCTGGCCGACCACAGCTCACTGTGCAGGAATGCCTAATTGGGGGGTGGCGCAGCCCGCTTGATGCCCACCTCCAGCTTAGCCCTCCTCACCTAGATATCAGCTCTCGGCAGGCAGGGCTCAGGGACGGGCTCTCCCGCTTGACCATGCAACTGAGTGCCGACACCACTCCTGCTGCTAACAGCTTCCGCACGCGCCTGCGCACAAATTCTGGCTTGTCCTAGACAGTCAAGGCACAAGAGAAAATGGAGAGACATTCTGTTAGGGCCCAGTCTTTGCTTCACATTCTGTCCCACTGCTGAGCCACCAGCAAGGCTGTCCCCGCCCTTCCATCACTCAGACCCCATTTGGAGGCAGGCACGGTAGGGGAGGGATCAAGCCAAACACTGCCCTTCCCATTCTGCTCACCTTTGGGTGCTTCTCAGGGATGTGTTGCTTGGCATAGTTGGCCAGCTCCACCAGCTGGGGGTCGGGTTCTTCCTGGTCGTAGCTGCTGGTACAATTGACCAGTGTGGAGGCCACAGCAAACAGCACACTCCGGTTCTCTGACTAAGGGGAGGGAAGAGGGCGAGATCCAGCAACTCTCCCGCTTGTTTTAACTGAAGGCGGTCAAAAACTCTCTTGTCTGAGAGAAGCCAGAGAAAGCCTGTCTGTCCAGGAACAGCTGAGCTCCCGAAGGAGCATCCCCTGCCAAGATCCAGGCTTCGCTGGGGCACACGGCCTTCAAAGTTGTCCACTCTTAACTCTGGGAATCCAACTGCTGGCTACAACAGCACAGAAAGGGACCACAGAAACACTCGTCACTGGGGGCCCTGTGAAGCATAAGCCTGTAAGCCTTGGGTGAAGGTACATCTGATGGGATGTAAAAGGTTAAATCAAACACAGCCCTGGGCCCCTTACTCCAGCTGCATGGGGACTTCCAAGCTAGGACAAGTCTCTGCAACAGAGGCGGGTTAGAAAGTCAGGCTCCAGTCTAAGGAGGCAGCTCTGAGAGGCACCGACTTGCTCTCACCTTTGCCAGCTGGAAGAGCACCTGAAGAGCCACCTTGTCCTCCACCAGCTCTTCCTTGACATCTGCATCCAGGGTGAGAAATGCTAGGCCTTCCAAAGCCCAGTACCGTGTGCCTGCTTGGAGGGCCTCATTGCACAGCCACCTGAGAAAGAGGTAGAGCCACTGAAGCCCTGGAGGTGCCTTGGAGGTGGGGCAGGAGGCACAGAAATCCCCACCACTCCGCACACTGGAGGAATGCCGCCACAGCCTCCTCGCCACCACCAGAAGCTGGTGCTTTTTGGGCATTCCCAGTTCCTAAGCAGTGCATCTGGAACTTGCCTGCCTTGTCCCCACCCAAGACACTCACTTGCGGCACTGCTTGGCCAGCTTGAGGGTAGAGCCTTCGGCAAACTGCTTCATGCTGAAGTCTGTGCCCCCCGCCGAGCCCAGCTTGCAGAGACCCTGAAGAGAAAAGCTGCCCATTGTCCTGCTGCTGGCACAATCCACTCCAGCCCTGCTTCCTCCCATGCCAAAAGCCTCTGCTCACCACCAGGGCCCGAATGCGGATGCTGTCACGCTCACTGTGCTTGTAGATCTCCTTGAGCAGTGAGGCACCATTGGTAGTAATGAACGTTGCCCGTTTGGCTTTGTCGGCTGCATGGATCAGGGCCTCTACAGCCACCAACTGGTCAGCTTCCCGCGAGGAGGCACACAAGGCCAGGATGCTCTCCATGATGCCACTCAGTTCCAGAACTCGGTTTCCCACTTCCGAGGGGCCCTGAAGGAGGCACGACGCCATCTGGATGCCCCGCAGCTTCCCGGCCACATCCTGATCTTCAAACAAGCTCCTGGAAGAAGAGGGGCTCTCAGCCTGGCTCACCTTGAACAAAAGCCCTGCAAGCCTCTGAAAGGTATTCCAGCTACACAAAGCCAAGTTTTTTACAAAAGATGTTCTCGACACTACAGTCAGAATCTCCCGTTAAAGAACGCAGACATAGTCACAGGCAGTGACCACCAAGCAACCTCCAGTCCTTCTTCAGAGACACCATGCAACGTTGACCGAGCCCAACTGCTGAAGGAGGGACACCAACCAGAAGCCTTTGCTTCAGTCCATGCCTCACCACTGTCCCCTCTCCCAGCCAAACTCAGCCCGTTCTTCTGCCTGTCCCAAGGTCCAGCCACAGGACCCCAATATCTACTGACCTGACATAATCCTCACACAGACGGCAGAAATTCTCTCTCTCGGCATCACACTTCAAGTCCTCGTAGAGTTTGCTGAGCAGGACGGAGGTACTCATGTGAGTGTCCTCTGTTACACTCAGGCCCTCTGGAATGTGGTGTACTGTGCTTCCCACCTCCAGAATCTCCTGGAGCCCTGCGAGGACAAACAGGGTTAATGGAGCTCCTGCCCAGGGTTTTTGATGGGAAACAGATCTGGGTGGCTCTTACCTTGGTCGATGACCCAGAGAGTCAGGTTGTTGTTGGGGGCCTGCGGTGTCTTACGGGGCACCACACTGATCAGTAAATTGAGGATGCTGTCCCTGCCACAAGAGGAGATGCTATCTCGCGTAAGGGCCTCTAGCAACTGCTTCAGCAGCCACTTCAGCTCTTTGGAGCCCTCTGTAGAAACAACAGTAAGCGTGTCATGAGGGGGGAAAAACATCAGCACCAAGAGGATTGTGCCGAGTACAATGCTGGATGAAACTCATTCTCCAAGGTGAACACCCATTAAGTACTTATGCCATTGCCCACCAGCCAGAATGCAGAGATGGAGGTATCTAGAGTCCGCCTGTTGTTGACAAAAGTGCAAGAGAGAAGAGGTGCTGGTGACCCCAAAACAGAAAACACAGTAGACCCTACAGAGACCTGGTGCAAGTGACACTGTCCCTCAGGAGAAGAAGAGGCCTAGAGAACACACACAGCCCAGACCAAGAAGCAGGGCAAGTGTGTCCAGGAAGAGCTTCGGAACCCCCCCAGTCTATATCAAGCTCCCAGACCAGCTCACCTTTCCATCGGGCCCAGAAAAGGAGACTTAACCACCAGTTGCCAGAACATCAAGACCAGAAAGAGAAACACTTTCCCACATACAGGGCTGGAGAGAGGAGCAGCATTGGAGACTCACCTAACACTACAGCGTCCTCCTTGCCACGGACGTCCCTCTGCAGCCCCTCCTTGAGAGAGTCAAACATGACGTGCAGCAAGCTGTACGTTGCAAGGGAGACCTGCTCATCCTCCACCTTCAGAGCAGCGCAGAGACGCTGAGGCCCCAGCTCAGGTAGAACCGCCATCGTCTGCCAGGAAGGAGAAAAAGGTATCTGCAAGACCCCGCCTCAGCACTTCTTTCTGGAACCAGGGAAGAGCTCCGTACTCCTTCCTTCCTTCCTAAGGATCTGCGGGTGGCAGCGGAAAGCAGGGGCTCCTGAGAGGCCAGAAGTGCCTCCTGCAAGTTTCCTGCCCTGGGAGAGGCAACAAGGATAAGGCCAGAGTGGTCTTCTCTGCCCTTTGACCCCACACCTTAGCCTGGCAATATCCACGGTGGCCTTTAGCACTAAGCATGTGCAAGGCTTTTCTGTTCTGCCAGTTGCCAGGGACACAAGACCTCAGCACCCCCTCAAAATCCCTGTCCTCTTGCTCAGCGCAAGGCGCCACATGATGGGACGGTGACTGACCTGCAAGTACTTACCCGAGAACGATGCCCTTGGCAAAGGCCAGTGAGAGTCCGCAGCGCTGCCAACATCATGTCCAACCGACCTGTGTCCAGCAGCTGCAGCAACAGGCGCACCCCATCGCTCTGGAAAATCTTCTCTGCACCAGGCTCCTCCCGGGCCAAAACGATCAAGTTCTGAGCTGCCTGTCCAGGAGAAGGACTGCTCAGCTTGGCCACTGGATCTCCCTTCCCCCATCCTCAGTGAAGAGGACTCTCTTCTGCCTTCTCCTATCAGAACACATACACCACAGTAAGGAGAGGACCTGGCCCTACTGGGTGCAAGTAATCATTGGAAACTTTGTCCCAAGGGAGTGAGATTGTCCTCTGTGGGCACCTACATTGACCAAAAAGCCCTGGAGGCCTCTATCCCAGAGGCCTCTAACCGACCCCAAAGCACCACAGCCCCTTCCTCTTGCACAAAGCCTCCCCCTTCCCCAAAACAGCCTGATCACATTAGCACACGTTGAGGTTTCTGAAGTCACAGAAGAGAAGAAACTGCTACTTTGAAGGCTTCCTCCCCAAGCACAGCCTCTGCAAAGCTCAGTTTTGCTTAGGTTTTTGCCCACAAACAGTTTTACAAACAGAAGACTGAGACTTTTATCCTGGATCTAGGAAAAGAGCTTCCTGGGACACCACATCCTACGCACAACCACAGGATGACTCGGCACACCCAAAATGATGAATTGCAAAGCAGGCAATGAGTGTTGCATCAGCAACAGTTACGGGGGAGGAGTGGGCAGCGGACTGGGGCCTTTCACCTGCAGATACAAGTGATGCTGGCAGAAAACGAACAGAAAGGCTGCTTGTTCAGCTCCAGCTTCTTCAGACACAGAAGGGGTCTGTGATCCCCCGTAAGTGCTGAGAGGCTCTGCAGCCCCACTTCTGTGCCAAAGGATTTTGCGTGGAGCAGAGGCAGCGGTGGGTGGCACTGAGGGTCACACGGCCTACAGAGACTCCCCCCGACCCAGACTGCGAGGGGCCGACCTTCTGCTTCTTGTCCTGGTCCTTCTCTTCAGCATCCAGCAGCAGCTTAAACATCTGCTCCACTTTGGAGTCTGTGCAGGACATGCTGCTCATCTGCAAGAGAGGCGCAGAGTGAGTGGCCGACTGAGCCTGGGCTCCCTCCGCCTCCAACGGGAACGGGGGCTACGCCCGGCCCACCTTCTCGTGCAGGCTGCTGCCCAGGCTGCGCAGGGCCTCCTGGAAGGCCTTGTTCTTGGGCTCCAGGCTGAGGCATCTCTGCAGGTCCAGGAGGGCCTGGTCAGGGCGGCCCAGTTTCTGCAGGGCTTGGCTGCGGCGGAAGAGGCTCTTCACGTCCCGCCCGTCTGCCTGGATGGCTGTGGGGAGAGCAGGGTCAGCGGGGCTGGCAGGGCAGGAGGAGGCCGGCCCCTCCCCCCCCACCCCCGGCCCCTCCCCTCCCCCTCCCCCTCACCTCTGCTGGCATCCAGTTCCGCCTGCGCAAAGTCCTCCTGTGGGAGGGAGACAGGCCGGGAGTGAGGGGGCAGAGAGGGGACTGTCCACCCCCATGATCGCCCCTCCCCCCACTCCTCTCTCCCTCCCCCCACTCCTCTCTCCCTCCCCCACTCTCCCCTCCCCCACTCACGCGCTTGAGGTGTGCGGCTGCGCGGTTGCGGAGCAAGAGGGCCCTCTCGGGGCAGGGCTGGGGCTCTGGCGGGCAGAGGCTCAGGGCCCGCGTGTAGGCCTCCAGCGCCTCTTCGTAACGCCCCTCTTGGAACAGCCGGTTCCCCTCCAGACGCAGCTCCGGGACCTGCTGGGGGGAGGAGGGGCGGGGGTCAGTGCGGGCGGGGGAGGGGGCGGGGGAGGGGGCGGGGGAGGGGTCCTCCCAGCCGCGCCCTCCCTCACCCTCTCAGCCGCCGCTTCCTCCATGGCGCTCGGCGGTGACGTCACGCAGGCGCGGCGGAAGCGCGTCACGGCGGTGTGAGGGCGCGGCTTCCCCTCCCTCTCCCGTTTCCTGCCTTGTCGGGGGCGGGGCCTGAGAGGCGCAGGAGGGGCGTGGCCAGGCAGCGGCGCAGGAGGCGGTGGGCGGAGCCTGAGGCGGAGAGGGCGGGGCCTCGGCGCGCGCGGCAGAAGTGGAGCAGGTCGAGCGCCAGCAGCAGCAGCACCAGCGAGCCCAGCAGCGCCGCCGCCACCGAGGACGGAGAAGGAGGCCGGGGCGGAGGGGCCCTGCGGGGGAGAGGAGGCGGAGTCGGGCTCAGAACTCCCTCCCATCAAAGCTTCTCCCCAGAAGCTGCGACTGAGGCTCTGCCCGGAGCTCTCCCGGGTGGAGGAGCCATCGCGGCCCCGAGACCTCCTCCTCCCCCGTGGAGGCTCGGACAGCTCCTCCCGGGCGGAGCCCGTCCCCTCCCGCCGCCCTCCGCTCCTGGCCCCGCCAGCTGGCTGCCTGCCTCTCTCACTCACTCACCGCGCGTGCTCTCCCGGGGCGGGCGGGCGTCGGGGCTGCTCCGGGCGGGGGCAGCAGGACTTGAGCCCGCGCGCGGGGCCTTCGGGGCGGCAGCAGAAGCCGTGGCCGGGGGGGTCGTCGAGGCGCGGGCAGTAGAAGCCCGAGTGGGCGCGCCCGTCGGGGCCCCGGTACCCCTCGCAGAGACGCTCGTCCCGCGCAGCCGCTGCCGAGAAGGACCGGCAGGGAGGGTCAGCCCCACCCGCGGACCCCCGCCTCCTCCCTCCCTGCCTGCCTGGCGTCCCGCTGGCTGCTGGAGGTCGGGCGGGGCTCCCTTGCCAGCTCTCGCACCCGCTCCCGGCGCAGGCTGGGACCGGGAGAGACGCCCAGGCAGGAGTCCCGGAGGGAGCAGGACTGGCTCCGCCGAGTTCACTCTAACGCTCTCCTGCAGGTGGAGGGAGGAGCGCAGGGTCTACTCGGGAGTCAGTCCCGCAGCGCTCCCGGGAGAAAAGGAGGACGCGTCCTGGAAGGAGAGGTCCTTCCCTGCTGGCAGGAGCAGGCTGATGCCGGACCCCAGCCCGTCCCTGGGTCTTCCACTTCGGGACGGCGGCGGCGGCAGCGTCTGGGAAGGGAAGGGGCGCCCTACCTGTCCCCAGGAGCAGCACCGGCAGCAGCAGCATCTTCTGGCCGCTCTGCCTGAGAGCAGGAGGGAATCTGAGCCTCCTCCGGGGAGGGAGCTGGAGAAACCACAGCCCTGCCCGGCTGGCTCCCCATCCATTAGCGGCCCATCAAGAGCCATTAGGGCTGCACTTACGGCTCGGCTCCAGGGGGACCGGCTGGGGGCAGGGAGGGCACTGCAGGGCAGGCGGCTCCAGAAGCAGCCTTGCAGGGGCAGGATTGGGCCCTCGGCACTTGGGAGGGTTTGTGCCCGCCCGGCCTCTGGCTCCATCAGCTCCTCTCCCCCCTCCTGAAGCGGCTTCACCCCCAGGCGGGTTCCCTCCTGCACTGAAGTGGTAGAGCCTCTGGGGGGGGGGGGGGGGGCAGAGGAGGCCAGAGCTCCTTCACTCTGCCCAGCACTGCAAGGATCAGCCTCGCCTGCTGAGGGTGCTGCTCTGGCCACCCAGTCGGGGTCATTCGGGTCAGTCCGTGGCTCTGGCGTCCTTGACGGGACAGACAAGCGCCACAGCCCTGCTCCGGCCAGGTCCCAACCTCTCCTGCCTGCCACCCTGAAAGGGGCCAGAGGGAAGGACAGAGGCACCCAGTAGGAGACCTGCCAGCAGACCCCTTCAGACATCTTGCACCCCAAGGAGCCAGACTGTCTCCCAGGCCCTGTCCGAGGCTGCTGAGGCTTTGCCAGAGAGGCTGTAGTCTTCTAGAGCAGGGATTTTCAACCCATGTGCCACGGGAATTTGGGGATTGACATTCATTAATAGGAAAATGGGGTGCCTTGTCAGTGGGAAAAACAATGGCTGGGCCTTGACAACTTCAGTGCCTTGCGTGGCGTGTGATCAGAGGTTGAAAAACACTGTTCTGGAGGCTGGTCCCTGTGTGGCTGCAGCCCCTCCACCTGCCCATTGCAAGCCAGGAAAGGATTTCAACAGTTCTAACAGCTGCCTGTAGAACCATTGCCCACCTCGCAGGGTTGTTGTGAGGACAAAAGCATTAAAAACCATGCAAACCACCCTGGGCATTTGTGTTGGTTTGGGAAAGGAGGGGTACAAATAAACACAGCTCAACCAAAGTTTCCCCCAAAGGAGACTTGTTTCTCAAAGCTTGTTCTGAATTCCAGGAAGCTCACAAGTTTCATCTCCATCCAGTGTTTGCTACATCAAGTCTGGTTCTCTCCTTGCGATACCTCCAAACTATGCATCGCCCCAAGGAGAGGCGGAAACACCCGGCTCTTTCCCAAGAGCATGGAGGCAAAGAGAACCCCAAGGCCCTCACAGCAGCAGGGTTAGCAGCACCTCTTCCATGGCCACTGCCAGGCTGCCCCACCAAGCCAAGCCAGTGGGCAGGCAGGAACGGACGGGTCTGATTCCCAACAAGCGGCTCCCCATGTTGATCCTGCCGACACACTCTTGCAGGGAACGTACTCTCCTGTCTAGGCAGTTCCAGAGACGCTGAGGGCTCTCCTGGCACCCAGACTCAGAGCCACTTCTCCCAGGAAGAGCCAGTCATAAGAAACAAAGACGGCTGTCCAGTTCCTGCAACACGGGCCAGCCAATTCAGTCCAGGCAACTGAGCCACACTATCCAAGGCGAAGGCGGAAAGTGGCCACCTCCATGGGATCCAAGTGGATGACGGTGCTGTTGGGGAAGGAGGTGGCCAGCGGGTACATCAATGTCAAAGAAGATGGCTGCAAGGACACCACTTCGAGGCCCTGGAAGAGGCTGCCTAGAGACAGCTGGGGGAAGAGAGGCAGCTGGTGAATCACGGAAGAGGCAACAACCCAGCAGGTGTCTGGATGACAGGCAGGCCCTCCTTAGACAGCACAAGCAGCCACTGAAAGGCCCCCTTCCACAGCATGACATGTGGGGGAGAGGGGCTCCCTGGGATTCTGCAAACTTACCAACCCCTGAGTGGTGGTGCAGTTGAAGCCCAGGTTCTTGGCCTCCAGCCCACAGTCAAAGCCCTTGCGGTGCAGGATCAGGGCCATCTCGGTCGAGGGCAGCGACTCATCCTGGAGAGAGGCAGACGTGTCTCCATCACCAGACGTCAGCTTCCGCATCCCCAGCCTGGGGCAGTAAGGACCAGGCTGGCAGCAGCGCACAGCTTGCCCAGGAGAGGGGTGGCAGGGGCAACCTCAGGATGGTGAGGGTCCTCAATGCCAACAGAACTCACCTCGCCTTGCAACGTGCGCAGGTTCAGCAAATGGAGGTCACAGGGCACAGTGGCTGAAAGGGGCAGGAAGGACTGCAGGGCCGGAGATGGGGGTTTCTCCTGGGCGACCGGCATGGTCAGCACCTCCATGTTCAGGTGCATGGAAGTCATGTGGCTCAGGAGCGATGGGAAGCTTGCTGGCTGGCTGTCCGGGGCCTGCAGGGATGAGGAGGGAGGAAAGAGTCGGGTGGTGGGGCAGACAACTGCAACCCCTCCCCCACCTTCTAAGGCTATGCTATGGCCGTTGAACTACTTGCTGGGCTCACACAAACACACACGGGGGGCTGGCTATGCCACCACCAGCTAGAGCACGAGACAGGGCTAGGCTTTACCTCTCGGCTGTCAGCCTCGCTGAAGGGAAAGACCAAGTCTCTAAACACGGAGGCCAGCTTGGAAAAGAAGCCAGAGCTCTGGGGGGGGGGGTCAGGGAAAGGGGCAGCGAGAATAGCCACGTTACAAGGGTGAAGCCAGTCCACTCACCCCAGTGACTCAGGCTTAGAGTGCCAGTCAGTCACCCCCCTCAACTGGTGTCATAGGGGGACACTCGCCTATGTGTACCTCGTGCCATCCCAAAAGTTCCCTTTTGCCTGCCTGCCAGCCCGCCTAGAGAGTGGGGAGGCACATGCCTCAGGGCCCCCCTTCTTGTGTCAGCTCTTTCCACCTTCAGCACCTCCTTTAGCCTAGCTGATGGGGCACCTCCCTGTGCAGACCTGGGGAAAACGGGTCATCTCTTGCCAAATCTCTTCTGTCTTTCTGCCAGACCCCAGTGGCCAGAATGGCTTCTCTTGCCGCGCCCCGGTGCAGCTTCGTCCTTCCCAAATCACTTTTGCTGAGGGTGTCCTGCCCCAAGGATGGACCTAACCACAGACCCTTCTCTGGTGGAGCTCAGCAGATCAAACCAAGGGCAGGGGAGCAGCTAGAAGGGACCTCCTGGGACCCTGGTTCCTAAAGGGGCCAGGATAGAACTGTGGGGAAGCCCCAGCAAGGAGGAACTAAAGCTGGGCCTCTGAATCATGTCCCCCTCATCTGGGAGAGGCAGTGGTGGGGAGGAGGCCCAGCACCTTCAGGTAAGTACCTGGGGATTCCCCAAAGAAGAGAGGGAAAAGTAGAAGACGCTCCTTTCAAGGCACCTGCTTGCTTGTGACAGGAAAGGCCAGAGGTCTGATGCCCAGGAGCTGCCAGTGTCCCTCTCAGTGTGGAGTCAGGCCTGGGGATGCTCAAGGCACACCAACTTCCCAGGGCATCTCAACCTCTAATTGCATGCTCAACAACTCAAGAGCTGAAGGAGAAAGGAGGGTATCGGTCCCCCCCCCCATGCAAGGACTCCCAGTCCTCAGTATCATGTGGATCCTTCCATTCAGAGGCAGCGTGCCCTGACCCCTGCTTGCTTGGAGAGGCCTTGGTGCCCTGCTGACAGACCTCCTGCCAGAGCAGCCGGGCTGGCCGTGGATGGACCCACCTCAGGCTGACCCTCAGAGCTCGCACCTTGTCAGCAGTGCTGCGACGCTCCAGCAGAAGACGGAAGCGGTTGCAGGTCCTCTTGTTGTCCTTCAGACCCTGGCCCAGGCCACGGTTGTCATCCTGCATGAGGCGCCTGTCCAGAATGACTTCTAGCTGGCCTGCAGGTGGAACACGCAGACACACACAAATACTCCCCTTAAAATGGCCAGATTCTGCACAGCCCCCAGTCAAAGGGTCCCCCACAGGATCCAACCCCACTCTCAGAGCAGCTGAGGGCCTGACCAGGCCCACTCACCACTGCTGAGGCTGGAGGCGCCCAAGGCCTGGGCAGTGTGCAGAGTCAGGCGGTGTTGCTTGTCCTGGATGTAGGCCATGACCGGCATGGGGTAGAAGTTGGCTTGGAGAGGAAGCTTCCTCAGGTGCTGCCGGTGCTGAATCTAGTAGGAGAGAAGAGACAGGCAGGAGCCCGCTGGCCAGGGTCAGCAGGGGAGATGTGTGCAGCCCCCCCTTCCTCTTTACCTGGAAGCCATTCAAGTCAGTGAAGAAAGTGCCTTGACTCTCAATATCCGTGCTGAACCGCAGGACCAGCTCCTTGTTGACGTGATCTCGGATGTCCACAAGGCAGGAGACCTCCAGGGACAGTCCATCCACACCTGGGGGCAAACAAGGCATGAGTGGCAGGAAAGTGAGCTCACCCACCCACCTGGCCACCCCCTTCTGATGCTCAGCGCAGTGATGAGAGTCTCCACCTGGGACATTGTAGAGTCGGACCACCTCCTGGACATGCTGGTAGTAAACGGCCACCTCTGAGAAGAAGGGTCCCTCTGTCACCCGCACCACAGGAGGGTCCTTTGGGACATAGGGCTGCAAGAAAGGGGCAGGTTCTACTCCTGGAGAAACAGGACATTTAATTTCTTCTTTCCACCACGTCCAACTTGCCTGTTCAGGAGCTCTAAGACAAGCAAGATCACTGCAAAACCCCTGATGACAAAAAGCCCAGTTGGTGAGATCCTACTGGAAACCGCTGCCTGGGTGCGGAACCCCAATGCCCAGCCTGCAACCAGGCAGGAGTCCTCTTTCCCTCCCAGCCAGCAAAAGCAGCCAGCAGTGGCCAGACCTTGGCTTCCCCATCGGGCAGAAAGAGGTAGGCGCCACTCTTGTCTTTGGTGCTACGGGTCCCATAAATGAGGAACTGGCGGCTCAGCCTCTGCTCCTGTTCATCACCAGCACGAGCCACACTCTGCAAGGGAACATGTGAGGCTGATTAACCAGGGACTTCCCTGGGGGGCCTGCACCCCCCACTACCTGGAGCGCTCCCACTTACCTGGAGCGACCCACTGCTCCCCGAGAAGCATGCCCGCAAGTGCTGGTTCTCCAGGCAAAAGTCCTCTGAAGCTGTGGGGAGGATGCGCACTGGAAAGGCCTCGTGTTTGTGTACAGGGAGGTCCCGGCCGTGCAGGAAGAGGCGCACAGAAGACTTGAGTGTGTTATGGCTGTCAAAAGACTTGCTCAGCTGCAGGACAGCGAGGCCCAGCGCTGGCAGACGCATCAGAACTGACACCTGCCAATCAAAGCAAAAACAAGGCCACCAGTCCCAGGACTCCAGGAGACAAACGTCTTCTGCATTCCCCCAAGGCAGTGGTCTTCAAAGTGGGGGTCGGGACCCCCTTGGGAGCTGCAACTTCCAAGAGGGGGCGCACGAAAAACTGGATGCAGCATGTGCAGAAGAGGGACTGGAGGGGCACAGGGACACTCTTGCTCGCCAAGGAATGAAGCGAAGGCTGAGGGAGGTTCACCCATGGGAAGTGGGGACAGCCAAGCCACCCCCACCACTCCCACCTACCTGATAGATTTCAGGGGCTGTGTCTGTTGCAGAGTTCCAGTGCGCACTGAGTTGCACAGCTAGGGGCTGCCCCTCCTCATTGAGGACACGTATGCGAGGGGTGTTCACAAGCAGCGACACAATGCTCAGGCGCTCTTGCTCCAGCGGGTTGAACACCACCACGAACCTGCAAGGCCAACAGAGTGGAGACTCCCATCCTTCCTTGGACGCAGTGATGAGCACAAGCACCCTGCCCTCCAGCCACCCTCCAAGACCAGGAGAGGCACCTTCTCCCACCAGGCAGGCCCAACTGTCCCCAACAGCTGCTGAGGATGGGCCTTCCTCACCTGGGTTCGGCATCCAGCTTGATGACAGTTTTCTCTGGCAAAGAGTCCTGATTGAGGCGCGTCTCATCCTGGAAAAGAGAAGCTGGCTCAGGGCCAGGCCACGGACTCCAGGTGCCCCCCCCCCCAGACTTTGTGTAGCTGTTCCTCTAGACACGCATGAGAAGGGCTCACTGTGCCAAGGAAGGGTGAGGCAGGGTCGTAGTGGAAGGCTTCCTTGTCCCCCAGAACCAGGTAGTGAGCAGCATTGACGATGACCCGCTTCAGGTTCGCCAGGGAATGAAGCAGCCTGCATGGGCAAAAATACCAGCAGTGAGGCACTGGGGGAGTCGCAGGAGGGGCCATCTCACTCGGCCCCGCTGCCCCATCTTCCTGACCGGCAGCAGCTTTCTTGCTGGGCCCACCTGGACATGTTGCCAGGAGGCAACCCCCTGGGACCATCTGCATGTCATGCACCAAGCCCAAGTGATGCTGCTTCTCCTGCTTGGTTCCCTTCCTGCCACTCTGCTTGTCTGCCTGGGCCAGTCTAGACACATACCGAACTCCGTAGTCCACCACCACGGCTTCCTTGGCTGTGCCAGTGATGGCGTCATGATGCTGGAAGAGCCCCAGGTTGCGGCGGGCATCAGTGAGCATGGCGTAGTCCGAGAGGGGGTATTTGCTGTCCATGCCAGCACGGCGAGCGTGACTCAGAGCCAAGCTGTACAAGATCTCTGCACCCCTAGGGCACAGAAGTGGGTGCTGTCAGCCCCCTGGGCACTCTGGTAGCCAAAGAGCCCCAACCAGTCTCAACACTCACCGAAGGTGGGCCTCCAGCACGCGACCCATGCTCTTGTAGAAGGGCCGAGAGGTGTAGTAGCCTGTCCAGTAGTGGTCCTCTCTGTCCGCATAGGAGAAAAAATCTCCACTGACCACTGGGAAGCCGGGTGGGCGCATGCCTGGCACAACCCCCATCTGCTTGTATAGGGCATCAAAATAATCCGAGAGTGTCCCAAACTGCGCCTGCAGGAGAGCCAGAAGCAGTAAGACCATAGTTGACAATGGGGAGAGCGGGAGACTGACATGTCCTAAGCGGGGCTGAGGCCAGGAGGCACTCTGGGCCCACTTCCATCGAAACACACTCCTGCCCTGCCCACCGGCTACCCTTTCTCCAGCTGTACCTGGACATGGAAATCCGGGCGGGCATTGAGGAAGTCAAAGAGGCGCTGGTAGTTGAGGAACTGGGCATCCCACTCCTGCGGCTTGTCGTAGCGGAAGTCGTCTCCCAGGGGCACCAGCAGCACCTTGCTACGATACAGCTTGGACTTCTTCCTGTATTGGTCAAGCAGGAGCTGTGCCCTGCGGAGGGTCAGCAGTCAGAAGGGACACCCAGAGTGCTGGCCAAACAATGCCACAGCCAGGCAGAGGGCAGTCCCAAGGCAGTGCCAGGAAGGGAGCGTTGCCAGAGAAGTGCCTTTCCAAGCTCTGTGGCTCACTTAGGGGAGAGGACAAGGATGCTGGTGGAAAGCAGGCCAAAGAACTCGCAGGACACAGAGCAGACAACGACATCCCTCCCCCCGTTCCAGCAGATCACTCACCGCTCAGCCACATTGGCACTGGTGATGGCCTTGGGTGGCACTTTCCAAGGACAGTTGATGCGCCCTCCAGGCAGGCGCTTGAAGTCAAACTGGCAGCAGATCTTGGGGTCAGGGCCACAGGTGTGGGGCACATCATAACTATAGAAGGGCATCATGTGGCAGAGAATGTCTGTGCTGGAGTCAGGATCTGTGGAGGCAAAGACAGTCAGGAGGAAACTTGGCCAAGCCCACAGGTGCGGGTGCCTAGACTGGGATCCCCACAACCACAGCGGAAGTGGGGAATTGGCTCGCAAAGTGGGAACACAGAGCAAGGAGCTCCAAGAGTCACACCACGCTCTGAAGGGAGCCGCCACCCTGCAACGGGCACAGCCAGGTGCCTGCACAGGCCACCTCGGGATCCCCAGGGTGATCCCTGCAAGGCCAGTGATGGCTGCTCCTGCCTTCCCTTACCCCAGCTTTGCCTCCACATAAATTCCAGGTTTTGCGTAGCAGCAAAATGCTTCTTGATGGCATAGTGGACGCGCTGGATGAGCATGCTGGTCAGGTTGGCGCGACGCAGGAGGTAAGGCATGGTGGAGCTGTGCCCAAAAGGGTCCACTGCCCAGCCAGAGCGTGGGGTCACCCCTGCAGCACAAGGAGAAAAGGAAAGCATCAGAGGCCTACAGCCCTGGTCCTGCCATCCCCCCAGTCAGTTGGTATGTCACCCATATCTGCTTGCCCCCCACAGTGACCCTTCCCCCCTCATCCTGGCCAGAAGCCACAAGCTGCTGTCTAAGACTCTCAACAAGAGTGATCTATTTTTAAACAAGTTCTCACTTACAAAGGTCAACCGTCCTCCACTTCCAGCCACAGAAACAGAGTTTGGGGCACTGCAGCGCATGGTGTACACACCCTTGGCCACTGCTGCAATGAGGACCCAGGGCAGCTCCCAGTGAGGAACAACAAGCCTTGCCCAGCGGCTCCTCCCTCCCATGTTCAGACTGAGGCTGGGGGCACCTGCGGGGGGGGGGGGGGCTCTCCCTTGCCAGACAAAGACTCTTGATGGAAACCACACAGGCTTCCAGAGCCGCATCACGGACTTCCTCTGCTTCTGAAGCTCTTTGCACCAAAGGACTTGGGAAGGAGGCAGGGAGCTTTTCCTTCCACACATTTCCAGGGACACATGGTGGTGGGGCTCCATCCCAGGGATGTCTTTGGCTACCATTCTAGGCACCCCTAACGGAGAGGAAGCCCCACTAATCAGGCTGGGCCCTGAGCAGAAGCAAGCAGTTGGTCAGCACAAGACAACAAGCGTCAGAGAAAAGATCTGCACAAAAATTAATGCGTGCGTCTATACAAAAACCAATGCTCCAAAGACACAGAGTCACCGCCTATGTCTGCCTCCGCCACTCGCACCCAGTTCCCAACCTCTTTCCTGCACCCCAAGCAGCTTGGATTTGAGCACCCATCTACCCAGCCTGCAGCCCCGCTCAGCCCAGCTGACGCACTCACCAATGTTCTTCTCCAGCCACTGGTGCCCCTCAATGAGCTGGTCAATCATGGCAAAGTAGTGGGAATTGGCTTCATCCGGCATGACCCAGCCTCCTGTGGCCATCTCAAGCTGCCCGTTGCCAACCAGCCTGTGGACGGGGGCTCAATGTCAGATGCCGCAGGGGAAGGGTCCTGGCCCAGCTCCAAGACCATCTCTGAAGCAAGGAAGGCCCTAAGGTTTGCCTCCAGCCCCTCTAGGCAGTCCCCTGCAGCCCTGGAGAACAGCGACTGCTGCTGGCAGTGCCAAGTCAGGGGGACCCTCTGCAGTTGCAGACAACCCCGGCTCTTGGCCTGGAAGGAGCCACAACCTGCAGCACAGCTCCAGGCAGTTCTATTTCCAAAGGGAAGATCTTCCTCTGCCTGGCAGTTTCAGTGTGTAATTGGTCTATGGAACTCCCTGCCATAGGATGCCACAGGATGTGGGTCACTTCCCCAGGATGCAAACGACTCGGTCAGTGGGCTTGACAAGACTTGTGCCTCACTCCAGCCTGAGAACGTGGTCCCAGGGCACTGCCCTGTGGTCAACCCCCAGACCCGTCTCAGGACACAGCAAGCTAGCCATCTCCCAGTAGCAGCAGGAGAGTCCTGAGGTTACCTGCGGACAGCAGCCTGTTTCTGGGCGCTGATGTTGTCCCACCACTTGGAGAAGAAGGAGATCTCGGACCAGATGAAGCGGCGTCGCGGGTCTTCCTGCAGCTTCACCACCATGCTGTTCAGGATGTGTTGCGTCTGGTCCAGGTAGTATTTGTCAAAGGTCTTGATCCAGCCTGGGGAGGCAGCAGAAGAGAGGCCGGTGAGCATCTCCGCGGCCCACCCCCTCTAAGCGCAGTCCCGCCTCAGTCTGAGGGGCACACAGGCCTCCTGCCTCACAGATCTTCCATGCAGGCTGAGCCTCTGGAAGCTTCTGCCCCACCAACACACACTGCTTTGGCTCTGTGAAAACAGTCTGGGAAGAAGGAGGGCAGGAGAGCCCCCCCCCCCCCGCACCCCCAGCAGTGCACACTGCCCAGCAGGATCCTCCGCCGCCACCAGTGGAAAGGAGAGGGAAGGGAAGTGGGGAGCAGGTCCACCTTCCAGGCACACCGGCAGCGGACCCCAAGACAGGGGGCAGCAGGCAGGGAGGGGGCTAAGAAAAAGATCCGCCCGGATCCAGCCCCCCTTCCCAAGGAGGGCTTCTGGGGCAGGCAAGCCTCTCCCTCTGTCCCAAGGAGGGTCCCACTCCCCCAACCCGGAGCGGAGCGCTCTGCCAGGCAAGGAAGCCTCAGTCCTGGCAGCAGCGCCCCCCGCCCACGCGCTTGCCCGGCAGTTCTGGGGAACTCCAAAGGCCAAGGCTTAGGAAGGCGAAGCGGCGCGGGTGCCCCGTCTGAACCGACTGCACGTGGATGGATGCTGTTCTTATTCTTACCGTCCGTGGCTGGAGCCCTCCCCGGGAGCGAGCCAAGGCCGGCCAGTCGCGTCCCCCCCCCCCTTCCGTTCAACTCCCCTTTCGGGGCCAAGGCGGGGCGATCCCCCCACGGGAGCACCGGCGGGCGGCTCCAGAGTGCGGGCTCACCGGGGTCGTTGTGGGAGTGGGGCACCACGAAGACCTGCAGCGGCTGCGCGTCCCACTCGCGGGGGTCGTAGGCGATGTCGAAGCCCTGCTTCCAGACGCCCCCGTCCTGGTTGTCGAAGGGCAGCAGCGCCGACACGGCCAGCATCTGGGCGGCGAGAGCCGGGAGATGGTGACGGTTCTCCTCGGAGCGGACCCGCCCTCCCCGCCTCCCTCCCGCCGCCTCACCTGCAGGTCCGCCTTGGGGCCGCGGCCGCCCTGCGAGAAGCGGCAGTCCTGGGCGGCCACCGAGTAGAAGCCGGGCCGGCCGTCGGGGGGCAGTAGCCAGGAGCCATTGGGCAAGTGGAAGGGCAGCGCCACTGGCTGCCCCTCGGCGTTGGCCGTCAGCTCCAGCACCGAGTCCTTGATGTGGCTGATGATCTCGTGGTTCTCCTCCAGCAGCTGCTCCAGCTGCTCGATCCGGTTCTGCAGCACCGAGATCTGGCTCTGCGGGGGGGGGGGGGGCGACAGGAGGGCGGTACTGAGCGGCTCAGCTCGCGCGGCCCTCGCCAGGACCCCAAGGGGGCGGGCGGGGGGCACCGGGGTGCTGTTACAGGGCCCGGCTCGGGAAGGGCGCCCCAGACCACCCCCGCCGTCCGTGTTGGTGGGACGGACGCTCACCCGGGGGAAGTGGCCTCCGCCGCCGCTGGGCGGCCGCGCGGGGTCGTGCTGCACGCGGTCCAGCATCAGGTAGAGCGAGAAGACGGCCACGCAGAAGATGGCCGCGCCGCACGCCGTCACCTGCTTCTTCAGCTTCATCCCGACGCCGCCCGCTCGGCAGGGACCGGGGAGACAGGCAGGCAGGCAGGCTGGGGGGAGGGAGGCCGCTGTGCCCGCCCGCAGCACGTCCGCCGCCGCCTCCCCGGGCTCGGCCGGCTCTTCGCCGCTCCGCCTCTCCCCTCCGCCCGGCCCGGCCCGGCCCGGCTCCTGAGCTGACGGGCGCTCCGCCTCCGCGCCGTCCAGCGCCTCCCCCGGGCGGAGTCTGCGCGTCGGGCCAGAGGAGGCCGGGGAACTCCGGGTCGCCGGCGCTGGGAAGCTTCCCTCGGGACGGGCTGGCTGGCTGGGAGCCCGGGCCCCGCCAGGGGGGACCGACGGAAGCTGAAGGCCCTTCCGAGGCCGCACCTCGAGTGGAGGGAAAGGAGCCGGGAACGGGAAGGGCTTTCCGGACACGAGCGGCAGAAAGGAGGGGGCGCCCCCCACGCGGTGCTTCGGACTGCAGGGCCCGGTGAAGCCAGGCGCGCCCCCGCCCCGCCCCCGGCTGCGGAAAGAAGGGGCTCTCACTCGGGATGCGCGCACCAGGCAGGCCTTTATTGAAGAAGAACCGGCGGGCTTCGGGCGCCCAAGAACAGGCTGCGGCAGGGAAGGGAGGGCAGCGGCCCAGCGGGACGGACGGAGCTGCCAGACCGAGAAGGACTGAGCTGGACGGGGCGGGACCGCCCGGGAGCCCCTTCCCTGCTGCCGGGCCAGCCTTTTCGGAATCCCCTTCGCCGACGCGGCAGCGGCCCAGCAAGGAACGGGGACTTTGGTGCAGGCGCTGCGACCTTATCCCCGGTGCGGAGGGGCAGCCTTCCTTGGGCCGCTTCTGTTCGGCCGAAGAGGGTGCGCTGGAGGCGGCTGGAGGCTGCAAGCGACGGCCGGAGAGCTGGAGCCGCCCTCATCGGTGCCTCTTCTGAATGGCCAGCAGCTCCCGGTGGAGGAAGCCGAAGCTGGGCCGCTCCTGCGGCTCGTGTTCCCAGCACTTCAGCATCAGCCGGTAGACCTCCTCGGGACAGCCCTCGGGGGCGCTCAGGCGCGTTCCTGGGGGTCGGGGGGGGGGGCAGGAGTGGTCAGAGCAGGGCCTCTTACGGACTCCCCCTCCAGGGCACCCTGGAGAGCACCCGCTCCTCTGGCAGGGAGAGGGACCCGCCGCCCCGTCATCCTGAGGACAGTCAGATGGAGCTGTCTTTGCCTCGCTTGTGGAGATGCCCCCCCCCCCCCGCTGCAGGCTGGAGGAGGATGAGGAGGGCATCCCCCCGCCAGACCCAGGTCCTGCCATGGTGAGGAGAGGGTGGGGGGCACAGGCTGCCTGCACTACATTGCCTGCACTTTGGCTGGCAGAGCAGGTTGCCTGGTGGGGGCAGAGGGTCAGGCCCAGGACCCCCCAGGCACCTCACCTCTCTCTACAGCCTCCCGGGCCTGCTGGTTGCTCATGCTGGCAAAGGGGGCTGCCCCCAGGCTGAAGGCCTCCCACAGGAGGACCCCGAAGCTCCAGACGTCGCTCTCGGAAGAGTAGCGGCCTGCAGGGGAGGGAGTGTGACTGAACCTGGCCAGGGGCTCACCCTATTCCAGCCAGACCTACCTCTGCCTTCCTGCATGGGCGAGGGGAGCCCCCCCCCCAGGTACTGCTGCTGGGCAGCTCCAGGCCTGGCACGGCCTTCGCCCCCTCACCACCTCCAACCCAGGCTAGGGCTGCAGCTGCCAGTACCATAACTGAGGGCCTCAGGCGCCGTCCACTTCACTGGAATCTGCTTGAGGCCCCCCGTGGAGGAGTAGACCCCGTCCTCCTGTTCCCGGGACATCCCAAAGTCACTGATCTTCAAGGTGTTCCTCTCTGTCACCAGGCAATTCCGGGCTGCCAGGTCCCTAGGCGGGTGGGGAGGAAGATCAGGCTGGGGGGGGGGGGCTTGTTCTGGCAAGGGAGACCTGGAGTTCTCCTGGCCCCAGCTTTCCATGCTAGCTCCCTTCTGCTGCCGGTCACTTTTGCCTGAGCTGCCAGCAAGGGAATGGGTGGACTGGGCCTCCCCAAGGCAGGCCAGGGAGTGCTGAGGACTCTGCCTTCACCTCCAGTCTCCGCCTGACACAGCCTGCCTGGTCTGGGGTCCAGCAAGTGGAGGCAGCCCCTGAGGAGGCTGGAGGTGCCTGACAACAGGGCAGCCTCGGCACATCCCCCCCTCCAGACCACCCCACATCCCCCCCTCCAGACCACCCCACACAGCCTCCCTCACCGGTGGATGCAGCGCTTGCTGGCCAGGTACTCCATGCCGGCAGCTGCATTCTCCGTCATTCTGAGCAGCTCCTTCACCTTGAGCTGGGCCCCCTCGTTCCTCAGGAAGGTCAGGAAATCACCTCCTGCAGGGACAGCAGGTGTTTGAGCAGGGCCCAGCTCCACCTGCGGCTGCCACCGTCCTTTGGGTGCTGGGAAAGGTGGGAAGAAGACAGCGGCCAGGCAGGCAGTGAAGGGGCCCAACTTCTCCACAGCCTGCCTTGGGAGGTGCACTTGGTGCAGGGGCCATCAGAGCAGCACTCGGGGGTCCTGGCTGTGGAGAGAAAGGAGCCACTTACCCTGAACCAGCTCCATGACTATGTAAATGGGGTGCTTCTGGGTGCAGACGCCAATGAGTCGGACAATGTTGGGGTGATCGTACTGCTTCAGGATCCTGCAGGGAGACACAGCCATGGGGGAGGCAGGCCAAGCGTCAGAAGTGGCCCCCCAGCATCTTTCTAAGCTTTTGGAGCAAAGGCACTCCACGGCAGTTCCTGCAACAACCCTTGAGGGAAGCCAGTGTTCTTGTGGCCGGGTCACAGCTGGCAAGACTGAGGCCGAGAAGGGCAGGAAGAGGCTGAGAAGGGCAGGAAGGGGGAGAGATCTCCAAGCTCCTCCCTCACTCTCTTTGGCTCTCCAAGTTGCAAAAAGCAGCATGGGGGTGTAAGTGGGGCAGTTTGGGAGGGGTAGAGTGTAGGGGGAGGACCAAGCGGGGTGCTGCTCTCAATCCTGGGTGCCAGAGAGGCTTGGGCTGGGCCTGAGCTCTGGCCAAGCAGCACCCTTTCTAGGGTGCCTACAAGCCCCAGGGCCTGGTCACTAGCTCTGTGCCCCAAGCAGCCCCACAAACCTGCCGGCGCTGAAGCCCCCCCCCCACGCTGTATTCTATCCACACCTGGCCTCCTGGAGAAATCTGGCCTTGAGCTCAGGCGGGAGTGTCTCACGGCAGGACTTCACAGCCACCGGAGTGTTATCGCAACGAAGGCGCCCTCCAAACACCTCCCCAAAGTTGCCCTCCAGGCAGAGAAAGAGAGAAATTAGCCCAGCTGGAGCACTGCTCACCCCCCCCCCCCACCATGCCTGCAGGACAAGCCCAGCTGCTTCCAGAAAGCAACCAGTAGCAGGCAGCTACCCAGCCTGCTCACTCCACTCCTGGATGTTTCCAGGGTCCCCAAGAAGGGCAGCTTTGGGGCAGGTGCAGCAAGAGCAAGGACCCCGGAGCACTGGTCTCCTCACGCTTGTGTGTGCAACTAGCGGGACACAGCTTGGCCTGGAGCCAAAGCATGGCCACGGGGGAACTGGTGGGTCCTCAAACATGAGAGGCCCACAAGCTTCTGACTGCAAGTGTCCACAGAACAGTCCTGTGCGGTCATTACCTGCCCTATGCGTTCTCCAAGCAGCACGTCCTCGTGGTCCAGCACCCACTTATCCTGGAAAGACAGCAGCCGATCACAGCCCAGAAGACCCCACGTGCCCCTCCCACCAGCCCGTGGAGGGCAAGTCCAGGATCCAGACCTTTACGATGGGCTTGAGCAGGACCACCCCACTCTTCTTGGTGAGGGGCTGCTTAGCCTTCAGGAAGTGGTCGATGAGCAGCGGGATGGTGGGGAACGCTTCGCCCTCCAGCCGGTACAAGTTCTAGAAGAAATTCCGCAAGAGCCACTGCAGCCGCCTGGCAGCCCCGGCCCAGCTCATGGCCGTTGAGCCACCCTTGGGCAACGGCCTCCTCGAATCTTGGTTTCAGAAGCCACCCCTTGAACTGGGTGAGGATGGAGGCGAATGCCCTCAACCCAGCATCTCCCATGGGACACAAGGGGCTCTCTGACCTGCCCTGGGTCCTCCCCAGCAGCTTCTGACCCCAAGCCGCTAACCTCAGGCAACAGCAGGCTGCGTGCTGCCGGATGAAGCCAGTTCCCACTCCTTTGCCATGACTAATGTGACCAGGGCTGGGTCCACGGGGGAAGTGCCAGGAGGACGAAGGGAAGCACCCTTGAGGTCTGGGAGCTATGGACCCTGTGTGGGTCCCTCCAGGCATGGGGTCCCTCCAGGCATGGGCCCCAATTTGGCCCAGTTGGCCCAACTGCACAAAGGCCAGTCCCGGCCACGTTTCCTCCCCCACGCAGCAGCACTCCCTCCCCACTCACGTCAGCAGCCTGGAGGATGAAGTGTCGCGGCTGCCCATCCCACAGCACTGAGAGGACGTACTCCTGCTTGCCTTGGCTCTCTCGCACGAGGAAATCTCCATTGGTCTGCAGCAGGCGCTGCACCTCCACACGAGGGACTGCGCCATGGTACCACGACTGCTGATCCAGGGGCTTCTGCACCTCAGGCAGGAGGGGCAGTGGGGGAGGCAGCTGGGAGAGGGGCACAGAATAGGTGGAGGGGGAGGTCAGGTGGAGCAGAGGCCGTACTTCCCTCCCCCATCTCAGGCTGCTCAGTCACTCATCCAGCACGTGGTGGGAGCAGACGTGATCTGAGGGGTTCACTCTTGCAGCTGCCCTTGCAGGGGAGGAACTAATGGGCTGGTCAGCAGGGAGAGAGGCTCACCGAGAGGCGGGGCCGGAAGATTCCAGAGATATGCTGCTTGAGTGCCTCCAGGGCAGGCAGTCGGCCTCCATCCCGTTCTGGCTCCTGCCACAGGGAGCAGGGCAAGGGTGAGGTGTGTGCCGAGGGCTCTGGACACAGAGTGCCATGGCCCACCGCTTCACAGACCTCTCCCTCCCCCTGACAGGGCTGCAAGGGAAATGGCTGCCAGGAAACATGGCACTTGGGCCTCCCTTGGCCCACACCCACCCCCTGATCCTGGGGCCACACACACCCCAGAGGCTAGCAGCGGGTGATCGTTCTGCAAGGCGGGCGCAGGTGGGGGGTCTCTGGAGCCCAGGTCATCTAGCTTGTGCTGCAGCAAGTCCTGCTGGGCCTGGAGCTTGTCCCGTGCCCCCTTGGCCAGCTGGTAGAGGTGCAGCGCTTCGTGCAGTGCTTGGCGCTTCCCCAGCAGGAAAATGCTGCAACGGGGAGAAACAAGGCGGGGTGTGTGTGTGAGCCTCGCACCCCAGCTTGTGGGCTCCTAATGCCTTCTACCTCCCTAGAGTGATGGGCTCTGCTTCAGCCTTGGGGGCTACAGGATGGCAGCACTCCGGGCGCAAGTTGTCCACGAAGGAGCCACGGGAGCTTCACAAGTAAGCCCCGAGCCCAGACAAAGAGAGTTCAAAATGGCAGGGCTCTGTCTAAAGACCAAAGATCGGGCAGCCACCCCTCACTCAGCAAGGCAAGCCCCTGGCAGGGACGGGGAGTTGGTGAAGCATCAAACCCACTTCATACGGCAGGTTCAGTAGCACTGCTGATAGCAGGAATCTTCTCCTGCATTGTGACAATCAGGGAAAAGCCCTTTTTGCTCACCTCGGGAAGCATTTGCTGCAAATGCCAGCAGAGAAGAAAATATGCAGATGTTTCCCTGGTCATGGCGGCCTCCCTTTCAGCAGCAGCGCTTCTGCCAAAGCAGAACTTTGCAGCTCAGCAGTGCAGAAGCAATGCTGCTGAAAGGGAGGGCCCACGATCACTGGGTTTTCCCAGGTCCTTGGCAGTGTCGCCCTCCCCCTTCTTAATCTGCCTCTTCCACCCTCCATTTCTCCCTCCCTGTCACTTGGCAGAAGTGGGGCTGCTGGAAGACGCTACAAGCATGACTGGAGTGGGTCAGCCATGCCAGGATTGCACTGGTCCCAGCTGAGGTCTCCCAGCAGCCAGCCTTCGGAGTGAGAGCTCCAGAGCCATCAGGGCCATGCTTACCATGAGTGGAACAGGCTGTGCCGCATGGCTCAAGAGTGCCCCTTCCAGTTCCCAGCTCTTAGGTTGGCTCAGTCCTCCTCTGGGAGCAAGACCCTAAGAACTGGACCGGCTGCACCCTCAGGCCACATGTCATTGACCCCGAGCCTGAACCCTTGATCCTCAAAGCGGATCTTTTCAGGGTGCTCAGAGTCTGCTGGGGCCAGGGCTAGTCCTTGGCTGCTCATCCCTGGATCACAGATACCAGTGCCAGCTCTCCATTGGTCCCCTCAGTTGCAGTTGAAAGCAGCTTATGAGCGAGTGAGCACGGCTTCCACCCAAAGCCAGACCCTTCCCAGCAGAAAACAAGGCAAACCACGAGGAAGACAACCCTGGGCTCCAATGGCCAGCCTGCATCGAGGCTCCTTGGAGACCTCTGAGCGTGCACAGAGCCCCTTGCAGTGCTCCCCATTCTGGGCACGCCTCCAAGCCTGGAGCCATCCCATCTTCTCCTCTACATCTCACCGCTCTCCAGGGCCTCCCATCTGCTCTTCTTTCTGCAGTTCAGCCTTCAGGACTTGGACTCTCTGCTGGTGGCCCTGCATGCCCTCCGCAGCACCAGCCAATTCTTCCTTCAGTGAGGTGAGGCTGCACGAGATACAGATCTGGCCTCAGCTGGGCCACTGCACCAAGACCGAGGGGAGCCAAGACAGCGGCAGGGTCAGATTTGCAGGCCCAGCCCAGCAATCCAGCTCCCAGGACTTGGGCCACACTGGACCCCCCAGTGGCTTCTTCCCTTCCTGCTCTATCTAGAGCACAAAGTGAGACAGTGGCTGGCTTGCCCTGCACCCTCTTAAGCCAAGCAGAAGGAGGCTGCACAGGCACAGCTTTTCTGAGAGCGCCAGACCCAGCCAGCAGCCCTCCTTCCCTATACGCACATGTGCTGCATGCTTTCCAGGGTCAGCTCATTCAGCTGGAGCTCCCCTGCCTGCAGACCCTCTGTCTCCATCTCCTCCAGCAGGCTGTTGTCAAAGTACTCTGGCACTGGGGGTTCAGCCCCACACCTGGGGGAGAGAAGCCCAGAGCTCAAGCACAAGGCTAAGCTCCACCCCATGCACCACTCCAGCCCTGGCACTGACTGCTTGTGGGTCCAGTGCCCAGAGAAGAGGAAGGCACCCAGAAGAAAGAGCCCACCTGCACTGGGGAAAGAACCCGTCATACTCGGAGGCAGGGTGGAGGCACTCGACAGCTCTGCCCATCGCCTGGTGCACAGACACCATTTCCTCCTGCACCAGGCTGCTGATGCTGAGGTAGTCCTGCAGGGTCTCCTTGCTGTCAACACAGAGGCAGGAGCTTGGAAGGGTGGCCACTGCCTGCGAAGGCTTGTCACCTGTGCCCCCCCCCCGGCTCCCCTGCTGGACACTGCCAGCAGCAGGTCTCCTTACGTGATGTGCACCTCCTCCTCCTGCAAGCCATGTAGGGACTGGAGCAGGCTGGGCAGGGCCTGCTGGTAATGGTGGAAGTGGTGCACCTCCGCTGCCTTCAGTGCCAGGACATACTGGTTGTGCAGGGAGTAGAGCTTCCACAGGCTCCGGACATACTTGTCCTTGGCCTTTTCACGGTCCCTTTCTGCAGAGAGAGCCACAGAAGCTGAAGCCCAGCAGTGCCAGCAGTGGGATACTGGGGCTCTGGCTGTGCACCCACAAGGCAGCACATGATCCAAGCAAAACACCCGTTTGACTGCAGGAGAGCAAAAGGTATGTGCCTCAGGTGGCTGGGAATGACCCAGTGTCAAGCACATGCCCCAGCCTCAGCAGAACTGCTGGCAGAAGTCCAAGCACACCCACCTTTGCTAGCCTCCTGGTACTTGCGTTTGGCCTGGGTGCTCTCCCGCATGTGCATGCGGTACTGGGCCTTCAGGCGCTCAGGTTCCTGCTGGGTGGTCTGGAAGAGCCAAGGGTGGCAGCTCAGGCCATGGCTCTGGCCGCCGGGGAATGCCTACTGACTTCAGACTCTCCCCACCTCCAGCAGTGTCATAAGGGACAGCAGGGAAGCCCCTCTCCTGCTGCTGCTACTGCTGCTGCTGCTGCCACCCAGAGGCAGCCCTGCTGGGTGCAGTAGGAGAGCAGTGGCAACCGTACCCGAAGAAAATCCTGGTTCATGTGCTGCCATTGCTCAGTGTAGCTCCGGCGCAGCTGCTGCTTGCTGCGGATGAGCAAACCCAGCTTCTGCAGTGGCCCTGCAACCAGGGCCTCTGCGTGGCGCTGCAGGGTCTGGCTCAGCGCCTCCGTCTGGGTCACCAGCAACCACCAGCACTGCAGAGGGGAAGAGAGAGCAAGGGGGACAGAAGGACAGACTTTGGGCCAGACCCTCTCAAGCCAGGCACAGCCTGCTCTGCTGCAACCTTCTGGAGGAGCAGCCACATTGCCATGTTACCCCTGCCCTTCTCCCCTCCAGCACATGGTGCCTGATGTGGCATCTGAAGACAAGCCTACATGGAGGAGGCTGAGCCCAGTTTGAGGGAATAGGACTGAAGAGGTGAGGCAGTTGTAGCCAGGGATGCAACAGCACAAGGCACAGCAAAGGGGGTGGCAGAGCTTGGGACCAAGATGCTGCTGGTTGGAGAACGGGCAAAGCTTTGGAGCCCAAGGCTGGCCCATTAGAGACCACTCCTGGGGTCCTCACTTGCCTCCCAGCAGCTGGGTTGGGACACTGCACTCAGACCCAGCACGGTGCAGGCTGCTTCAGAGCCTCTCCCCACAAGGTCCTACCTGGTTGATCTGGCTGCTGCCAAGCGGCCCCCCACTCTCCTGCTTGCCAGCCAGGCCGCGCATCTGGTGCAGGAGGGCCGCATACTCCCGGTCACTCTTGGCTCGCTGCCCCATCCATTTCTTCAGCCCTTCCAGCAGACGGAGCTCTGCCTCCTGCAGCTGCAGCAGGGCAGCGTGGCCCTCCGAACAGCCGAGCTGCAGCCCAAAGCCCATGGGTGTGGTGAGCTGCCCTGCAGGTCTGGCTTCCAGCCCCCCCTAGGAAAAAGCAGGTGCCTTGAAAACCCCCAACACCACCCACCGCCCTTCCCCACCTTTGCCATTCCCATCACACCGCTTCCTGAATTAGTTTCCTGAAGCAGGTCCCCAATTTCCCTGAGAAAGGGGGCCAGGCGTTGATCATTGGGTGGGGGCAGAGCTCCCAGCCTCCTGTGCAAAGCCGACTCCGGCCAGCCGGCCAGCCCCCTCCCAGCACTGATGGGAGAGGCACCCCCCACTCAAAGATGTACCTCACGCTGTCCCCAGGGGTTGCCTGATTCCACCCTGGCTGGAGCTCTCAAAAGAGGAAGAGGAAGCTCCTAGGACACCCTCCCGCCCGTCGGCATTGCAAGATCTGCCCACAGATGGTTGCAGCACCCTGTTCCTGCCCTTGCACAGACCCACAGGCATGCAAATAGCCTTCCTGGGAGAAGCACGCAGCCCTGGCAGCCCAAGAGCCCCTGCCGGGCAAGCAGCCCCAGGCTCTGACTCCTCAACCCACCCTGTGCTGCCAAGCAGCAGGGCTGAGTGCCTGCAAGCCTCTTCCTGAGAGTCCCACTCAAGTACCCCACCTTGGCTGTGCTCAGAGCATGGGCCAGCAGGCTTCTGCCCAAGCACAGGCCCTTGGCACAGCCCAGCACCACACCCTCCTGCCTCCCCCCCCCCACACACACTCTACACATGCCCCGTGCACTGTATATACAAGGCTGAGTTTCTCCAAGATCCCAGAGTGATGTTCCTGCCCCAGCTGCTCCCTCCAATAGAAGCCAAGCCAGCCTGACAGCAGTCCCTCTGCCCCCGTGAACGACTCCAGTACTGATGAGGAAGACAGACTGGATGGAGCCCCCCACCCACTTGTGGCACTGCTACCTGCAAAGCCTGGGTTCCCAGTCCCAGTGCTGTGCCTATTGCTGGGCATGGAGGGCACTCTGTCCACAGCCTCCCGAAAGGGGATCTGGCCCAGGACTTTGCTCTCATCCAGGGCTTCACACGGCCACCTTGCTCTGCCTTGTAAACAGCCACACAGGCCAAGCCAGGGCTGAGAATGTGGGTCTGGGCGTGGCCGGCAAAGAAAGAGGCGAGACCAAGCCTGGAAGCCCCAGGCCTCCCCCCAGCAGAGCCACAGTGCCCAGAGCAGGCCCTCCGGCAGCTGGACGACCGAGCCTGTTCCTGGGGCGACGTTCCCGGACAGAAAAGACACAGCAGGAAGCAGCTGGTTTGCATAGTTCCAACATTTAATAAACTTTAATCTCTCTAGCGTTATATCCACATCCATTAAATTAAAAAACTGGCCACAGGAATTGGCTCCTTATTTAAATTACAAGAAAATTATTTGTGCACCAAAAGTTGTTATAGAAAAAGAGTCCTGGCACTTGTTCCGCCCTCCCCCCCACGTCCTCTGGCCAGGAGTTCCCCAGGCCAGCTGCAGGCAGAGAGCAGAGGGCACGACCCCCAGGCAGGCCCAGCAACAGATTGTCATCAAGGAAGAGAGGAGGAGGAGGAGAAGGAAGGGCAACAAGGCACATGAGGAAAGGTGGAAGCTCCAGTGACTTTTGGGGGGGGGGGAGTAGTGATGAGGGAGCCTGGAGGGAGCGATCCGTACCCCAGCAGCAGCGAAGGGCAGAGCTCCTCCTAACCCCTGTGCCGGAACAAACCGCCAGTGCTGTTCCTCTGTCCCGCCACCAAACCCAGCTCACCCCCTCACCACACAGGGGTAGCAGGGCCAGGGGCAAAGGGGGGCATGTGTGCGTGGTCGGGGGGGGGGAGTTGCCAAAGGCTGTGGCACATGCCCCAGAGCAGAATGAGGGGCAGGAGAGAACAACTCTGGTGGTTATTGCTGGCAGGGAGGGGAGCCACAGAGCTCTGAGCAGGGTCCATGCTCACCCCCATGGGTGGGCAGATGGATGAACGGACAGACAGAGGGGCTGTATGGTGAGGTGATAGGCAGCTGGCCGGATGCAAGGCTCTCTGGCCCCTCTTTCCCTCTGCCTCAGCCCAAGAGAGAAGGAAGCCCCCCGCCAGAATGGAGGCAAAGTGCTCCAGTCTAAAAAACACTTTGGTGAGTTAAAACCAGGAAAGGGCGCTGAGTGCCAGCTCCAGCAGAATCCGGCCCCTGACCCAGGAGGGGCCTCTGTCCACGCCCCAGCCCGGCAGGCGGTTGGAGAGGGGGGCAAATGGGTGCAGAGACATGGGCCCCTCAGCAGCCTCTCCCCGCGGTGCCAGGGGCCAGGGGCTCATCAAAGGGCACTCTGCTCTCTGATGAAAGCAGTCCTCTCGCCCTCCTCTTCTTCCTCCAGCCCCTCCTGCCAGGCATCGGAAGGCAGCCCCTTGTAGGCGATGATGCCGCCACCCTCCAGTGAGTAGACCTTGACGCCACGCAGGCCTGAGCGAAGCTGCAGCACCAGGAAGACCACCACGAAGACCAGGACGATGAAGGCACAGCTCAGGCTGGCCACCAGCACGGGCAGGTTGGAAGGGGTGCTGGCCACAGCCACCCTCTCCCCCTCTCCCCCAGGCGAGGCCCGGCTGCTCTGGGTCTGGTGGGAACAGGTCTGCTCCTGGCTGTTGTAGTGGGCATGAACTGGGCAGGACAAGCACTGGGTGGCTGCTGGGCCCAGGCAGGTGGTGCATGATGGGTGGCAGGGCACACAGAGCCGGGGGGGACTCAAGGCCGGGGCGAGGCTGTTCTCCAGGGGTGTGGAGGCGATGCCAGGCGTGAAGGCCGGTGGACAGGTCTTGAGGCAGCTCTTCTGGTGCAGGTAGAAGCCTTCTTCGCACACTGCAAGGATGTGGGCGGAAGAGAGAACCAGGCTCAGCAAGAGGATCCTAGGAAGACCCCGTGACACCCCCATCCCTCCCTGGAGAGGGATTCTGGCCAGTGACCACAGATCGGGAAGCCAAGCCACACTGGGCATGGGGGAGGGAGCAGTAGACAACCAGGGCAGACTCTCAGGCCCACACTATTCCTGAGCTTCCCTTCTTGGGGGAGGGAGTTCTTGCAAGGAGGAAGAGCAGCAAGTAACGCCTGCTCCAATTTTGGCAACCGCAAAGTTGACACGCACACGTGACAAAAGGAAACGAAGGCTGGGAAGCGCAGGACTGGTTTGCCCCCAGCCTTGCCCAGCACCACAACTCTTGGGGGGTCCTGCTCTGCCCTCCCGCCCAAGAGGCAGACCCTCCTCCTGGCACACAGCTGCTCCTCCACTTACCTACACATGCCTGGCCAGCTGCCAGGGTCTTACAGCCACTGCTCTCAAACTGGTTGGAGAGGCTGGGAGTGTCCGGAGCTGTCCCGTAGAGGACCAGCGTGAACTTGGTGAGGGTGCCTGTGAGGAGACAGACCACTAGAAGGGGTCAGGTCAGGTCACGCCCCCCCCCGCCCCCAGCACAAGATGTCAGTGACTCTCAACAGGGCCACGTGTGGCACTGCAGACATGAGCCAAGGCGGAGCAGGTGGGTGCGGGGAGGGAGGTAGCAGAACCCTTAAAACAAGTGCAGCAGCAGCAGCAGCTGGCAGAGCCCTCTCCTCCTCCCCAGCCTTCTTGGGACCAAACAGCAGCAGCGCTGCTGTGGGAAACAAAAGGAACAGATGCCCTGGCAAGGGGCAGAAAGTGCCAGGGGGGACCGATCCTTGTCAGGCAGCCTCACCATAGTTATTGGCTTCACTGGTGTTCTCAATCTCCAGCACCCAGTCCCCCACGGGGTCCTCATCCCAGGAGTGGGTCGTCATGAAAGCCCAGTCGTTGAAGCCGTCGGCGGAATAGTCGTGAGGCCTGGATGGGCAGAGAAGAGAAAGCAGGCACAGTCAGGGGTGGCTCCTCATGGTGCTAAAGCCTCCAGTGAAGTGGGGGAGCAGGCCTACCTGGCTGCCAGCAGTGTGGAACGGGTGCCCTGGGGACTGACCAGGTGAATGGCCAGATCTCCTCGCCGGTTGTATGAAAGAGTCAGTCGAGCCTGGACATGCTCCAGCCGACCAACATAGCTGGCCTTCCCGTGACAGGCGTCCACCTTCTGGCGCACCTCAAGACGCTTCCCAATGTCCCTGCAGCACAAGGTAGGAAGTCACAACAGGGCCGGTACAAGGCCTGACATGCCCTGCCACCTTGAGATGCACCATCTGCCCCCAGACTCTCTCTCTCTGCTGTGGCTGCCAGCTCCATGCCCTCCTCAGGGTAACCTGCCCCAAAAGATGCATGCCTCGCATGAGGACAGTAGTTGGGCACTGGCTGCTCAGGCTCCAACCCCACTACTCTGATTCCAGCTGTCCTTCAAAGTGTGACCATCAAAGATGATCAAAGCGAGCTGCCCACCAGTGGCAGATCTGTTTGCAAGCAGGTCGGGGCCTGGCCTCCTCCTTCCCCGCAGCCCCTCAGGTATCTGAAGAGGGCAATCATGTCTCCCCTCAGCCTCCTCTTCTCCAGGCTGAACATCCCAGGTTCCCCCCCACCTTTCCTCGTAGGGCTTCCCTTCCACCCCACTGATCATTCTTGTTGCTCTCCTCTGGACTTGCTCCAGTTTGGCGGCATCTTTTTTAAACTGAGGTGCCCAGAACTGAACACAGGACTCAAGGTGAGTCTCACCAGTCTATATCCAGTATATAAAAGAGAAAAGTCACTGACTTACTCACTCACTGACTCACCCATGAACGCCCAGCCAAAACCACTGGGCCTAGAAGCATGAAATTTGGGGTGGGTGTTCCTTCCGTGACCAAGAGATGCATTAAGAACTGGTTTTTGGAAATTCCCACCGGAAGGGGGTAAAATGGGGCGCAACAGGTTTTCCTCACTATACTTTGCATTGAAGAATCCCTGACTGAGGGATGCTCTGCCCCAATCCCTGGACCTAGAAGCATGAAATTCAGGGAGGGAGTTCCTTCTGTGACATGATCACCCACCAAGAACTGATGTGGAGAAATTTAACCCTTAAGGGCCTGAAAAGGGGTGCAATGTGTTTTGTCCTACATTTAACATGGAAGACTGACCAACATCCAGCCAATTTGGTGCTCGGTGCCTGGTGCCTGGTGCACTGGGGGATGTTGTTTGGAGGGAGGGGTTGCACTGGGGAGGATGCTACACATGGGGGTGATGCACATGGGGAGATGATGTGCATGAGGTGATGTGCATGGGATGATGCACATTGGGGGGTTGATGCTCAGGGGGGATGTTAATGCGCATGGGGATATGAACATGGGGAATGTAGCGCATGGGAGATTTTGCACATGGGGGTTGTTATGCATGGGGGAATTTGTGCATGGGGGTTGATGAGCATGGGTGATTGATGAGCATAGGGGGGATGTTGCACATGGGGGTGAATGCACATGGGGGTTGATGTGTGTGCGGGATTGATGTGCAGTGGGGGGTGGCGTACGGGGGAATTTACTCCTGCAACTTGGGCATGCTTTTTGCTACTGCAGAATAAAGAGGAACTAGTACTTCTGGCGACTTCGAAGCCACAGTCCTTTTGACGCAGCCTAAAATGGCATTTGCCTTCTCCGCAGGCAAATTGCCTTTCCTCCCGTTTCAAGTCATCAGTCCTCAGCGTTCTGCAAGGAGACCCTCTTTGGAACCCATGGTTAGTTTTCGGTGCCACATTTCAAGGAGGTCAAGGCAGGGCTGGAGCAAAATGGTTGAGAAGTGCTTGGGGTGCCTGCCAGTTTGGAATAAAGGGGGGCTATTCAGGGTGGCAGATGGAACACGTAACTGAGACCTATACAGATGAAGCCTGGACTGGAGAGCCTCCTCTGGACTTCTGGAAGTGCTAGAGCCAGGCTGGGTCCTTTCCCAAAAGGACGGGCTCGAAGGACACAGTTCAGAACATCAGAAAGGCCCCCTAGTGCAGCTTCCTGGATCTCCCAGCAGATGCCTCGGGGAGCACACAAGACAACAAGGCACCTGCATCCAGGGTCCCCCCTCCCTTCTGCACTCCGCATGTGATCAGAATACAGCAGGGATCTCCAAACCAAACACAACTGGAGCTGAGCTCTGGCCATGCCTGGCGGGTTTTCTGGGGGCCTAAAAAATCAGCTCCAGCTTTTCCTAAAAATCTGAAATCAACTTTTTTTGATGCCATCTGAAGATCTTAGAAGTTGCCTGGGAGAAAAGTGTTACTTCTGTGGTGCGTGTTGGTGCCTGGAGAAATCCTACAAGTTGTAGCCCATTCACTCTCTTTTATTCACTCCTCTCGGTTCCGTCTCTAATGGATTTAAATTTTATATTTAATTTTTTCTGGTCCTCCCCACCATGCTGAGAATTTGATGTGTCCCTCTGGCAGAAAAGATTAGAGACCCCTGGTCTACTGAATTCACTGCCACAAGCTTGGGTGGGTCTGCAAGGGATTGGGCAGAGTTGGGGACACCAGGGATCGGTCACCAGGACAATGCACTACCTCTGGACCCAGTGCTGGGAGAGGGAACTGCCTTTCTCGCCCTGTCCTCACTGAGGGAAACAAGAGTGCTGAGCAAGGGGAGTCTGATCCGGCAGCCATGCTTTTCTCACAGCACCCAGAGAAGCCCAGGATCCTCCCACCTTCCAAGAGCCCACAAACCTTGGTTCTGTGAGGATGTCGAGGACGCACTTCCGCTGGGGTCCCACTGAGCTCCAGTTCCGTGCCAGCCCCACCATGGCTCCTGCGTCCAGAAGCCCATAGCCATACGAGTGGCTGACTGCCAAGAGACCAAACAGGTGGGCTGGGGGGAGGGCTGGGGGGAGGGCTGGGGGGAGGCCGGGGGGAGGGCTGGGGGGAGGCCGGGGGGAGGGCTGGGGGGAGGCCGGGGGGAGGCCGGGGGGAGGCCGGGGGGAGGGCTAGAGGCTGTCCTGAGCAGAAGCTCTTCCCAAAGCCTTGCATTCCTCCCCCCCACTCCCGGGGACCACAAGGCCCAGTTACCTTTGCGGCCCACCCCGTTAGTAGCCCAGTCGTTTGTGTTCAGGTGCGCAGGCTTGGAGGTCCGCACCACCAGGTGCTGCATGTCACGCCAGGTCAGGTTCTTGCTGCACACCAAAAGAGAGGGGGTAAGAAAAATGGTGCTGCACACCCTGCCCAAAGCCCCCCACCCTTTGGCCCACCCCTTACTTGGCTTCCAGTGCTAGGGCAATGATCCCAGCCGCGAGGGGGGCTGAGGCTGAGGTGCCTGTGTGCGACTCTGTGCACTTCTGCCGCAGGTCAGTTGTCACCTGGGGGAGAGGAAGAGAGCGAGGCAGGCCATTGCTGAGCACACACGCCCCTGCCAGGCCTACCCCAGGCCTTTCCAAAACTCACGATCTGCTTCTCGTTCTGGCTGCCACTGCTGTAGGTAGTGGCCAAGGTGGAAGAGCAGGCCTCGCTGTACCAAGGGACGTTCCCATACTGGGTGGTGCTGCTGATGGAGAGGGTGTAGATGCTGTTGGTGTAGCCGTCGCAGTTGCAGCTGTCGTGCTCTCGACCCCCGTTCCCTGAGGCCCAGACGAAGATGGAGCCCAGCCCGTTGCGGCCCTGCAAGAAAGAGCCAGTCAGTCCGGCAGACCAAACACAGGACACCCCCAGGCCTCGAACAGGCCCTGCTGCTCACCTGGCTGACTCCACGGTAAAAGGCCTCTTCCGCAAGCCGGGCTGGACCATCCACCGTCTTGCCGTCATCTTCGGGGCCCCAGCTGGCGCTGTAGATATGGATGTGACCAGGGTTCAGGCCCAACGAACGGGCTTCCACTGCATCCGTCACCTCTCCGTCCAACATGCGGACCCCTGTGGCCAAGAGGGCTTTTATATAAAGGGGCTGTTCCTCAACCCTGTTGGAGGGCAAGCCCTCTCCCCCCACTCCCCGACAATTCCCTCCTGCCTTCACAAGTGCATGAGAGAAGGTGCCAGACCAGCCACCACCATCCAGCAGGGCCACCTACCTCCAATCTTAGCATTGTAAGCCACCCCCACACCACAAATGCCGTTGTTGGCCACAGCAGCCACTTCTCCGGCACACCGAGTGCCGTGTCTGCACCAGAACAGAAAAGGAGGGCAGAGATCAGATTTGGCACAGCAGAAAGAGGACTGCCCTTCACCGGCTGACGCAAGCAGCTCCTGCTTCTGAGCAGCTCTCCCAGAGGCTCTGGGGGCAGTTTTTCCACCCCACCCCACACAACAACACTCCAGTGGCCCGTGTCATGCTGCTCCCCACCTGTTGTCGTTCATTTGTGTGTAGCGTGGCTGAGGGTCAGAGTCCTGGTCATTCACATCGAAGCTGGCAGCAGCATCCTGGAGAAACCAGAGTCCAGCATCACCTCCCCATCTCCCCACAAAATTTCTCCCCACCCTGGAGCGTGATCCAGGCACATGCCGGAAAAGTGTATTTTCTGGTAGCTTAGAGAGGAGGCAGCTGCACTCTGCTGCACTGGGGTGCGGACGATGCCCTCCGTGGCTGGCTCTGAAGGCCAGGTCTGGCTGGGCCAGAACAACTTCAGCCTCTCTCTTCCTTGGGTCTTCCCTGCAGTGTGGCTTCTTCGGCTAATGGCAAATGGGGCTCTGGCTGTGCAGGATTATCTACAGGAGGGGGCTGTTCTAGAGAGCACCCTCCCCAGTAAAGGGCAGATCCCCAACAGATCCCAGCATGCACAGTGATCCGCATGGACCACAGCACTGAGTCTGCCTCAACTCACATAGTTGGCTTCTAGATCTGGGTGGTTCTTCTCAATGCCATCATCCAAAATGGAGACCACAATGCCACGGCCGGTGTAGCCTTGCTGCCAAGCCTCCCGCACGTTCAGGTCGCGCTGGTTCCCATTGGACTGGAAAAGGGAACAGGGAATGGAGCCCTGACCCCACGCCAGGGTGACACGGCCAGCAGCCAGTCCTACCCACTGTAGCCCTCAAGAGCACATCCCTCCACCCTAAGATCTCAGACCAGCAAGGAAAATAGAAAGGAACACAAACCGGCCAAAAGAACAGAAGGCCAAGAAAGCCTTGTTGACCTGACTGCACTCACCAGGTACCACTGCTGGGGGAACTTGGGGTCTGTCGGCTCCAGAAAGATGTCCCGCTTGGTCCGTCGCTTGGCCACCTGCTGCTCGTGCCAGTGCACCTGGGCAACAAGAGGCATGGGGAGTGGAGGGTAAGACAGGTGGCTGGCAGCAGCCCAAGCCACCACCATCCCTCACTGCCAAGCAGCAGAGCTGGGCTGGGTTGACCTGCCACTGCTTGTCCTCCATTTGGAGCCTCCCAGCTGCTGAGGGTGAGACTCCGGCCTGGTCAGAAGGAATCTCAACTCTGCAAGGCAGCTGGACACTCACCCCACAGGAAGAGGGCCCTGCAGGACAGCCGGGCAAATTGCCAGGCACCAGACACTTGCCGTATGTCCTGAAAAAACAGGGACAGTCCCAATTTGGGGGACTGTGTTCACATACTGGCCAATATGACAAAGGAGCCTCTCCACTGGTGGGCAGATGCCGGTTCAGGCCTACTCGCCCGAACCGGATCTTCCCACGTGGCGACCGCTTGCGAACCGGCCAGACCCGCGGCTGGCAAGAGCCGCGGGGACCAGTTCGCAAGCGGCCACCAGGTCTCCTGAAGCGGGGCTTCAGTCGCCCGAAGCCAGGCTTCAGGAGACGCGCCTGCGTCGAGCTCGACGCAGGCGCACTGAGCCGCTCCTCAGGGCGGCTCAGTGTGCGTGCGTCAAGCTTGACGCACGCACACTGAGTCTCCCTCGAGGAGACACACGCATGCACCAAGCCTGGCGCATGCGCAGTGAGGGCCCGCCCCCTCGCCCCGACCCCTGACCCTGGGCCCACCCCCCAACTTCCGGCGAACCGGATCTTGGGGCTCAGTGGGCCCATCACTGAGCCTCTCCCAATTTTGTGGAAGAGAATTATGGCAACCCTCTCCCCACTGCCTCCTCCTCCAACAGGCCACATTTTGGCGCTTCCTTCCAGGTGTGCCTGCCAAACCCAGGCGGTGGTAGATGGCAGGGACCTTGTTCAAAAGATGAGAAAAGCCCATGAGAGCTGCAAGTGCCCTGCCCGCCCTCTGGAGCCCTCCTGCAAAACAAGCACCCCCACCTCCTGGCACATCAGGCTTCGCTCCAAGAACTGGTTTTCAAGGCTCTCCTCAGGTGACCCTCCCCCCCCCCCCCCCCCGCCAAGAAAAGCAGGACAGGATCCAGAGCCTGGTCAGCCTCACAGCTTAGGCTGCACAGGCCTCATGTTTCCCAGGCAAAGCCTGCTCAGTGTAGCCAGCCCACCTCTGCCCCCTCCCCGATGGTCCTCCCCAGCCAGTGCCAGGACGCAAGTGCTGAGGTGTGGGGGTGGGAAAGCACCTGCCATGCAGACTGCAAAGACACTCACCTGAGGCTCTCTGCCCAAGTAGTTGTGCCAGGAGCGGTGGGGGAAAAGAGCCCGCTTGGCCACAGCCCGGTGGTGGAAGTGGTAATAGTCACCAATGATCTGCAAGGCAAGGGGAATCCCGTCACACTTCTCCCTGAGCAGGGAGGTGCCTTCACCTCCCACGGAACAGGAAATGCAGCCCCCACTCTGTGGGCCTGTCCCCCCCCCCCCCGCCAAACTCTGAGGCCAGCTTCAGACTTTGGGTGCCCACAAGGTGTACAACAGGGGCTCCCCAAAGCCTGGATGCCGCTCTCCTGCTTGCCCTTCTCCAGGCAGCCCCCTCCCTTTCTGGCAGAGTCAGCATGGCTCAGAAGAGTATCCAAGAAGTTCTCAGGCCTTTTGCCAACTGGACTGGCTGAGCCACAACCTAACACAGGAGCCCCTGGAGGAGTCCCTGGAGGAGCGCCAAGACAGAAGGGAAGAGGGCTGTCAGCATTCAGCACAATGGGGGGCCTCCCACTTGGGTGCAGAGTCTCCTTAGTAGTGGGTTGTGAGGAAGAAGGGCACCGACCCCCTTGGCATATGCTTAGCAGCCCAGTGGCATCTACTTCCACCCAGATCAGGGTAGCCGGCCACTGAGCTCCACAAAAGGGACCACAGTCCAAATTCCCAATGACAGGTGTGTGTCCTCCCCACAGGGCGCTCTGGACTTGGCTGTTGAGCAAGGGGGCTTGTCCCCAACAGGGAGTGTCCCCTTCCCCACTTCTCTGCATGTAGCATCATCACAGCCCAAGGCAGCTTGCAGGGCAAAGAACCTACTGGGGAGATCCTATCCCCCCAACAGGCCCAGAGGAGCAGCCAGCCAGACCCCTCCCTCCGACAGGAGGGTTTGGAGCCAGAGGGCCCAGCCCAGAGCCGGCTGCTCCCTGCCCCACCAGCAAGGCTCCACTCATTTCCCTGAAGCAGATGCAAACCTGCTACCAGGGCCTCTTGGCAAGGCTGCTCCCCCAGCAGCACAAACCAGCTCAACCGGCTGTCCTGCTGTCACACCCCACGGAGGAGGCAGCAGTGAAGACAGCGGGGACAGCAGCGTCCTCTGACGCAGGGAGCCTGGTGAGGGAGCAGCAGGCCAGAAGAAGCTCCCCAGGCAGCGGCAGGCTGGGCCTCAGACCCTGATGGAAGGATGGGTGAGAAAAGGAGGGCTCTGGTCTCTGCTCGGCAGTCTGCGGCTGCCTCTGACACAGGAGATCCAGGCCAAGTGAGGCCTCCCCCTTGCCAGGCAACACAGAAGCAGAGAGGAACCCCTCCAAGGATCTTCCTTCCATTCAGAAGGCAAATCAAGCTGGAGAGTCCCCACCCCAGAGACTCGCTCTCTTTGAGCTGTGGGCACAGGTGGGGTCTCTCCCCATTGGGTGGGAGAGAGAGGGCACCAATCCCTTCTGTGCGCAAGCAGGTGCATGCTGAGGGAGGTCAGGGGGGCTCTGGGCAAGATGCCGCCTTGGGCACAAGAGGCACCCACAGCAGGAACTGGCTACATTTCTGGCTTGCGTTTCTTATGCTTTCCACTTGCCTGGACCAAGGACACCTGGAATCCCTTGCCACAGTGGGGCCATGTGCCACCCCAAGCCTGGCAGCCCCACTGCTGTCTGCCTATGGGTGAAGATGGGGGAAGGAAGCAATGGGGTCCCCAGTGGCACACTGGCTGCTCTCCTGCTCCCACCCAGGGCAACCTTCAAGAGCACCATCACCTTCCTGGGAACATCAGAAGCCATCACCCCCCCCCCCCCAAAGGCCTCTGGCAGCCTTGGAAACTCGTGGCCTGCCTTGCTTTCCTCCCTTGCCGGGGCACGTGTGCCACATTTCCAAGCCCCAGCCAAGAGACAGCCATCCAAAAACAGCAGAACACCAGCTCCCCCCTCAGGGGCACAGCAGGCCCAGGAAGGACTCCAGGAAATGAAACTCAGCCAAGTGCAACAAAGCAGCTCCCCAGGGCATGCCAGGCCAGGCCAAGCCAACCACCCACAGGTGGCAGGTAAGGAGCCAACAGGTTGGGGACGTGGCACTGTCGCCTTCCCCACCACATCCACCATTGCACAAGGCAGTCCAATCCAGTGGCAATATGCCCTCTGCCAAGGTGTGCTGGCATCATCCCCCCGCACTCCCTCCCCCGCAGGGAGCCCAATGCAAACAAGCCCTGGAAAGGACAACAATCCAGCTGCGGCACCCACGGTAGGCCAAGCGCCCCAATTCAGACTGGAAGCTGCACACTGACAGCCAGCTGCCAGGACACAAGACCACCAGGCCTCACCCAAGTGGGCCAGCGAAGGCTGTACACCAGGCCCCAAAAGGTACCCTTGAAGACCTCCAACCCCATTGTAGAACCTGACCCCTACAGCAGTTGCACAGCCTTCCTTCCGCTTCCCCCTCCCCCCCCCCCCGCAAGTTGCTCCCCTCCCAGCCAAGCCACTCACCGGGCCCAGGTTGCGGAATCCATGCTTCCTGGCCAGCCGCTCTGCCTCCTGTGGCCCAGCAGGTACCAGCACAGCCCAGGTATTGGTGTAGATGCGCCGACCCCAGACCCCTCTGGCCAGGAGGGACAGGGCCACCACCAGAGTCCACAGCAGAAGGAGCAGGGGGGGCCGCAGATCCATGAGTGCTGGAACCAGCGGCTGGGACAGGGAGGGAGGCCCGGGTGGAAGAACCTCAGAGTGGGTGCTCGCTCTGCCCGGTAAGGCTCTGGCCAGTCCGACGCAGCATGGGGGCGAAGCCTCCAGAGGCCGGAGAACGAGCAGAGGGATCGACAGCCCGAGGGGAACACCTGAGAACAAAGAGAAGGAGTCAGATTCTGGATCGAGGTGTGCACACACAGGCTGGGCACGGCAGGGGAGTACGCCAAGCAGAAGGAAACCTGGGGCCAAGCCAGCTCCACAAGGGTCACACTCCTGGCTTCATCCAGGGCCACCTCAGGCTGCCAGACGGGCAAGGCAGAGGAAGGAGGCAAGCCACAGTCCTGGCAGCCAGGCAGAAATCCATGTGCCCTGCAGTAGGGAACCCTGCAGCCTGCCAATGCCTGCAAGACTCAACCGCCTGGCTGGGCTCCTTGCCCGTCTCACCAGCCCTGCAGGGTGACTGAAGGGAGCCGTTGAGGCGGCTCATGCATCACCCCAGCAGGTAAGGAGGAGCTGAACCCTCCCTCTCAGTAGGGAGACCATCTGGGGGAGGACAGAGCGCCTCTCCCTTTCAGCACTGCACAGAAGCAGCATCTGACCAAGATGGTCCCCCTGCCTCTCAGGGGCTCCAACATGTATAGTGGCGCGGAGGGGGGGGGAGCTGGACGTGGCCCTCTGACAACCACACCTGCCAGTCGCTCTGACGCGCCTCACGTTCCCCGCTTAGTGGTTTGAGGACCCCAAGGAAGATGTGGGGACAGACGACGAACCCCTGCAGAAAGGAGGCCCAACGCCAGGCCGGAGAGGACAGGCAGGCCCAAGTGCATGGTGAGTGCCCTGCCCGGCCTGCGAGGTGGCAGGGGGTCCTGCTGCAGGGGGCTGCCAGTCTCCAGCTGATGGGCCCCCACAGAACACAGAGGCCTGGAGAGCTCCCCTTCCGGAAGGGGTCTGGATACAAAGTGCTGGGGGGGGCCTGTCGCTGGCAGGGGCCAGCCTGACAGAGCAGCCCCACTGGCAGGGCAGGGCAGGGCAGGGACCCACAGCTGCAGAGCCTTCCAGGGGAAGGGGGCACAGCCGGGGGAGGGGCACCTGGGACCCACTGGAGCCTGGCCCTGCCCCACCTGGGAGCAGAATGGCCCGCCTGGCCCCGCACGGAAGGGTCGCCAGTCTGGACGGGATGGCAGGGGGCTGCTGGTCCCAGGCACGCCGCAGGTGCCTCTCCCCTCCCGCCTGCGGGAGCCAGCGCCGCCCAAAGGCAGGCACCACCACCTCTCCCTCCGCAGCTGCCCGTGGCGGCGCTCGGGGTCCCAGCCCCGCGGGGAAGGAGGGAGCGCCCTTCGAAGCCTGCAGGGGGGTCCGGCGAGCCGAGCGGACGCCGGGAGGGCCCCGCACAGCCGCCGGACCAGAGGAGCAAGACTCGCCAAGCCCCCCTCCGCCTCGACCCTTCCGCCCCAGCAGCTCCACAGACCCCGCCGCGCCCTCTCCTCCAGGCACAGGCCGGGCAGGACGAGACGAGGCGAGGCTCCGCGACGAGAGCGGCAGCGAGACGCTTCCGGGTCTTCGCCCTCGCCCTGCATCGCTCGGCCTGACGGGCACCGGACACTTTCCCCGCGGAGGCCGCCCGTCCGCTGGGCCCAGGCAGTTGGCAGCTGCCCAGGCGGACCGTGGTCCCCCGCTCCGCTCCAGGCGGAAGAGCCCGATTCGCTCCCGCCAAGGCCCGAGGGCTCCAGCGAGCCGCCCCTTCCCGGAGCCCGACGGCGCGCAGAACGAGCCCCAAGAGCGATCTGGAGGGTCGGGCCGGGAGTCTGGCACCGGCGCCCTCCTCGAGTCTGGGGCGGCTGAGCGGCCGAGGGACCAGCTGGCCTTGGACGCGCGGCTCCGAGGGAGAAAAGAGGATCGGCTCGTCCCGAGAGCGCCGCCACTGCCGGGCCCTTACCTACCGTCCGCTCCGCCGCTCAGCTCGCTCGGCCGCGGCTCCTTTATGGCCCAGCCTCTCCGACGGGCGGGACGGACGGGGCCCGAGGAGCGCCCGCCCCACGAGCGGAGGGAGGAAGGGAGGAAGGAAGGAAGGGCAGCCTCTGCCTGCGGGCTCCGAGGCCCCGACGAGCAGGCACCGAGGCGCAGGCAGGCAGGCGGCGCCACCAGATGCCGTCACTCCCGGCTGCAGCCGCGACCAGAGAGGCGGGCCCGGGGCGGGCGGAGGGAGCAGGTCGCGGCGGCCGGGCTGACTGAGCGTCCCTCCCCTCCGAGGCTGCCTCGGGGCCCATCGGACAGGCTCCGCCGCGCTCCAGCTCCCTCGCTCCTCCCGGGAAGGGAGGGAGCAGCGTAGGCTGCCCGAGCTGAGCGGGAGCTCCGAGGGGCCTTCGCCGGCGCTGGGCTGGCGGGCCGGGCTGCCCTGACGGGGGTCCCGGAGGGTCTGCAGCGCTTCGTCTCTGGACTCCCCGCCGGCTCGGCTCCGTCCGGCGCTTCTCCCTCCAGCTCCCTCTCTCCCTCCGCTCGGGGGACCAGAATGGCGGCCGCTCAACCTGGCCTCCTCCGGGCCCAGATCCAGCCGGAGGTCCTGCCGCAGCCCCGAGAGCCGGTGGCTGGAACCGGCCAGGCGCCCCCTTCCTTCCCTGAGCGGCATCAGGGCCCCAGAGGAATAGATTTTCTTGGAATCATTTTCCAAATACAGAGGATTTGTCTGATTTCTTGATGGACGGCGATGCTTTCCACTCTCCAGAGCCAATGCGGAGGGCCTGGGAGGGAGCCGGCAGTGCTTGGGGAGCAGTTGTGGGGCACTTTCCTGGCAGTAAGACCCATTGAAGATAATGGGACTTACTTTTGAGTAGACCTGGTTAGGAGTCTGCTCTCAGCCTCTTTGCCCACCTACTCTGGACTGAATTTTAAAAGTCTCTGTTCCCACCTTTCTTCCAGAAGGACAATAAATTCAAAACAACAAAAATAAAACACAACTAAAAACGATATAAAAAAGTCAAAATCCAGAATAAAAACAGGCAGAGCCAGGAAGGACGCCGGGAAAAAGCCTGAAAACTCTCAGAAGAGCATCTTTGGCCGCCAAAGCTTTTCTGAATGCAAAAGTCTTCCGTCCAGGCCAGGCCGAGAGGGCAGTCAGGAGGCTTCACTCAGTGAGGAGGAGATGCCCTCAAATGAGCCACCACCAAGCAGGCCGTTTCTGGCTGCTGCCCCCCAAAGAGCACAAGCCAAACCTGTTTAGGACAGATAACTCACCTGACATAACATCCCGACTGTGGTGGTGGTGGTGTGGGGCTGGCACATGCCTGGGCACTGGCCTGACCCCCCAGGAGTAGGGCAGAAGTGTCCTATTGCACTTTTGGGACACCCCTGGCCCAACACAGGACTTCTGCTGACCTAACTAGGAGTTTGGATGGCAGCCTCATTCTCTCAGTGGCAGCACAAGCAACAGGCCCTCTTCAGGTAGACCACACAGATGCACAAACCCCCACACACACTCTCCAGTCCTCCCAAGGCCACAGTTCCCCCCCCCCCAGCCAGGAATGGACTCCTCCGCATGCAAAGCAGGGGCGCCTCTGCCCTGAACTCCCAGAGCACATGAAAGACAGGCCTGTTTATGGCAGTCAGAGCGTTTGATCCCCTTGATGTGATGCTAAGTGACTTAGCGCCTCCCAAGACTTGCCAGCCACAAGACAGGAGGGTCTTGCCTGGCACCAGCCAGGCTGTTGTTGGCACATCTGCTTCAGCAGCCCCGTCACAGGACTGGCCTAAAGAGAGACAAGTGCGGCAGGAAGTGGAGACGGCTGGTTCCGGTGCCCAAGCACAGGGCTGGTGGCAAAGCTCGCCTGGCATTTGGCTGCTGGGTGGATGCCATAGGCTGTTTCAATGGTTTCTCTACTTCCCTGGAGGTTGGTCTCATGCAGTGGTGTATTTCTTATTTTATTGAGTGTGTGGCAAATACATGGATGTATGCAGTGCTATGCAGGCATTTCAGCCCAGGGCCCCCCTTTCAGATTTAAAAATCTGTTCAGGACCCTGTCAAACTTACTGGGATGTTCTTCCATGTCTACTTGGAAGTAAGTCCCATTGTGTTCAATAAAACGTACTCCCAGGGAAGCCCTGTGCCAGATTCCAAAATGGTGGATCCCACCCTCTCGTGACCCCCAAGGGAATCCTGACCCCACTCTGAAGATTAGGACCCAGGTTGTGAACACAGGCCTGCTGGTAAACAGGCAAAGGCTGCAATCCTAAAGACGCTTTCCTGGGAGTAAGACCCATTGAACAGAATGGGGCTTACTTTTGAGTAGATGTGGTTAGGTATATAAATACTGTAGATAGATAGGTTATGCTCAGTCACTTGTGTTACCATAGCCTCCACAGGGTAGAAATCCCCAAACGAAAAGAAAGTGCATGTTTTTGAGATTCTTGAGTCCCAAGAGTTTTTTTCCGAGGATCTCAGCGCACTAAAGCCCTTGCTGGCCATGGTCATAGAATCCTAGAGTCCTAGAGTTGGAACTGGGAAGGAACTCAGGAGGTCATCTAGTCCACCCCCTGCCTGCAGCAGGAAATCCTCTCAGAGCATCTCCGACAGCTGCTCGTGGAGCCTCTGCTTGAAGATCCCCAGTGAGGGAGAGTGGTCTGGGGCGAGTGCCACAAGTCTCTCCCTAACATTGCTCAGCTGTCTGCCCCAGAGTGGGCCGCATGTACCACATGTCGCCCCATATTGACTTTTGGTGGTGAGGGACTCTTGGACCCCAAACAGGGAGCAGCACCCGAAACCTCCATGGGTGCCATGGCTTTGACTCCTCTTCCTTGTACTGCTCGTTCACTTCCCGCCTCTCAGCTCTTTCCCAGAACATGCTCAGTTCTCAAGCCAGAGATCAGGCGGATGCAGCTCAACCCACAGCTGCGCCTTCAGCACCTCATTCGCAACCCCAGACCCCAACAGACTCCACATCAGCCTTTCCGAGCAGCGCAACGGAAATGCCGGGGCAGGTGCTTTGGTGTCACCCAAAGAAATTCCAGGCAAGCAGGAAGTCACCGTAACCCATTTTGCTGCTGGAAACTCCGCAGATGGGGGAGTTTTATCTGATAACCCCAATGGCGGCTCTAGAGGCTTTCGGGGAAATTCTCAGCACTTCCTGCCGCCAGAGTTTGCTCTCGGCCCTGCTTTGCAAGAAGCGCTGCTGGGGAAGCTCGGAAACCTCCTCCTTCCCAGTCACCCCAAGACTGCAAGTGAAGGGCTTCTCACCCCATTTCCCAGCCCCTCTGCCCCCCCCCGGTTTTCATAGCAGTGCCCTGACAGTTGGTTGCTGGCTTCTCCTTGGAGAGGAAAGGCCAAGGTCAGCCCTGCGTGGACTGCCTCTCTGGGTATGGAAGTGCTGATGAACTGAGGGTGGTCTTGGGGTCTGGTGGTGTAGCTAGAGGGGGTGAAGGAGTCAGTTTTGGAGGGAGCCTCACCCCTTCGGAGCCATTCCAGGTGGGGAAAGCAAATCGGAGCCGCACGGCTCCGAAGGGGTGAGGCTCCCTCCAATACTGACTCCTCCACCCCCTCTAGCTACGCCACCAGCTCCCACCACCACTCCACCGTCAAGGAGGATCAGGCTCCCCGCACCTGGAATGGCTCCATAGGGGTGGGACTCCCTCCCAAACTGACTCCTGCGCCCCCCTCTAGCTACGCCACCACTCAGAACCCCCAACGTTCCATCCCTAGAACGTTCAGCTCTCCAACGTTCCATCCTGTCCCGCCTCCCTTTCCTCCCACCCTCTTCCGTCCACATCCCCTGCAGAGCCCGGAACTGACTGTCGAAGTGCAGGACCCGGCCGGAAGGGGAAACAGGACGGACACAACAGACCCAGACACGCCTCTTCCGCTGGCGTTATCAGACTGCGCCGGAAGTGCGTCCGAAGAAGCCCCACCCCGAGTGTTGGTTCCGGAGAGAAGCCGCGACCCCCCCACCGACCAGTGTGAGGAGAAGGAAGCGCCGCCAAGATGTCGGGCTCCAGCAGCGCCCTCATGAAGCAGCCGCCCATACAGTCCACTGCGGGCGCCGTCCCCGTCCGCAATGAGAAGGGTAAGGGCCGGGCTACGACCCCCCCACACCCCGAGCCCCCCTGAGACAACCCCTCCACTCTGACCCCCGCGTGGTAAAGGCCCCCGCATGGGTGTGGGGGGGGCCTGGAGGGGCTGCGCTCGAAGTCTGCTCTGACCCCCCCCCCCGCGCCCGGGCTACGACCCCCCTCACTCTGAGCCCCCCTGAGACAGCCCCTCCACTCTGACCCCCCCCCCGGCCTGGGCTACGACCCCCCACACTCTGACCCCCCGAGACATCCCCTCCACTCTAACCCCCCCGGCCTGGGCTACGACCCCCACACTCTGACCCCCCGAGACATCCCCTCCACTCTAACCCCCCCTCAGCCTGGGCTACGACCCCCCCACACTCTGACCACCCTGAGACAACCCCTCCACTCTGACACCCCCGGCCTGGCCTATGACCGTCCTTAGACCATCCCTCCACTCTCACCCCCCTCCTAGACTCTAATCCCCCTTGCTCAGACATCCCCTCCTCTCTAACTCCTCTGCCTGGGCTCTGACCCCCCCACCCCGGCCAGGCTCTGACAAGGCTGTGCCCTGTTAGGTGAGATCTCGATGGAGAAGGTGAAGGTGAAGCGCTATGTCTCTGGGAAGCGGCCAGACTATGCGCCCATGGAGTCCTCGGAGGAGGAGGATGAGGAGTTCCAGTTCATCAAGAAGGCTCGTGAGCAGGAACTGGAACCTGAGGAACAGGAGGAGGAGCAGGCCAGTGACCCTCGCCTGCGCCGCCTCCAGAACAGGGCCTCCGAGGACGTGGAGGAGAGGTGGGTCTCCCAACACCTCATCTAGGTCCCTGGACCCCAAACTTCCCTCTGCCCAAATTTCTGGACCCCCAGGTCCCTGAGTCCTCCACCATCCCCACCCACCCAGGTCCCTGGACCAACAAGCTCCTGGCCTCCCTGTACGAAAGGCTGTGGTGGACCACTAGGCCTAACACCCTCTGCTCTCCAGGCTGGCCAGGCACCGCAAGATCGTGGAACCAGAGGTGGTGGGCGAGAGCGACTCGGAGGTGGAAGGAGAGGCCTGGCGCCTGGAGCGAGAGGACACCAGTGAGGAGGAGGAGGAGGAGGTGGACGACGAGGTACGCCTGAGCGCCAGAGGGACTGCGCAAGACTGGCCCAGTGGATCTCTCCTTGGACGGGGCTGGGGGCCTTGGAGTAGGCCTTGGACAAGGCTGGGGGCTTCTTAACCTGGCTTTTAACCTCTTTGTTGGGGAGGGCCCTGTGATGGGCTCTGCTGCTCCCTCATGAGGGGGGCAGAGTCATTTCTCTCCTGCACTGCAAGGGTGTGTCTTGTGTGTTCTCCACTGCTGGAAGCTTTCAAGCAAGCAGAGATTGCTGTAATGCTGAGCAAGGGAAGGTATCCAGGCCTTGCCATGGAGAAGGTGCTCCTTTTTATGTCATTCTTTTTGCCAGGAAATTGAACGTCGCCGCAGCATGATGCGCCAGCGAGCTCAGGAACGCAAGAATGAAGAGATGGAAGTGATGGAGCTGGAGGATGAGGGCCGTTCTGGGGAGGAATCTGAATCGGAGTCAGAGTATGAGGAGTACACAGACAGTGAGGACGAGACCGAGCCCCGTCTTAAACCAGTCTTCATTCGAAAGTGAGTGCCTTTGTGGCAGTATTTTGCTGGTAAGGGGGAGGACTGTGCCAAGACCAGCTCTTGGGCAGCTTGAGGTCTGGCTATCAATTGAAGATGATGGGAAGGGAGCCCTGAAAGTGCCTCACTGCTTCTCCTATTAGCACCCTTTGTTCCTTTCAACAGCATGTGAATTCAAGCCCACTGTGGGGGTTCCCAGGAAGGGCTTCTGACAGGATAGCAAAAGCCTTTCAGGAGGCTTGGCTTATAGCTCCTTAATTGCTGCAGGAAGGACAGGGTCACAGTTCAGGAGCGAGAGGCAGAGGCTCTCAAGCAGAAGGAACTGGAGCAGGAAGCCAAGCGGATGGCCGAGGAAAGGCGCAAATATACCCTCAAGGTACTTGGGAAGGCACATGGGTTGGTAGATGGGGAGGAAAGAGAAGGCATCAAGGGCTGCTTCAAGGGACCTGCTGCTTAACTGGTTGTAGATTGTTGAAGAAGAAGCCAAGAAGGAGTTGGAGGAGAACCGGCGCTCTTTGGCAGCCCTCGATGCTCTGGACACAGACGACGAGAATGATGAGGAGGAATACGAGGCCTGGAAAGTGCGAGAGTTGAAACGAATCAAGCGGGACCGCGAGGAGCGGGAGGCGTGAGTAGAGCCAGACCCAGCGGTCACATCGGGGACTGGGAGGGCTGCTCTGATTGCTCCAGCAGGATAGAAAGTTGGGTGCAGTTGCCCCTTGCCTGAAGGCTGCAGGCTGTTTGCTAGATCAGTTGGACAAGAGCAGGTAGTATCAGTTGGCACTTACAGGCCTTGGTGAAATTGATGCTTTCTTATTTTTATACAATTCCTTAAAAACAATACTATGAGACACTCCAGTGCAGTCAGTGTAATCAGCGTATCCATCACCTTCCCTGCCAATGGAGAGACAGTGAAAAGATTTGTATTCCCAGGTGTAAAATCTCTCCTGCTTCCAACTAGGTCTTGGTGAAGATGCATGCTTGAAAAATGGAGTATTAAAAACCATGCCTCCTCCACTCAGCCGCCCCCACCCCCAGTGTGGATGAGATTTGTATGTGAAACCTTCTCTCCAGAAGAGGATGCCTGACTGGAATGGGATTTCTGTGTCCTCAGGTTGGAGAAGGAGAAGGCAGAGATTGAGAGGGTGCGGAACCTGACTGAGGAGGAACGGCGTGCAGAGCTGCGCGCCAATGGCAAAGTCATTACAAACAAGGCTGTGAAGGGCAAATACAAGTTCCTGCAGAAGTATTATCACCGCGGGGCCTTCTTCATGGTGAGTGACCAGCCAAAACCCAGTGGGTTCTTGAGAGTCTTGCCCTAAGCCAGGGATCAGGGAACTTTTTTACCTTTTACCCCAAAATATATTTAGATACGCCAACGTTACCCCCTTGATACACTGACATTACCCCCACCAAACCCTGCATCCCTCCCCTAGTGTCTCTTGCTTTGCTCTATATTGTTGTCACTCCTCCTGCTCCCCCAGTCCCATTCCCCGTGGCCCTGCCTGTTGCCTTCTGGTCTCTGCTGCCTCAGTTTCCCCCCAGTGCCTAACAAGCAGCCAGTGCTGGGACCCCTGCGCCTCTCAGGGATGCATTGTCAGTTGCCGGGGCGCTCCAGGGTGCATTCTGGCTGGCTCCTGGTTCACCTTTCCCTGCCACAGTGGGCATCTGCCCCTGGACCCTGTTGAGAGGGGTAAGGAGGTGGGGCTGCCCCAACAGATTCATATTCATGCCCAGCTGTGTCTTGGAAGCGCAACCATCCATTACCCCCAGGAATTTCATTTTACCCCATTTGGGGTAAATTACCTCTGTTCCCTGACCACTGTCCTGAGCGCTGCCCAAACAGAATATCTGAAGGCAGTATTGGAGCACCATGGAGTAGTAGGCAATCGTATTAGTGGGGCAGTAGTGGGCAGAGGCCAGACGCTTGCTGAGAAGGGATTCCTCCTTCTCTGTACGCCTATAGAAAGCTGCCTGTGCCTACCCTAATTTCCATTTCTCCTTCTGCCTTGTGTAGAAGGCGGGCCTTGCCCAGACTCAGCTGTGCCTCTTTCTTCTCTAGGATGAGGATGAGGATGTGTACAAGAGGGACTTCAGTGCTCCAACTCTGGAGGATCACTTCAACAAGACCATCTTACCTAAAGTCATGCAGGTGTGTTGTGGGGGGACTTGTGGCAGAGGGGCTGCAGTGTGACTTGGATTCACCACACAGACTTTTGCTCAAGAATTAACCACCTCCGTGAACCATTTGGTGCCATTTTGTTCTCCAGGTGAAAAACTTTGGGCGCTCCGGACGGACCAAATACACGCACTTGGTGGACCAAGATACCACCTCCTTCGACTCCGCCTGGGGCCAGGAGAGCGCCCAGAACACCAAGTTCTTCAAGCAGAAGGCAGCTGGTGTGCGTGACGTCTTTGAGAGGCCCTCGGCCAAGAAGCGGAAGGCGACATGAGTGGAAGGAGAGTGGAGGGTGCTGGCTGTGGGAATCTAGCACAACCCCTGCGTTTGGACTGTGGAACCAAGGCTGGCACTAGAACGGACTCTTGAGATGCAGCTTTAATTTGTAGGGAGTTGGCATTGCTTCTGCAAGTTCTCTGTTACTCCCTAGAGCACACGTGCTCCCCCCATCTTGTTTTTAGTTTCATATGGGTCCCCTTCCCTCTCCTCTGTCAAGTTTTGTGTCCTTTATGCAGGGACAGCAGCAGAGAATGGAGAGAAAGCAAGCTGAGTTGGTATTAAAGTGGTTCTTTCTCAATTCTTCTTCTGTGCCCCGTGGACTGCTCCCCCAGCACCCCAGTGTTAGGAAGGGGTGTGTTGTGCAAAAGGTGGGTTGTGGCACAAAAGCTTGTTTGGAAGCATCCTCCCCTGACCCTGTTCTGTGGTGCATGTGAAGCTGCCTTCTACAGCCAGGGAGGCTCACCCGAAAGCTGCTGTTCCACCATTGCTCCAGGGCCCCCTTGACCAGAAGGAATTCATTCTTCTCTGTGCTTATTGGCAGGGCTTGTAGCTTCTGTGGGATGGTATCCAAGGACAGATTTCTCCAGTGTAGGGGTGCTAAACCCTGATGGGGAGGGCCAGTGGTAAGAACAAGAGCCACCACTGTCTAGTCCAGCTTCCTGTGTCACAAAGCAGCCCACCAGACACCTCAAGGGTGACACCTGCATCCCCCTTGCGTCTGGCATGCTGAGGTTGCCTGCATCTACAGCCATCTGTGCACACACAAACGCGACCCCATCGTGGCCTGGAGCCTGCGGTGATTCTTTCCAGGCGATAGCACAGTCTGCAATCCTATCGGAGCAGAGAGGATTTTCCTAGCCAGCCCCAGCAGAGGCGGTCCCCAGGACAGCGTGGAGAGCCACAGCCACCTTCTGCAGGACTCCCAAGCCTGATGACTGAGAATAGCCACTGGAACTCACTTCTGCTTTTGTAACCTAAGTCTGAGAAAGGAGGTGTTTGAAGGCGTCTGTGTCCGGAGTGTCCTCCCCGGGGGCCGCTGTTGGAAGGGCAAGGAAGAGGCCCCCTTTGTCCCTGTAAGCCCATTGCTGCTGTCACCGCAGGGGACTTGTCTGGAGGGAGACGGAGCTGCTGCCGGTTCCCTTGGTGGACTGCAGTGGGTGGAGGATGGGCTGCTGCAGTTCAGCTGAGAAGGTCTATGGGAATGAACCTGGCTGCTCGGGAAGTGCAGCCAGTGGCTGGAGCTGGAGCTGGGGCGGTGAGGATGCAGCCCCACCGCAGCTCCAGCCGGACTCCGTCCCGAAGGCTTCAGCACTAAGAACGTGAGAAGGGCCTCCGGGGCCTCACAGTGGCCCACAAGACCCCGTGTCCAGGGGCAGCCGCTGCCTCCGGCCTGCTGAGCTACCCTTCCTGGGCTGAGGGGCCTGAGTGTGGCCTGTGCAGGAGCAGCTGCAGCCCTGCTGGGTGTGGAGGGCGGCCTGAGCTCCCCAGAAGGGTGAGGCTGCAGCCAGGACTGCCTGGGAGGGAGCCAGGCCAGCACTCCTGGGCTGAGTCTGGGCGGGAGCCCCCCTCCCCTCCCCTCCCTCCCCTCCCCCCCCGTCAGGAAGGAGCAGGCACAGCAGCTCTGCACAGGAGCCTTTATTGGTCAGTCGGTGAGGGCGACGAGGGCCTCCGCCACGTTCCCCATGTGCTCCCGCAGACTCCGCTCCGCAGCCGCCCTGGAGATCTCCATCTCCGTCATCTGGAGGAGGGAGGGAGGGAGGGAGAGGTCAGGGGCGCCTCGGAGACCAGCCCCTCCCTCCCCCCCCCCCCGCAGCGGGACTCACGATCAGCTCCAGGTCCTCCTTCCTGATGGTGACCTTGGCCAGCTCCTTCTCCCTGCCGAAAGAGGTCAGCTGCAGCTCCGCCCGCTCCGCGCCACGCCGCCCTCCGCCGCCCGCTCCCCGCCACTCACCTCTCCTGCCGGGCCTTCTGCTCCCGCCACCGCCGGTCTCCGATCACAGACATGGCCTGGGGGGGAGGGAGGGAGGGTCAGCAGGGAGGCCGCTCCAAGGAGGCCCCGCCCCCCACCCCCGCCCCCGCCCCGCCCCGCCCCCGCGCGCACCGTCTCCAAGTTGGAGCTCTGGATCTCCTTCTCCTCGGCGTAGTCGGTGACGCGCTCCAGGTCGGCCGCGCCGCTGTCGTGCTTCCGCGGCTTCTCGGCCGGCCGCCCGCCGACCCCGTCCTCGCCGCCCGCCGACCCGTTCGGCTCCGCCTCCAGCTCCAACTCCACATCGCCCTCGGTCGCCATCGCTGCGGAGGAAGGAAAGCAGGAAGAAGGGCGGCACTTCCGCCCGCCAAGCCCCGCCCCGGAAGCGCACGACGAGAGGAGTGACTAGAGCGGCCGCCAGGCCTCCGTCTCGGGCGCCCCCTGCCTGCCGGACGGACGGACAGACAGCCCGGCGGAGGGAAGGAGGGAGGGAAGCAGCGCCGCACCGGCCCCGCCGGAGGCCCGAGAGAGCCCGCAGCCCCCGCCTCCCCCCGCCTCCAGCAGCAGCAGCAGCAGCGCCTCCCCCGCAGGGCTATTTGCGGTGAGCAAAGAGGGTTACGGGATTTGCTCTGACCCGGCAGCGCCCGGAGGAGGAGGGAGGGAAGGGGCGTCCTCCGTGCCGGCCAGGGAGGCTCTGCCGCTAATCGGCTTTGGGCGGAGGGAGGGAGGAGGGAGGGAGGGAGGGAGGAGGGAGGGAGGGAGGGCGGCTGTCTGTCTGTCTGTCCCTCCTTCCCTCCCTCCTTCCCTCCCTCCTTCCCTCCCTGCCTCCTCCTCCTCCTTCCCTCCCTGCCTCTCCGTCCCGCGGCGGATGACGGGGGCCTCGGAGCGGCTCGGACCGGCCTCCCCCCGGGCGCCCGGCGGAGGGATGGTGCCGGCCTGCTGCGTGGCCCAGGTGAGCCCCGGACAAGCCTCCCTCCCTCCCTCCCTCTCCCCCCCCCGCCGCCAGCCCGGCTGAGCGCCCCTGAGGTCGGGGCTGGCGGAGCAGCGCTGGGGAGGCGGCGGGGCGGGGAGGGAGGGAGGGGCGGAGGAGCTGCGGGTCCTCGCTCGGAGCGGCGGGCGCGGCTCTGAGTCCGGCCGGCGAGGAGCGAGCCTCGGGTGGCCCGCAGAGCCCGGTCAGGAGTCGGGCGAGCGAAGGGGCCGCTCCCAGCCGGGGCTTCTCCGCTGGCCTTCAGCACCCCGTGACCCTGCGCCGGATCTCCCTCCGCAGCCTGCCCCCTCCTGCTCCTCCCGCGGCCCTTCTGGGGTCTGGCCGGGACTGAGCAGAGGAGTCCCCCGAGCAGGGCCGCCCCTCTTTCTCCGCAGGGACTGTCACCCGGCAGAGCGGGGAGCGGCCCGGGGCTTGCCTGGCGCCCGCACTGTGGGGTCCGCACGGGAGGGTCTGCTGGGCTTGTGCTCCCTGCCCTCCCCGGGCTTTGCTGACCCACTTGCGGCTGCTGCGGGAGCGCCCGAGACGTGCCAGGGCTAATTGGCGGTGACTCTAATCGCCAGATGGACCCACAAGTGGACATAATCCTCCCTGCTCACGCGGAGCTGCGGCGGGGGGGGAGCGGCTTGGAGCCAGGTGGGGACACCGGAGGGAAGGGATGAAGGGCCACCTGCGAGCCGGACCCTCCTCCTAGGTGGCCCTCGGGGCCCTCCTGATTCTAGGGCAGCTGAAGCAGCCAGCAGGGCGCTGGAGGGTCCCCGTGTCTCGCCTGCCTTGAGCAGCTGGCAGGAAGAGGGAGCCCTGCCTCCCCCCCAAAGGGAGCTTAGCCGGCAGGACTTGCCCCGCTCTGGGTGGCAGTCGGGAAGCATATCATCCCCTGGGGGGAGCCGGGAGGGGCCTGCCCCTTCACCGCTGCTTTCCTTCCCTCTTGCTGCCCACTCAGGTCTGCTGCTGCTGCGGCCCCGCTCCCTGCGGCCTGTGCTGCCCCGGCTGCCCCAGCATCAAGGTCTCCACAGGCACCCGCCTCCTGTACATGCTCTTCCACGTCCTGGCCTGTGCCACCTGCTGCTTCATGCTCTCCCACACAGTGGCCGAGTCCATCAAGGAGAACGTGAGGATGGGAAAGGCGGGGTGCGGTGGGTCTTGAAGCCTACGCTTGGGGTGCTGAAGGCCGGCACGCCTGAGTCCCCATTCTGTGCTCATCCAGGGGCTGTCTGTGGTGGCCCCACTTCATCTCGCGTGGAGCACCCACCTCAAAAAGAGGTTCTGGAGCAGAGCTCTGCCTCGGAGCGGAGCCTGCTCTGCCCCTCTGCTGGCACCCACAAGCCTGGCATGAATCTGGCAGTGCTGGCCGGCTCACACCCCCTTCCCCCAGGTGCCTTCCTACGCGGTGCTTTGTGAACGCCTCTCTGGGGCCCTGGACTGTGACCTTCTGGTGGGCTACTCGGCCGTCTACCGGGTGTGCTTTGGCACTGCCTGTTTCTACCTGGCTCAGGCAGCCTTCCTTCTCAACATCAAGTCCAGCAGCAACACTCGGGCCCTTATACACAATGGGTGAGCCAGCTCCCCCCCACACAGCTGAGGCTTGGCTTGTGGTCTCTGCCTGGCCCTGCTCCTACATGGTAGCAAGTGTTCCTTGCTGGGTCCCTTGCAGGTTCTGGTTCCTGAAGTTCCTCTCCCTGGTGGGGCTCTGTGTGGCAGCCTTCTTCATCCCTGACCAGCGCTTCATCCAAGGTACTCCATCCCTGGCCACCCAGAAAAGGCTTGTCTGTGGCCGCAGCAAGTGCACAGGAGAACACTGTCCTGTGCTCAGCAGGCTGCTCTGAGGAGGCATCTGTGCAGGACTGCCAGGAGCTGTGTGGCTCCCTGACCCTCCCCTTCTGTTTCTCTGGCTTTGCCCCAGCCTGGCATGTGGTTGGTGTCTGTGGCGGCTTCACATTCATCCTGGTCCAGCTGGTGCTGATCACAGCCTTTGCCCACACCTGGAACAAAAACTGGTGAGTCCCCTCTTCAGCTGGAGTGCAGCAAGCCCAGCAGACCGGGAGGGAAGGGGAGGGGACAGTGAGCAGCTGGCACAACTTGCCTATTAACCCTGCCAGGCTCACAGGTGCCTCTCAAGACAAGCGCTGGTACGTGGCTGTGTTCCTGGCCACCCTGGGCTTCTACGCAGTGGCCTCTGCAGCATACACCTTCCTGTACAAATTCTACACCCACCCGGGTGGCTGCATCCTCAACAAAGGGTTGCTGGCCTGCAATGGGGGCCTGTGCCTCCTGCTGTCCTTCCTTTCCATCACGCCCTGCGTCCGCTTCCGTGAGTACATAGGGGGGCAGTGGGACAGATACCATGGTAGGGTGCCACCTGCACTGAGGCTGGCACGTCCGTGCCATCTGACTTTCCAGGTAAGGGTGCCAGGCTCCGGCCTTCCCCTCTGCTTGTGCAGCAGCACCACAGCGCTGGCTGGGCCCAGAGGCCTTTCTCCACAGGGGCTGGAGGGCTTCTGCCTGGCCTGGAGGGTCCTGCGGCTGAGTTCAGTCCCAGAATTGCATAATCTGGGCGCGCAATACAGAGGGTTTTCTATCAAAGATGTAGCATTTTCGGTTTGTCAGGCCCTTCCCCAAGCCCCGTAGGTGGCATGACCAAGCACTGACCTGTCCTTGGATGGGCAGAACCTTGATCAGCTCTGCTTCCGAGGGGCGGCCACTTTGGGCAAGAAAAACCTCTCTGCCTTTTCGGCTAAACACAGTCCCTGCCCACTCTGGGGACTGGCGTTCACTGGTGGCTGGCAAGGTAAGCTGGAGGGCAAGACATAGGAGGTGGCACGTGCCAGGGAAGGTGCGTGGAACTTTTCAACCAAAATCAGTGCCGGAAGAGCCTGGCATTTGGCAGGTTCTTAGAAAGCCCTGGTTTGAGATGGAGGCACCGCACCCCAGGCTTCCCAGGTGCCAGGTAGCTCCTGTTCTGTACTTGGATCGGGGCTGGGCTCCTCAGTGGCACTAGCCCTTCTTTTTTCCTCCTAGGACAGCCAAGCTCAAGTCCTTTGCAGGCGTCCATCATATGCTGCTACATCATGTACCTGACTTTCTCTGCCCTGTCCAGCCGGCCCCCCGAGAAAGGTCTGTCATGGGCAGCTCCCTTGGCAGCGCTTCATGGTGCAAGGCCTGCTGTGGCTGACAGTCCACATTCCTCTCCCACAGTGCAGTACAAAGGGCAGAACCTCACCATCTGCTTCCCTAGCGTGAGCAAGGACGGGGCAGCGGAAGACACCACAGTGGCGGTCCTGGGTGCTGGGGTGATGTACGCCTGTGTCCTCTTTGCCTGGTGAGTGGCCCTTGGGTGCCCTGCCTGGCTGGGTTCCAGGATGTTCCTTGCTGTGCCAGGTCAGGGAAACTGGAAGGGCAGCCCAAGGACAGTGCTCACCCCCAGTGCGGCAGTTGCAGAGGGAGGAAGAGGACCCCGTTTTCCAGCCCAGACGCTGATGCTTTCCCCTCTGCCTCCTGCAGCAACGAAGCCTCCCTTCTAGCTGGGATGTTTGGACCCCTTTGGATGGTCAAAATCTACAGCTTTGAATTTAAGGTGCGTGAGGGAGGGAGGGAGGGACTGGCTGCCTGGGGGTGGGGAAGAGAGGGAAGCCCACTGGGGGAGCAGAGCTGATCTTCACAGCCAGCTCTGCAGTTTTGGATGCAGGTTCCTATCCCCAGTGACACTTTTGTGGCTCTCCCACCAAGCACAGGCCAGGGCAGGCCCCCTAACGCTCTGCCCCCCTCTGGTAACTGTAAGAGGGAACTGGAGGCCCAGCCCTGAAGGTTGTGGCTAAACCGTCTGCATCTGCCTGGTGCTCTTTTATTTGCAGAAGCCTTCCTGCTTCTTTTGCTGTCCAGAGAAGATGGAGGAGGAACTGGAAGGTATGTAGGGCTCTGCTTGGGAAGTGGGTGGCGGGTGGGCCGCTAGACAATCCTTTCCAGGACCCCAGTGAGGAAGGTGACATCTTCCATCCTTCCTATGAGGAGGGAGTTGGGGGAGATCCTCAGACAGCTGCCCTGCTAGGGGGACCCCCAGTGCAGAGCAGGGCCTGGAGCCTCTTTTCGTACCCGGCCTAGGGCAGAGATGTGACCGGGAGGGACCCGCTGTGGGGCAGCGGATTGTCCACAATGAACGTGACCACCTTGTCTACAGCTATTCTACCTTCCACTTTGTCTTCTTTCTCGCATCGCTCTATGTCATGATGACCCTCACCAACTGGTTCAGGTAAGGGCTGCTCACCTCTTGGGGCACGCAGCAGTAGGACTGCCCCGTCCACCTACTGACTTTGCTGCAGTGGGCTCTCCCTGGGGGCCTGAGTGCCCACTTTGCCTGTCAGCCAAGGGAACTGCTCCTGTTTGTTCTCTCTCTCTCTCTCTGGGCAGCTACGAAAATGCTGAGCTGGAGAAGACCTTCACCCACGGCAGCTGGTCAACCTTCTGGGTCAAGGTGGCCTCTGGCTGGGCCTGCGTCCTGCTCTATCTCTGGCTCCTGCTGGGCCCACTTTGCTTGCCGGACTCCCGACAACGGCGGCGCAGCAGCCCCCCTCTGCGCATCATACGGCGCCGTGCACTCCACCGCATCAGTGTGGCAACGTAGCCCCAGCTCCAGGGCCTGTGCCTTTGCCACAGTTGGCTATGAGTCCCACTGCTTGCTGAGCTGACCCCTCCTGAACAAGCTCTGGTGCCAAGGAGACCCCTGCTGACTATAAGCCTGCAGAGGGAGTCAGGGCAGGGGTGCTGCTGGAGGGCTCTCGGTCTCCCCCTGGCACAACCTGCCACGGCCAGTGGTTTGGAGCATCAGAGTGGTTAATCCGCCCTCCAGGGATTAGAGAGGAGAGCTTGCAACTCCAAGAGGGACCATGGCCCACAGAAACAGGCCTTGTCCAAGCGATGAGTTGGTCTGTGGCTGGAGTGGCAGCAGATGTGCAGCTGGCTGCAGCACCTCTTGGCAGACAAAGGGGTTAGTGAAAGGAAGGTGCCGCTACGTGTCCTGTGGAGGAGGAAGAAGTGGAGCACCTGCAGTAAAACCCACCCCAGTGGGACTCGCAGCTGTCCTGGAGACTGACTTTGTTCTGCCAATAAAATCTCTTTCTTCAGGGACACTTGGTTTGTTCAGGAGCTTTGTGCCCCCAGTGCCTGCTTAGAGGCAGGGCAGGAGGGTGGGGCCAGGTTATACCCTCTGGAGTGTGCACTACGTGGGCAGCATTCCTCCCTCCCCCCCCCCCCACCCTGGGCTTCTGATTCCCTTCCCGGGTCTCACTTTTACAAATGGTGGTAAAAGGGACTGAAGAGCCAGAATGGCCCCACGGACTGGTAGCCTTTCCAGGGGCAAGGAGTTTGGGCACTGCCAAGGATGGCTCTGGGGTAGGACCTCCTGGCTCACCCCAGCAAGTGACTGGAGCAGAATTGAGACAGCCTGCAGTCCCCCTGCCCTGGAGCGGAGGTGGAGGGAAGCAGACCCCACCCCACCCCCATAGCACAAAAGACCCTTCAGCCAGGGAAGCTCCACATTTGAACTGAGCCCTTGTATTCTCTACCCTGCTGGTGGCACTGCCAGTTCCACACCCAAGAACCTGGGCAGGGTCTTCCACCTCCTGGCACTGAAAGTGTGGCCAAGTGTGCTGGGCTGAGTGCATCATGCGGGTGCCCCAGAGAGGGCTCCTCTGGTGGTGGAGGGGTGGGAGAGGCCTGAAATTGCAGCCTGGGGCTTTGGTGTAGCAAGGTCATTTGGCACCCACAGTCCACCAAATTTTTGACACCCATAAGTCAAAATTATTTATTGTCATTATTACTACAAATAGATATTAATGTTCTCATATTCAAATAATCACCTTACTAATGAAAATTGTTTATCTTTTCCTGGAAGGGGTGAGGCTGCCTTCTGGAGCACTTGTTGAGCTCCACTTGCACTGGATTGGGGCCGTTCTGGTTGCCTTGCATTCAGCTGTGCTTGACATAAACAGGAGCCCAGGAACCTTTGTTTACTCACAAGTAGACTCGCACAGCTGTGTAATTCAGTTCTACTTGCGGTAGGGCTCCTGGCAATTATCAGGGACTTCTTTCTGGGTTGATTTGTGGGGGCTGCGTTCATTGGATCAGATCCATTCTGGGATGTTGGATTCCTTTTAGTCTGCCCTTTTCAACAGTTGAAGGCACACCTTTGCCTACTTGCGAGTCAAGGTGCAATCTGGCTCAGTCTCACTTTCCGTGGGGCTCCATGCTTTCTTTTCCCGTTTTTTGGCCATAACTTGGGGATATTTCAAAGCTGGGTTTTTTCTTCTTGCACTGGATTCTTCTGGAAATACATCCGAGGTATAGGACTTGATGGGCGGCGGGGTGTCTTCAGCCCCTCAGCAGTGACACCACCTGAGTAATCGGCCCCGAGTCTGCGGAAAGGGGCCTGTGAGGGGGAGGCCGGTGAACGCAGCGACACTTACTCCCGGATAGGCACGTTGAAGGGCGCCGGTGCTGCCGATCCTTCCAACGGCGCGGCTTCGGCAGCCTGCGGGTGGAGCGGGCCCCATTGCGGTCTGCTTGGGCTACTGCTCCCCCTCTTTCACTGCCCTTGAGGGCGCCGGAAAGAGGCTCACGCGGGACCAACCGGGAAGGATGGAGGCTTTATTGGAAGCGGACACAGAGCAAACCTGCTCCGGAGCTGGCGGGCGAAGGGCTTGGCTTGGGCCGCCCCGTCCAGCTCCGGAGCCCTCCGAAGCATCGCCTCCTTCCTTCTCCCGAAGCCTTCCTGGGAGAGGCAGAAGCGGCTTCTTCTTCGGGTGAGCGCCGATTGCCAGGCGGGAGTGGAGAAGCAGCAGTCTCGGGAGCCTCCCCTTCGGGGCCATTCCAGTGGGGACGAAGCGCTATATCGGGGGCGCAGCCGGGGGGATCTGAAAAGTCAGACTGGGGGGGGGGCCTCCCCAGGCAGAGCGTGCTCTTGGAATGGCTCCGAGGGGGAGGGCCCCTTGCGCGACACCCAACACTTTGCCCCTGCTCCCCAACCGGAATGGCTCCGAAGGGGCGGGCGAGACTCCCTCCATCACGGTTCCTGCACGAACTGCAAGCCTGCCCGCCAGGCGACGTGGCCCTGCGAAGGCTGGGGTGTAGCGCTCTGGACACCCCCGCCCCTTCCTGGACGGCAGGGCCGCTTCGGGCCGGGCTCCTCCGTCCTGCAGCACGTGCCTTGTGGCTGCTTCCTTCGCCGCTCTCCGGCCTGGCCTTGACGGCAAAGGAAGGAACAGGGATCGTGGCCGCTGCGGAGCCGGAGCCAGTTCCAGAGGGGCAGCCACTCAGCTGGGCTGCAGCGGTGCAGGGCCGCCTGCCTGCGAAGGGGAAGCGAGGTGCTGTGGAGCCTCCGGGAGACAGGCGGCCCGCCCAGCCAGCCGCCCGCCCGCTCACCCTCCCTGCAGGGGGGGAGGCCCAGAGCCGGGCTGGTCGTCGAGGGATGCTCTGCTCTCCGCACAAGGGAGGACAGGAAAGGAGAGGGGTCCTGACCACAGACCTGAGAGCCCTGAGCAGGAGCCCCCATGAAGACCTCCGGGAGACGCTCTCCGGGGCTGGTCTGGTCCCGCCGCTCCCTCTGTCGCCTGGCCAGCTTGGAGAGCTCCACGTGGATGGCCTAGACGGGGAGAGCCATGGAGGCGGCATGAAGGTGACCAAACGCCAAACGCAAAGTGCCTGAACCCCAAGGCCAAAATTCCTACCCGCATAAAAATTGTAGGACAAAATGTAGGACGTACGAAAATAAGTTCCAACACTCAAATTACTCTCCTGTACTTCAGGACTTCTTTTCCAATGGCAAACCTCTTTGCCAGAGCTGTTCTCACCAACAGTGCGGGTGGAAGTGGCTCAGAGCAGAGGGCCGGCCTGGACCAGCCTTCTGGGGAGGCAAGCTTTGGGGGTCTAAGAAGAGGGCCCGCAGCCAGCCCTTCCCCACCTTGGTGGCTGGCTCCAGCTGCAGGGCTCTCTTGAGGGCGTCCAGCGCAGCCTGCTCTTCGCCCTGCTCTGACAGCAGCTGGAAGGGAGAGGAGAGGAGGCTGGACTCCTGCTCTTGCCAGAGGCGAGGAAGCAGCCCCTCCGCCCGCCCGCCAAGCTCCAGCAGCCCCTCACCCTCCCCTTCCTGTGCAGGGCCTTGACGTTGTCCGGGTCCAGGCCCAGGACCTCCTCGCAGGCGGCCAGCGCCTCCTCCGGCCGCTGCAGCTTCAGCTGGGCAGCTGCGCAGTTGTTAAGACACTTGACCCGGTGCTCTCGTAGGGCCTCCGCCTCCTCCTCCGGGCCAGGGGGGTCTGGGGAGAAGAACAGGACAGTCGCTCCAGCGCCGGGGCCAGGTCCTTCCCGTTCCCGGCCCCGGGAGGAGCGCCACAGGGAGGAGGGCACCGACCCCGCTTCTAGGCAGCCAGGCTGCCGCCCAGCAAGCACCCCCTCCGCCCCAGCCCTGCCCGCCCGCCGGGCTCCTCCCCACCCCGCTGCAGGGTCCCTCACCTGCGCCCGGCAGTGCAGCGACGCTGAGGGCCAGCTGGTAGCAGTGCAGGGCCTGCCGGTACTCTCCCCGCTCGAAGTGGAAGTTCCCCCACTCTCGCTGCTGGCTGCCGAGGCCGAGGCGCTGGGCGGCCGGCAGGAGGGCTGGATCGGGGCCATCGCGCACCTGCAGCAAAGTCACCTCGTACAGCAACGCCGCTTCCTGCGGGATGTCTGGCTCCCTGGTGGGGGGGGGGGGTGGAAGAGGCCGGGCACTGAATGCAGCTGGACGGCAGCTGGACGGCAGCTCCCCCCCGCCCCTGCTAGCAACAGCCTTACCTGCCTAAGCAGCCGTAGGCACAGGCGGGCCTGGCGAGCAGGAGCGCCACCTCTCCCAGCTGCATGGACTGCACTCCCCGCTCCAGGGCCTGCAGAGGGCAGAGCAGGGGGCTGACGGGACTGCTGTGCCCACCCTCGGCTGGGGCCCGCTCCCAGTGATGACAAGCTCAGGAGGGTCGGAGGGGGCCGCCGGGGGACCCCTGCCTGCTGTCTTGGTGGGGAACGTGAAGGCGCCGGGCAGAGGGAGTTGGCGGTGGGAGAAGGGGGTGGGGGCTGCCCGAAGAGCGCACTCCGGTGTAAGCCAGACAGCCTTACCTGAATGGCGGCCCCCTGGCCGAGGATGAAGCGGAGCTGGGGGTCCTTCTCCACCAGACTCTGGTCCTCCAGGACTCCGAGCACCTTCACCGTCACCTCCTGGCCCGGCTGCGGTCTGCTGCTCTCTCCGAGGCCGACGCTCACCAGCCGCTTCCGCAGGCGCCCGTCCCCTACAGAAGGGGCAGAAGGAGACAGATGCCGGCCAGGACACCCGCGGCGCAAAGGGCAGAGGAGGAACCCGGGCTGTGCGGGGGCTGCCGCCGCACTCGGAGAGCCTTTTCTGGGCACCCAAAGGGGGGAGGGCAGGACTGGAGGCGCCGGAGGGGAGGCGGGTGCCCCTCGCTGGTGCCACTGCCTGCTGCCTTGCCTGCCCGCTTCTCACCCGGGCATGCGCACGAGGTCAGCCCCGCTTTGCCAGCCTCGCTCTAAACTTGAGCAGGGCCGACCCCACGTCGGGGACCTGGTGCTGCATCAGCATCACCTCCCTCTCCAGCACCGAGTCTGCGGCTGGAAAAACAACGGGCGCTTCAAGCGGACATCAGTTGACCGCAAGGCACTGATTAGGAGCTGCTGGGAATGAGGGCATTTCAGAAACCCCGAGAGGGCGATCCTTCGCTGCGCCCGCGCCCCGCCCTCCCTCCCTCCCTCCGATCACATTCCCGAGGCAAGAGGAGCAGAGCTCCCCTGCGCGCCTCCAGGGATTACGGAGTGGAGGGGGCCTGCCTGGGTCGCCAGGAGGCTCTGCGAAGCGGAGGGGACGCCTTTGCTGCTGAAGCTGCTGCTGGGAGAGGCAGGCTGGCCGAGGCAGGCGCCTTCCTCCTCAGCCCCAGCAGGACATCTCGGCAGGGTCGGCTTTGCGGGGTCCTCGGGGCAGCTCCCCCACCCCACCCATCCCCAGAGGGAGGACCGGGGAAGAACGGAAGGCGGCAAAGACTCCCGCCTGTGGCTTCCAGCGCCGCCTGACTCCGCATCCCACGTTCAGCCCCCCACCGTCCCCGCGCGTCTCACCCAGGAGGTCTTCCCAGCCATCGGCGGCAAAGAGCCCTTCGAAGGCGCCTCTCGCGGGGGCTCCAGCCGGCAGGAGGCCTTCCAGCCGCCGGTAAAAGGGCTGCTCTTCCTGCTGGGCCGAAGGCAGCGGGATGGTGGTGTGCGGCAGCTGGAAGTGGACTCTCCGGCCCCTGCCCGGACTGCCTCCAGGCTCCCGCTCCGTCGGCGGGGACCCCAGCCTGTCCTCGGCCCCCTGGGCTGTCCCTGGACCCTGCATTGCCGGCAGGAGCCTCCGGGCAGGGAAAGGCTTCCCAGGCAGGACCTGGAGCAGCCCCTGTGCTGAGTGCTGTAATGCCGGGACTGCCCGGCGCGGCGATTAGAGCCAGCAGGACAGGCGGGGCTCAGGACAGGCTCAGTCTCCCCGAGACACGTGCCCTGCCGCCTCCTTCTCTGCTCTCTCCAGCAGATTTGTCTGCCGCCCAATCCCGGGGCTTTGCGGGGCAGATCCTGCCGGAGGCGCCTGGAACCCGGCACTGACTGCCAGCACGAGAGTCAGGAATTCCCGGGAGGAAGAACGAGCCATCCCGGTCAGGTCCCAGCAGGAATATGCGGTGGTCCCTCCTGGAGCTGATCTACCGGCTGGACTGGCGGAGCCTTGCGGGGGACGGGACTGCCTTGCCTCTTTCCTGCCTTGGGAGGGCATTTCTGAGCTGCGCTGCTGGCTCTGTCTTTGCAAGAGCCGCTCCCAGCGAGGGATGCCTGTGGAGAAGGCCAGTTGCCGGCCCTGAAGGGGAGGCTCTCCGGAGACTGACAGCTCCTCACAGTCCCTGCTGGGGACAGCTCGTTCCCGGACGGAGCGTCTGGAGCCGAGCAGGCGCGGGAAAGGAGCCCAGACTACGGCCTCCGCTCCCCTCTCCGTCCCGGCTTGGAGCCGCTTCCCTGGTTCCGGCGGTCCACCTCGCCCTCTCCGCCCTGCCTGTAGCCAGCCGCACTCCTGGCCTCCTGCCCCTTCTGCCTTCGAGGAGCCGGCCTGCCCCCACCACCCCCGTGGCTTCCTGTGCCGCAAGGCCGGAGAACAGAGAGACCCGGGCGCAGCGCCCACCCGGTTCTGCCTCACCGCGCGGGGGATCCGTGGCTCTGGGTCCTGGGAAGGGGGACCAGGCGGCACAACGGAAAAGGTGGACAAGGCCCTCCAAATGGGGGACACCCCATAAAAATGGAGGACACGACTCAACAAAAGCCGTAGACAGTCTCTGAATTTAGGCGGGAGGTGACTTGACTGCTCCATTTAAAACGACGACCCATCAAAGTTCCTGACCTCGGACTTCTGAATGGCAAGGGGGCCCCGATGCTGCTTCTGCTTCTGCTGCTCAAGGGGAAGAGGACAGGGGACGAGGCGGAAAAGGAGGACGTGTCCTGTCAAAAGAGGACGCCCGCTCACCTGGTCCTGCATCCGGAGCCTCTCCACCGGCGCCGGGCTAGCATCGCTGCGGTCCCAAACTCCTGCGGCGGGTGGCAGGCAGGGAGAGGGGGGTCGGTGTCTGTGGCTGCGGCAGGCTGGCTCGCTGTGCCCCGGGAGGGGGGGGGGCGGCGACAGCCGCATTCCCGTCTTGCGAGAGCGGGCGGCTCACTAGGGAACGGGAGGTGCGTGCTCGGAGCCTTTCCTTCCCCAGCGGGGAAGCGGCGCTGAGCGGCTCCGCTGGGGCTTCCTCACCTGCCCTCTGAGTGACGCGCGGAGAAGCTGCCCCGCCCCGACTCTAGACAGCTTCCCTCCCCGCCGCCGCCGCCTCCGCTTCTCACTGCAGCCATGCTGAGGCCGTCGTCGGAGGGGCCGGGGCGCCTCTCCTATCGGCCTGGCCCGCGGGGCTCCCGGCTCAGCCTCTTCCACGTGAGACTGACCGACGCGGCCCTGCAGGCGTTGCTCGCCCACCGGCGGCTGCAGGTACGGCTCGGATGGGGCGGGGGCAGTTAGAGAGAGGGCATGAGGGGGTGCCCACCGGTCGGGCGACGCCACCAACGGGTTGCCTTTCTCCGCAGGGAGCGCCGCGGCCCGTTATCGCCTTCCGGGGCAGCCAAGGGGTGAGTCCTGCGATCCGAGCTTCTGGGGCGCGCATCGCTGCTCTCTTGGTGCCCGGCCCTGCGGTGTCCGCCCTGTCCCAAGCGCCTTCCATGCCGGGCGGAGAGTGCTGGAGCGGCGACATCGAGGGTTCGGTGACGGGGGGAGGCTCCGGTTGACCCCCTCACTCCCTCTCTCTAACTGGCAGTATCTGCGGATCCCGCGGGCCCCCGCCGGCAGACCCGGTCCGCGCAGCCGCCTCTTCACCTTCTACCTGTCCCGCTGCAGCCGGGAGCAGCCCCAGGCCAGCTTTGACTGCATCCGCCAGTCCGCCTCCAGGTGGGCTCCGGGAAGGCGGGAGAGAGGGGCAGCGGGGTCGCAGCCCCGGCCGCCACCTGACGCCTGTCACTTTGCCCGTCAGGCTGGAGAGCGAGGGCGTCATCCGGGAGCGGCTCACCTTCTGCGCCACGGCGGAGGCCCCGTCCTGGAAGCGCCCCCTGCCGCTTGCCGAGCGAGGGTCCCGGGGCGGCGCGCTTGCCTCCACCGCTGCCGCCCTCCCGCGCCAAGGTGAGACAGGCGGGAGGAGGGCGTCTGTCGGGGGCGGCTGGCTGGGGCTGCCTCGGAAGGACGCGCTCCCCGGCCCGCTCCCTCCACGCGGGCGCCCCGCAGCTGTTGGTCTCTCTCCCTCTCCGCAGACACAGGCCTTTCCATCCCCGCAGAGAGGACGGAAACTGCGGCAGCCGCCAGCGGAGAAGGGTCGGCGGGCGAGGAGCCGCGCGCCACGGGCACCCTCCTGGCGCGGCTCCTGGCCCTGCAGCCCCACCGGAAAGGGGAGCTCTTGGGACAGGCCGGGCTGGACCTCCAGGCCAGGCTGCAGGTGCTGGCGGCCCTAGAGCAGGTGGGTCGGGGGCAGGTGTGGACGGCCGGGGCACACTGCCCCGCCTCATCGGCCCCTCACTGCCCTTCCACCCCCCATAGGTGGGACAATTGGAACCCCGGGCGAGCCGGGACGAGGAGCTGATGCGGGGACGGACGCAGGAGGCCAGCCTGCTCCCCACCGCACGGTTCAGGTAGGTAGGTAGGGAGGGAGGGAGAGCCTCCCCGGGAGCAAGAGGGCCAGCAGCCCCGCTTCAGCCTCCGCTTCCTTCCTGCAGGAGACGACGTCGTCCCGCTCCCCACGTCGGCAGCCCCTCGAGAAGGGTAGGTACCGGTCCGGAGGGCGCTTCTGGGCAGGGAAGGTGGCGGGGCGGGAGGGCGCTGCTGATGCCATCGCTGGGCTGCGCTTGCATCACCTCTGCGGTTCCCCCCGGAGCCTGTGCCTGGGAGGGCGGCAGGGAGCGGCTGCCAGGGCCGCCTGCCTCCCGGGGAGGGCGCTGCTGTCCGCCACCCAGCAAGGCCCGCGGCAGCTCCCTCGCGGTGGCCCTGATCGCGCAAAGAAGCCCCGAGGGTCGGTTGTTGCCTTTTCAGAGCGGCCGGTCGCTGCGCGCAGCCCTGGAACCGCGAGCCACGAGGTGGCAGGGCCCGGGCTTCCCGGGAGCGGAAAGCAGCTGGTGGGGGCGGAAAGTGGAGGTGATCCCGGAGAAGAGGCGGCGTCCCTGCTCCTTTCCCGGCGGCGAGAAGGTGGTGGGAGAGTCTGAGGCCGAGGCGGACCATCAGGGAGAGGCGCTGCTCTCGGCAGCGGCAGGTGAAGGGCCGAGGGAAGGAGCCGAGCAGGGGCTCAGCGGCCTGCGGGAATACGGGGGGCTTCTCCAAGTGCCTTCGAGGCCTGATCCCTCCCCTCGCTTGCTTCTCCCTCTCCAGGTGGGCACTGCCCTGCCCGTCCTCCGGAGGCTCCCGCCTATTCCCTGTGAGTATCAACCGGGGGGGGGGGGAGGACCGGGCTCCTTTCATCCCCCTTTCCGCCTCCCATCGGGGCTTCCCGGTCTCGCCTCCCAGGGTGACACCTGACCCGCTTGCTTCTGCGGTGCAGGACCGAAGGGCCCATCCGCTCCGCGCAGCAGTGCCAGGCCTACCGGGAAGCCTTCAGCGCGGGCTACGCCGAGTACTGGCCCCTCCACGCCAGGATCGCGAGGGTGAGCAGGCGCTTTGCTCAGCTGGGGAACCGCATTCGAGAGCTGCGGCCTGGGACCCGCCACTACCAGGTGGGAATCCTGCCTCTGGCAGGTGGGGTGGAAACGGGGCTCCGGGGCGGCTGGGCTGTACACCTCCTCCTGCTGGTCACTCCTCCCTCCCTCTTGTGTTGCAGCTGCTGGAGAGCCAGATTTTGCAGGAATACCGGCAGTTCAAGCAGGTGAGGCTGGAGCAGCGGCTCCTTCATCGCTCTTGTGGGTCCTCCCTGGCCAGCCACTGACCAGCGCTTCTTCCTGCAGATGTACCCCGACTACCAGCAAGAGAAGCAGCGCTGCCAGTACCTGCATCAGGAGCTCTCCCGTATCAAGGAGCAGATCCTAAGCTTTGAGCGGAACATGCCTGCAGCAGATGCTGGGGAAGAGCCTGGAGGAAGATGACAGGCCTGCAGCAGCATCTGGCCCAGCACACAGCCTAGGGGTTGGGGGGAGCAGAGCTCTAGAGCAAGGGTCTCCACCAACTCCAGGGCTCCTGGGCATTTAAGGATTGTGTAGAGGAGGCAGGCAATGTCAGCAGGTGTAGCTTGTGATCTTTGGGATGAAAAGCTTCACCTGCTGAAATTTCATCCTCTGCACAATTGTTAAAGGTCCAGTTGTTAAAGGTTTGGAGGCCCTTCTCCAGAGCAGTGACTTTCAACCTCTTTCATTTCATGGCACACCATGCTGTGGGGAAAGAGCTCAAATCCCCAACTGCCCTACTGATCAGAGACCTTCTCCAAACTCCCACAGCACACTGGTTGAAAATCACTGCTTGAGCACTCACTTTCTATGTCCCTGTTGTCTCTGGCTCAGGAAGAGCAGGCCCTTGGCCAGGGCACAGCCTGCTACTCAAGCCAGTCAGCTCCGCACCAGAACCGGCTGATCTTGTGAAAGTGAGAGGTGGCATTTCATCATCTCAGGGCAGCAGCAGCAGCTTCCAGATAGCTTTCAAAGGGTATACTGCAGAGCAAGCATTGCCTACTTGGTTGTGTGCCAGCATGACTTGCTCCCATTTCAGCAGCCATCTCCCTGCAGGGAAGCAACCTCTGCTCTGCCTTTTTTGCTGTGAGAAACTGGAGGGTCCATGTGGAGGACATGGACAGCCTCAAGTCCTGGAGTCCTCACCTGCCCCCCCCCCCCCCCAGGCTTGCTACAGATGAGGCACTTCCTTGCACAGTGGCAGGTGGTGCTTCTGACTGGAGACAAGCAGGTGGGTAGAGAAAAGCATTCCCCCCCTCCCTGAAGGTTCAGTGAGCTCCAGGAAGGACTTGGCAGTAATGGGTCCCATCAGCACCAAAATCAGGTCCCTCCTCACTTCCCTGCAGCAGGACAAAGGAATTGGTTACAACCAATTCTTCTGTAGCAGCCAGCTGGACAGAGCAGACAGCAGAAGCCCTGGCCTTCTCCTGGCCCTCATCACGCAAAGCCGGGGTGGGTGGGGGCCAAGGGGGTCTTTTATTTCAGAACTCTTCCAAATGTACAAAAATTAGAAAATAAAGCCCTCCCCCCACCAACCAGTCCGGGGCCTCCAGAGCCAACGGGCAGGGAAAAAACGCAGCAACAGCAACAGGGCCCCCTTGCCAAGTGGCTTCACTCTTCCAGGCTGGTGCTGCTGCACAGGCCTCTGGCCCCAACGAGGGCTGCAGGCCTCCTCCATAGACCACACCACGGGCTGCCTGCCCCTCACAGGTCTTCCTTGGGTGCCTTCTTCTTCTTCTTGGGCTTCTCATCCTCCTGCAGGATAGGTGGGTAAGTGGCCTCACGCTTCAGGTAGCTGATGAAGTCGTTCACCTCTCGGCCCCCCTAGGCGGAGAATACAACACAGGGAGGTCAGCCTGAGCTGCTGCAGAGCCCTCTTCTCCCTTCTTGCCGTCTGAACTCAGAGCAAGGCTCAGGATCATACCTCATATTTCTTTGGACTCTGCTTGCTGCCCGCAGGAGCAAAATAAATGGTAGGGAACCTGCCAACAAAAGCAAGAGAGTCAGGCCCATGAGGTCCTTCAGGGCTTACAGCACAGCTGCTCTGCTAAAGGCATCGCGCTAGCCCAAGAACAGCAGTACAGAGCCTGCCCCCCCTTCAAGCATGCAGGGGCCGAGGAAGGCCCACCCCAGATCTGCACTCACCCTCGCACTTCATAGGGAGAAGGCACATCGTTGGCTGTTGCATCCATCTTGGCAACAACGATATTGGGATCTTGGCTAAGCTGTTAGGAAGAGAGATTCAGAGACACACCACTCCTAGCAGCAGGCCAGGCAAGTCCTTCCCTGCTGCTCTGTGCCCAGAAGGGAGTACGCTTGACCAAAAGAGTGGCTCCCCCTGCAGCCCCCACTTCTCCGGCAGCTGGCAGAAGGAAGCCTTCAGAAAGAGGCCCAGCTTTCTGGGCCAGGAGTGCCCCCACCCAGAGCCAGTCAAGGCCTACCTTCTCGCCCAGTTCCTTGTACTTGGGTTCCAGGTTCTTGCAGTGTCCACACCAAGGGGCGTAGAACTCCACCAACACGTCCTTGCCCTCAGCATTCACAATCTCATCAAAGTTCTCCGCCACAACCACCTGGAGGGAACACACAAGCTCAGAGCTGCTCAGCCCCTGGGCCAGGCTCAGTCCAAGCGCACTGCAGTTGGACACAAAACCTCCCTCCCCAACAGATCAATCACAAGTGGCAGCACCTTGTTCTCTTGGCCATGAACCAGTTGTGCTCTTCTGTGGAAGCTGGACCCAAAGCCTACTGTGGAGGCAGGCCCCAGGGCTGCAGTTTCTGTCATCTGTGGATGCCCCAATGCACCCCTCCTCCCCACAAGCGCTGACCAGGACAACCCTCTCCTGCTCAAACTGGTCATTCAGAGGGTTTTAACAGGCTGCCAGCGGCCCACGCGACTGCTTCACGCTAAATAGGAGTGGTTAACTTCTGCTTCTTTGCAGGGGAGGCACCAGGATGCAGTCGTCTTGCGCACTCCCTGAATGGGCATCTGCTTGGCCTCTGTGAGGTGCAGCATCAGCACCTTAGCCTGAGGCAGCAAGGGGAGTTCTAGTGGGGCTAGAGCAGTTTAGAGCCAGCAGGGTTGAAAATTGCTGGTTTAAACCCTTGGAATGACCTGTTGACATCACCCTGGCCAAGCTTCCAAACAATGCCATAACGTGTGCCGGGAGACCACTACTCAAACAGCCGCAATTTCTGTACTGGGGGTCTGGTGAGGGGATGCCTGAAACAGACCCTCCCAGGCAAACGCGGCAAGGTAGGGCTACTGCTCCATACAACTACTGCACGTCTTACGGTCACAAATTACTTCAGAAATCTGTAGGGATTGGAATCTGGGGAGGAGCCGTGCAGGTCAGCTCACCAGCCACCCCCAAAGAGGCCAGCCTTCCTGAGCCCAGTTCCAGTGGGGCATTCAACCGGGAGAAAGAGGAAGTGCAGCTGCAGCTCCTACCTTCACAGGCCCATCGTTGTTCTCAGGGATGGCCTCTGACTTCAGGTACTTTTTCAGGTTTCCATCAAAATAATCCTGGAGAAATCTTTCTAAGGCCTTCCCGTCACGACTGCAACCCACATAAGAAAAGCATTTCAGCCACTGTGCAGTCAGAGCAACTGTGCCCAGCCTGCAAAGCACTGTTTGATGCCCACCCGGCAGACTTGGTGGAGAGTGTACCACACAATCGCCCTCCAGAAGTAGCACAAACCCCACAGCTCACTTGTGGTTGAACTGAGACGAGAAGCCGTTGCCAGGCAAGGGACCAACTTACGAGAATTCCTCCTGCATGACGTATTTCTCCCCCTTGGCAGTCCTGATGGCAACAACGGGGACGTCACCAGTCGTGCCGTCCAACCCAAACTCGGAGAGCTCGTGGCCAAAGGTCTTCCGACTGGCCACAGCAAAGTTGAGCTTATGTCCAGCATCCAGAAAACTCTGGGCCACCTTCATCACCCTGTGGAAGAAGAGATGGGGACTGACTGAAAGGAGCCTTGGAAGAGCAGGAGACTGGCAGGGCAGGATAGGTGGAATCCAGCCTGTCAGCAACATGGCTGAGAAACAAACAGCACCATTACCTGAAGCCAGCAGGGAGGATCTACCACCACTGCCTTCCCCCTTGGAAATGGAGAGATCTGCCACCTTCAGGCAATAGAGCTTTCCCTTGCCCTCTAGTGGGAGAAAATTGCCCATCTAGAGGGAGAAACCCTGTGCACAGCCCTCTTGTAGTTGTGTGGTGCGTAAGGCTTCTCTGTACACCTGGCAATTATACTGGCAATGTGTAGCATACAGTGGTGTGTAGTGGGTGGCGCACAATGCCATCTCTGGACACTTGGCAATAATACTAGTTGCTGGCAGAGCTTGGAGCTGCACAGCCCCCACAGAGACAGGTCCCACCTTAACACTGGCATAGCTGTTTGCATCTGGCCTGGCCCCACCACTAGCAACACGGCCCTTACTAGCACTTCATCCCAGAAACTTCTGGTAGAGGCCTTGCTGTGTGCAGGAGAACGGTGGCGGCTGTGCCCCCAGCTTCTCACAACCATCTCCTGCTGCCACCAGCACCAAGAAGCTCACCTGTTGCGCCAGTAGTTGGAGCCTTTGGGATTCTTCTCATAGTCCACGTCGTAATAAGCCACCAGCAGGTCCTTCCCCTGGATCAGCTCTTTGTTGTCTTCAGTCATGTGCGGACAGATGCCGAAACTGCAACACAGAAGTCGTGCCGTAGCGGTTTGAGTGAAAGGAGATAAAGGGGCCATGAAGGACAGACCAGGCTAGAGCACAACTGTGCCCAAGTGCCCACTTGGCAAGGAGATACTGAGAAGGACAGGGTGGGCTAGAGAAGTCCAGCTACCCTGAAAAGGAATCCAAGTCCCAGTGTCAATGACGCTGCTACTCCTGCAGCAACGGGCATTTTGCACTCAGAGCCTCCTTTCCTTCCCAGGAGAAAGCTGCAGAACTGTTCTGCTTGGGGCTGAAGTTAGTGCCTCGAATGGAAGTGGAGAGAAGCCGACTAGGGAGAGACAATTCAGATAAAGCAGTGAGGATGGTGCAGGGGGGCCGACTGGTGCATGCCAGCTCCAGCTAACCAGTAAGTGCACAGCAGAGCCACGGACAGCTCAGCAGGCCAACTGGCCAGCATGCTAGGAGCGTAGAAACGATGGAGGCTTTATCTCCTTTATCTCCAACCCGTTAGTCTTCCCTGCCTGGCTAAGGCACCTCCCTCATCCTGGCAGCCCTCAAGGGGAAGGGGTTGGGGTGGACGCCAAGCTCAGCAGACTGACAACCGAAGGATCTCCAGGATGCCATTTAGTGATGCCAGTGCTTGCCCACCAATACTAGCACAGAGCCAGCCAGGCACCTTCCCGAGAGAGAGAAACTGCCCGACTTACATGTTCTCCTGGAGAAACTTTTTAATCTTGCCCGTCGTGAACTTGTCTTCTGGGTATCGCACAGAGTTTGGCTCAAACTTGTTTGCCAGGTGGAGAGGACGGAAGAGGAAGATGTCTCTGAAAAGGGGGACCGTTGTAGCAGTGTAAGAGCAGGCCACACGCGCACCCCTCAGGCAGGGCTGCTTCAACCACTGCACCCAATCCAAACAGGCTGGCAGGAGTTCCAGCTGCCTCACACTCCCCAAGGAAAAGCTGACAGACAGCAAACAACTCAAGCTGCGACTTGCCTGCTCCCTGCAGATAAACAAGCAGGCACAAGCCCAGCAGGGACCCAGCCTTGCATGGATTTGACAGTGCATGTCCTCGTGTGAAGAGTAGATGTACTATTGGAAAATGACCATTGCAACAGCAGAGCTTAACCAGCTTCTTGCTGTCATCTTGGAACTGCCATCATTGGAAACTGCTTCATGCTTTCATCCCAACCAACCCATAGAATATCCTCTCTGAAGAACCTACTGAAAGCACAGCTATTTTTGCATGAAGGTGCCCCATTAGCGGTCCTAAGTTATGAGGGCAACAATCAGCATCAAGGGAGGAGATAGACACATGGCACCTTGGCATGCATTCTTATCCCTCTCACTTTCTCTAGGCCAGTGCATCACGCAGCTTCCACTGTTTGCTTCCACCTTCAGCATCTTTCCACTCGTTGCACTGCCAACACACCCACAGCCTGGTCATCCTGCAGGCAAGCAGCACATGCCAGTACTGGCACGCCCTCCTGATCTACAGTGTAACCCTCAACTGTCATGGGAGCCCCAAGGACCTGTCTTGGGTTAGCCAAGATTAAGATCAAGTTAGGCCAGCATAAGTCCCCTGCTGGCCTGGGGGCACCACAAAAGTGCTGTAGGGCAGTTCTGTGCCTCTCCTGGGGAGTCAGGCCAGTGCTCGTACATGCGCCAGCCTTCCCACACCACAGGAAGGAGGAAATAGATGCATTAGCCCAGCCTAAACGTGTGGGGATTGCACTCAGCCGACTGCTGGACTGTCTGAAGTGCAGCAACATCCAGCACTGGAACAAAAGAGCCAGGGAAGACACAAGCAGATCTTCAGACAGTGAGACACGCGGGAATCGGGGACCATTTTCTTCAGCCAAGCATTTGGCACCATTAGTGAGTTTTTCACGGGAAACAACCTGAGAGCCAAGGTTTTCAACAGGGACGTACTCGCCATCCGAGCCGTGTTTCTTAATGAGCGTCTCGTCAGTGGTGTGCCCAAAGCGGTAGTGGTCCCTCAGGTTGCTCGCTGCCTTCATGAACTCCGAGTGTCCGTCACCAAAGAGCTCTTTGAAGAATCCTGCGCAAGGTCAAGAACACGGATCAGGGAAAGGACGCCAGTATTCTGGGCAGCTTCTCAGTTCGGCTGGCAGCAGGAGCAGGTGCAGGAAAGGCTGCTCCCAGCACTGCCGGGAGCTGCCCTTGCAACCTTGGCTCTCCAGTGGGAGGACCAGAGACACTCAGCCAGGTCCTGCACAGTGCAGGGGCAGCTGCTCAGCTCCAGACCCAGCACTGCTCATGCCAGAGAAGCTCCTCTGCATAAAGAGAGAAGGGCCGAGAGCGGACACAGCAGGGAAGGGCCTGAGCGGGGCCCAGCAGTGTCAGCGCAGGAGGCTCCGGCCGCCACGTACCCACCACCGCAGGGTCCTTCTCGCCCACGAACTTCTCAAAGTTGTCTGCGCGGAGAGCGACCGAGGCAGGGCCGGCCTGTTTCTTCAGGTGGCTCACGATCCCGTCTGTGGAGGAGGTGGACGCCTGAGCAACACCAGCCGGGCTCTGCCGCCCCAGCCCACGCCCAGGCAGGCCTCCCTCTCAGCCCAGGCGCTCCCAGGGCTCCAGGCCCGGCTGCAGGGGAGGGAGGGAGCCCAGCTCCTCACCGGCAGTCCTGGGGCCGTCGTAGGTGCCGGACTCCTCCCCGTTCCGGAAGATCTTGAGGGTGGGGTAGCCGCTCACCCCGTACTTGTTGCAGGTGTTGGAGTTGGCCGTGCAGTCCACCTGCGGGCAGAGAGGCCGGTCTCTGGGGGAGGGGCGGAGAGGGCCGGAGAGGGCCTGAGCGGCCCCAGGACGGAGGCTGCCCCCCCGCTCCCTCCCTCCCCCCGCCCTCCCCCCCCCGGGCCTGAGCAAGGCAGGCTGGCCGAGCTCCGGGCAGGACCCACCTTCGCCAGGGGCACCAGCCCCTTCAGCCGGGTGGCCGCAGACTCGTACTCGGGCGCCAGGCGCTTGCAGTGGCCGCACCTGGGGAGGCAGAGGGGAGGGTCAGCGCGCCGCCCAGCCGCAGAGCAGCCCCGGGAGGGCCTTCGGGGTCTGGCGGAGCCTCCGCGCCCCCGGAGGAGAGGCGCTGACGCGGCGGCCAATCGGGAGCAGCCACGGCTCCAGCCCCGCCCGCCCGGCCGCCGGCCGCGCTGCCTGCTGGGCTGCAGTTCCCCCCAGGAGTGACGGCGCGCCCCCGCCAGAGGGAAGCGGGGCTGGGAGGGCCGCGAGGACCCACCAGGGCGCGTAGAACTCCACCAGCGCCACCGCGCGCTCCGCCAGGCCGGAGTCGAAGTCCTCGTCGCTCAGCTCCAGCACGTCCGAGGCGCGGCCGGGACAGGGCGCCAGCAGGGCCGCCAGCAGCAGCAGCAGCAGCGGCGGCAGGGCGGGGGGCGCGGAGGCCATCGGGGCGGCGAAGGGCGGGCGGCGGGAAAGAGGCTCCTCCGAGGTCCGGCGCGGCTCCCGCTTTCTTGGCGCTCGTCTCCGCGACGGCTAAAGAGGAGGCGGAAGTCCCGCCCTAAGACACCGACGCCCTGCGCGGTGGCAGCCTCTGATTGGCCAGAAGCCCACCAATGGGAGGCCTCCCCGTCGCCAGGCAACCCCGCCCCCTGGAGGGACTCAGCCCCTCAGCCTTGGCCCCCCAGAGCCCTCTCAGCCCCTCCCCCTCAGAGCCATGTCAGCTGGGGGTGTCATTCTTGCCCCCCCAGAGCCCTCTCAGCCCCTCCCCCTCAGAGCCATGTCAGCTGGGGGGTGTCATTCTTGCCCCCCCAGAGCCCTCTCAGCCCCTCCCCTTCAGAGCCATGTCAGTTGGGGGGGTGTCATTCTTGGCCCCCAGAGCCCTCTCAGCCCCTCCCCTTCAGAGCCATGTCAGCTGGGGGTGTCATTCTTGCCCCCCCCGAGCCCTCTCAGCCCCTCCCCCTCAGAGCCATGTCAGCCCCTCCCCCTCAGAGCCATGTCAGCTGGGGGTGTCATTCTTGCCCCCCCCGAGCCCTCTCAGCCCCTCCCCCTCAGAGCCATGTCAGCTGGGGGGGTGTCAGTCTTGGCCCCCCAGAGCCCTCTCAGCCCCTCCCCCTCAGAGCCATGTCAGCTGGGGGGGTGTCAGTCTTGGCCCCCCAGAGCCCTCTCAGCCCCTCCCCTTCAGAGCCATGTCAGCTGGGGGGAGTCAGTCTTGGCCCCCCAGAGCCCTCTCAGCCCCTCCCCCTCAGAGCCATGTCAGCTGGGGGGGTGTCAGTCTTGGCCCCCCAGAGCCCTCTCAGCCCCTCCCCCTCAGAGCCATGTCAGCTGGGGGGGTGTCAGTCTTGGCCCCCCAGAGCCCTCTCAGCCCCTCCCCTTCAGAGCCATGTCAGCTGGGGGGGTGTCAGTCTTGGCCCCCCAGAGCCCTCTCAGCTCCTCCCCTTCAGAGCCATGTCAGCTGGGGGGAGTCAGTCTTGGCCCCCCAGAGCCCTCTCAGCCCCTCCCCCTCAGAGCCATGTCAGCTGGGGGGGTGTCAGTCTTGGCCCCCCAGAGCCCTCTCAGCCCCTCCCCCTCAGAGCCATGTCAGCTGGGGGGGTGTCAGTCTTGGCCCCCCAGAGCCCTCTCAGCCCCTCCCCTTCAGAGCCATGTCAGCTGGGGGGGTGTCAGTCTTGGCCCCCCAGAGCCCTCTCAGCCCCTCCCCTTCAGAGCCATGTCAGCTGGGGGGGAGTCAGTCTTGGCCCCCCAGAGCCCTCTCAGCTCCTCCCCCTCAGAGCCATGTCAGCTGGGGGGAGTCAGTCTTGGCCCCCCAGAGCCCTCTCAGCCCCTCCCCCTCAGAGCCATGTCAGCTGGGGGGGTGTCAGTCTTGGCCCCCCAGAGCCCTCTCAGCCCCTCCCCCTCAGAGCCATGTCAGCTGGGGGGGTGTCAGTCTTGGCCCCCCAGAGCCCTCTCAGCCCCTCCCCCTCAGAGCCATGTCAGCTGGGGGGGTGTCAGTCTTGGCCCCCCAGAGCCCTCTCAGCCCCTCCCCCTCAGAGCCATGTCAGCTGGGGGGGTGTCAGTCTTGGCCCCCCAGAGCCCTCTCAGCCCCTCCCCTTCAGAGCCATGTCAGCTGGGGGGGTGTCAGTCTTGGCCCCCCAGAGCCCTCTCAGCCCCTCCCCTTCAGAGCCATGTCAGCTGGGGGGGTGTCAGTCTTGGCCCCCCAGAGCCCTCTCAGCTCCTCCCCTTCAGAGCCATGTCAGCTGGGGGGAGTCAGTCTTGGCCCCCCAGAGCCCTCTCAGCCCCTCCCCCTCAGAGCCATGTCAGCTGGGGGGGTGTCAGTCTTGGCCCCCCAGAGCCCTCTCAGCCCCTCCCCCTCAGAGCCATGTCAGCTGGGGGGGTGTCAGTCTTGGCCCCCCAGAGCCCTCTCAGCCCCTCCCCTTCAGAGCCATTTCAGCTGGGGGGGTGTCAGTCTTGGGGTCCATGGCTCCAAGGGACACTTGCACACCCCAGGACTGATTGCTCACTCTTGCCCCCGCAGGGTGACGGGGGGGGGGGGGACACACCAGCCAGTGATGGCTGCTCAGGCCCGGTGATGAGCCCTATTCGTCTGGAATGGGCTGATTCAGAGACTGGCCTTGTGCAGCAGGGGGCGCCACAGCCTCACCTGGTGTCCTGAACAGGATCTTGCACTGCCCTCCATCCCCCACCCCAACTGTCCTGCAAAGGAAGCCTTGGAGCCCCCTCAGCTCAGTCGAGGGACAGAATTCCCACCTCGTCCTAAAGCGCAGGGGCTGGAACAGTCTTCCTCAAACTGGGGCAAGACCAGACCGCTTGCTGGGTCCCCATTCGTTAGATACGCAGTAGACAGATAAACATGAAGTATATAAATATATATTAAAAATGAAAAGTCACTGACTGACTCATCAACGCCCAGCCAAAACTGCCAGGCCTAGAAGTGTGATATTTGGGAGGGTGTCTCTTCCCACTAAGAACCGGTTTTTCAGAAACTCCAACTGGAAAGGGGTGCAACTCCCCTATACTTTACATTAAGAATCCCCAACATGGATGCTCTGCACCAACCACTGGACTGAGAAGCATGAAATTCGGGGGGGCTGTTCCTTCCATGACAGAAGCACCCACCAAGAACTGGTTTGCAGAAATTGAACCCCTAAGGGGCTGAAAAGGGGTGCAATGCATTTTCAGCCCATTGAAGTCTGATCAACATCCAGCCCCAAATCCTGCACCTGCCAAATATGGGTGCCCACAGTTGTGAGGGGGTGTTGCACATGGGGGGGGGGTTGATGTACATGGGGGATGTTGATGCGCATGGGGAGACGGCACACGGAGAATTTTACTCCTGCAACGAGGGTCCATTTTGCTAGTTAGTGTATTAGACTTGCTGCTCCCAGGAGGAAACACGTCTCCATCTGAGGAAATTACAGATGAGACTAAAACAGTGTTTTTAACAATGAACTTTCTTATAGTTGAGGGTAGGTCGGATGATCCCCTGCGGGTTGCTCAGCTTGTGACCGACTCTAGGGTGTGGTGCTCATGCCCATTTCTAGAGCCAGTGTTGAGCCAGTGTTGTCCAAAGATAGCTCCATAAACATGTGGCCCACACGTGCAGGAAACGCTGTGACCTACTGATCTGCTGCATTTAGATGCTTTGGAACTGCTAGGTTGGCAGGAGTTGGGCTGAGGACGGGGAGCTCAGTCCTGCAGTACTCTAACCGCTGACCTTCAGAGTGACAGGCACAGTGCCTTCAGCCACTAAGGCTGCAATTCTAAAGACACTTTCCTGGGAGTAAGAGCCACTGAACACAATGGGGCTTGCTTTTCAGAAGACATGGTTAGGATTGTGGGTCCTGTCAGGAAATTCCAGGCATGTGTCGAGTTTCCTGAGGATGGCCAGCCAGCCAGGAGCCATCTTGCAAGAGAGGTGGGGAAGGTGATGCATCTCCTCATCCCAGCCAGAAAGATGTGGAGAGGGTGAGTCAGTCACTTTTCTCTTTTTATATATATAAGAAGAGAAAAGTCACTCACTGACTGACTCATCAACGCCCTGCCAAAACCGCTGTGGCCTAAAAGCCTGAAATTTGGGGTGGGTGTTCCTTCTGTCACCTGAGCACCCACCAAGAACCCCTGTGGAGAAATTTAAGCCTTATGGGGCTGAAAAGGGGTGCAACGTGTTTTTGTCCTATACTTAACATGGAAGACTGACCAACCTCCAGCCAATTTGGTGCTCGCTGCCTGGTGCACTTGGGGGATGTTGTTCAGAGGAAGAGGTTGCACTGGGGAGGATGCTGCACGTGGGGGGGGGGGTGTTGCGCATGGAAAGATGTGCATGGGGGATGTTGCAATTAGGGGTTGATGCGCATGGGGGATTGATGCAGATGGGAGTGGATTCTCATGGGGAGATGATGCACATTCAGGATGTTGCGCATGGGAGAATGATGCACATGGGGAAACGTTGCACATGGCGTGTTGATGTGCATGGGGAGATGTTGCACATGAGGGAATGTTGCGCATGGGGGTTGTTGCACATGGGAACATGATGCACTTGGGGACATGATGTGCATGGGGCATTTGCATCATTTGGGGGTTGATGAGCATGGGGTGTTGATGTGCATAGGGGGCATGATGCACAAGGGGTGGATAAACATGGGGGATGTTGGGGGTGGATGCACATGGGGATTGATGTGCAGTGGGGGATGACATATGGGGGAATTTTACTCCCACAATGCAGGTATGCTTCTCGCTAGTATTGCATAAGGGGGACGGGAAAGGAGGCTGGAAGACCAAGACTCTGCCTGCCTGAGAAAGCTGGGCTGCTTGGAACACTTAAAGGTCTGCCTTTTTGGTTGCTGTCCAGTTTATTGCAATGAGTTCTTTTGCAAAAATTAAGTGCATGAGCTTTATTTCAACATGTCCTACATTTTTAACTGGTTAGGAATTTGGCTTGGAGGACAGGAATTTTGGGGAATGGGGGAGTTTTGAGTTCGGCATCTGGTGGGGGGGGGCAGGACAAATTCAAAGCTTTTCAAAGTCAGTTCAAAGCTTTTTCAACTGGGCTGGAAGACCAGATAAAAACTAGAGACATTAATCGGAAGTCAGTAGCATCTTTTTAATAAAAACCTTGATGGTTGGAGCCCATCAGTCTGCACTGAAGAGTAAGGAGACCCTTCTCCCGAAGAAGAGCCTGTCTGTCTGTCTGTCTGTCTGTCTCCAGCAGCACCCAGCCTGGGGAGCGGCCACCCTTCAGCCCAGAAAGCGCAGGGCAGCCATTCCGGAGAAGCCCAGCAGCACAGACAGGACTTTGGGGAGGCGACTGCCGGACAAGTCCAGCTCCCGGGGCAGGATCTCCAGAAAGGTGATGTAGGTGAAGGTCCCGGCAGCCAGCCCTCCCAGCAGGCTCCTGGCCGTGCCTCCGCCCGCGCCGGCCCCCTCGGTCACGGCCATGCCCAGGCCCAGTCCCAGCGGGGTCATGAGCACGAAGAGGGCCACGGAGGCGGCCAGGCGACCCAGAGGGCGACGGCTCTGGAAGAGCAGCAGGGCCAGGCTGAAGGCGACGGCGCTCTTGTGCAGCAGGATGGCCGCCGTCAGCTTCAGCACCGCCGCCTGCGTGTCCCGGAGACCCACCGCCAGGCCTTCGAAGACCGAGTGCAGGGAGAGGCCCAGCAGCAGCACCAGGGAGCGGAAGGACGACGGGGAGCGGTCCTGGTGGCCCGCGTGACTGTGGCTGTGAGGCGCCCCCAGCCCGGCAGCGGCCTCTCCGTCGGGCAGGAGTGGAAGGGCGCTCTCGTCTCCTCGCCGCTCGCTGCAGTCCAGCACCACCTGCTCCACCACCAGCACCAGCAGGAAACCCAGCGCCAGCACCAGCTCCGGCAGGGGGAAATCCGGCTGCAAGGCAGAGAGGAGGACGGGTTGGGGGCCGTGCGGGCGCCATGAGGAGCTCTGAGTTCTGGGCTGGGCTTTCGGTTCCTTTTCCTGCCCTTCAGAGGAGGCTGCAACGCTAACCACCCTTTCCTGGAGCTCAGTCAGCGGGACTTACTTCTGAGTAGACGTGCTTAGGACGGCGCTGTCAGGCCCTGAAGGCGGGGAAGGGAAGGGGCCAACCGAGGCCCAGGTGGACGGGCTGTTCCTGGCTGCTTCTTCCGACGGCGGCAACCGCAGCTGAGCAAACTTACCGGGAGGACGGACTAGGTCACAGGCATGCATCTGGTCCCAAGCCTGGGACCTCTCTCGCTCGGCGGTCACGGATGCCCCGGTCCAGGTCCGCAGAGAGGGAGAGAGAGAGAGGAGGGGAGGGGACTCAGGCGCCTCCGCACCGCCACCGCGGGGACCGTCCAGCCCCGACGATACCGGCCTGAGCCCTACAGCACTCCCCCCCGCCGGCCCGTCTCCCCCCGCTCCGCTCTCCACCCCCCTTCCTGGGTGTACCGAAAGGTTCTGCAGTCGCAGCTCCTCCCGCAGGTCCTCCAGCGAGTCGGGAACGACGTCGAGTAGACAGGCGGCCAGGAAAACGCCGCCCGCAGCGCAGTTTAGGACGCTCCGCCAGGGTCGGGAGGCGCCTGCTGGATCAGAGGGAAGGAGGGAGGGACGGAGGTGGGGGGTCGTGGGTGGACGGCCGGGCGGACGACCCTATCCGCCGTCGAGGCAGCCCGTGGCGTCACCTACCGTCCCCGAGGGCACCGCGCAGGCGGAGGAGGGCGGCGGGCAGCACGCCCAGGAGGAGCGGCAGCAGCGCCAGCCCCAGCAGGCAGCTCAGCTTCACCGCCTGCAGCGTCCACATTGCCCGCCCGCCCGACGGCAGCACCAACAGCCCAGGCCGGGCGGCTCCGGCGCTTTCAAGCTTCGCTCCACGTGACGGCGCGCACGCCCGGCTGGTGGGCGGACCCGGACCCAATCCCTGCCCGGCTACGGACTCCGGCTCTCCCCCCCTCCGAGGGCGGAACCTCTCACCTCTCCGTTCCTCGGGCAGGGCGCTGGGGCTGGGGAGACCCCTTCTCCTGCTGTCCGGGCGCCCACTACCGTCGGGAGCGCGGGCCGCTCCCTCCTGCGCCTCCCCCGCTTGGCAGAATCCCGGGGAGAAGGGGCTCCTCCCGCGGGGTCGCTCTGAGAAGCCTCCGCAGCTGGGCTTGCCTGCCTGCCTGCCTGCCGGGGTCTTGCTGCTATTTGTTGTCAAGTTGGACCTCGAAGGATTCTTGCTGTGGTGCGGGAAGCCCCGTCCTGGCGGGGACACCCGGGCAGCAGGGCCGTTTCGGAGCAGCAGAGGTGAACCGGTGCTGTGCGCCCTACTGGATCGAGGAGAGTTTCCTGTGTCCCGCAGGGAGCACCCGAGACCCTCTCTCCCCTAGTCCAGGAGGCTGCACAAGCCCAGGGGGCTCCTCACTGGGTCTGGGATGGGTTGCTTCCAGAAATCGGCTCCCTCTCCTTTGGCTGGCCAGCTGGCCCCCCCATTGCTGCCCCCCCCCCCAGGCTGCCCTTGCTGCCCAGAGGCAGGGAGAGAAAGTGTCTTTCTTCCCCCATCATCATGGGGTCCTTCTCTGTCCTGGCTCCAACCTCCAGGCTCTTCTCTCCAGGGCTGGGAACTTGAGGCCCACTTCACCTGAGCATGCCGAGAATGAGGCCAAGGAGTAATGGTGGGCAGGCTGCCCCACCGTGCCCACTCGGCTGTTGCCCTCCAGCTGCCTCCAGGACCACTCAGGTAGCAACGTTAGACAGCTTTGGAGGCTCTTGACCGCTCTCCGGGACCCCCAGAGGCACTGCCGAAGAGCCTCCAGAGCTCCAAAATGCCCCATGAGGCTCCAGGGGGGATGGCGGCTTCACAGACCTGCACCCCAGCCCGAGGCAGCAGCCACAAAGAAAGGAAGTCGCTGGACTCGAGGCCTGGCGGGGGAGAGGAAAGACATGGCCGGTCAAGCAGGCAGGGCCAGAGGTTGCTGTGCACAGGCCAGGGAGAGAGAGAGAGAGAGAGAGAGAGAGAGAGAGAGAGAGAGAGTAGTGTTCCCAGGTGGGAACACTGGTGTTGGAAAGAAGGTGTGGGAAAGAAGGTTCTGGAAGCATCTGAGGAAGAACTGCCTTTTGGGGCAGCCGGAGTGGAAGGCCAGGCCCTGGAGCAGACAGAGAGGTGGGGAGGATGAGCAGGCTGGAAGCAGACTTTCCAGCTGTCACAGGGCCTGTTTCTGGGGATTCCCAGGCTGGAACGGGCAGTAGACTGGTCTTGAAGTGACTGGCCTTGAAGTGACTCTGAGTTGGCATCCTGTGCCACCTCTTTTTTCTTTTCCCAGAGTCAGCACACTGACTGTTTCTTGGGATGAGGCACAGCAGGAGGGTGACCCGTGGGGCTGCTATCTGTGTTGCCTGTGCAAGACAGGAAGCACAGGGATCAACCACCCAAGGCATGGATAATGCCCACCTGGGCCCCCTTGGCACCTCTGGACATCTCCACATGCTCAGGTGAAGCTGGCCTCAAGTTCCTAGCCCTGGAGAGAAGGACTGACAAGCATAGCAGAGCTCCAGAGTGGAGAAGACCCTCCAGTGTGCCAGATATAACCTCACTGGACAGACCAGGCAAAGAGTCCCTGGGGACAGCGGGCAGAATTTCTGCCTGGGGAGATGTCAGTGTTGGGAGTTTTGGGTCCCACTGAGTGTCTCATCACGGATCCTTCACAAAAACACTTGAGGCTCTGGGACCCCCTTTCAAGGCCAGCTGTTTATCTGCTTTGCAGTCCTGGGGCCATCATCACCCACTGCGCTGGGCTCGCAGGAACTGTGTGCTGCTCAAGCGCCTTCCTTCCCTTCGAGCTTGATTGCTGCTTTGGCTGGAGAACATGAATGTCCCCAGCACCGGAGTTGGGACCTTGGCCACGGCTGGGACGGACAAGAGATGGGCCCACGGAGTTCTGGCTCACAGCTAGCCAGTTCTGATGACTATTGATTGGCATGGGATCTGCGGCTCAGGCTGCTGCAGAACCTGCCAGGTATGCCTGGCTTAAGGGCAAAATCTGACCTGCTGGGACAAATCCTAACAGGAACAGAAGAGCCAACGGGACCCAGCCCATGGTGGGGATTGGAAGGGAGGAGCAACAGCGATGGGAGGCCTAGGTTTCTGCTGCAGAGAGCAATCCCACCCCACTCAAGGCCTTTCTGGAGGTGGTCACAGCAACCTCAGCCTCTTCTTGGGCTTCCCTGTGCAGCCCTGACCAAACTTGTTTTGTCCCATCAAGACTGGAGAGTGCCACAGAGACTGAGCAGGCCATTCAGGCCCTTGCTGATGCAGGGCAGCCTAGGGACTCAGGCCCCATAGCATGCACCCCACCTGCCCCGAGGGTAGGTACCCCCACCCTCAGGGTAGTCCTGTCCAGCCAATTCTGTCAGCCAGCTCCCAACCTGGCTGTCTTGGGGTGCTACTGCAGTGATTGGGCATACCTCTTGCCTGCGCTTCCACCAGAGTCTGTTGGCACTGCCACCCCCTGGGCCCTGGCAGCCTTGCAGGGTGTGCTCTGTGAGAAAGGTCAGCTGCCGCTTCTTGGGCACTAGGGTGGGGCAGGCGCCCATCCTCCACTGGCTCCACTCTGACATCAGCCTGCTGAGCAGCCTTGGCCAAGGCCCCTTATCAATTGCTTTGATGACGGGAACAGCCACAGTCTGGCTGGTCCAGCCTGATAAGGGAGATCCTGCTCCTGGGGTGTTGCAAGCACTGAGCAAACGATCCTGGTCAAGAGACCAGTCCAGTCAACCATCTCCCGACCTGGAGACCAACAGTCAGGACTCCCCCCTGGCCTTCCCTGGAGCCCGAGGTGGTGGCAGCAGCAGCCCTCTGCAGGCTCATGTGGCAGCAGGGCTGAGGCGTTCCTGGAATGCAGGCAAATACAGGCCCCTCCATGGCTGCTGGATGGTGCCTCCTGCATCGCGAAGGAAGGGCAGCATTTCCAGGTGAAGCCTGCTCCTCCAAGGCTTTCAGACTGGCTGTTCTGTGCCCTGCATTGCAGAGGTGCAGACCATTGGCTTGTTCTGTCTCCAAGAGTGCCCTGGCTCCTGCCCACATCCCCGTCCGGTCACTGTGCCTTGCATGGGGCTCTCCCCTCCCACTCCTGCTCTAGGCTGCAGGGAGGTAAGTGTGTGACTGTCAGCCCCCGGCTTTGCAGCGTCCCTCATGGGAAGCAGCCCCCTCCTGGATGAGAGTTCCTGGTTGTATCCAAAGCTCAAGGCAGGAAGCTCAACCGAGCCAGCAGAAAGCGAGTGAGGGCATCCCAATGTCCCTGGGTCAGGACAGGCTCTGCAACTGGCAAGGAGGCACTTGCTCAAGCTGGGGCTCCTCTTTAAGGGGGAGTAACTGGTCCTCTTCACCCCAGCAGGCTCTTTTCTCGTGGCTTCTTCTGGTGTTTGGCACCTTTTAGATTGTGAGCCCTTTTGGGAGAGGGAGCCAGCAGATACTTTTGTTTCTCTGTAAACCACTCTGGGAACTTTTCCTAGAGAAGCAGCATATCAATACTGTTGATTGATGGATAGTTATTCCTTTACCTGTGTGGTCCTCCAGAGGCCAGATGGAGCTCACAAGACGACAAAGTGCCGGCATCATGGAGATTCAAGGTGGCATCAGCAGAAGCTTCATTGGATGTGTAAATGACACCGAGCTGGGAAGAGTGGCCACCACAACAGGAGACAGTAGAAGCACTCAGGAAGACCCCAACAGAATGGGATAGGATTCGGGCTCCAAACCAATAAGGTGAAGTTCACCAGAGACAATGCCAAAAATAACCACAGACACTGGTACAGACTGGGAGGTGCCTGACTTGGCAGCACAACATGTGAGAGGGTCACACGGGTCACAAGGTGAACCCAAACCCCAGTGTGATGCAGCTGCCAAGAAGGGCAACAGCATGTTAGCCTGCACGAGGAGGAGTGGGGCACCCAAGGTGCAAGCTTTGTGGTGGTTCTGCCTTGGATTGGTCTGACCTCACCTGGAGTACTGGTCCAATTCTGGGCACTCCACTTTTAGAAAGATGCAGCCAAACTGGAGCAGGTTGGCTGGAGAACAAGCCCTGCCAGAGGATGAAAAGGAAACCCCTTTTCCTTTTCCTGCTGGGGGTGAAAAGGGGTTTCCAGGATTTCCTGTTAAAGGCAGGGGGGTGGACTCAATGACCTGGTGGGAAACGTCCAACTTTGATTTTATGACTCAGTTCAGTGTAGAGACTGATGGGAATAGTTACGCCACTGGGTGGGCATATTTGGAGAAAAGGTGGCCAAAAGGCGACCCAAGAAATGATCGTGACCTTCAAAGGGGCTGAGAGGCTGACATGCTGAAGGTGATGTTTCCCCAGAGGGCAGAACCAGGACAAATGGCTGTAAATGGAGGAGGTTTGGAGGACCCACTCCGAGGAAGTTCCTGACAGTGTGAACTGCTTGGCAATGGAAGGGACTGGCTTGCCTTTGCTGGAGCCCTTTCTGCAGAGGCTGGATAGCTGCCCGCTGAGGATCTGGTGGTTGTGGCAGCCTGCCCAGGAGGAGGCTTTGCTTGCTGATCTTATTGGGCCCACCAACTCTGATTTATCTTCTGCAGTCCTCCCCTCCCCCCACCCGGTGACAGTATGAAACCTGCCTGGATGATGGCGTTGCAGAGCAGAGGACCTGGCGGTGGGCTGTCAAGACAAGGAAGAGTCTAGCTGGGCCTCTCTGGGTTTACTCTTGACTGCAAAAGGCCCTGAAGATGTCTTGGGGCCCCCAGGACACCGACAGCAGCTGCATATCTTTGTACTTGGGATGCTCCAGAGAGCACCCAGTAGATCCCCAAGGTGAAGGTTTGTTGGGAAGGGTGAGCTGCCCTTCCTTCATGCCACCCGGCCACTGTGCCATCTCAACCCTGAGCAGAGGAGGGCCACAGCCACCCCCCAGGATCAGGGGGGTACTCTTCCCTTCCAGGCCAGCCTGCCTGTGCACCTGCATCTGCAGGGACTGTGTTTGACAAGCAGCCTCACCCCTCCTTTGACCCCAGGGCTGGGCCAGCTGAGCTGGTCCTGATCTCCTCCCCATGCTGGTCCCACCCGCAAAGACAAACAGCTGGAGGCAGAAGGATTTCACAGCAGCAGGAAGTTTATGAGGTTTAGTGTGGCGGTGCCAGGAAAGCAGTTGTGCTGGCAGCGGCAGGACCTCAGCCACAGAGCAGGGCTGGCCTCAGCTGCGGAACTGCGGCACTGGCGAAGGGATGCGGATGTCTTGGCCCCGCTCCAGGCGCCTCTCGCAGTCAATCAGGTAGTTCACGCCGTCAATGACAAGTTGCACCAGCTCCACCTGCCGGACACAAAATGAGAAGGAGTTCTCCAGCCTGGGACCTCTGCCCTCCCTGGGCCTGTACCCCTGCTCAGCCCTGGCAAACTGCCCCCAGAAACTGGCTAAGCGTCTGGTGGCTGGGACATTAGTGGCCTGATGCATGGTGTTGGGAGATGTCACTGTCACCTCATCACACCCCACTCTGCACCCTTCCCTCTCATGCAGTCAGCTCCTCCTCCAGTGGGGTACCTCTGACTTGCCCAGCCGGTCCAAGTTGGAAATGTCAAAGGTGCTCCCCGTGGCCGCAGTGTCCACTCCTCCAGTGCCCCGTTTTTGCAGCCTTAGGTTCTCCAGGATCTTGGAGAAGCGACTGTCCTGCAAGAGGGTGTCAGAGGGATTAGTGATGGCACTCAACACAGCAGTGGGGAGTGGAGGTCAGCCAGAGGTGCGGTGCCAAGATATAGGGAACACTTGAGAACACATGGCCTGCTTGGGGATGTGGTAGCCCTGAAGAGGACTGTAGGGACTGTAGCCCTGAAGAGCCCTGAAGAGGACTGTGAAGGTTGGTGAGGCAGCCTCCTAGGCAGAGAGTAGCATACCAGGCCCACTCCTCAGCCTGAGCCTACCTTGCTCAGCAGGGGCAGCTTGACATGCACCCCGGCACGCAGGCCAGTGCCCAGATTGGATGGACACGTCAGGATGTAGCCCAGCCTTTCATTCCACATGAACTCCCAGCCCCTCTCCTGGATCAGCCGCTCCACCTACACACAAAGGAGGCAAGCACTGCCCTGAGCAGAACTCCCTGGGCTCAGGGCAGGGCCCTGAGGGCAGGATGAGTCCAAATGCCAGGAGTGGAGGGAGCAGGGTGGGTATAGGCGCACCTCTTTCAGGCCCCGACAGAACCGCTCAAAGACACGCTTCATGTTGCCCCCCTTCTCCATGGAGATGATGCGCGTGTGGTCCTCCTCGTTCACCCAGATCAGGAAGGTCTTCTCGTTGTTGTGCCTAAACAGTCGCAGTCTGTGGGTTATCGCAGGGACCAGAGGAGCCCGCACTGCCCCTGCTGCCAGGAAATGCACCAGGTGTCCTGGGCAACAACTTGCAACTGGCCTTTCCTCAGGTGATTTCAGGGGAGATAAATGGGGCTCATCAACCCCAAAGCCAGCTATGCCAGCATCAGCCAAGGGAGAGGTTGTGCGAGGCAGCAGTCCTTATAAATGGGGCAACACTGGTCCGCCTGGTGGTGGAGCCCGTCCAGGGCCCTCCCTCCCCAGCCCACCCAGGAATCTGCAGAAGGCCTACCAGATGCCACGGGCGTCAGGCCAGTCCCGGGCCATGCCTGCTGCCGTCAGCAAGGGGGAGACCGGCTTGTCGAAAAGAAAGTGATCCTGAAGAAGAGAGTGGGTGTCACTGAGCTCAGGGCCAAGCCTGTTGATGGGGGGAGGGGGGGTGGAGCTCGCTGGGAACTCTCAGGAACTCAAGGCTTTGGACAGAGTGGGAAGGCTGTGCCAGTCCTAGAAGCTGGGCAGGAAGCAGGGAATGGGCATCCCAGCAGAGGGGCAGGCTTAGGTTGTGGAGGACAATGGTGCCACTGCCTGTGCTTGTGGTTCTGGGCTGGTGAGATGGCAGGAGTGTCGGGGTGGGCACGGAGCCTGGCCTGGGCCCCACAGTGTCCTGCAAACCCGAGTCACCTGCTCAGAAGGTACACAAGCTTCCTCCTGCTTCTGCTTGACCCACGCTGCCCTTCCCTGTCACTCACATCAATGAGCTGCTGCTGCTCCTTCTCCGTCATCTCACTGAGGCGATAGTACTTCCCGGCCAAGTCCCCAGTCAGGCCATTCAGGGCATCTGTGGTGACCTTCTCCACCTCCCGGCGCTCGGCCCGGGAGCAGGCGGGAGGCAGGCTGAGCCCCCGGATGCTGCGACCCGTCCGCACCCGCGAGGACAGAACATAGCGCTCGTCAAAGTGGCCGGCCTTGATCTGGAGGGTGGCAGAGGCAGCAAGAGGAGGTTGACACAAGCCCAGGGGTGGGAAAGGGCTGTCCCCTGACCTTCACCAGGTTTTGGGAGCAGGTAGGTCATGGCCGATAAGTAGGTCTGCTGGGTCAGCACTTCCCCTGGGGGCCCTACTGACTGTGCCGCCACTTAGAGATGTGAGAGGTGTGGCAGCAAGAGATAGGGCCTTCTCGGTGGTGGCACCCCGGCTTTGGAACTCCCTCCCCACTGAATTGAGAAAAGCTCCCTCAATACAGAGCTTCAGGCGGAGCCTTAAAACCTTCTATTTAAAAAAAAGCATTTTAAATGGGGCAGAGGTGGGGCGACAGTTGTTTTTATTGTTTTTTACTGTTTTTAACAAATATTTTTAATCTGCATGCTTTTTATTCAATTTAATTGTATTTTAATTATATTTTAATGGTGTTTTAATCTTTATTTATGAGCTATTTTAATGATGTTTTATTCCCTGTTGTCAGCTGCCTGGGGCTCCCCCTTGCGGGGGAGGAAAGGCGGGATATAAATTGATTAAACAAACAAACAAACAAACAAACAAACAAACAAACAAACAAACAAACAAATAAATAAATAAATGCCTGGAGTCTCCCAGGGTGGGTGGGGGGAGCTCCCAGCTTCTGGACTAGGCTGTTTGAGGTGGCTCCATTGGGCCTAGCCTTCCTGCAGCCAGTCACTAATGGGAGCCCAGAAACAGGGCCTTGAGGTGATCCTGGTCCTCAATGGCACCCGATGTGGGGGGGACGATAGACTTTGCTTTGGACTGGAGTTGACAGGCTTTGTGGTTGGGCTGCCATTGAGAGACCCCCCTCTAGGATGGAACCCAGGGTGACCATATGACCAGCAATTCCCAGATTTGTCCTCTTTTTTAGCTTCGTGTCCATTTGTCCTCCAAAAGTGCTTCATTGTCCTCCATTTTGGCTTCATTTTGGAACTTTGCAATGGTATGCAGGACCCCATCATGTCATATGTCGTTGGATTGCTATTGAAGAGCAGAATCCAATGCAGAAATCTCCTTCCTATCAAATGTTATGGCCAAAAAACAAAAAATCAAAAATATTCATTGGCTCTATGGGAAATAAAAAGGGCCCTATATCGCAGCTTTACTCATGTGTAGGTGGATGTGCCATAGTCTACTGGAAAGTCCAAGTTGAGAGGAATGCAAGGACACCAGTATGGTCCTGAGCCAATGAACACAGTCTGCAAAATCACCCCAAAAGGAGGCCCCCGATAACTGCATTGATCTCTGTGGGAACTGAAAGGGAGCCCCACTGAACCCTTTCTTGCAAGGAGGCCAGTGATGGGATTCAAAGAAATGAACCACCAGTTCTCTGCCCAACTGGCAGCCACTTTTCAATGGCTATTTTCCAGCTTTCTATGTCTGATCGCTTGTTGACAACCAGTTCTGTAGAGTAGGTGCGAACCTGCTGGAGCCCACCACTGGGTAGGCGAACTTGCCTTAGATATTTGGAAAGGGTGGGAGGATAGGAATCTGATCCTGATCCAATGAATGCAGCCCTACCCCATAAGGAAATGGAATGCACCCCATAAGGAAACTCCAGGCCCCACTGCATTCAACTCTTTTGAAAGTGAGTCTGCACAGCTGCTTTTACCTGCGAGTAAGCAAGCATGCTGTGGTTGGTGTGGAAGGTCATTCCAGGGAGTGCAAGATTTGATCCTGTGCACCTGGAACTCAGCAAATACTCCACAAGGCAGGCTTTGAGTGTTTTCAGCATATGAGCGTTTTCAGCTTTTACTCTGTCATATCCTACATTTTGCTTAGGTGTCCTACATTTTGGAGGGCTTTATCCTCTTTTTTGGTTATGGGGCACTTTTGCTTCTCCATAGAGCTCACTGCATATTTTGGATTTTTAGTTTTTGGCTATAACTTTTGATAGGAAGGAGATATTGCCAAATGGATTTTTGCATTGGACTCTTCAATACTTATCCAACGACATATAACATGATGGGGTCCTGCACACCATTGCCAACTTCCAAAATGGAGCCCAAATGGAGGACAATGAAGCCCTTTTGGAGGACACCTGGACCGAAGGCTAAAAAAGAGGACAAATGCAGGAATTTCGGGTCACCTGGTCACCTTGGTTTTCCACCCAGCCTCAGCCACTCGGTTGCCAATGGAGAGAGGGAAGCAAGAGCCTCTCTGGATAACCAGCCCTCAGGCCCTGGGCCTGCCTCTCCCCCTTCTTTCCCCCCAAATCCAAATCCTTGCAAGGAAGATGGTCAGACCATTTTCAGAGCACCTTCTTTCCGCAGCCCTCCCGTCAGCCTGCAGTCTGCAATGGGGCTGGAAGAAGTCCTGGTGCCCTACTCTGAGCCTCGGTGGGCCACAGGCGGGCCGCCATGCAGGCAAAGCCACCTAGACCTGCTTGAAGCAGCCCTGCTGTGCAGGCCACAGGCTTTGTTCCGGGAGTGTCTCCGGGCAGATGCAAGAAACCAGCTGCTGCCAGTCAGTGCCAAACAGGGACTTGGGCACAATCTGGCCAGAGGGCCTGACGCAGCAGTGACAGCAAGTGGTCCTTTCCCTCTGCCCTGCCCTGCATTGTTGGCACTGTTGCTGCCAATTCTGTTGAAGGTTCATTGGGGGGGGTGGGGGGAGAGTGATTCCTGGATAATGCCTAGCCTGGCGACCCCCATGGCTGTGTAGCCATGTCCCCCTCTTGTCTCCTTCTTAAGAGCTGCCAGTGCAGGTGCCCCTCCAGCCCTTCTCCCTTGGGTGAGCAGAGGCTCCTGCCTGGAGGAGTGCCACTGGCAAACCTGGATTGCCAGCATGCCTGGTGGGGGTGGGCAAGCCACTGGCAACCTTCCAGGCCCCCTCCCGGACTCCTGCACACCTTGCTGGCATCCAGGTCTGTGGGGTGCTTCATGGTGTGGGGGTTGTAGCCGTTGTGCCGCTCCTCAATCACCGGGTCGAAGATTTCTGCGAAGACCTGCGCCACAGTCGGGTCAGGGGGTTAGTGGGAAGGCCGGCCTGACACCCCCACCCCGCTGGCCTGCCCGCCTGCCCCACACACCTGGTAGCTCTCTTCATCCCCTGCCACCATGCCCACAGTCTTGATGAAGGGGTGCCCGGGGTTGTCCACCCCGGTCTGGATGCACTGGTCCAGGGTCCAGCCGTTGGGGGTGGCCTTGTCGCAGAGCTGGGCGTAGATGGCCGGCGTCAGGTTGCTGGCCATGCAGTTGTTGTGCTTCCGCAGGTCTGGGTACTCCGCGCTGGGGGGCGAGAACAGCATGAGGGGCCTGGGGCGTGGGGGGGCCTGGGGTGGGGGGTTGGGTGCCCCTGGGGAAAGGCTGAGGAGGCAGCTGCGGGTCCCCTTTGCCCCCTTGCTTGTTTGTTTCTATTCTGCTTTTTTCCCCAAAGGGGACCCCAAACATTCCAGGCCTCAGAGTGGCTTCGGAGGAAGGAACTCTGCACGTGCTCAGAGGCCTGCCTGCCTTCTCCGGGCTTCCTTCTCCAGCCCTCCAGGATCCAGGCGCGCCTCCCCCGGCACACCACGCAGGGCGGCGGGAAGGGCTCCCGAGGTTTCCCCTGCCCGGTCCCGGCAGCAAAGGACGGCGGAGGTCCGAGGGACGGCCGAGTGTCCCAGAGGCGCAGGGAGGCGGGACGGGACCGGAGTTCCCAGTTCTGCGGCTCTTGTGCCGGCGACGGCGCCTTGGACTCGGCCGAGTGTGGCGGAGCAGAAGGGCGCGGAGGGGACGCGTGGGGCAGAGAGGCCGCCTGGGCGCCCCGCCCGAGTGACCCGCGCTGCCTGCAGGGCTGAGCGGATTGAGGCCGCCGCTAAGCGGATTAAGTCTCCTGACCCGCGCCGCTCCCGGCCGCCCCCCTCCCTCGTCTCCCCACGGAGACCGGCAAGGGCAGCTGCGCCCCCCCCCCCCCGCTCTCCGCTGCCGGGCCTCGTTCCCAGCGCACTCCGGGCAGCGGGTCTCCTCTCCGGAGGTCCGGCCCCGCGCAGGAACTCCGCTGGCAAACTCGGCTCCCTCCGTGCCCGGTCTCAGCCGCCGCTCCTCTCCCCTCCGCCCGCCTCCAGAGAGGGAACTCCCGCACTGCCCGGAGTCCCCCGGCCGCGCGGAGCCCGCGCTGCAGACCCCGGAGGGCCGCCTCCGCCTCAATGCAGCGCCTCCCGGAGGGAAGGAAGAAGCGCCGCGGGCGGGCGAGGGGGGGGGGGGTCTGGCTCTGCCCGTCTGCGGAGGACTGTAGGGCGCGGGAGAGGGGGAGGCCATTCCTCGAGCCAGCCGAGCAGGGCGGCCCCGTACCTGGGCGGGTAGAGGCGGCGTCCGGCGGCGGCGCCCACCGAGTCCCGGGAGAGGAGGAAGCCCCCCGCGGCCAGGGAGCCGGCGGCGCCTGCCAGGGCCAGGAGGCCGGCGGTCCTGCGGGCGGAGAGGGCGCGGGCGAAGGTGCTGGCCATGGCGGGCGAGGAGAGCGAGACGAGGCGGGCAGCTGCACCGACGGAGCGAGCGGGCGAGCGAGCGGCGAGTACGCGCGGGCGAGGCGGGCAGAGACGTGCCGAGAATGGCAAGCGCTGGCACGGAGGGAGGGAAGGAGGAGGAAGGAGCGAGGGAGGGAAGGAGGGAGGGAGGGAGGGAGGAGAGCAGCCAAGACGCGCCCGCCCTGCCCGGTTGGCCCCCCGCCAAGCCCTGCAAGCCCAGCCACCTGCCGGTTCTGCCGCTTCAGCACCACTTCTGCGGACAGCGCCGCCCGCCCGCCAGCCCTCCCACTGGCTCGAGGGGCTCAGCACCTGCACGCCGGCCGGCAGCCCCTCGCCTCCCCCCTCTCTTCCTCTCGCCCTCCCCCGGAAGCTCCGGGACTACCCCGAGCTCCGCCAGGTGCCCCGGCCGCGCGGGATGGGCAGGGCAGGGCAGGGCAGGTGCAGCGAGGACCAAAGTCCACCTGGCAGCGCAGGACACGCCCAGACGGCAGAGACTGGCAGGGCAGCCTCCCTAAGGACGCGTCCCCGGTGACCCCCAGAGGTGTCCGCAGGCATCGCCGGCTTCTGTCCACTGCCTCTCCGCTGCGGCGGGTGCCGGGGAGGCCGAGGCAGAGCATGGCAGGAGCCTGGACTGGGGCACCGAGGGCCGGGCTGAGTTGGGGGCGACTGTCTGGCTGTCGGGACCGCGGATGCCCAGTCGAGCGCTACTGCGGTGGAAGCGCCTGCGGGTCGCGGGACGGAGAGACCACCTAACCAGCCAGCCAGAAGGGAACGGGGTCGAGAGGCAGGTCGGATTCGGACACAGCCTGGGAGGAGGGAGGTGGAGCGGCGGTGCGGGGGGACGGCGTTCACCCCCACGTCCCATTCCCAAAAGGTCTCTGTCCACGGAGCCCCGACCCGAGCTCCGGCTCAGCGCTGCCTGCGCTTTCCCCGGAGCAAGGAGCTGCTGGGAGCTGCTGGGGCGGGCGGGGAGCCGGTCTTGCTCGCCAGACCAGAGCCGGGCGATCCCGGGCCCTCCCCAGTCGAGCCAGGGTGCAGAGTGCCGAATGCCAACCCTGGACGGGGCAGGCAGGTGGCCCGATGTGGCGCCCTGGGGCGTCCCGCCTCCTCCTCCTCCTCCTGCTGCCCCCTCCCCGGGTAAGTGCTCGCCCGTCTCGCACCCCGCCCCGCACCACCCTTCGGGCCAGCCGCGAAGCTGAAGGCCGGGCTGGGGGGAGGGGGGCCTGGGAACCACGCTCCGCCGGCCCCGCCTGAGTTCAGAGCAGGAACCGCTCTGGCCACAAGGGGGCCCGGTCGGGCTGCTCCTCTCCTGCCTGCCTGGCTCCCTTCAAGGACAAAAGGGTCGCCAGCGCTGCGCCCTTGGAGAAGGCCCGGCTGCCCGCCCGCCCGCCCGCCCGCCGGGTCTCCCTCCTGCAGGCTGCTTCCTGTCCGCCGCGAGTGGCTCTTGCCCAGCCGGGCTGCTCGGGGAGCTGCAAGCCGAACCCCAGGCCAAGCCTGAAGCGAGGGCGCCGTTCCCCTCCGAGGGCTCCTGCTCCTGCTTGGCTTCCCTGAATGGAGACGCTCCCCGAAGGCCCTGGGCAGAATTTGGCCTCCCGGACTCGGAAGAGGCAACGGAGACGGGCCAGGAAGGGCCAGGCAGGGGGAACTTTAATGTGCCTGCCTGCTCCTCCTGGATCCTTGCTGTGGGGGACCATCCGTCCTCTATTCCAGGACATGTCCGGGATTTCAGCCTGGGGTCCTGGGAAAAACTTCAGGGTCCTTCTTTTCCTTATCAATTATAAGTTACGAATTATATACAATAGTTTTAAATTTACTAATAAGTAACATAGTGTTTATGTTAAGCACGTGAAAGCATCTGACACAAAGTTGTCACATCCTACGCTGTGGTGCTCTTCTTTGGTGAGGACATGTGGCCACCCCGTCCTTGCCAGCAAGTGGGCTGGGTGGGGGGAGGCCAGGCACCCTCTCGCTGGCCAGGAGCATTTTCAGGATGGGTTCCAAGGGGTGCCCAGACCAGTCCATGGGCAGGGACCGAAGGCAGCAGAGATGCCAGCCTTCCCAGGCAAAGACTGGAGGTTGTGGGTCCTTCTTTGCAGAATGCCTGTTTCTGGCCCAGCCTAAGAGGGCTGGACGGTGCCAGGCGCAGTTTGCAGACAAGGCTCCAGGAGGCATTTCTGCTGCTTCCCTGCTAGGGACTCCCTTACCAAACACATCACAGCAAGAAAGCGGGGCTGCAATCCTCACTCCCAGTCAGGCCGGCCTAAGTCCTGACACTAGTCTGGGGGTGTCACACACCAAAGGGCACTTTCTGCCCCACTCCTTGGGGAGAGTCAGGCCAGTGCCCAGGCCTGCACACTGCTTCACCACCAGAAAGGGAGGAACGACAAGCTGTGCTGGCAGAGGGTAGGACTGCACCACAAGATACTCTTGGGCTGGCAAACTCACTGAATATGGAACTCACAATCTAAACCCAACTCCTGGGAGGACATTGTGATGTCTCCACAGAAAATGTGTGCTGAACCAAGCAGGGCAGTTTTTGAATTTGATCCATGGTCATTTCAGAGGTATTCAATGTCGAGCCCGCGCTTGGGGGCGCTTGGGACTGTCCTTGCTGTCCCAGCACTGCTGGGATTGGAAATCCACTGCTGTGGATTTCAGTTCTTAAATCCTGTTGTTTCCTTTTTTCATCGATTCTGGTATTGCCAGGTATTGCTGTATTGGGGGTTGTTTTTCCTTTTTCAATTACTGTCATTTCAAGTGCATTGTGTGCCAAAATTTTATGGTACCTTCAATAAAGAGCAACTTGAAGAAAGAGCGTTTTGTGGAAAGAGCAAAATTTAGACTTGCATAAAGAGCACTGTCTTGAGTAAAGAGCACTTCCGAGGAAGTTTGGAACAGGCTTTCATGACAAGGGAACCCACAGGGAGGACAAGGGGACTAGCTTGAGCTACAGGGGGCTCTGGGCAAAGTTTGGAATAGGCTTGCATAGCCAAGGAACTCATGGGATGTCTGGGGGGGGAGCAGCCTGGGTCAGGTCTGCATGTGGGATCTGTGTGTGGCAGTGTGGAAGGTGTGCCTTATCAATGTTCTGGTGCTGCTCCGCATCAGGAGCTTGTGAATGTGAAAGTTGCACATAAAGACAAAGATTCCATTGAGCCCATGGATAGCAGTGACTCCATTAGTGATTGTGAAAGAGCACAACCCTAACCATGTCTACTCAGATGTAAGCCCCATTGTGTCCAATGGGTCTTACTCCCAGGAAAGTGTCTTTACGATTGCTTCCAAAGTCATCCTCCTTTATCTAACCCTCACATCAGCCATGAAGGTTTTCAAAGGTACAGTACAGTTCAGTACTGGACAGTATTTTCTTTACAGCAGTGTTTTTGCATTACTGTATGTTACAGGGTTTCGTAATCATTTTTATAAACAGTTAATATTTTTATATGAATATTTTTGGGGTTGTGGAACCAATTGTCTGAGCTTCCATGGTTTCCTATGGGAAAATCCACTTCACGTAAAGAGTGTTTCACGTAACAAGCATGCCTCTGGAACGAATTAAACTTATTACGTGAGGCACCCTGCGTTTGGAAATCCCGCAAGACATTTGTTTTCTGTCATTTTTCTGGTTTCTGCTCCCAGCAGTTATTGACTATTTTGCTCTTGTCATATCTGTCTAAGTCACCTAAGAAGGTAAGAAGAGCCTCCACCGGACCCAGCCAGAGGCCATCTTCTCTGTCAACCATCAGTGGATCATCTGCCACCAGAGCACCATCCTAACCAATTCAGGCTGCCCAATCCGCCTGGCGCACCTTCCCGTGGTGGTTGGGGAGTTGAGTGACCCCTCACAGCTCTTTGGGGACTCCCCAGGGCAGCACAGGACCTGCACCAGGGCTGAGGCTGGCTGTGGCCGCGACAGGGCCTGGAGTGCAGCACTGGCTCCGCTTCAGGGCCGAAGAGCCGGCCTTGTCCGGAGAGGCCTGTGAGGCTGGCTGGTCCCTTCACACTGCTAGGCTGGCAGGAGCTGGGCTGAGGACGGAGCCTGCAGTATGGTAGACAAAAACCAGACAAAAACCTGAAAATTTATTAGAATTATTATGAGAATTACTGAAATTATTTGTTACCTTTGAAATCATTCTGTGGGCTGCCTATAGTAAAGGACGCGCAGCCAAGCACCCGACAGACATTCAACAAGGGCTGCAGACGCACATTCCCAGACAGAAGCTTCCAGTCAACGTTCACAGGCTCCCCGGGAGGAGATGAGAACATCTCAGTGCCCCTTCTCCTTTCCCAGGAGTCTGATGGTTATCAGTGATTAGCCACCTAAGGCTGTAAAGCCAGCCAAGCTGAGACGGGAAACTCTCTTGGTCTTGCCCAAACCCTGCAGCCTGGACGGAAAGTAAAGCAACGTTAAACTGTCAGGCAAATCAGAAGAACGTGTTTGAAGCCCAAAGATCACAGAATTAAAATAAAGTCGTAATTCTTCTTTTTGTATCAGCAGAGGATCCAGTCCGCGTTAAAGCCACATTTAACACTGGAGCTCAAAGGATCCAGTCCATGTTAAAGCCACCTGTGCTGAGCTGCCTCTGCGGGTTGCGGTGTTTTCCCCCGTGACGGCCTCTCCCTAGTCGCCCCTCTGCGTCTGACAGGGAACCCTGCAGTAGGGTCTCTCCTGCGCCTCTGAGGACGTCTCTGACCAAGAGACAGTCCCTTTCTGCAAAGAGTGTGCAGGTGACTGGAGGGCACAAGGAGTGTGTGCGGAACCCACGGGGGCTCTCGGGCTCCTTGCAGGAGGAATCTGGTCCGAGGGGGATCTGGAGCTCCCGCGAAGAAGTCTCCTGCCGGCACCAGCGTCTCCCGGGTCCTCTCTGGGTTAATCTCCCAGTCTTCCTATTACAGCAGGAGCCGCTCTGGAACCTTCTGGCCAGGCAGGGAAGGGCTTCCGGGACCTTCTGAGGCCCTGCGAAGGAAAGGAAGCAGGGTGAGTCGGGACCCACTGCAGGGTCGTCCGTGACCCACCCGGGCCCTGTCTGCCCGTGCCTGTCCTGGCAGATGGACGTGCAGCTCCAGCGCCCGAGGCAGTGGCGTAGCTGGAGGGAAGCCTGCAGAGGAGGAGCCCTGGAGCGGCTCCTCCAAGCCTGACCCTCCCTGCGGCTCCGCTGCCCCCCCTCCCTCCCACCCAGCCACCCACCCACCCACCCAGCCAGCCAGCCAGCCAGCCAGCCAGCTGCGCCCCTCCAGCGCCGCCACCTGCCCCGCCTGCAGTACCGCCTCCGGCCGCCAGGAGCCGCCAGAGAGGCGCCCCGAGGACAGAGCGGCAGGACCCCTTGGCCCCGCCCCTCCGCGCGCCCATTGGTCGCCTCCGCCCAAGCCACGCCCACCGGCCGCAGGGCAGTCTGGGCCGCAAAGGGCAGCCGAGAGGCGCGGGGAGAATTTTCCCGGGAGCAGCTTCTTCCCGCGCAGAGGCCGGGGCCTGGAGGGCTGACCCGGGAGCGCCTGGGCCTCCCCAGGGAGCGCCTCTCCCCCGCAGGCGACGAAGGAGCTCCCCGGCCGGAGATGCAGCGCGGCCAGCAGGAGGCCTAGCCCTGCCCGCCCCTCTCCCGGCCCAGCCCAGGCCCTGCGCCCTCCCCGGTCTGCGAGCGGGATGGTTGGCGGGCGGGGCGGGCATGTGGCCCTGGAGAAGCGGCCTTGAGGGCACGGAGGCGGCCGCGGCCCGGTTCTTCGTGGGCTCCCGCGATGAGGAGGCCGAGGCCGAGATGCTGGGCGCGGGCCTGAGCATGGCCGAGCTGGGCTTCTTCGAGGACGAAGAGGAGGCCGAGGGGGGCCCGTCGGTGAGGCTTGGGCTGGAGGCCTGTGGGGGGCTGGAGGCCTATGAGCGGGGCTGGAGGCCTGTGAGGGGGGTTGGGGCCTGTGAGGGGAGGCTGGGGGTTGGGGCCTGTGGAGGGCAGGGGGGGCTTGAGGCCTGTGAGGGGGGCTGGGTCCTGTGAGGGGGGTTGGGGCCTGTGGGGGAGCCTATTGGGGTCTGTGAGAAGGGCCGGTGGGTCTGGAGGCTTATGGGGGGCTGAGGGCTGGAGGCCTGTGAGGAAGCCTCTGGGGGCCTGTGGGGGCGGGCAAGAGGGATGGGGACCTTGGGGTCTGGCCTGGCCACCTACCACCACCCTCTTCCCCTGCAGCCCCCAGAGCGGCAGATCGTGGTGGGCATCTGTGCCATGACCAAGAAGTCGCAGTCAAAACCTATGACGCAGATCCTGGAGCGCCTGTGCAGGTTTGAGTACATCGCGGTGGTGGTGATGGCCGAGGACGTCATCCTGAACGAGCCTGTTGAGAACTGGCCCTCCTGCCATTGCCTCATCTCCTTCCACTCCAAAGGTCAGGGCTGGAGCCTGACGGGGCAGCAGGCCTTCTGGAGAGACCTTCACCCCCTATGGCTTCATCTGTTTTCTCTCTGGAGTGGCTCTGAAGGAGTGAGGCTCCCTCCAGGACCGACTGCTGCCTCCCTCCAGCTGCGCCACTGGGTCTGGGTGGTGCTCTGCATACACGGAGGACGTGACCGTGGCTCCTCTGCCTCTACTGCCTTCCAGGCTTCCCTCTGGACAAGGCCGTGGCTTACACGAAGCTCCACAACCCCTTCCTGATCAATGACCTGGACATGCAGTTCTACATCCAGGACAGGTAGCCTGCGGCCCTCCCGCTGCCTCTTCTCAGGCTGGGGTTGGGGTTGTTGAGACCAACCTGCTGCCATGAATGCGCCACCTGCCAACCTGCTGCTGTGAGGTCTCAGTTCAGTCTGGCCGTTGATGGCACCTTAAAAGCTTGTGGGGCTGAGCAGGACAGCTGGTGGGCAGGATGGAGCTTCCGGGACAGCAAGGACTATTTGTGCATGTGCAAAGAACCAACTATTAGATGCACTTTTGGTGTTGTTGGTTCAGGGGATGCTTCCTGGGCCTTTAGTGCTGCTGAGCTTGAGAGGCTCTTGTGCTGAGGAAGTCCCTTTTGGTGCTGAAGTCTGTGGAGTCCCAGCTGGACGGGGCTTTCCTTGCTTCCCTGCAGCGCAGAGGGGACCCGCTGTGCTGTAAGGAAGCAAACTAACTAATGGACTTGCAGAAGTCAGGCCCAGAGGGACCCCCTCCACTGGCAGCCTTGCCTGCCTTCCAGTGTGTTGTGTCCCCTGCAGGCGGGAGGTGTACCGGATCCTGCAGGAAGAGGGAATAGACCTGCCCCGCTACGCTGTGCTCAACCGAGATCCTGACAGGCCAGAAGGTGAATACTTTCCCAATCATGTGGGCCAGGGCTGGGGAGCAGGTGCTGCTTGTGGCTTGAAGGTGTTGCTGGGACAGATTTGGGTGATGCTGAGTCTTCTCCAGCAGGAGCAGTTCTATCATTAGCAGGCACACTTGGGATGTTTTCTCCAAGTGTTGGATGCCTCCCATACAAGGCTTTTGGGGCCACGAGCCTCTGTCCCCCCTGGAACAGCTTTAGAGGTAGTCCCCTACATCTCGCCAGGGCCCCGGTGTCTTTCTGTGCAGCTCGGTCCCTCCAAAGCCCTGGGCCTCCTGGCCTAGTGAGAATGTGCTGCCTGATCCCTGGCATCTGATGCAGCCCTTCTCTTGCCACAGAGTGTAGCCTTGTAGAGGGGGAGGATCAGGTGGAAGTGAATGGTGCCATCTTCCCCAAGCCCTTCGTGGAGAAGCCTGTCAGCGCTGAGGACCACAACGTCTACATTTACTACCCTACCTCCGCTGGTGGGGGCAGCCAACGCCTCTTTCGCAAGGTGAGGGGGCAGCCCAGGTCTAGCTCGCTTTGGTCTGGTGCAGAGGAGCAGGAAGGCTGGGCAAGAGGGTTGCCTCATCAAGTCTGCCGCACCAGGTGGAAGGAGGGGCTTTCTGTATGCCTGATGGCTCCTGGGCACTGAGGGGGCCTTTTCAAGAAGGGGGAGGGGATGTCAGTAGGGATTCTGGCTGGGTTGGCTTCAGCCCTTTCCTGTCAAAACCAGAACCAGAAAGGGGGCAAAAAGTCTAGAACATTCGAATGACACCTTAAGAGTACACTGAAGGCAAAACTGGTGCTTGACCTGTGGAGGAAACAGAACCATCATTTTGAGCAGCAGGAGCTTGGGCAGAGTCACCTCCCAGTCTCTGCCAAGCCATGGGGGAAAGCTCACGAGGGGAAGCCATTGGAAGGACAAAGTGACAAGCCCAGCCAGGTCTTTCCAGAGCCTCAAAAGACGCAGCACCCTGCCTACTGTCCAACCCCCAGATTGCAGTATCGGGGCAGACTCTGCTGACCAAGATGCTGGTCTGTGTGGCATGACAGATCCCAGCTGGCACCTACTTGGCAAAAAGGTGGTGGAGCCATTAGCCCCCCTTCTCCTTGCATGTCCCAGCCAAGCTACACTAAGGCTGGCTCTTTCCAAGCAATAAATGGTTTTTATGGCACTCCTCAGAAAGCCGGCAGGTAGGATAGATTGTCCTAGAGCAGACCATGGCTCTGTTGGTACGGCAGTCTGTGTCTTGACCTTGCCTCTGCTGGCCTGCTAGACAGGTTTTTCCTAGGGTGGGCATCAGGCTCTTGTTGAGGCACCTGTGAAATAGGACTCTGACTTTGGAGGGCTTGTGGTGCCCCTTGGTGTAGGAGAGCACACCAGAGGCCCCTGCTGACCCTTTGCAAAACCTGCCTGCAACTTGCCTGCAGAACTGTCCTTCGTTGCATGCCATCACTGAGTTTTCTGCCTCTTCTAGATCGGAAGCCGGAGCAGTGTATACTCTCCAGAGAGCAGCGTCAGGAAAACAGGGTCATACATCTATGAAGAGTTCATGCCTACAGATGGCACAGACGTCAAGGTGGGGAGAGGAGGCAGGAGGAGGAACTGCTGGGGTAGGAAATCCTGGTATGGAGAGATTCTCCAGGATTCTCATTGGGTGGAGAAAGGTGAGAATTGGCCTGGAGTTGGGCGGTACCTCTTGCTTCTGGGACGCAGGTGTACACGGTTGGCCCAGACTACGCTCATGCAGAGGCCCGGAAGTCCCCTGCTCTTGATGGAAAGGTGGAGCGAGACAGCGAAGGAAAGGAGATTCGCTATCCGGTGATGTTGACAGCTATGGAGAAGCTGGTGGCCAGAAAGGTCTGCATGGCCTTCAAGGTAGGCCTTTTTCCCTAGAACTTTGGTTTTAGCTCTGAAAAGTATGCAGATCCTGGAAAGACAAGATAGGAACTAGGAGGTCGCTGATTCTCCAAGCTGTAGCAGAAGGAACTCTGGTGCGTGTCAGCTCCACAGTTGGCTGGCTCCTGGCAACTGGAGCAGAGTTGTCTCTGCCTTCTGCGGCTGAGGACTTGCAATGAACTCCCCCCTCTAAACCTTGGGCCCTTTGTAAATGCCTGTCTGCCCCATGCTGCTAGCCTGTTCTCACAGGCCCCACCAAGGGGCACACACCTGTCCATAGCCTCACACTAGCTCTGCTGGAGTCTTCCAGGTTGCTCTTTGTACTTCTTCCTTTCCTGACAAAGTGGCTCCAGGGCTGGAAGAGCTGGCTGCTGTGGCCAGGCAGGAGTCTGCCTGTTTGCAGTCCTGGCGCATGCTACCCTCGGGACACCCTGCTTTCCTTTTTTGCCACTTGCAGCAGACGGTCTGTGGCTTTGACCTCCTGCGGGCCAACGGGCACTCCTTTGTCTGTGATGTCAATGGCTTCAGCTTCGTGAAGAACTCCATGAAGTACTATGATGACTGTGCCAAGATCCTGGGGTGCGTGGGACGACTGGTCACTGGCGAGTAGGGCCCCCTTCCACGGCCTTGCCAGCTCCCACCAAGCCTACCTCACTCCAGCTTCCGAAAGAGTCACTCGGCTGGCTGGAGTGGATGGAGGTCCTGGTGGGGTCTGCATTTTCTCCTTTTTGTCTTTACCAGGAACATCATCATGCGTGAACTGGCCCCCCAGTTCCAAATCCCATGGTCCATCCCCACAGAGGCAGAGGACATCCCTATTGTGCCCACAACATCGGGGACAATGTGAGTACTGCAGGGGCTGGTGCTGTTGGGCTGGGAGTTCCTGCAGGAGCCAAGCTCAGAACACTCTGAGTTTGCACTGCCCGGAAAGGGGGACTGTGAGACCTGGGGTGTTTTGACAGCAGGACTGGGAGGGCTCCCTTTCAGAGTGGAAGACTTAGCTGGGCCTCGTGCTGGACTTCCTGCTGCTTCTGCTTGGAGAATCAGGTCCCCTTCCTAGTTTCAGTTTTGGCTTTTCCTCTTCAGAGAGCTTTGTGCTGAGGGGTTGCTACTCCCTCTGTCTATCTCCCCACCAACCCACCTCTGGCATAGGCAGGGAGGCAATAGAAGCCTTAGTGTAGAGCAGCCAAATGAGGAATCTAATTTTCCTCCCCGACACCCACTGAATGTCAGAGTTGGAAGGGATTAGGGGTCCCTGCATAGTGGAGGTAACAGCAGCATCCTGGACAGGTGGCCATCTGGTCTCTGTTGGCAAACGTCCAACAAGAGAGAGCGCACAACTGTACAAGGCAGCTGGTTCTAGAGCTGGGTGGATCCTATGGTGAGAAGATCCTTTCTCACATCTAGCCTTGTTTTACATCTAGATGTTTCACATCTAGCCTTCTCTGTAATTTCAGTAGGTGCCTGAGCAGAGGCCTGATGGAGACGTACAAAATATTGCAGGGAACTGGACAGAGAGATGTGCTTTTCTCTTGCGCAGCCCTAGAACCAGGGGTTATGCATTCAGATTGGATGGTGGGAAAATCAGAACAAACAAAAGGAAATATTTATTTACCCATCATGTGATTAGTCTGGAACTCCTTGCCACAGGCTGTGGCGATGTCACCTGGTTTAGCAGATGAAGGAGCGGTTGGAGGAAGGGTCATCACAGGTGTCAAGTCACAATGAGTGTACACACTGAAACTCCATCATTATCCTGGAGGTGCACCCCACTAAATCCAATGGAACTTCCTCTGGAGTAGGCAGGCCTACTGAGAGCAGCATATCTGTGCTTCCTTGTCCAGTGAGAAGAGGATCAGAATGGTGACAAGAGAGGGGCTGTTAGCAGCCCCCCAACCAGAGTGAAATATCCAGGGAAAGGTGGTTTTGCTGCTGCTGCCTCAAGCAAGGGATGACTGCCCTTGGGAGGCGAGAGGGTTAGTGGTGGTGAAAGAGAGCTCCATTCAGAGGCAGTCCGGGGGCCGGCATGCACCATGACAGACTCTGCCGTGGAGGGGTGGAAGTGCGGGTCAGAGGGATGCAGTACTCTCAGGGCAGATTATGGACATTGTGTCTGGCTCAGAATGTGGGTGCTTTTTCCACAGGATGGAGCTGCGCTGTGTGATTGCGGTCATACGGCATGGCGATCGCACTCCCAAGCAGAAGATGAAGATGGAGGTGAAGCATCCCAGGTAGCCCTCAGGGTGGTGCCCCTCTAATAATCACCTGACCAGCTTGCAGAACATGCCGTGCACAGGGTTGCTGCTAGGTTCTGTGGGCTCCACACTCCTGGCTGGCCTTGCCCTGCCTCATGTCTGCCTGGGTCCCTGCAGGTTTTTCATGCTGTTTGAGAAGTATGAGGGCTACAAGACTGGCAAGTTGAAACTGAAGAGGCCGGAGCAGCTTCAGGTGAGGGGACATCCTCTGGGGCAACATTTGTGTCGTCAAACAGCTCTGGCAGGTCCATCTTGGCTTGTGCATTGCAAGCCACTACACTGGGCTGCTGGACGAAGGCCCTCTTTTGCCCAGAGAAGGAGAACAACATCGGTAGCTGGTTGCGCATGGGGAGGGGGTGGGGAGGCTGCCATAGGCCTAGGGCAACGGGCCTCTGCTGTGTGAGTCCAGGTAAGACATGCACAGAGCACTTCTGCCCTCTGACCCCTGCCAGGAGGTGCTTGACATTGCCCGCTGGCTGGTGCTGGAGCCAGATGCTCAGGAAGACAGTGAGACTGAGGAGCAGAAGTCCAAGCTGGAGCAGCTCAAGACCGTCCTCGAGATGTGAGAAGGGGTGGGGGGAAGGGCCAGCCCTAACAGTAGTTCCGCCTTAAGGATGTTTGGTGCCCAGCTGTGCAGGGTCTGAGCCCTCAGGCCTGAGCTGGCAGCAGCTGAGTCCCAGGAGAGATGCTGGGGAGGAGGGGGCTGGCTTGGCTGCAGCTCAGGTGCTGAAGAACCAGGATGTGGGACTCAGCTTCTCTTTCCTCACGGCAGGTACGGGCACTTCTCTGGTATTAACCGCAAGGTGCAGCTGACCTACCTGCCCCATGGACGCCCAAAAGCCTCTAGCGAGGAGGAAGGCAGGTGGCTGGAAGAAGGGGGGTCCCTGCGCCCATAACGGGAAGGTGATGGGTGTGCTGCCCCGATGGTGCCAAGGTGACATCCTCCTCCCAAGGCCAGAAGCGCTGGGTGGGTCTGATGCAGCCTCTTTGCCCTCAGATGCTCGCAAGGAGGCATCACCGTCACTGCTGCTGGTGCTGAAGTGGGGGGGAGAGCTGACGCCAGCTGGCAGAGTCCAGGCCGAGGAGCTGGGTCGGGCCTTCCGCTGCATGTACCCAGGGGGCCAAGGTGAGACCAGGTGTGGTGGCATATTGTGGAAAGTGACAAGGAAGGGCTGCACAGCCTCTGAGCCCAGAGGGGTGAACTCTAGAGTCATCACTGTTTACCTCCCCCACCTTTCCTATCGCTCCACAGGAACTTCCTTGCCTTCATGTCTTGACGTGCAGCCCCGGCTCTCCCTGGGGGCTGATGTACTCATAGTGCTGAGCTGTGGTTGATGGTCATGTCTTTACCTTCGTTACAGGTGGAACCAGATGGGGTGGGTGGCAGTCACTGCTCAGTGGGCATCTGGCAGTCTTCCCTTTTTTTGCTCTGCTGTGCCCAGTCCCTGGACTTGGGCAGACATGGCTCTGGAGGGGCACTGACAGTAAAACAACTAGAGTTATAATACCCTTGTACAAATCAGAAGGAAGGCCACTTTTGGAGTCCTGCGTCCAGTTCTGGTCGCCACATCTCAAAAGATCTAGAGGAATTGGAAAAGGTGCAGAGAAGGGCAACCAAAATGATGGATGGTCTGGAGTACTTTCCGTAGGAGGAAGGGCTACAGCGTTTGGGGCTCTTCAATCTAGAAAAGAGGTGCTTGGGGGGATATGTGATTGAGATGTACAAAATTATGCAAGAGATGGACAGAGTGGATAGAGAGATGCTCTTTTCCCTTTCCCTAGGGGACATCCACTCAGACTGAATGTTGGAAGACATGGGACAGATAAAAAATATAATTAGTCTGTGGAACTCCTTGCCACAGGATGGGCTGATGATTTCTAACCTAGATACCTTTAAGAAGGGATTGGATAAATTCCTAGAGGAAAGGACCATCACAGGTTACAAGCTATAATGGGTGCGCATGTGTCATAGTTAGACGTAGATGAGGGAAACCTCCAATGCCAGATGCAAGGAGGGCACCTGGATGCTGGTGCCTTGTGTTGGTTGTCTGAGACATCTGGTGGGCCACTGTGAGCTCTAGGGAGCTGGACCAGACGAGCTTTGGGCCTGATCCAGCAGAGGGTCTTACTATGTTCTTATGAGACTTTGATGTCCGGAGTGCTCTGAGCAGTCCTGGTGCTGCAGGAGTTGCACCGGCTGCAAAGAAGCTCTTTGGATGAGGGTCTAATTGCTAAATGGGGAGGCAGTGGTTACCTTGTCACGCATCTCCATCATCCTTTTAAAAAACCACGTTGTGCCTCGGCACACAGTGGAGGCTGGTGAATGACAGAGTCAAGACCAGTGGGATGTGAGAGTCAGAAGATGGTCTCGTGCGAGACACATTCCCAGCACGGCAGCAGCTCCTCATCAGAAGCAGCTGAAGCCCTTCAAGGGCCTGTGGCTTCCCGCAAACCGTTCTGAAGGATGTGCCAGCATTGGACCCTTGAGCACTACATCCTCTCCGCACCGACCCACCACCGTGTGGAAGGGTGAAAGTTGCTTTGTGCTGCAGGCAGGTGGCCCAGAGTCGGCCCAGAGTGGCACAGAGCTGTTCTGTTTGCAGGGGACTATGCCGGCTTCCCAGGTTGCGGCCTCCTCCGCCTGCACAGCACCTACCGCCACGACCTCAAAATCTATGCATCAGATGAAGGCCGAGTCCAGATGACAGCTGCAGCTTTTGCAAAGGTAACTTTCCTCAGCCCTGACTGCTGGGAGAGGCCAGCTCCTGGCGAGGAGAGTGGGGGGATTGCAGCACTCAGCAGGTGTTGGGGCCCTGAGCAGCCGAACAGCCAAACTGCTTCTGACAGTGTAGCAGTTGCACCCTTTGGTGCGGTGGGTAGTTCTGGATGTCCCCTGTGGGTCCTCCTGGATGATCTCCCCACCACCCGGATCTCTCCTGTGCTTTGTAGGGCCTCCTGGCCCTGGAGGGGGAGCTGACCCCCATCCTGGTGCAGATGGTGAAGAGTGCAAACATGAACGGCCTTCTGGACAGTGACAGCGACTCCCTGAGCAGCTGCCAGCATCGGGTGAAGGCCCACCTGCGAGAGATCATGCAGAAGGACGCCCCTTTTGGGGGAGAGGACTACGAGAAGGTGCAGGGCAGGGCTTGGGTGGGGGCCTTCAGATTCCTTGAGCCAGATGTGGGGGGAAGGTATCCTTTCCAATGGGCCCAGTGCAAGGGGCAAGACTGTGCCTGGCGCCTTCCTGCTTTCAGGGCTGCTATTGGATCACAGGCTCCTTGTCGCAGATTGTACGAGGGGACTGTAGATGGAAAGAGGGAGAATGTCCTGCCCTGGGAAGGGCGATATATATCTCTTCGTCCTTTGCAAGCTGATGGGGGACAAGCACCAAGTGGAGGCAGTGGGTGCTCAGTGTGGAAGGCAGTGGTGTGACCTCCAGGGAGGAACTGGAGAGAAACTGTGCAGGAAGTGGGGAGAGGAGGCTTTTCAGTGCTGGCAGAGGGGATTGACTCTCAGAGCGGGTTACTGTGGGGCAGAAGAGACAACTGGGCCCAGCCTTGTCCCTGAGGAGAGGAGGGTTGGGAATGCCGATGGCACCCTGAGTGGGGAGAGGGAGTCAGAAGGGAGGGGTTTGTTGGCTGTTGTGGGTAGGGGGTGGCCTGCAGATTGATAGGGGAGGGTCTTGGCTGGTTCCTGTGAGGCACCCAAACATTCCTGACCCCCATTCTGTCACTGGCTTCCAGCTGGCACCCACAGGGAGCACCTCACTAGTCAAGTCCATGGGCCTGATTCAGAACCCTGTGGAGGTTTGTGATCAGGTCTTTGACCTGATTGAGCGCCTCACCTCCCAGATCCAGAAGCGCCTGGAGGACCCAAAATCTGCAGGTGAGCTGTGGAGTGGCTGTGGGAGGGGCCCTGCTTGTGTGGCCCCCCAGGGTTAAGCTGGGGTGTGTGGCTTCTTCAGATCTGCAGCTCTACCACGGGGAGACACTGGAGCTGATGCTCCAGCGCTGGCGGAAGCTGGAGCGGGACTTCCGACTGAAGGACCGGCGGTATGACATTAGCAAGATCCCTGACATCTATGACTCCGTCAAGTATGACCTGCAGCACAACTCGGCTCTCCGGCTGGAGGGCACTGCTGAGCTCTTCCGGCTGTCCAAGGCCCTGGCTGACGTTGTCATCCCCCAGGTGCGCCCTGCGGGGCCAGAGCTCCAAGTGGGCCAGGGATATGAGCTGCCAGCCTGCACCTTGGGCCTGGGGGGTGCCTTGGTTCCCACTTGGTCCCCCTTCTTCCCTCCTCCATGCAGGAGTATGGCATTAGCAAGCAGGAGAAACTGGAGATTGCAGTGGGCTTCTGTCTGCCTCTCATCCGGAAGATCCAGCTGGACCTGCAGAGGACACATGAGGATGAGTCTGTCAACAAGCTGCATCCCTTGTGAGCCCCCTGGATGTTTTTTCTGTGGTAGGGGAGAGTTATAGGGGTTTTCCCAGGGGTGAGCCAGACAGGAGTGGTTATCTCAGTGAAGCAGGAGGTATGGGGGAAGGGGTTCTGTGGAGTGTGAAATAGGAATCTGCCCTGACTGGCTGGCCGGCTGGCTTGCTTTCAGGTACTCCCGGGGGGTGCTGTCTCCAGGGCGCCACGTCCGAACACGCCTGTACTTCACCAGTGAGAGCCATGTCCATTCCCTGCTCAGCATCTTCCGCTATGGGGGCCTCCTGGATGTAAGTGAGGACCCTGCCCCCAGTGTACCCCTTGGAAGCTGGCTCCAGGATAGGGAGGACTGTGGGTGGGGCAGCTAGTGCCTCTGCTTTCTGGCACAGGCTTGCCTGGGGTCTAGTGAAAGGCTGATGCGGCTCTGGGAAGAGGAGCACAGGGTTAAGTGGAACTCTTCTTGGGACCCAGGAGCCAGGTGTGCAGGCAGTGGGCTTCCTCTGGTGGGTTTCCACACCCCTCTTCAATCATCCCCGTCTTTTCTTGCAACAGCTTTTTCTCTCTGGATCTTTGGAAAGTTGAAGGTTTGTCCTCTTTCCTGACACTTGTTGGTGCCCTTTGTGGGCCTTGGTGTCAGTGGAGAAGGAAAGGGCATTTAAGTGCCCAAGGAAGGCCCTGGGGCATTCTCCCTGTGTGGCCCATGCAAGCCAGTCCTCCAGTCCCTTGGTGGTCCTCTGCAGTGTCCTTCCTGGGACAGAGAGGTGGAGGGGAGAGCTGGGCCTTCAGCTAGGGGCTACCCACATCTTCCACCATGGACTAGCCTCTTTTTTGGCTGCTCAGCTGCCTTCCCTGTGCTTGTGTGCCAGGAATCCCAAGACCCCCAGTGGAAACGAGCCATGGACTACCTTGGGGCTATTTCGGAGCTGAACTACATGACGCAGATAGTGATCATGCTATACGAGGACAACAACAAGGTGAGGGACAGAGAGGTGGGAGCTGGGGGAGCCTGGAGTGGGGACAGCTCATGCTTGCTTGCCTACCTGCCTGCTCCAAGGGAAAACTCTGGCTTGCCCCTGGCAGGATCCCTCGTCCGAGGAGAGGTTCCATGTGGAGCTGCACTTTAGCCCAGGTGTGAAGGGATGTGAGGAGGACAGTGGTGCCCCAGCAGGCTGTGGCTTCCGCCCAGCATCAGCAGAGGTAGGCCTGCCCTGGCTCCACACCTGTCGGGAAGCAGCCTCTGTCTGGCTCCTGAGGAGGGGAGTGGCTGGCTGGTTGCTCTAGATCAGCCTCCCGCCCCGGCTTGTGTAGGTGCAGATAGGGTTTGGTGTTCTCCGGAGCAGCTGTTGCCTTAGTGGTGATGGTGATGCTCTCCTTGAGGGTCATGGTGGGGAGGAAGGTGAAGCTGGAGATGGTCCTTGTTGTCTTGTGTAGAAGGAAGCCAAACAGCCAGAACAGGAAAGTGCTGGAGACCTTCCTCCCAAGGCCCCTGACGAGACTGACCAGGCCTTGCAGTTGTCTTCAGAGCCTGTCTTTGCTCAGCGCCGATCGCCTCTGATCCGGAATCGCAAGACTGGCTCTATGGAGGTAGTCCTGAGGAAGGAGCAGGCAGGAGCATGGGTTCCTGGCTGCAGGACGTGCCTGAGGGCCAGGAAAGACCAGCCCCTTGCCAGCCTTGGGTCTCTGGAGGAGAGGCTCCCTGTGCTGCAGAGCGTCTTCCTAGCCTCCCAGCTCTGGGGCAGAGGTCGGGGCCTATGTCTCTCCCCACGTCTCCATCCCTTCTGACTAGCCCTGGAGGACCTCTGACCACTGACTTATTTTGTGCAGGTGCTGTCAGAATCCTCTTCCAAGGCTGGTGGATATCGCCTCTTCTCCTACTCGCGCCACTCCTCAGAAGTCAAGCAGAGTGGCTTAGGTACAAGGCTTTTCTTCTCTTGGTGGACTGTTCCCCATGACCTCGGAGAGCCTTTTTGCAGAGTGTGCTGCAGATGGTTGCGGGTGCACCGCAAGGGGGGTCTTTGCTTCCTTTTCACTGAATGTTGACAGTCAGACCAATGCAAGCAGCATCAGGCAGAAGCTCCAGCAGGTAGTGCAAAGGAGGCATTAGTCCCTCTGGGGAAGGGAAGGGGATGATCCCCTGGAGGAGAGCAGGCAGTGGCTGATGGGACCCTCCTTGGAGGTGGACAGTGAGCAGCTTGCATAACTGTGGCAAGGGTGTTCCTTTCCTCTCACACAACACCAGCTCGAGGGGGCAACCTCTAAACTCACCTGGAGGGAGTCAAGAGGAAACCTTTGTGGTGACGGACCCTGAGGGATAAGATGCCTTGAAAAGGGGTGTGGACAGACCTGGGAATGTCCATCCCAGGCGAAGAACTTCGAAGGGGGTACCCAGAAGTAGCTTATCTCTGACTGCCAGCCTCTAGAGAGTGACAATGAGGTGCAAGGGTCTGAGGCTAGCTGAGGCACCTAATGGTCATGAGAAGACGCAGGGAGCCACCTAGACTGTGCCCGAGGCTCCCGTGGGCTGCTTACAGGGAGTGCACCTTGCTTGTGACCCTTGGCTCCATTCAAGGAGCTGGTTCCAGTCTGGAGCTTTCAGACACCTGGCATGTGGGTCTGCAGGATGCACCTTAGGCACTTAGGTGATTGGGGGTCCAGAAGCTTGGGCCCCCCAAGAGGCCTCACCCGGGATGCACCGGGGTGCTTGGAAGCAGTCAGCAATGGTCTGTGATGCTGTTAGGACTTGTCTTCCTCGGGCTTCCTGGCTTGCTTTCTTGGGTGTCTGGTGGAGCTGGGTGTGGATTGTAATGCAGTGAACAACACTGGGGAGGAGGCCTTGTTTTTGACGAGAGCTGCTTCTGAGGGGGCGTCTCTGGGTGCTTTGCTTGATTGCCCAGCAGCCTTCTGGCCCAGGCAATCCTGGGGCTGGGGATGGCTTCTTGAGGCCTCTTCCCCAGGCCAGGCTAGGCCACCCTCATCCCAGTAGCCTTGATGAGATGGCAGCCGGTGACGGTGCTAATGGTCTCTGCTGCACCTTTTCAGGGTCGCAGTGCACGGGGCTCTTCAGCACCACAGTCCTCGGGGGCTCCTCCAGTGCCCCAAACCTCCAGGACTACGCCCGCAGCCATGGGAAGAAGTTTGCCTCTGGCTTTCTGTGCAAGGATGGTATGTGCAGTTCTGCAGCCTTGCTCAAGGATTGGGGCTCGTGAGGGCTGGGGGTGGGGGGGTGGCCTGCTCTCGGCGTGGCTCTTGCCAGGCCCTGCTGGGAGCTGCTCAGTTGGGGCAGGGGGTGGCTTCCTCACCTCTTGCTACACTTCCAAAGTCTTAAGTCTTTTGGCCTGGCTCTGGCTGACTGCCCTCCTTGGGATGCGGAGCGCCAAGGAGCTTTGTGGCATCTCAACCTCCAAAGGCGCCTGTGTGACACACGGGCTCAGCAGTGGAGAGAACCCGAGGGATTGCTCAGTCAGCCACAGCAGCTGCCAACCACTGGTCGGGGCTAGTCTGGACCAGATTTGTTCTGCTCTGTGAGGTGCCAGGCCCTGTCTGTGTGATGATGGGGGTGGCGGCAAGAGGAGGAGTTGCAATGTGGGCCGAAGTGTATCTCTGCGAAGAGCCAGCAGTGGCTGCCCTCCCAACTGGGCCTGTTTGCAGGGTCCCTTGGGGGGTGGTCTTGAGTGGTCTGGGTTCTTCTGCCAGCTGCTCAAGTGTCCCTTGTCTGACAAGGTTTGTCCTACCTCTTTGGGGAAGAACAAGCCAAGGCCATCCTCTTCTGTCTTGCTGGAATAGCTGGTGCCTCCTGAGCGCTGCTTGCTCAAGCTGGAGCAGCAGTGCAGGGCCAGAGTGCTGTGTGCTGCATATGCCTGTTGAGGAGCAAACCCTTCCCGGGCTGGGATGGTGAAGGGTGGGGGAGCAGCAGCTGGCAGGTGGGCGAGTGGGCTGTCGTCCCTGTGCGGTTATTTGTGAGTGGCCTGTGGAATTGGGCGATGCAGAATTGAGTGATGGCCAGAGGAGGAGGTGACAACATGCTCCTCATTTAGCACTCGCAGGGATGCTGAGTGGTGTCTGTACGTACACATTTGCACCCATCCAGTCACCATCAAGCACCTGCCAGGCAGGAGGACTGGTGAGAAGATAGATGAGGGCTGGTGTTCATGCCTGGCAGAGGGCCCTTGCTGGAGTGCTTTGGGCTGCAAAGGAGCAATGATCCCCCGTCTCTGCCACACCTGCATGGCCTGGTGTAGAGCCCTGCTGGGGTTGCCACTGCTGCCTTTCCACCTTGCTGACCCTGCTCCCTGCCTCCTGTTCCTGATGCCTGGTGGGTGTGGGTGGCTCCTCCAGTGAGCATGCAGGGGGCCAGGGGCAGCCAGGCCTGGGCACTTGCAGCAGTCGCCTGACGCCAATATCTTCTCTTGTTCCCCCAGAGCTCTTGTCTATGCCGGCCATTAAGCGGTTTTCTGTGTCGTTTGCAAAGCATCCAACTAATGGTACGTGTGCTTCTTAACTGAGTGTTGCTGCTTCTCTCCCTTTCTCTTCCCCTGTGGCCTTCTGTCCGTCCTTGTGACGCCTCCTCCAGGCATGGGAGCTGATGGATCATGCCATGAGTCCCTGCCGCTAATTAGCTTGCTTTGTGCTCTCACGGAGTGGGGTCCCACCATGCACATACTCGCATGCCTAGCAACTGCACCTGCTGGTGCAGCCTGAATCCGGGTTCCTGTTTGGTTCTTGTCCTGCCAATGGGGGCCATCCTTGAAGGCAGCCGCATGCCTCCCCTTAGGCAGTGGCTGCCCCTCTTGTGGCCACTCCTCACAGGACTTGGTGCCCCCAGTGTCTTCTCTGCCTTTCCTCACTCCCGATCACAGCAGATCAGTGTACTTCTTGAAAAGTGGTGCCCAGAACTGGACTGGGTCTCTGAGTGGGGACTGTCAGGACCGTTCCTATCACCCTTTCTTGGGCAAGCCCCCTTGGCATTTCTTTGTAAGGAAGAAAGGCAGGAAATGAATGAATGAATAGCTAGCCAGCTGTTAGGCATATAGGAAGGTGTTGGGCATCTGACTCCCTTGGAGAGTGAGAGTGGGCTGGGGGGTCATTTTCAAGGCTGATTTTGGCCTTCCACACAGTCCAATAGATGTGGGCAACGGGAAGGAATCTGATTTGTCAGTGAAATGTCATGGGATTCCTTTGCAGCAAAGTTCATTTCCTAAAGACAGGCATGGTCTCCGTCTGGGGCTGATCTTCCCTTTTCCTACTGAAGAAAGACCTGAGGTTGTCCAGGGTGGCTGGCAAGCCTCTCCTTCCCAGGCAAGTGTGCGGAGGAGAGCAGCCTGTCCTAGGGAGTGGCTCATTCTTTCCTTCTGGGGACATCTGCATTGGCTCCTTGTGAAAAGTGGCCACTTGAAGCCCAGAGCTTCAGTGGAGGTCGAGCTGAGCTGCATTGTCCCCTCTGGCAAGAGGCAAGGAGCTTTGGGGGCTGGAACGGTTGGCTCACCTCTTTCCACATTTGGCGTCTCCCCACAAGACAGGGTAAACTCCTGTCCTTAGCCCAGCTCTGCGACGCAGCTGGAACCCATCGTATTGGCTCTGCCATTCCATTGGACTATTTCAGTGGTGTGGAGAGGCGGGATTTGCTGCTTGGGTAACAGCCTCTCCTCCTTATCAATCTACCCAGGCCTTCGTGCTTCGCATGCAGCATCCAGCACAATACCATAGACTTTCAAGACTGATGGATGCCAAATTACCCAGGCAAAATGGGGGTGAGGCCTGTGCCTGACCCTTTGGCTCGCACTCTTGCCTGGGACTTCCAGAGTCTTGAATATTATAGAATCATAGCATTGGAAGGTCATCTGGTCCAACAGCAGGAAATCCTCCTAGAGCATACCCAACAGGTGGTCCTTGAGCCTCTGCTTGAGTCTCCCCAGTGAGGAAGAGTCCACCACCTCCTGTTCCGCCATCTGTTCCACTGCCAAACCACCCTCACCATCAGGAACTGTTTCCTGATATCCAGCTGGAATCTCCTTTCTTGCAGTTTTTACCCCCTGGTTCTAGTTCTGCTTTCAGAAGGAGATAAGAACAAATGAGCCCCTTCCTCCCTATGACAGCCCTTCAGGTACCTGAAGAGGGCAATCAGGTCTCCCCTCAGCCTCCTCTTCTCCAGGCTGAACATCCCAAGTTCCCCCAACCTTTCCTGGTAGGGCTGCCCTTCCATCCCACTGATCCTTCTTGTCGCTCTCCTCTGGACTTGCTCCATTTGGCTGCATCTTTCTTCAAGTGAGGGGCCCAGAACTGAACACAGGACTCAAGGTGAGTCTCACCAATGCTGAATAAAGAGGAACTAGAACTTCTCGTGACTTGGAAGCTCCAGTCCTCTTAATGCAGCCTCAAAAGGCATTTGCCTTCTTTGCAGACACATCACATGCTGACTCATGTTCAGCTTGTGATCCACGGCAACTCTAAGATCCCGCTCACATGTTGTGCTGCCAAGCCACGTAACAGGTTTATACCTGTATTTTTGGTTTTTATTTCCTAAGTGCAGAACCTTCCACTTCTCCCTGTTGAAGTTCATTCTGTTTGTTCCAGCCCAGGATTCTAGTTTACCCAGATCCTCCTGGAGGTTTCTCCTTCTTCTCTTGTGTTTGCTACTCCTCCCAGCCTGGTGTCATCTGCAAATTTGATCAGGCTCCCCCGTACCCCTTCCTCCAAGTCACTGATGAAGATGTTAAAGAGGACTGGGCCCAAGACAGAGCCTTGGGGGACCCCACTTGAAACCGATCTCCAGGTTGACGCAGACCCATTTACTAAACCCTTTGAGTGCGGCCATCGAGCCAGTTGCGGATCCACCTAACAATTGCCCCGTCTAGCCCATATTTTTCCAACTTCCCAATGAAGATGTCATGTGGGACTTTGTCAAATGCTTTGCTGAAGTCAAGATCAATGACATCCACAGCATTGCCATGTCCAGGAAGCTCGTAACCCCATCAAAAAAGGAGATCAGATTTGTCTGGCAAGATTTATTCTTGGTCAATCCATGCTGGGTTGTTTTGATCACCGAGTACTTGTCTAGATGTGCACAAATTGTGTGTTTTATGATTTGCTCTAATATCTTGCCCGGGACTGAAGTCAAACTGACTGGTCTATAATTTCCCGGGTCTTCTTTCTTCCCCTTCTTAAAAATTGGGACTACATTTGCCCTCTTCCAGTCCAGGCATTTCCACTCCTCAGGGATTTCTCAGAGATGATGGACAGAGGCTCTGCAAGGACATCTGCCAGTTCCTTCAGAACTCCAGGATGCAGCTCATCCGGTCCAAATGACTTGAATTCATTGAGGCCAGTTAAGTGGTTTCGAACCAGTTCTCTGTCAGTCATAATCTGTTCTTCTGCAGCATCCATGTTTCCATTACCTCTTAGGGGATGCAAGCACATCCCCACATCAGCCAATGATCCCACACCCCCATTTGCACAGCCCTCCTTCTGAGAATAGATGGACACAAAGTAGGAGTTGAGCAGCTCCACCTTCTCCTGGCATTGAGTTGCAGCCTCCAGGGTTTATGTTGCATTTACACAAATGAGCCTGGGAAATAAACCAGATAAGCTAGAACTTTACTTGATATTTACTTGATAGGAATATCTGAAACTTGGTGGGATGATTCCCATGACTGGAACACACAAATGGAAGGCTGTCAGCTGTTCCGGAGGAACAGAAGTAGCGAAAGAGGGGGCAGAGTAGCATTATATGTCAAGAACGTATATACCTGCTCTGAAATGTAGGAAACTGGTCCGGATAGCCCTGTGGAGTGCGTTTGGGTAAAGGTTAGGGGGAAAAACAAGAAACAAAGCATTGTGGTGGGCGTCTACTGTAGACCGCCAGGCCAAGGAGAAGGAGCAGATGGTGTCTTCTTGGAGCAACTGGCAGGCGTTGCAAGGAAATACGAGGTAGTCGTAATGGGGGACTTTAATATCCAGACATTTGCTGGGAGACAAACTCAGCCAAACATGGAAGCTGCAATAAATTCCTGAGGGTCCTGGAAGATAACTTCATGGTCCAGAAGGTGGAGGAAGCAACGAGGGGAGGGGCCATCCTTGACCTGATCTTAACTAATCGTGAGGAACTGAATGACTGGGTCGATGTGGCGGGAGCTTTAGGGGAAAGCGATCAGGAGCTGCTGGAATTTAGAATATTGTGGGAAATAAAAAGAGTGCCCAGAGAAACCTCTATTGATTTCAACAGGCTTAGTCATAGGCGGGATTTGATAATGGGAGATCCCATAATGGGAGTCATAGGCGGGATCTGATTATATAATGAGACTTATTTCCAGGTAGACATGGAGGTGGCTCTGACACTATCAGGCTTACCAGGATGTGACAGAGAGATCATGTCTGGTCATGATGTCACTGCCAGGTTGATGATTTCAGACTTCATGGAGGGGTCCTGGACAAACTTTAATTACCGTATGTCAAGGGGATCCCAGACTGAAATGCCTGAAGACCACTGGTGTAGAGTGAGATCTGCATTGCCAGATGTAGGGGGGCACTTGGATGCAGGGTGCTCTCTGAGGCACCTGGAGGGCCACCATGAGATGTAGGAAGCTGGAGTAGACGGGCCTTGGGCCTGATCCAGCAAAGGGGGCTTTTCTCCCATTCTTAGTGCAGGCTGGGAAAGAGCTGCCAGGCTCAGGCTGGCTAGCTCGGTCCCGGGTGGCCATGTGACCAGACATTCCTAGATTTGTCCTCTTTTTTTAGATTTCTGTTTGGGTGTCCTCCAAAAGGGCTTTGTTGTCCTCCATTTTGGCTCCATTTTGCAGTGGTGTGCAGTATCCCATCATGTCATATGTCGTTGGATTCATATTGAAGAGCAGAATCCAAGGCAAAAATCTGTTTTGAAATATCTCCTTCCTATCAAATGTTATGGCCAAAAAACTAAAAATCCAAAGTACACATTGAGCTCCATGGGATAGTGAATGTGCCCCATTTCATGGCTTTACTTGAGAGTAAGCAAACTTGCCATAGTCCGTGAGAAAGGCCAGGCTGAGGGGAATCCAAGGGCATCAGAATGCTCCTGATCCAATGAATACAGCCTCCTAAATCACCCCAGAAGGAGGCCCCTGATAATTGCAACTGGAATGGAAACTGAAAGGGAGCCATATCGCGCCTTTACTTGCAAGGAGGCAAATTGCCATAGGTCATTGGAAAGGGCAGGCTGAGAGAAATCTGGTCCTAATCCAATGAATGCAGCCACTACCAGGCACCCCACAAAAAACCCTCCTTCAATCTTCACTGCATTAAACCCTTTTGGAAGAGGGACTGCACAGCTGCTTTTATTCCTGAGTAAGCAAGCATGCCTTGGCTGGTTTGGAAGGTCATTCCAGGGAGCGCAAGGCTTCCAGAATGGCCCTGATCCTGCGCACCTGGAACTTAGCAAATTCTCTATGAGGCAGCATTTGAGTGTTTTCAGCTTTTATTCTGTCATGTCCTAAATTTTGGGGGCCTTGTCCTCTTTTTTGGTTATGGCATATGGTCAGTCTGGCTGGGTCTCTCCTCCTTGAGGCCCCACAGATCCCCTTGCTCAGGGCAGGTAGAAGGGTCTGTGGAGGGAGGCTCTTTTGCTTCTGGGCTGCTGAGTCCTGCAGCAGCCGTGGTGGGTAGTCCCTGCGCTCTCCCCTGCCAATCTGAGTGGACTGGGGGGCTCCCTGGACCTTTGCTCAATGGTGCTTCTCTCACTTGTGGCCCTCCCTTCAGATGAGCTGGAAGGCTGCCATGTCACAGGGCTCCTGTGCCGCTCTTCCCCTGACTTTGCCACCGTGACCCAACCCATCCCCCTGGATGCGGCCAAGGCCCACCACCTCCACCATTGCTCCTACCACCTGCGCCTTTTCCGGGACTGGCTGGTGTCTGGCCAGGGTGAGCTGGAGACCCTTGACGGTATGGCATGGGTAGCACGTGTATGGCCTAGCCACATGCCCAGGAGGTGCGGGCAAGAGAATCCTGCCCCTTCCTAGCACCATGATGGGCAGCATGTGTGGCTCTTGCCTTGCAGAGCCTGAGGGACGCTTTTCCTTGCTTTTGGCACGCAGGCAGGTAGGGTCGTGAGTGGTGAGGCCTTGCAGGAGAGCAGGTTGCCAGGGCTTGGGGTGGCTCACTACTTACTGCTGCTGCTTCTCCTGCCAAGCTTGCATGGTGTGTGGCTTGGCCCCTGGAGGGCAGAGTTCCCGGAAGACCAAAGGCTGCCAGTCTAGCACACTTGATCCTGGTAGAGAGGCTTGCAGCGTGTGTGAGGCACCGGTGTGTGTGTTGCATGGGTAAGCCGCATCCCTTGGGGCGGGATTGGAGGTGTTCATACTGGGCTTGCAGATACAGACTCCAAGGAAGCTGGGAAGCACCAGGCCGAGCACCCTCTCTCTCTTTGCAGCAAGCCTCTGAGCAGAGCCAAGCCTGGTGCCACAGCCCTTTGGAGGCTGACGTGCACCTGGGCTGGACCTCTCTCTTCAGTGTTGTGCTGCCTGGAGGAAGTGTGTGTGTGGCCTGGGGGAGGGTTCCTTGCCAAGGCTTTGTTTCAGAAGCCTCTGTGCAGTTTGGCCCCTCCCGGTTGCCAGGAGTTGCCCTGGGCACAGTGGCCGAGCAAGTAGTGCCATTACCCCCACCCGACCTTCGGAGCACTGCAGATCTGCTCTCAGAGTCTTGCGATAGGTCCAGGGGCCACGTCCTCCTTGGGCTCCTCTTTGCTCCACCCTGCACCGGGGAAGAGAGAGTGGAAGAGGAGGCCAGGCGGCTGGTGCCCCAAGGTGCTGCCTGCTCATGGCTCCCCTGAGTGCCTGGTGCTGTCCACCTGCTGGGACTTTTTCAGAGCTCTCTCTGAGCAGCAGTTGGTGCTGGATGAAGTGCCAGGAAGCTCTGGTGCTCAGCTGCCAGCTCAGGCCTTAAGTGAAGTGAGTGAAGCCTGACAAAAGGTTCTCCTCAAAAGTCTGGATGTTGAAGCCCCAGGTCTTGTTCAGAGGTTGCCTTGAGCAGTTGTCTGATGGGAGCCTTGTCTTCGAGCCAGGCTTCTCTGCTGCTGGAGTAGCCCCCCCCCACTTCTGGACCTTGAGCACTGCCACCTCCTTTAGGCAGAGGCTGAAGCTGGAATGGCTCCTTGGATGGGACTGGGATCCTCTCGCCTGGCCTCCGTGCAGCAGCACAGGACCGCTGGCGCTGATGTAGGACTTAGTCCCAGACCTCAGTAGGCACAGCTAGACCCCTTTGGGGTGGGGATGGCTTGAACTGCTCTCATTCTTCCTCCTTCCCCGCCCTGTCATGGCTTGGCCTCCTGGTCTTGACCTTCAGCTGAGGTGGGGAAACATCCATGGTTTGCTCTTGAGTGTTCAGAAAGATTTCCTTAGAATTCTTGGGAGTGAAGGATTCTCTGGAAAGGAGCGGAGGGTCATGTCAGATGTGGAAAGTACCCCAGGTCACCCACCCTTTCTTTGGGCCTCCCAACTCTACAATAGCCAGGCCTGCTCGCTCTGCATAGCATTGATCCTTACACAAGGGACACTGAGGAGGGAGACTTTGAGAGCATTTTTGGTTTGATGTTTTTTCCTGGCCTGCCAGAGCCCGTCATCGTGCTTTCCTTTGCATTGCTAAGCATAGGAAAAACATCTGCACCAGTCCCCTCTCCAGCTGCTGGGGCAAGAGCGGGTTTCCTACTCCCTTCTCTGAATCAGGCAGAAATGGCCTGAGCTTGTGAGTCCTGCACTTTTGGACAGGAGGCCCTGCTGTGCTGGTGGGCAGGGGCTGACCCTGCTTCCTTGGAGAGCTTTGATTACGTAGGGGTGAACTGGGGACTCCCTGTAGGTTGCCTAGAGCAGGCCTTCTGGGTTGGCTGGGTAGACCTGGTTCCAAGGGGGTCAGGGCGGGGGATGGTCTGCACCGGGTAGGGCAGCGGGTGGCAGGCGTTTTCTTGCATGGGGCCTGGACTGGAGAGTGCTTGGCCTTTGCCTGCAGGTTTTGAAGGCTGCTCCATGGTGCCCAGCATCTACCCCTTGGAGACGCTGCACAACTCACTCTCCCTGCGTCAAGTTACGGATTTCCTGACAACCATTTCCAGGAGCTGCAGCACCTCCCACTCCGGAGCCCCACCAGCAGGTACCAGAAAAAGGAAGAGGGAAGGGATGTTCTTGCTTTGGAAACCACCTTTGTGAAAGCTGTTTCTGCGGGAAGGGGACATGTGGCACACCTAAGTAACATCACAAACTGGCGCACTGCTATTCAAGGCCACAAGCAACTCCTGCAGGCTGTGCCCACTGCTGCTTTCGCTGCCACCACCAAGGAGCCCTGTGGTCAAGGGCCTTAACCAGTGTTTGGCAGCAAGGGTGGACCAAGAAATCTCCCTTCACATTCCTGCGTCAGCAGCTCAAGCCAGACCTTAGCTTCTTGTGAGGAGTGGGATATGGGGGCAGCCAGTCATCTTTCAGGAGCCCTGATATGCTCCAGGAGATGTTCTCCCCACTGCTGGGAGAGGTTGAGGCTCTGGCAGGGGCAGCCATATCCCCTTGAGGCTGATTGAGGAAGACTTTGCCTTTCTCTGTCCTGCAGACCTGCTTGCTTCCCTGATGGATGGTCAGGCTTCTGGCGATGCCTTCTTGCCACAGCAGATCCTGTCCTCTGGTGCGCTGCCACTGCGCTCCCGCTCAGAGAAACCCCCATGGTGTAAGTGGTCTGGTGGCAAGCAGTGGGGGTGGGAGGGGTATGAGAGGCTGTTGGCCAGACTTGCAGGCATTAAAGGCAAAGCTAACCAGGCAGTTGTGTGGAGAGGCCAGCAGGAGGAGGGGGGCTGCGTGGTGGGGGTGGGCGGGCGAGTGAGCTGCTTGCCAAGCCCTGCCTGGTGACGGCTCTTTGGGTGATAGCCACGGATTTCAGGAGGAGGTCTTGTGCTTTGAGATGGTGGGAGTGAAGCTGCTTGGGGGAAGACCAGTTGGTCGTCATTTCGATGCAGGGTGGCTTGTAGCTGTGGCGGAGCTGATGATGCAGACTATCCAAGGTTCAGCCTGGTGTATGTCACTAATGCTTGAGCCTTCGGTACCCAGCTCAGCCGCATGCATGTGTAGCCATCAGAGAGGAAGGTGGGTGCACCTGACTTGAATCTCCTGCCTCCCTGAAGCACACTCCACAAAATCTTCCTGATCCACAGGGTGTTTTCCTGAAATCACCTTCATGTTCTTGGCATTTGGGGTAGGAGTGAGTGCTGAGTGTGCTGCCTGATGGTGCTGCATGTGGGATGGGCATGCGCACTTGTGCCTGCCTCCTACTGACCACATTTTTTGTGATGTTCCTGCAGACAGCAGCGGCCCCTCCAGCACTGTCTCGAGTGCAGGCCCCTCGTCCCCAACATCTGCGGAGAGTGGTCCTCAGTTCATCTTCCCTGAAAAACCTCTGCTCAGCACCCAAGTCAGCAAGAACAAGCAGAATGGCCAGCTGCCCGGAGAGGGGCCTCATGGGACAGAGGACACAGGCCTGCCGGGTGGTGGCGCCTGTGGGGAGCCCTTGGAGCCAAGGAATGAGGAGGAAAGCACAGAGGATGTGGAGCCAAGGGGGGGAGCCCCACCACTACCAGAGGAGGTGGAGCACGCGTGCCAGGAGGCAGAGGAAGTCCCAGAGCAGCCTCCCACAGGGTTGGCAGTCGATGGTGGAGGGACTGGTGTGCAGATGTCTGAGGTGGGGCTGGAGAGCTCTGGGGGGCTGGCCTGGGAAGAGCCTCCATTGAACCCCTTTCTGTCCATTGGGGACACTAGTTAGGCAGAGGCCAGCCCACCACAGGCCAAAGAACTCTTGGCCTTGGAGGAGCTGCTGCTGGACACAGCCAATGGCCTCTGGGGTTGTCTGGACCTGAGTGTGTCCTTGGGCTGTTGCACTTTTGGCCCATCAGCCAGACAAGGCAGCTTCAGGACAGAGCACCCCACCTCCTGGGCCACTGGGTCCATCATGGGACCCCTCCAAGCCCCAGCCATGTCCCTGGAGTGAGAGCCCTTGAAGTGCTGCTGGATGCGGAGGGGGAAATGGTGCTCGGGACAGTCCTCCTGTGCCTGCGCTGCACAGGCCTTCCTTCCTTGCTGGGAGGAGGGGAGGCCCTGTCCAGGCTCAGCTGCTCCACTGCCAGGATGCAAAGCTGCTGGGTCGAAATCAGGTTTCCTTTGAAGCAGGTCACCGAGATGCCAAATGGTGTACAGTACAGAGCATTAATATATTAATGTCGGCAGGTGTGGGCTGAGGCTGCAGGCGTTCCTCCCCCCCTTAGCGACAGGACTGTGTCTGTGGTTCAGGTGTGTCTGTCTCTTTCTGGGAATTGTGCCCTTGTCTCCACCACCCTTGCGTTGGATCTTTTCAGTGCAGTAAATACGGCACCACCTTTGTTCTCACGATATCTTTGTTCTCTTGCCTGCACTGGCGTATTGTTGCTGTTGGGGGGGGGGGGAGAGCAGGGGGCCAGGTTGCAGGGGGTTCTCTTGGACTGGCGCTGGACCCGCATTCCTGTCTGGCCAACGCAGGAAGGGAAACTGCCAAGCTGAGTGGGGCGGGAGAGAACCGTGTTTGTAGGCTTGAAACATCATAGACATTCAGCAGCCGGGCTTAAGGGGACTGTTCTAGGGAGCCGTGGAAGCTGCTGGGCCCAGAAAACATTGAGGGGGGAGACCAGTTGGGAAAGGGTATCCAAGAGAGGATGGATGGAGGGACACGTTGGTTTGCCCAAGCAGGTCACCAGGAGAGAGTTCCATGGGAAGGTGACGCCAGCCAGACAAGCCTATTTGAGGCCCGTTTTCTGTAAGAGAGGGACAGCCTGTCTGCTTAGGTCAGTGGAGGTCAGCACCTAGCACTGGAGCACTTGCTTGTAGCTTTGCAGTGGAGATGAGAATGGCTCCCTCGAATTTCAGTGGCCAAGGCCTCTGAACCTGGGAGGCGTGAGGGCAGGCCAGGCCCCCAGTGCAAGGAGAGGGGATCCCCCTGCAGGCAGCCTTTCTTCCCGCTGAACCTGTGTGGCCCTTCCTATGCATGCAGAGACGGGCAGGGGCAGGCTCCTCCACCTCCACCGTGACAGTGGAATGTATTTGATGGGAGGTGGTGGGTGACGGGGCAAAGTGTTCTAGCTCAGACCCTCCGGCCACCAGCACATTCCAGCAGTCTGGCAGTGTCCAGCTCTGTCCTTGGGCTTGCCACTGTTCTCAGCCACAGCCTGTGATGCGTCTCCCAAGCAGCGGTGGCCAGAGGGAGCAAGCGCCTCTGAGTCTCAGCGGAAGAACCAAGCATTTCCCCCCATCCTCAAGAACCAGCAAGGAGAGGAGGGTGATCTGGGACCCCTGCCTTGCAGGTGCCTTCAGTGGAAATAGGACAGGAGCCATCGCAGTTAATGTGGCTTTATTGGTTAGTGGCAGCCCCTCCCTTGACAATCTTATAGCTACAGAGCGTTGGGGGAGGGGGGGCTGGGGGGAGTCAGCAGGTTCAGGAAGGCAAATTGAGTTGTCTGGTATGGTCACCTGGGGTCCATCTGGACGACATTCAGTGGAGGAGGAAGTGGCACCGAAGAGCCCACCTGCACACCTCCACAACTGCACACAGTTGCAGGAGAGCAGAGGGTCACGTAGGGACAAGAGGCATTGCGCACTATTGGCCACATGCAAGAAGAAGCAGAAGCAGGCTGGGCAGGGGGCAGGGAGGGCTCTGTTGCCTGGGCCTATAAGGCCCACACTGGACCAGTATGGCCTGGGCTAGATTAGAGGGTCTTAGAAAGGGCAGAGGGGTAGCTTCACTGAATACGCTTGCCACAAGGTACAAAGGAGATATGTATGCTCCAAAATATGAGAGGGGGGGTGGGGGGGTCAGGGTGTCTGACTCCAGTGGTGGTTGTGGTGCAGAGACCCTCCTGCATTTCCTTCCTCCTGGGAAGGCCCAGCATGCCCCTGCAGCCCATCTGCTCCCAGCTTCAAGTTTTGAGACAGGAACACATTCATGGTGGGTCAGTGCAGTCGCTGGGCTGCCCAGGCTCAGGGAGGACTGCCAAGTGCGAGCCAGGAGGTCGAGTCTCCTGCCTGCACAGAAGGATGTTGCCGGCTGCTGTTCAGCTGAGCTGCTGGAACCTGGATAGCCAAATGCCTGCCCCTTTGAGCAGTTTTCAAATCTTAAATTGCAGCATTTGGAACTTGGAGTACCCTGTGACCTGAAGCCCAGAAGCCCAGTGCCTCGTCTGCCATCACAAGCGAAATAATATTGACAACAAAACACACCCACAGTAGTCCCCGCAGGGAAAAGGTCCATACATAAATTTGAGGATGAGAATAACTCCTGCAGTGCCCATCCGCCCAGAGCAGCTGGTCCCAAGGATGCTGGTGCTGGGAGTGGGCAGGTTCTGCGGAGAAAAGAGATAATCATGCGCATGGAGGGGGTCACCCATGACAGCCCCTCTCTGCTTTGCTGCCACCACCAGGAGAGACTGGAACCAGGGTGCAGGTGGCATTGGCTCCCCTGGCTGAGGGAGGGGAATCATGAGGTTCTCTGTCCTTCCTGACACCCAGACCTCTGCTGTGCAGAACTGGAGTTTCAGGGAGACCGGCAACCCGCACAGCAGGGTGTGAGGTGAGAGCCAGCACGTAAACATCCCCACCCGAGAGCCCACAGACCCCCTCCAAAGGGCTCGTGCCAACCCCCATCCCTGCACGGGTGCTTCTCCCCCCACATCTAACCCCTTCCAACATACCTTGATTCACAGGGCAGCAGCAAAGCTGTCTAGATGGGACAAAACCCACATGTGCGTGTGCAGAGTTCCTGCAAGGGGCCCAGTTCCACCCCCCTCACCAGTGTGGACGGTGCGGTCAGTGATGGCCAAGCATGGGTTTGTGTCCATCACGGCAAGTGGCCAGGCTCCCCACGCAGCCCGGCTGTGGTGGGAGAGGTGGCCAGCGTGGCTCATTGCCACGTGTCCACTGAGGTCCCTGAACCCAAAGCTCACAGCCAGCTTCTCACAGGCTTCCTCCAGCAAGGTCCGTCTGTGTCTGCTTGCAGCTCCGTCGCTCGTGCTGCTGTCCTCAACCCGCAGGCTCCAGCTGAATGTTCTGTGGGGTCAGCAATGGGCGGCAGCTGTCGGCAGAGGAGGGAGCTGGGGATGGGGCAGGCTGGCCTGAGCATGACAGCAGGACTGAGGCAGCTGCGTTATTCTACAGTGGCAATGAAGGCGGCGGATAAAGCCATGAAAAGCAGAGCGGCTCGAGTACGCTCCCTTTCCCTGGCAAGCATCCAGGCAGATCCTGGATGGCAGGAAAAAGAGCCTGGCGGCACTCCGAGGGCCGCATGGTGTGCGGGTGATGGCGGCCAATGGGTGTGCAACGCAGCTGTCGCTCAGAACTCAATCTTGCATGCTGGGAAGGACTCATCCTGCATCACCACTGTGCTGCTGCTGGCCAATACCATGATGCCCAGCTCCTGCTGCTTCTCGTGGGTCTGCTGGTACCACTCGCGGGTCACCTCAGTGTCATGCGTTGGAATCAGAGTCACCTGGGGAGACATGGCAGCGGCAGTGAAAGTGGCAGGAAGGACAAAGTTTGGAGGTGGCTGTACTGGGAACATTTTTCCTTTGAGGGGGGCTTCTGGAATGGGTTCTGTGGGACAACCTCTCCCCATGTGGCTTGCACTCCCTCCCTCAGGCCAGGCCCTGTATCCTGACAGGCTCCCTCCAGCACTTACCGGCAGATTCTCACCCCATTGGGCCTTGCCCTCCAGCAACGCATCCAGGACAGCTCGGCTGGGCTCGCCATTGCCGGGGTCGTTGCCACTGACCACGTAGTAGGCTGCGCGCACCCGCTGGAAAAACTCCTGCCCGCTGTTTTTGCCGCTGCAGTGGTTGGGGATGTAGGCCAGATCCACATAGACAGGTGGCCCCAAGGAGCTGCTCTTGGGCAGGCCAGTGGCAGCTAGAGGACAAGAGAAGAGGGGGCTGGAGGTCTAAGCTCGGGCTTTTGCTCACACCTGCCAGGGGGTGAGCTGGGCTGAGTGGCAACAAGTGTGCCCACCAGCAGTAGCCACTTGTCTTGGCGCCAGCATACCCCGTCCCTGCAGGATTGGCAGGGGCACAAAGCTGGTGGAGGTGATCCAGCCAACCCACTTCTCCAGGCCAAGTCAGCTGGGGCCGGATAACAGTCACAGGCATGTCCAAAGTCCCCCTCTGGCAGAAGCCTCGAGCCTGCCTTCCTGCATCTGGCATTTTGAGGTTGTCCAACTCTACACACATGGCCTGTAACCTGTGATGGTTCTTTCCTCTTGGAATGTGTTCATCCCCTTATTAAAAGCATAGAGGCCAGATGCCAACACCAAATCCTGTGGCAGGGAGTTCCACAGACCAACTATACACTAGGAAAAATTTTATCTTATCCATCTTTATCCTCCCAACATTCAATTTGAGAGGATGTCCCCCAGTTCTGGTGTTATGTGAAAGGGGAAAGAGCATCTCTCTATCCACTCTATCTATGTCCCCCCTCAAGCATCTCCTTCCCAGACCGAACAGCCCCGAATGCTGTAGCCTTTCCTCATATGGAAGGTGTCCTAGACCATCAACCCATCAAGATTGGACGGGCAAGGGTTGAATGTCTCCGTTTTAGAATTCCTATTAATGTCTGGGTTGCAATTAGCAATAGAGTCCATTTGCCAGGAAGAGATGGCAAAAGGCTTCCACCTGCACCCTCTCGAGCCAGCCTCTTAGCGGCTGTCTTGCTCCCAAGAATATCTTCCATACTGTAGGAGGGGTCTCCATACCCTGGTCTGGGGGCCAGATGCAGCCCTCAGCAAGCCTCACTATGGCCCCCTGCAAGATCCCTCTAGCCAGCCCTTGGGCAAGCCTTGTAATCTACTTCAATACACTCTTCAATGTAAATTTATGTAAATGTATTCAAATTTGAAATGTAAATTAGTTTTCTGGCCCCCAACAGCGTCTGAGAGGTGATGTGTCCCTCCTGCCAAAAAGCTTGGAGGCCCCGGCTGTAGGGTGTGGAGACTTCTGGCGTTCCCATCAGACACTGAGTTGCCAGGGCAGAAGCCTCCTTGCAGCTGGTTTGGCTGGTGTCTGCTGCAGCTGATCGTGGAACCAGGGAGGAGTTAGACCAAGCCATAAATTATGCGCAGGGCTCTTTTTCGGGGGGTGATGCACCTGTACGGAGTACCGGCACCGCTGTGAGTGAGTACCGGCACGTAGATACAAACACACACACACAAGTGAGTACCTGCAGGTGAGTACCAGCACCTATTTTCTAGAAAAACGGCACAGGTTTTACATCATTTACCAAGGCTGGGCTGCTTTCTTGCGTGGCGCAAGGAGGACTCCATTTGGGCCGCTACTCCCTTGCTATCATTTCCTGAGGTGGCCTCTGACTGGGGGGTGGTGGTGCGTCCAGGGCTCACCTCTTCCTTTGCAGCCACTGCCAGGGATGGTGTTCTTGCTGCTGGGAGCCGAGGCACTCTCCCCTCTCCTGGGATGTGAAAGGCTGACCTCTCTTCCCAAAAGAGGAGAGAAGATACTATCCCACTTTCATGCCTCCCCCCCATGAGAGCTGGGATTTATGTGGCCTCCCAGGCAATGATGCCTCCCTGACCCAGGAGGAGTGTGGGATGCTGGAACCCCACCCCAGCCAGGTCCCTTGCAAGTCCCTCCACCCCAGCAGAGCCCCAGCCTTACCCGGACTGGTCTTGGTGCTGTTGGTGGGGAGGGTTTTGCTGCTGCGGAATCCCTCGTCCCGCTGCTCCTCCGCATAGGCCTTGAGCGGCTTCTCCCGCCTTGCCAGCGCTGATTTTGGAGGCCGGTCAGATGGCTGCTTCCCAGGTGCAGACAGCCATTTCTCTGGCTTCCGGGCAGGGGAGGAGGACTTGGGCTTGCCCAGGGTCCTCCGGAGCCCCTTGCCTCTTTCCTTCAGGTCCTTCCGGGCTATTTTATCTGGCCTGTTCATGCTCTGTTCACTTGGCAGCACCTCCGGGTCCATCATACAGACGTCGGGAGTGGGGGGGTGGGGGTGGGGGTCTACTGTGCAGACAGGCAGAGGGTCGTGGCTGGACCTTGTGCTGCTGTGATGGGAGCTGCCCACAGCCTTGTCCACTGGGAGGAAATCCGTGTCTTCGTCAGAGTCCATGGCAGCGTCAGCTGTGATGGATGGGCACTCCTCTGTCTCTGGAGGCACATCTGAGTCCGACTGGGAGGGTCCAGACTCGCTGGCAGAGGTGGGGGGAGTTTCTTCTACCCTCAACACGGCTGGCCTGTGGCCACCAGGGCTGGAGCGGAGCCTCCCCTTCACTGATGGGTGGCCTTCAGACTGGGAGAAATCACTGTCTTCTTCTGAGGAGTCGTGAGGACTTGGGTTGATGAAGGAAGGAGACAGCTCCCCCTTCCGCTGCTTGAATTCGCAGGAGAACCTCTGCCCGTGCTCTGGATGGGAGCCTTCCAGGGATGGTTCCAGCTCATGGGAAGCATCCCCATGATCCGCAGCTTGGCTCCCCTGTGCAGAGTCTGGGAAGAAGGGCTGGAAGGTGTGTTCAAGTGTCAGGAGGCGAGAGGGGTGGCTTTGCCTCTCACAGTCCTCCTCTTCCTCTTCCTCGTCGCTGCTGTTTGCCTTCTCCACTGGTTGGGACACCCCAGGGAAAGCAAGGGGGCTGGTGCTCACTTCCGTGGGGCCGTTGGCTGTGGCAGCTGCCTCCTGCTGACCAGGAGGGGAAGCCGTGGGAATGTCCGGAAGGGCCAGAGAGGCCGGAGAGGTGGGGTGCAGCATGGCGGGGTCTCCAGTGCTGGCAGGGGCAAGGCCTCTGCTTTCAACCAAGTAGGTCTCCTGGGCAGAGCCTTCCGGAAGCAAGTCCCATGTAGTCTTGGGCTCTGCAGCTGCTGCCCTGGAATCGGGGCAAAGCGTGTGTGAGTAGAAGCTGGCCCCTGCAGGCTTCATCACGGGGGTGGAGGCCTTTGAAGACGTCTCCTCAGAAGGGCTGGATGACTCTTCACGGGTCTCCTCCTGGAGGGCGCCTGGGAGCGGCTGCCCTTCTCCAGCCAGACCCGCTATCGAGAATCCTACAAACGAGGAGTTCTCCACCGCCTTCTTAGAGACCTCCAAGTACTCATCCCCCCTGTTCATTTCGGAAGCACCAGGAGGAGTCGGGCTTGCAGGCAAGGAGTTGTCCCTTGGGTGGGATGAGAAGTGGGCCTCATGCCGGAACAGGATGAAGGGTTCATGTTTCTCCAAGGAGGACAGTTCAAAGCCAGGGGAGGACCAGTCCAGCCCCTTGCTCAGTAATGCCGGGCCCTTGGGGCACTCCTTCTCCTTAGCAGCAGCCTCAGCACAGAAGCCAGAGGCAGAGCCAGAGAATACTGCCTGCGCCTCCTCCTCCTCCCTGTGCTGCTTTGCCTCCGCAAACCCCCCCAAAACCACCTCCTTCCTGCCTGAGTGGGTGAAGCTGCCATCGCCCTCTTCCACCTGGTCTGTTGCACGGCAGGCCAGTGAACGGTGCTCAGCCCCCAGCCACGGCGCTGACAGGCTGCCTTCCTCCAGCCCCAGGATGGCTGCATAGGGGTCTTTCTCCCTGGCTGCCTCCGGGGCCGCAGCAGGCCTTGGGAGGGGCCGCTCTTTTTCGGACTGCTCCTTAGTGCCTTTCTCTGGCTCAGAGTCGCTGGCACTCTCCTCTTCGCCCCTCTGGGCCTTCTCGTAGTAGATGTCCTTGGGGTGCAAGGGCTTTGGAGAAGGAGATCTCCGCTCCTGACGAATATTGGCATCTGGGGGATCCGCCGCTTCAGTGTAGACCGCGGGTTCCTCATCCTGGTTAAACTGCCTCATGATGCTCTCTGGGTGGCAAGAGAAATCCTCTAACCCTGCAGCGGAGGCGGGCAGGGGACTCCCTAGGAGCAAAGTGCTTCCCTTCACCTCCTCGAGCCACGTCTCCGAGCTTGTCGAGCCACAGGGCAGATGGTGTTGCACTGCCCGGGGCTGGCAGAGCTCTTGCTCATCTGCATATTCAAAAGAGGGCTCAGCCTTGTCCTTTGGGGAGGCTGGGGAGGACAGCTCTTTCTCGGTGGGCGTGTAGAGGCAGGACTCTTCTTCTTTGGAGGAGATGGGATACAGGGACTCTCTGGGGGCTCTCCCTCCCCTGGGCATCTTTCTGGACTCGGCCACCCCCACAGTCCCATAGATGTCTGCGTACTGAAAGGTCTTCTCGTGAGGGTACGGAGTGGGTTCTCTGTCTTCCTGCTCTGATCTGTTTCCAGCAATGCTCCCGCCTAGTTCATAGAACTCAAAGGGACTGGAGGAGTCTCTGGTGTCGGGCCATGTGCAGCACTCCCCGCCTTGGCCTCTGCTTCCTTCAAGGTCCTGCGCTGGAAGGCCCTGAGGACCTTTGTTCTCTCTGGGCTCGGAGGCCTCGGGTGCCGTCACTTGGAGCCTTGCTGTGGCCTCCCTCTCCTCTTGCTTTTCACTTGGGCAACTGTGCCAGCCCAGGGGTTTTCCCTCAACAGCCTGTGTTTGGTGGGGCTCCAACCTTCCTTTGGGAACAGGCTCCGACTTTGAGCTGCCGAGCTCTGTGGTCACTCCTGGAAGTCTGACAAGAAGCTGGTCTGCAGAAGACTTGCTCAGGCCAGGCGAGGCTGGGCCTTCCTCTCCTTCCAAGGCAGCTGGCACAGGGGCCTGTGGCAAGGGGGTGACAGCCTTTCCTGCAGGCTCTCCAGCTCTCCGTGCACACACGGACCCTTTGCTTTCATCCAGAGAAGTGGGTGACTCGGCCGCATGCAGAAGGGCTGAGGTTGTCCACTCTGTGCTGGAGCCTGGCTCAGGAGAGGCAGGGCTGATTGAGGGAGACGTTTCTAAGTCCTTTTCATCCGGTGTCCTCAGCTTCGCACCTGTGTTCTGGGCCAGTTCTTGGGTCTGCTCGACCCCTGGCTCACGAGGCCCCCTGGAGAAGCCACTTTCCGGACCTGTCTCTGGCTTCTGAGTGGCAGCTTCTTGCAGGAAATGCCTGCGCTCGGCTTCCCAGAAGTCCTTCTCTGCTGCTCCCACAACAGACTCCTTGGAGGCTGCAGAATGTGCGGTTTCTCTTCCTTCCATGAGGGAAAGTGGAGCTCTTCTGTCCCACTCCTCCACCTCTTCGTCCAGGAAGGTGCACTCTCCCCTTTCCTTATCGTACTTCTGTCGTTGTTCTGGGCCAGGCAGTCCTTCCACCTCCTCAGGAAACCACACTTTCCTCTCATAACCTGGATCCTTTGGAGAAACGGCTTCCGTTTCTGGAGACGGCTCTGCCGACTCTGGTCTCTCTTCCAGAAACTCGCTAGCTTCTGTCTCTCCAAGGGAGACTTTGCCCAGGACCAGACCAGGTTCCGTGACTCTGGAGTGCACCCCACCGGTAGACACGTCTTCGGAGGGAGGGGGCAGTGGTGGTCCCTTGGGGGGCTCTTTTCCTGTTCCAGATACCAGCAGCATGTCTGCGGGAGGTAGAAGAGGAGCACGGATATCTGGAAATGGCTGCTGCTCAGCCAGGGGGAAAGGACTGGGTGAGTCCTCTGCAGCCAGGGTGTCTGCCATCCCTTTATGCCTGGTGGGGCTGTGCTCAGTGGAGACCTGGCCACTTGCTTCAGGGGACGGCTCCTGCAGGGGCTGCTGCTCAAGGGGCTCTTCCCTGAAGGGAGATTTCCAACCTGTTGGAGCCATTTTCTCAGTGGGCGACAGAGAGGAGCCCAGAGGAGCGCCTGTGCCTTCTGGGGAGGTGGGTCTGATGGCGACGGGGAGTTTGCCTTCGGTGAAATGCTGGGCTTTGCTGTCCTCTGGAGGAACATCTTGAGTCCAATCATCTGAAGGTTCTGCCTTCTCAGGAAATGATTTTGCCTCCTCAGGCCAAGTGCCCCTGACTGAGAACGGGGAGGCAGACTGGTTGTTGCCAGTGCTTTCTTCCTGCTTCTCCCACCCTTCTGGAGGAGGTATTTCCGGGGCAGAGAACAGCTCGCTTCCGGTGCTTTCCCAAAATCCTGGGGAGATGCCCCCTCTGCCGGCTGTCGAGTCCTCCTTGGGTTCTGTGGGGAGGCTCTTGGAGGGGGGATACAGGTCGGAAATGTCCAGGGTTTCCTGCTTGTGGTAGAAGCTTCTCGTCAGCTCTTCTTTCTCGAGAAACAGACTCTGGTCTTTGCTGTGGGGAGCTGTGCATTCTGGGGGTGGCAGGGCTGGGTGTGGGGGGGCAGGCAGCTCTTCTTCTGCAAGGAAGTCCTCACTGGAAGAGGCCTCCTCACCTTCCACAGCTCTGGGCTTCTTCTCCTTGTCCCCCCCTGCAGGTGCTTTCTCTGCTTTTTCAAAGATCTCTGTCTCTGCAGCCTCCGATTTTTCCTCCACAGGGGACTGGTGGAAAGGTGTGTGCCCAGCACTGGTAGGGCCTGAGGGGGTGGGGGACGCCATCTTGACCGTGCTGTCATCAGGGCTCAGGCACCGCTCCTCAGCCTCGCTGGAGCTGGCATCCGCCTGAAGAAACTGACTGTCTCCGTCCCCAAGTAGGAACACCGTAGCCTGCACTCCTGCTGCAGGGCCCTCATTTGAGCCATTGCCCAGCTGCTTTGGCTGAGCAAACACTGGGGCATCTCGGGCTCTCGGAGGCCTCTCCTCCTCCTCCTCCTCCTCCTCCTCTCCCTCCTCCAAGCCTTTTCTGCAGGCTTCCAGTTTCCTCTCACCTTCTGTGAGTGCCTGGAAGTCTTCTGGAGGAGGAGACTTGAAGCCTTTGTCCTCCTCCAGCGAAGACGTGGGGGAGATTGTGCCGGCTGAGGGGACGTAGTCGAGGCCCTGGGTGGCCTCTGTCCGAGAGGAGGGGATGCTGTTCACAGTGTCCATCAGTAAGGAGCTTTTGCCGGTCCCCTCGGTCTGCGGAGCAGTGAGAGAGGCAACAGACTGGTCTTCGGCGACGGAAGTGGCAAAAGAGGAGAGCTTGTCACACTCCGTGATGGAGGTGGCTGAGGACACGTGTTCCTCTTCTGCCAAAGGAGCAGCCACCAGGTTGGTGGGATAGGCCAGAGTCTCTGGCTCAGGCCCAGCATAGCCTTTGGCCCCCTCAGCAGCTGCCATGGCCTGAACCCCATGGATGGCTTCCAAGCTGCCTTTCTGCTCAGACCCAGAAATGTCATAGGGCACAGCGCTGGGCTTGAGATGAGGCACCCTCTCTTCCTGCTCATCGTGGATCTCCTCATCGGAGATGGTCTGTTCAGTCTCTGAATAGCCGGGGATGGTTTCATCCTGGATGTACGAGACGTGTTCCCCTAGGGCGACAGGGGGGCTGCTGCTGAGGTAGGACTCCTTCAGCCCAGGCTTTCCAAGGGCTTTGCTTCTGCTCCCCCTCTCTTCCTGGAACTCAGTGCCCTTTCCCCCCGAAGGCCAAGGGGTGTCCTCTGGCTCCTGGCCAAGGAAGAAGACTGATGTGACCAGTGGCTCCTCCGCCCCTTCAGTCCCATCTCTTTGCCTTTCTGTCGGCTGAGCTCTGCTTGTGCCTGAAGGCGTCCCTGTGACTTCCCCTCGGTTCTCAACACCCAGCGTTGTCTTCTGAGTTGGTGCCTGTCTTCCAGTGGACCCAGCCACTGCCTTCTCCTCTGCTCCTCCTCCCCCACAGGACCTCACCCCGCCTGCCTCCTCATCCTCAGCTCTTGGGGCTGTTTCCCCTCCAATGCCTGGAGAAGCCATTACCTCCTCTACAACAGCCTGAGAAGGGGACTTTGGACTGGGGGTGGTCTCTGCCAAAAGGGCTCTGCTCTGCAAGGGCCCTGCCCCGTCCCCTGCAGGCACAGACTCCCCCCGAGGCCTGGCCTGCTCCTCTGATTTCAGCTCCTCAAAGTCTTTGGTGAGGTCCTCCGGAGAAGACAGAACCTGCCTCTGCTCCACCCCCTCTGGCTGGCCAGCCTTCTTGGGCAGGGATGCGGCCCTCGGCTCAGCCACTGTGTCCTTGTCGGCTCTGCTGCGGCCTCTCTCGGCTCTGCCCCTGCCCGGTGCCTTGGCCTTGTAGAAGGTCTTCCGGACTTCGGGGGTGAACGGCTTCAGATCTGGCTTGGGTGCCTTCTTCAGGTCAGGCTTGGCCTCTCGCTTGGCTTCTTTCCTCTCTTCCTTCTTCCCATCCTCCTTCTTCAGCTCCTTCCTCTCTTTCTTGCCCTCCTTTTTCTCCTTGTCCCTTTTCTCCTCCAGTTTAGAAGCCTTCTCTTTGAGATGCTTCTTGCCCACCTTCTCTTTGGCCAGCTTTCTCTTCTCAGCTCTCAGGGCGTCGCTGGGGTCAGTCCGGACCTTTTCGGCCTTCAGGGGCTTCTCTGGAGGCTTCCCCAAGTGCTCCTTGCTCTTCTTCTCAGGCTTTGCTTCTTTGGCCACCTCCATCTTTGTCTCCTTTGTGCCCTCCTCAGCAGCTGCCTTTGGGGCAGCTGGTTTCGGGGAAGACTTCAGGCTCTCTCTGCTGTCTGCCCTCTGTTTGATCTTGGTCTGTTTCAGGGCAGGGGACGGCATGCCGGAAGCTATTTCCTTCTGGGTGGCAACTGGGTACTTCAGGAAATCAAGGTGCCGGAGCTTCTCCAGGCCTTCCAGAATCTTATTTTGTGGAGCGTTTCCTGGAAATAAGACTCTCACTATTTTCTCGGTGGGACTTGCTGGGAGCCACACAACTAAGGCAGTGATGGATGTCAGGTAGGGGACGGAAATCTCCCCTTCTCTCCCATTGGCCAGGATGATGCCCGTCTTGGCCTTGCTGTTCCCGGCCCACTTCTGCATGAGGAACTGCATTTCCTTGCTGTCCTTGACCGGGTTCAGGATGTACATGTCCAGCCTTCCCACCCCCATCTTGTGGAAGAGAGTGATGGGCTCCAGGGTGGTGCTGGCTATGCGGTGCAGGGGCTCTGGCTTCAGGCCCAGCCTGCTAAGGAGCTGCAGTGTCAGGCTGGCCTCTTCAATGCTTCTTTTGACCTTCATGGAGGACTCTGGCATCCGGAGCTTCTCCGGAACATTGAAGAAAACCACCCCCAGTTCTGGGGAGATGAGATTCTTCATCCAGTCACTGTAGTTGGTGGAGCCTTGGGACTGCTCCTCTTCTTGCTCCGCCACCTTCCGCTGCAGGAGCCCATTAATGCCAGGGAGGTTGTCGGCCCCAATGTGGGTGAGGAGAATGGAGTCAATCCTGTCCAGGTGTCGGACCAGCTTCCAGAAGCAGGATTTCCTCTCTGAGCCACCATCTACCAGGATGTTGAACCCGTTGACAGCAAAGAGAGCCGAGTCCCCCCTCCCTCCAGGGAATATGTAACAGCAGGGCTTGGAGAGCTTAAGGAAGCCCCCAGATGTTGGGGGTTCCAGTAGATCAAATGGAGATGGAACATCCACTGTCTCTGAGACGTACTCAGCAAATTCAGAGACCCCGTCCATCTCTGGCAGGACTGGATCTGGGTTCAGTCTCAGGGTGAGAAGGTCCTGGAACTGGGGGTGGCCCAGAGAGCTCCAGTCTCCCTCCCCCAGGCACGTCACTGTGAGGGAAGTCTTTGCAGCTGGATCACGGTTGCTGAGGAGCTGGGCAACCTGAAAGAGAGTCGAGGGCAGGTTAGGGTCAAAGACACCCGGCAATCCCTGGAGCATGTTGTAGCTGAGCCTGAACAACCCCCTCAGTGGCCAGGAATCCTCTGTGGACAGCTGCTCCAGTGTAGGCACAGCTGATCATGCTGACGACAGATAAGTCTTGTGTGGAGAAGACTTGTCATGGGAAGGAGACCGCAGGAGGCAAGGTGCGCCACAACCCTGTCCAAAGCCGATGGCAGCAGCTGGACCAAGATCTCTGCTACGCTTGGCCTTAACTGGCCTGTTGCCAGTAGAGCCCGCCTGGTGGAAGCTGTCCTGTCTGTGAGGCTTTGCGGCATCTGCTAGCTGACAGCCTCCCATTCTGAGGGCACCAAAAAGCCCCCGGGGCTACTGGACACTGGAGGAATTTTGGGCAAGCCAATGCATTAGGCTCTAGCTAGGACTGGGAATGGCCTGATGCTCCTGGCTCCTCTGGAACTGCCCAGCCACCCCCCGCTCACCTCTGGCTCCGCAAGTATGTTGGCAAACTTCTGGTAGGTGAATGTCCCGTTCTGCAGGATCAAGTCTCCTTCCTGGTCTGAGCTCGGCCCGCACAAGATCAGCAGCTTGTGGGCTGAAGGGTCACACACAAAGGAGCGGACCTGTTCATGGGAGACGCAGGGCTGTGAGTGCTGCTGACACTGAAGAAAGGCCATGGCTGCAGCCTGCCACCCCCCCCCCGCCAGTGCCCGCCAGTCAGGCATGAGGAACTGCAGCTCCTTCCTGTCCTTGACGATTCAGGATGTACTTGTCCAGCCTTTCCACTCCCATCTTGTGGAAGAAGGTGATGGGGTGAAGGGAATACTTAAAGGATGCTTTTAAGGATGGCTACTGGATGCAGGGACTCTAACTTCAGGCCCAGCCTGCTAAGGAGCCTGCCCCAGGGACCAGCAGAGGGAAAGAAAGGCTAGCGTGGTGGTGGTGGCAACCCAGGCCATGGATCTGTGTCCCACCCAGTCAGGAGAGTTTTTGGTGCCCTGCAGTGGCTGGGAGGGTGAGCTGGAGCTGTAAGCACAGCGTGCCAGGAGACCACAGACGCCCCCCCACCCGCCCAGAGTTGCACTGCTGTTTACCAGCTGAGCAGCTCTGGAACAGCCAATCCCACCTGGGAACCACCTCTGGCCTTTACCTCTGACACAGCGCTGTGCTCATCTGGGTTCACAAGGATCACCGTATCAAGGTCCTCGCTCCGGTGGTGGAGGGTCCTCTGGCCTGTGGAGAAAGGAGTTGGAGTGGACATACTTTAAAGGATCCTTAAGGACATCAGAAGAGCTTAAGAACATCCAGTGCAGCTTCCTGTATCCTCCTGTGGCCCACCAGATGCCTCAGGGAGCACATGGCACCTGCCCACCTGCACCTGGCATTTGGAGGTGCTTGTAACCCCTGATGGTCCTTTCCTCGAGGAATGTCTCCAAAGCCTTCTTAAAGGCATTGAGGCCAGATGCCATCACCTCATTCCGTGGCAGGGAGTTTGCTTATTCCGTCTTTCTCTGGAGCGCACACAGTCTGGAAGGATATTTCAACTGAGTACAATAAGGTGCAGCACAAGGCAAATGGGCGCAGATTCAAAAGCAGAGGGGAAAAGCCAAGCCGTCTGGAGAAGTGTGTGCCGCCTCTGACAGAAGAGCAAAAGAGGAGCACCCCCAGGGGCTTGCCATGCAGAGAGGCCAACACTGAAAAGACCCCTGAAGTGGACCCTGTGCATGCAGCGGTGAGGCGGAATGAATGAAGCCTCCCCAGAGGACATCATGTTGTGGGCAAAGGCTAGCGGGGTCAGTGTTTCAGGTACCATGGCCCCAAGTCCTCAAAATCAGTCCTATGTGCCAGATCTGGCAGCCGCTCTGTGGGTTCCCTGGCACAAGAGTGGTGCAACCAGCTCTAAAGTCCACTAACCCACAAACGTACCCAGGACTGCTGTAGCTTGACTGCTAGAGAAGAAGGGCGCAAAGGCAGACTTGGCAGAGCATGGAAGGGACAGCATATCCTGACCTGAAACAAGCTCCCGCCATTGGAAACCTGCTATGCTAAGGACAGAGCCAGCCCACCCGGTGCCAATCCTACAAGGCTTCATAGGGAAAGGGAGATGGGCAGAAGGGGGGGGTCTGCCACTGCTCCATGCGCCCCAGACATTCCTGCGGCAGTGCATGCAATGCAGGCTTAAAGGAAAAGCCTATCCCAGTCCGCTAGCCCTGCCAGGGAAGCCAAAACTATGGAGGGAGTGTGAGGCAGTGTGAGGCCTTTCAAAGGGAACATGGGCAGGAACTTGAAGGGCATCTGCACCAATGTGGGCCGGTCCCTCCCAAAGTTCAAGTGAACCCTTGTCTTCACAGAGTGCTGGAGGCAGTTCTCTGCCCCAGGAGGACTTCATGCAGACACACCCAAGCAGGCCATCCACTCCAGCAGTGCCACCAGGGGAGGGCAATGCATTCCGACTGGAGACTTCTCCTTGCCCGCCACCCTTGCCGGGTCTCCCTCTATCTGACCCTTCGGGACTCACAGCAGTGTCTCTGCACTGCTTAATCTGCAGAGTAAGCACCAGGGAATCCAACCACTCTCTGACAGCCCAACCCAAACTGGGCAGCAGCATCCCAGCAAAATGGCAGCCACAGGCTGGCCTTCCACTGTCAGCACCAGTGCATTGGATGGTGGGAGGAATGAGAAAGTGACTGGGAGGAAGGGCTGGGTGCTGGGGTCCCAGTGTGCCCCCAAATGCCAGCGTGGTTTCTTTCCCAGCAAAATTGCTGGTGCAGATCCAAGGAAACCCACTGGGCCAGCACAGGCTTCTTCTAGGGTCAGGGCAGCAACTTGCCCATCCTCATAGAGGCCTCTGGAACTTCCCTTTTTCAGGATGCCTCGTCTGCCTGCAGCCTTCCAATTAGCTGTGCCTGTTTTTTGGGAGGCAAGGGTTAAACGCTGGAGGGGTGCTGCGGCTGGGTGGTTAGAAAGCAGATTGGTGGGGAGGGAGAGGTCCAGACCTGTCTCCCCCTCTTCTTTTTTCCGGGGGGGGGGGGGATGGGGGGAGGGGTTCTGGCCAGTCTTTCAAAGGCTGGTCTTGAACCTGAGTTGCCTGGCTATGGCCTGTGAGCCACCAACACCCTGCTCTGCCTTGTTCCACCCACGTGAGGGCTTTTTCAGCGGATGAACGCCCTTGTTTCCCCCATGTGAAGATGTGCGTGCGCAGGCAAGCAAGTGTTGCATGTGGCTGCCGTCTTCCACCTCACCAGGCCTGCTGTACTCTGACTGCTGAGAAGGGATTCCTTTGCTGTGCAGGCTTGATGGGTGGGGTGAGCAGTCCTGGGGGTCCTAGCAGTTCTTGCCATTGTGGGGCATCTGCCCACGGCTGACAGCAGTGCCTATTGCCATGCGTTGGGGGAGCGTCCTTTCCGTTCTCACAGAGACAGGAGTGTGCCCAGCTGCTGGACACCTAGCACCTGGCAAGCTCACCTGTGCCACAACTGCCTCCTGGGCACCCAGGAACAAGGCAGGACTCAGGAGCCTGTCCAGGTTGTGTGCCCAACTTGTCCATGGATGAGCACCCCCGTCCAGAAAAGGCAAACTGGGGTCTGACTGGGAGATGAATTCCACACCCAGTCCTTGCACTTGCAGGTTCTCCAACTGGGAATGACCCAAACAGTCAGTTCTATCTGCCGCAACTGGCAGTCCTCCCAGCAGCAACACTGTCCGGGGCCAAGCTGCAGACTGGGGTGGGAGGGGGGCACAGCATTGCCTTCTGGAGATGACCCTGCAGGCAGGACCAGGCTCGCCTTGCAGCAGTGGCCTCGCACCCACTCCAGGCCAGGCTCAGAAGTATACTGGACACTGAGTCAAAAGGGAGGACACACACTGCTGCCACAGTCCAGAGTCGGGGCCAAGCCAAATCAAGGGCTGCCCGTGGGGTACAACAATTCCAGCACAGATTCCGCCACATGGTGTTGATGGCCACAGATCATGTTGGGGGGGGGGGGAATGACACAGAGAGGTCAGCAAACTTTGCTTCTGCTTGACTTACTCCACTCCTACATAGACCCCAGTGGGTTTGCCTGGCCTTGCTCAGCATTTCAGCTGCCACAAGACTGAGCAGCGGCAGGGGCATGGTGCGGCCCAAATGGAATGGAACCATTACTGCCAATATGCACCCTCTGCCACCTCCAGGGATCTGAGACATCAATGGAGGACAAGCTCATCATGGTCCTGGTGATGGCAGAAACATGCCTGTGAATTGAAAGCAGCTGCAAGGTGGGTGGGGGTGGTGCTTCTATCACCCTTTCATTGCCTGCCCAGAGAAGGCACGTGGTGTACCACTGTGGCAGGATCAGATGCCTCCCCCTTCCTGACCCACTTCAACAGCTGAGCATTCCCCACGGAGGCAAATGGGGCTTTGCTGAGACGGGCCTGCCTTGCGCCGGGGAGGCTGGGCTTCCTTGAAGTGGACTTCCAGTTTCCCTGGGGCAGAACATGTGCTCTGCTTTGGCACTAGAGGAAGACCCCTTGCATGTGGTGCTGGTGCCCAGATAGGAGCCATTTCCCAGGGCAAAACAGGTCTGTTCCCTAGATGGGAAGGTTTCACAGTATTTATTATGGGATTTGTATCCCGCCTTTCTCAACAAGCAGACCTAAAGCAGCTAAAAACATCATTAAAAACAATTGTACAATCAATATATAATTAAAATTTTTAAAACATTAAAAAATATGTGCCTGGGGGTGCAGGCGGACGCCTTCCGGGTAGGACTTCAGCACAGTGCTGCAGGTCACACCTTGTTCTGGCCTCTTCCAGTCCTTATGTGCAGCTCCCCACGGCCTCAGGGTCTTCAAGCGCAAGGGCCCAGCTGTCCATCGCTTGCTCAGAGACACTCCAGTGGGCATCAGCTGTCAGCAAGCTGGGGCACTGGGACTCCAGAGGCTACGAGGCTGGGTAAAGAAGCATCACCACCTGGAGCTGCCTGAGGTCCCCCCCGCTAAGAGTCCCTTAACAGCATCAGAAGCAGCAGTGGTGACAGTGGCTTAGAGTCTCCTGTGGCAGCAGCACTGCACCGCCTATCCTTGTGTACTGCTTTATACACCATCGTTGTGTTCAGTGGTGCAGGGAAGGCAAGCCAAGAAAGTGTGCCCCAGCATGACATGCTCCTCCCTGGAGGAGGCTCAGCCAAGTCTTCCCCACTCCATCATCACCACTGCAATGAATCCAAGCACACATTTTCCTCCCCAGAATTTGGGTTGCACCTCGCTCAACCTCCTTGGAGTGAGAAAGACCAGGGTGACCAGACGCCAAACGCAAAATCCCTGAACAGCAAGGCCAAAATTCCTGATCGAAGGCCAAAATTCCTACTCCCTATCTGGAAAATGTAGGACAAAATGTAGGACATGTTAAAATAAGCTAAAAACACTGGTATTGCTTTCCTGTACATAATATATTACACTATATTACTTATTTTAAATTGAAAAATGATGAACTCTCTGCTCACCCCGTCCCAGTCTGGTTTGGAGGTTGTGGAACCAATTTTGGGGGTTCCCAAAGTTTTCCAAACAACTTTGCCAAATGAGGCCTTCAGCTTCATGTAGGTTCTGTTCAGGTTTGAATGAATTGGGGAAAAATTGGCACTTGTGTTTTGGGATTATGGAAAATAAAAGCAGATGTTTATTTTTATGCATAGGGTGATGAGATGACAAATGCTAAATCCCTTAACCCCTAAAATCCCTAAAATTCCTATGTGCTTAAGAAATTGAAGGACTCCGCAAAAATGTAGGACACATGTAGGACATGTTAAAATAAAGCAGAAATACTCATACTGTTTTCCTGTACTTAATTTCAATCCTTTAAAATTGAGAACCTTGTAAAATGCATGATTCAGACCCAGACACTAAAGCAACCATTTGTGGTAGCATAACACAAGCCAGTGACTCCAACGTATGTGGTTCAGACCCAAACACACAAACACAAGCACACACACACAAGCAAGATATCAAGCAGGGAGGGGGATAGAAAGGAGGACATCTCTGCATCAGGGAGGTGGGATCTGGAACCACCAAGAGAAATCTGCAGTGCCCTTGAGGGTGTGCAGAGTGCAAAAAGCAGACTGTGGTGAGCCAGAAGGACCAGGATGTAAAGGACTAGGAAGGAGGAATCAGAGCATCCCCAGGCAGGAGTTACCTTGCAGGTCTAGAATTGCACAGCCTGAATGGTTGGTTGAGGCAGGGTTAAGAGGCACTGAAAGGGTTAAGTTTTAGGGCTGGAGTTTTAGGGCTAGGGAAATCTGAGCTGCGTGGCTCAGCTCATGGTTCGTAAATTCCGGAGGCACTCTTGCGTTTCCCTACTCCCCCGGACAAGGTAATAAATACCGGAGGTGTCCGGGGAAAGCTGGATGTCTGGACAGCCTGGAGAAAGACCAACCAGCAGTGCAGCTGGTGCAAGGGGAGGAGGCTGTACTGGGGGCTGAGGGGGCTCTTTGGAGCCCATTCCTGTCCTTTCCACTGCAAGGCCTGTCCAGGGCTCCCTCTTGCTGGGGGATGTCTCCTGCCCCCTCCCTTGCTAGTTTGCAGGGAGGCCCGTTTCTGCCCCTGTCCCACCCCCATCCCTGGCTGGCTGCCTTGTGCTTCTGACTCTGCTGCTCCAGAGCCACCCCATCCAGCGCTTCCCTGCCTCCTGCCTCAATTTCCTCCACTTTCTCCTGGTTCCTCCATAATGCTTGGATCGGCTGTTGTTCTCCGGTCAAACTACAGCTGTGGTGATGTCTTGCCGAGGTCACCTTTCTTAACCCCAGGCCTCCCACTCTGAGTGTGTGCAGCAGACCATTCCTGCCACACGCCTGCTGACCAAAGGGAGATGGTAGGCCAGGCGAGTCAACAAGCGCTGTTGCCTCCACAGGAAACGTGGCCGGGGGGGGAGGGGGAGTGCTCAGCTATGGAGCCTGCCAGGTGTTCTTGAGAGACTTGTGCTGTCTCTTCCTAACCCACCTTGCTGGGATGTTGTGAGGATCAAAGCTCATGGAAGAGCAGGGATGGCAGCGTAGCTGGCAACAGCCATCATCTCGGTCATGGGCATGAAGAGACCCCTGGAAGAGGTTAGAGTGACAGGGCCAGGCGCCTTCCTGCATCTGTGCTGCTGCCAGGAGGCCTGAAGAAAGCAGCTCCCCTTCCCCAAACTCTGCTGTCAGGGACCCTCTTGCTCTCAGACTTGGTGAGCAGCTGCCACCACTCAGCCCCTCTGCGGGTTTCAGGCTTGCAGAGGGTGCCGGCCAGAGGCAAGAGCAGAGCTGGACAAAGGACAAAGATCCTGTCTGTTCTGGACAGTCTTGGGGGCAGCCGTTGTGGCTGCCTGGGTGCTGTGGGAGGGGGTTGCCTGAGAAATGGAGTTATGGAGGGGGCAGGCCTGGCCTTCCCTCTGCAAGTCTCTCCTTGTCATTTGGGAGCCCAGCTCTCTTCTCTAAATCTGCCCCCCTCCTCAATCCATGGGGGGCCTTTCTGGCTTTCGCTCTGGCCTCATGCACAGCCTATCTTCCACTAAGCCTGCCCCTCCCCCAGTGCTCTCCTCTTCTGACTCGAGGATCCTCACAAGGCCAAAATCCAAACACATTATATGTGATTCTCCTCCCTTGGCTGCCACGATGTGCACCTTTCCAGATGCAAAAGTGCAAGCGCGCTTCAGGGGCATCTAGATGCAAACAGCCACTGGCGTGACACCCCCCCCCCCCGAGAGAAGCCTTCCTGCTGAGGGCCTGCAGGGGCTCATACCTCTAAGAGCTTGAAAGGAGAGACCCAGGTGCAAACCTCGGCCTCCTTCGCCCCTGGCTTCCCAGGCCAACACGAGAATGTAGAGGCCAGGTCTATGGGACTCATGACCACAGCCTCTCCAAGCAAGCGGGCGCCCTGCAGCCTCCACACTTTGCAACAGACCCCCACCTCCCAGGCTGTGGCTGACACCTGCTGCCCACGACACTGGCCTTCGTCTGCATCGCAGCCCTGGTCTCTGCCATAACTGTCTTGGCCCAGCCCAGAGAGCCTGCCCTACTGCAAGCCCTGTAATCCTCTGGAGAGAGGTTGGGGGGCTCCTCATCATCCATCCCAGAAGACTCTGGGAAAAATAATAAATGGCCAAAGCAGGCACGTGCTCCCAAGCCAAGCCCCCACCCCAAGGGCAAGACATTATTTCAGGAATTTGTCCTGATATCCAAGAAAGGAGATTCCAGTTGGATATCAGGACAAGATTCCTGCCGGTGAGGGGGGTTCGGCAGTGGAAGAGATTGCCAAGGGAGGTGGTGGACTCTCCCTCACTGGGGAGACTCAAGCAGAGGCTCCACCAGCACCTGTTGGGGATGTTCTAGGTCAGGAGGATTTCCTACTGCAGGCAGGGGTTGGACTAGATGACCTACTGGGTCCCTACCAACTCTAGGATTCTATGATTCTAAGATTTCTGTACCAGGAGGAGATATCGCTCCTCAGGCTCCTGGAGTGGGGAGGAAGCAGCCTGGAACTCAGGCAGAATAAGTCCCACCTCTGATGCCTGCCACTTGCACTAGACAGTGCTTCACAGGAAAGCACCTTATGCAGCACAGAGTCAGAAACGGCTTCCCTGTCTCCTCAAATGCTCACAGTCTACGAAAGGGAAGATAAGAAGCACCCAAACCTAGTGCAGCCTCCAGCATCTCACAGTGGTCCACCAGGCACCTCCCCAGAACGAGAAGCCCCCGCCAGGCCCCCTGCATTCAGAGATGGGGGAGCAGTCTTTGTGCCTGGCTACCTGTGACGGCAACAAGCCCTCTGTGCGTCTGCCCAGACTCCTTTTAAAGAAGGGGGGCCAACTCTGACGCATGAGCCTTTTTGTAGCGTGCAGCAAGCCTGTCATCCTCCAGACCAGAGGGTGTTGAGGGAGGCCGGGAAGCCTGCAGGAAGGCTCCCTGTGTGTGGAAGTGCTAATCACCTGGCTGGAGGATCACTCCCTTTCTGGTTCTGAAAGTGTTTCTGAACAGATTCAAATTCCGTTCACTCACAGAAGCGCCATCGCTGAGCTGTCCATTTAGGTCTATTTATTCAAATCCGAAACACTGGAAACGGCTTGTGACCAGCGGGTTTGAGAGACCACCTTCCTCCGTAGAGGCTGGCCTGTTCTCTGAGGTCATCTCTGTGCCGCCAGAAAACAGGGCCTTCTCGGGGTGGCTCCATACTCTGGAACTCCCTCCCTATGAGCTGAGAACACTGTCCTCGCTACTAACCTCCTGGCAGGCCCTGAAGACCTCCTGGCTGAAGAAAGCCTTGTGCTGCTAATGTGAGTCAGGTTTTCATGGTGCATTTGTGTTGCTGTGCCTGGCAGAGTTTATATTTTGAAGTGTTTTATTATTTTAAAGTGTATTTGTTGTTTTATTCCAGTTTTATTGTACAAGTTACTGGTTGTAGCTGCTTTGGGTGCCCCTTGAGCAGAGTACAAATCCAGTCACTCCATCCATCACCCACCAGCTCTTTCTTTCTGTCCCCGGAGACCGTGTCAGACAGAGATGCTGCGGCCTTCCTGCACCAGCCACTGTTTGGACACCCCTGTTCAGATGCCATCAGCACATCCTGTGGCAAGGAGTTCCACAGATCAATGAAAAGCTGGCTACGGAAATACTTCCCGGTCTGCTCTGAGGGTTGGTTCTGATATTGTGGGATCTTCCTCCCTTGAATAGCCCAGGGAAGTCTTGGGGGGAGGGGGGGCAAGGGCCAGGCCAGGCAACCAGCTGAAGCCTCTGCAGGCAAAGCCGACAGTCGCCCTCCCTCCATCGGAAGCACTTGGGGCGGGAGGACCAGGACGCGAGTGGGCTCATCCGGAGCCTGCCAGGGCCCCACTCTCCATTCTTGGACTTATCCCCCCAGCTCTGGTCCTTCTCGCGAAGCAGCAGAGAGACGACCACGGTCTGGAGACTCAGCGGCCATCAGGGGGCCAAAGCTGGGACAAAGATGACCCCGTGCCGGCCTCCCCGACCCCCATCGCAGGCAGCGCACTCTCTGGCGGTGGGGGGCGGATGGAGCTGCCGCCTCCCCTTCCCATGCAGCGGGCCAGCAGCCCCTTCTCCTGCCAGAGAGGAAGCGGCCAGGCTGCTTCCCCCCTCCGGGCCGCTGCCGGACAAGGTGCCTCTGCCTCCGCCTGGGTGAAGCCTGCACACCGCCGCCTCCGAATCCCTCGAGGGCCAGGAGGGACCCGGCTGGGCCCGGGCCGCTCAGAGGGTCCCAGTTCCGAGGGGGCGTCAGCGGAGAAGGCTGGAGAGCGTCCGCTGACCCCGGAGAGACATCGCCAGCCCCCCCAGCCTTAGGGGGAGAGAAGTGGGGCCTCTGGGGGAGGAGAGCCTCCAGTATTCCAGACGGAGCGGGGCCGGACTTTTCGGGCGAGCAAAGCCCCGGACCCTTCTCGGCTGCGGGCGCGCGGGCCGCGCTTCTGCCCGTCCCGTCCCGTCCCGTCCGGGGCTCGGGAGGGAGGGGTTGCTGGCTGCGGGCTGCTGCCGCCCAGAGCTCCCCCGGGGCCTCCAAGCTCCGCAGCCAGCTGGCAGTCGAGAGGGCGGGTGCGGGCTGGGTGTCGAGGGCCGCGCGTGGCCGCCCGTGCGCGGTTCCCGCCGCCGCAGTTTGCCGCAGTGTGCGTGGCGGAGGCGCGGGGACGCGCGCACCACCTCCTGCCCGGCAGCGCCGCCGCCGCCTCCCGTGGAATTCCGATCGCCGCCGCCGCCGCCGGCAGGAGGGGTCTTCCCGGGAGGAAGCGCGGCCCGGCCTTACTGCGCGCGGGGTGGCCGGGCCGGGCGGGGATACGTCTCGCAGCGATACCGGAACAAAGCCGTCGACAGTCGTCCCCCCCCCCGCGCTGGTCCCGGGAGGCCCAAACTGGAGAAGGCGACGGAGCCGAGGCAGGGATGAGGGACGCTGCCCAGGAGCCGCCCTGCCCAGGGCGAGGCGGGGGTTCTGCTGCGGAGCCCGCGCTGTTCGTCCTCGCCCCGCCGCCCCCGTCCATTCCCCACCCCCGTCCCGTCCCCGCACACGTACCGGGACTGCCGGTCCGCCGCCCTTCGGTGCCAGCAGACGACGCCGGCGGGCCTGCGCTGCAGCTGCTGTCAGTGCGGAGCGCGCAGGAGGGAGGGAGGGAGGGAGAGAGGGGTGGTGGCGGCTCCTCCTCCCGCCTCCCCCGCCCAGGCAGCCTTAACCCTCGCCAGCCAGCCAGAGCTGCGGCCGGCAGCGGGCGGAGGAGGGCCGGGAGGCTCGGGGAACGTCGCTTGCCAATCCCCGGAGCCGTCCCCAGCCGCCCGGCGCTTCTTCCTTCCACCGCGCAGCGCCTGGCAGGGCCGACTCTGGGTCATCCCAGGGCGCGGAGACGACGTGTCGGGAGGACACGCGGGCGGCAGCAGAGACCGCGGAGCTCCCGACGGGCGGCCCCGCAGAGCCCGGCCTATCCGCCCGCCCCGCTCCTTCGCGCTCGGGCCCCACGGCGTACCCTCGGGGGCGCCTCCAGCCTCCGCACAGGGCGCCCGTGACTGCTGGGCCGGGGCCCACGAGCGACTGCCGGAGCCGAGCGGGAGGCTGGCGGGGAAGCCCTGGAGGAAGGCCGGCCGGCGGCGGGAAGAGGGGGCAGGAAGCCTGCCGGAGAAGAGAGAAGGGGTTCGGGGCAGAAAGGGCGAAGGGAAGGCCCTCCGGCGGGGCGGGGCGGAGCGGTTGGGTCAGAAAGCACCTCCTGCAACGGTCCCTCGGCAGCAAAGGCCCCTTTTCCGCCCTTCACAGCCGCTCCGCTTCCCTGCAGTCGGCGCACGTGCCTCGCCGGCCGCCCTTCATCCCGGGGGAACAGCGGGGACAGGCGCGGCGGCCGTCGGACGAGGGTTCTCTGCCTGAACGGAACGGAACTAGCCTGGCCTCCCCCGGACGGGTCGGTCACTTGCCTGCGTCCGGTGGGCTCTGTCTGTCCTGTCAGGAAATCGTTCGGGCCTTCTCAGCCTCCCCCACCCTGGAGCGCAGGGAGGGCTCTGGCCGGGCAGGGCTGAGGCTGGCCTTCCGCGGCCGGGGCAGCTTGGTGCTGCTCAGAGCCTCCTCCCTCCGGCCACTGCCGGTGCGGCCCCCACACCTTGAGCAAGAGGGGGCGGAGGAGGGGGCGGGGCGGGGGGCCTCCAGGCATAACGTCTCCCCGGCCGGCCCAGGCCCAAGGAGGAAGACCCCGGCCGGGGCAGGCTCCTCTGAAAAGGGGGTCCTTTTGCAGGAAAGCCCAGAGCAGGCCTCAGGGCCACCAAAGGGTCCCTCAAGCCAGGGAGAGCTGTTAGGACTGCAGGCGGGGCTGGAGGGAGGAGGGGGAGAGATCCTCGCTGTGCAGTGGGTCCCTTGGGCGGGGCAGTGGGTCCCTTGGACAGGCCCGGCGTCTTGTGGTGGCCTCCCTGCAGCAGACCAAGCCCTGATGGGCCAGCGAGGCAGGCTGGGACGCTCTGCAGGACCCAATGCCAGGGAGGCCCAGTTAGTGCCAAGCAGGCCTCCAAACAGCGGCTCTGGGTTCTCCTGGGCAGGCAGCCCCTAGAACTGGCCAAGCAGCTCTCCAAGTCTGCTGTTCAAGAAGCGAGGCAGACTCAAGCATCCATGGCCAGTCTTGGTCGAGTCCCCGAGCAGCGCTTGCTCCTCACAGAGGACATGCAGTGCAGACCTTTTCCTGACCTCCATCCCAGGCTGAGGAAGGGAAGGAGTCACCGGAGGAGGACAGCACACCTCTGGGGCCTCTTGATCAACACCCAGCTGTAGCAGTGAGGCTGCTCTCCGGCCAGGTGAGCATGATGGAGGAGGCAGGAATCGCAACCACAAAACCCGCTCATGAGAAGCTCAGAAGGCAAGGAATGAACAGCAGGAGTTGGGCAGAGAGAAGTGCAGCAAACAGGCTGGAGAAAAATAGCTGTGCTCAGCTGCAAAGATGGATTTGGTTCCAAAGTCATGCCCAGCAAGGGGCAGGAAGCGGGGGCTCCTTCAAAGCAAAGCACACAAAAGGAGCCAAGCCAACCCCAACCAAAAGAGCTCTCTCCCCGCATCTAGTTTCCCTCTCTTGCCAGCTCCTTGTCTCAGGTCTTTTGCAGAAGGAGGGAGCAACAGCTGGTGGTTTCACCAGAGGCCGGCCTGCCTGGAAAAGCACCTTCAGCAGCACCTGCAGCTGGAATGCAAGCAGTGGAAAGAGAGGCGATGGGACCAGGCCAGGGTGCTCCCCACCCGGCCCGGTGAGTGGAGACCTGCCTGTTTCTGTAGGGAACTTGAAGGTGGAAGGCTGCTCCAGGATAACAGCACCAAGCATGGAAACCTCTGGAGCAGTGGTTCCCAAACCAAGGGTGCAGAGCAGACCCACTGATGACTCGCCAAAGGAGACGGAAAGCTCATGGGAAAAAATGCGTTAGGCAGGCTGACTTGTCTGCGCTAAATCCAGCACAAGTATTGGATGTACTGCCACACTTCCATGGAGTAGACTAGTCCCCTGCCCATGATAGGGCCACTCACACTTTTGAATGGTCCTTGCACCCCTGGAGTGACACAGGATGATGGGAGGGGATGGAGAGGAAAACTGGGGGAGAGACAGCCAGAGAGGAGGCGGCACTAACAGAGGCTTCCTTCGCCAATTCCTATACCCCCTTTGGGTAATGGAGGCTTTGCACCAGATATGTCAGGTCTGTGGAAACTGGTGACCCGTCCCTTCCTGCAAGGAGAGGTTCAGCCCCCACAAAGATGCAGCAGCAGCATAGGCTGAGCGCCCACTGCTCCAGTGCAGACAGAATTGGGCTCCAGATGTTTTGGATGGTGCTCAGAAAGGGGAGCCAGCGGAGCTGTTTCAGCACCTGCACTGCTTGGTCCCAGTGGATGGAGCAAGCCGACAGTGTTGTCCTGAGTCTGGGCTAGCTGCCATCTCCAAAGCACCTGTGTGGATCCAGACAGCCGCCTTGTCCAGATGTGCCCGGTGCTGTAGTCCATGCCAGGCAGGGAATATGGCAGCCAAGCTGCCCAGAGCACAGCCACGCCTCTGAACTGCACTCAGTGCTTCTCTGAAATGAAAGGGTGTTGTTTTCCCCCATCATGGGATTTCCTTGAACTCTGAACTGATAATTGGTAACTGCTTTTCATTGGCATCTCTGTTGGAGCTTTGGTGGGTTTCAAGATCCTAAAACCACTTTTGATGGAGGCTGCTTATCCTTCCGTCCCAGAAAGCCGGCTGCTGTGATCAGTCCCTGCATGCCTGTTGCTCCTCCTTTTGTCATCCTGCTTTCCCCAGCGGTTCAAGAAACAATATCGCCTCCAGGAAGGTGGGGGTAAAGCCAGAGGTGCTGACACCATGCCTGAAATCTTATTCCCCTGAACCTGTACACATCCCAGGGGCAGAAGTCCAGAAGGGCAGGCTGTGCCTGGCTGTTTTCCCATCATTCACTCCCAGCAGCGCTCCAGACCTGCAGCTTTTGTGCTGCCCGCTCTTCTGTCTGGTTGAGGGACTCTTCTTTGGCAAAGAGGCTCCACTTGGCAAACTGCAAACTTGCAGTGAGCATTTGCAAAATGAAGAGGTGTCCCTGCAGGTCTTACTGCTCGTTCTGACTGACTCGAGGGTGCTGCTCATCCCCGTTTCTGAGTCGAAGAGCCAGCCTCGTCCAAAGACGCTTCCGCGGTCATGTGGCCAGCACGACTCTATCAGTGGAACCTCCACAACTTTGCAAATGCAGAAGGAAGTTTTGTCAGCTCAAACCTTGCAAGATCCTTGAATTTGACTGAATCTGGGGAGCTGCACTGGCCCAGCCTTCCGGTGCCTCCACCGGAAGATTAAGGAAGGAAGATTAAGGTTCAGTAAAGCAAGCGGCAGGGCCAGGCTGGAGAATGGGGAGGGAGGCCTGAGGCATGTATGCAGTTCTTTGGGGCATGGGCAGCTGAGGACTGCTTCCCTGCCCATTCTTCCCCTTTTCCAGCTTAAACTGCTGCTACCCCCAGCTCTGCCGACCTACTAACCCCCATGTTGTCCCTGACACGGCTCCTTTGCTCTGCTTGAACTTACACCACCTAAATAGCAGGCTCCTGTTCAAGAAGACTCATTGGGGCCTAGGCAGGAGCTCCTGCTTGGTCTCTGGCTGCTGGCAGGTGCAGGGAGTCCATGTTGGGGCTGCTGCGGCAGCACAGTGTTAGAATGGGGCTCTTACAGAAACAAGGCGCCTGAAAGCAAAACAGGAACCAAGCAAAGCAGTGGTAGTTCTCATAGAATCCTAGAGTTGGAAGGGACCTCGGAAGTCATCTAGTCCAACCCCCTGCCTGCAGCAGGAAATCATCCTAGAGCATCCCTGACAGGTGCTGGCTGATGTGGCTTCTGGGACATGCTTGGAGGTACCCCTCCCTCTAAGTCCTTTTGCGGGCTAAAAATGGCACTTCTCATATTTGGCTGAAAACTGGAATTGACATTTTAAAGCCCTCTGGAGCCTTCCCAGCCCTCAGAACCCCTCCAGGGGTTGCAGCAGGCATGGGTGGCCCTTGAGGTGTCACAGCTGGTTGGCAGTGCTGCCCCTCTAGCCATGCCACTCAGGATCACTTCTACTGGATTCTTTCCACAGGTACACCACTGAAGCAAAGACACATCCTGGTTCAGTGACGGTTTCCCTCCTGCAATGCAATCTCTCCCAGTGGGTGCCCAGCAAAGTTGAGAGAGGTTGTCTCCAGCCTTATCACCACCCTGGCTGGTGAATGACTCAACCAATTGAGGCCAATAACAGCCAATTTAGGTGAATGACTAACCAAGTTAGAGCAGCACAACTCAGGTGGCATAACTTCCCGTGGTGCTGTGTGGAGGATGGCACATGCCTGTGCAGTGGCTTAACCCCTGCCCTCCAGGAGTGGGGCAGAAGTGCTTTATGGCAGTCCAGTGCAGGTCTTAAGCCAGGACCCTTGTCAGCCTAACCAGGGGCGAGGATTGCAGCCTCAGTAACCTCACAGCAACTGGAGCTCAGCAGCAGGGAGCTGAGTGAGGCAGGCAGGGGAAAATCCATCAGTGGCTCTGAATTATTCACCCCAGATCACGTGGAGCCAACTGTAAGTACAACCAGCAACCCTGGCATAAGGGAGCTTGCTGGAGCCTTGCGAGGGGCCAGCTGGGCACTGCTGCTGCTCTGGGCCATGTTTAGGATGCTGCCCTGAAAGGTGCTGAAAAGCCTCCCTGTGGAGGGATCAGAGAGAATCCCTCTGTTCACTGTGCTGAGCTGCTGAGCTGGTTCCAAGGTGGGGCAATCTCTCCAGGAAGGAGTCTTTTTCAAGGGGTAATTACCAGTACTGAGTACCGGCACCTCTGTGGCCCCTGAGTGGACATGCCTATGATTAAAAATAAAACCTTCATGGTGAGTACCCATCTTTATTTCTCGAAAAAGCTCTGTCTCCAGGGCTTCTGACTGCCCTGCTTTCAGGGGTCACATGTGACACCTTCCCTTGGCTCGGGAATATTTGGAGCAAGAAACAGGGTCTTGTACTCGACTCCCAGATCTTCCTGGCAGGCCTTCTGCAGGGACGTAGCTGGGAAAGTGCAGGGAGTAGCAATTGCTCTGGGCAACAAGCTGAGCTTGACACTAGTGACCAAAGTTGTGAAAAACAGGGAATATACAGCACCGGAAAGCTAATTGAATGCAGAATGCAGTGAACGAAACCACACTGGAATATCTCTGTTCTATTCAAGATTATGGCCGGAAAATGAAAGTGCAACTGCCTTCTAGAGCAAGGAGTGGATTTTTCTTCCAAAACTCAAACAAAAACAGACTGATTGTTCTGGGAGTCCAACAATGTTGTGATGCCACAGCAAGGAACCAGCAAGCGTGAGCCGGCTCTGCCCTCGTTTCCATGTATCATAACAGCCCTGCTAACTGGGGAAATAGGCACGCAGCGGGAAAATCACATCCCTCTTCATTCCAGCAACTAATAAGACACACTGATGGACTGTTTTGATTTTGTTGAGAGGGGCTGCAACATCTTTGCCCTCCAGCAGCAGCTGTGCCAGTGAGCTGTGCTGGGGAGGGTGGCAGAGCTCTTCCCCTGATGTTCACTTTTTGAAAAGCCAGCTGTGGTGGCACTTCTGATGGTCACATCCATTCCGTGACAACGTTTTGAGCTTAAGTTAGGGCACACAATCGCTCGCTACCCCACTGTCCTTTGGCTCCCTAAAATTCACTGGCCAGGAGTGACCTCCCTGGCCTGGACATGGGGTCTGTTGTCCCAAGGGGCGGGAGCCAGAGGGCCCTGCAGGCCCACATATTGGCAGATGAGGAAAGGCCTTTCCTCTTCCAGTGGGAGCCCCTCCAGGCCGCTGCTCAGCTTCACATGCGCTTCCATCAATATCTTCCCAAACTTCATTCTGAGTGCCCAAAATTAAGACAGAGAAGATGGTCACTGACCTTTGACGTCTGAAGAGAAGTGTGCAAGGTGGCGTGTGATGAAGAGTCTCAGCTGCAGATTCAGGTCACAAGACTGAAGGTTGATGTTCCAGGAGCAAATGCCTGTGGAGAGAGAGGGTGAGGGTGAGTGAGCTGGATGAGGTTGCCTTTGAGCTCTGCAGGTGGGAGGACACCGAGACCCTCTGCCGCAGAGCCAGAAGGGAGCAGGTTTGACCGGCCTACTGGTGTGTGATGCCTGCTCAGTGTCCTGTTCCAGCTCCAGCTTCTGTGGCCTGATCATCTTTCCAAAGCCCTGGCTTCGAGGATCCTTCTAAGACCCTTGGAGCTGGCACTTTCTCAGCCCAGCAGGGTGCAATTTCCTTGCCTGGTTTCAATTCAGCCTCCGATGGGATAGAAGTGTGGGAGAGACGTGGGCGGCGTAGGAGGAGTCAGCCTTTGCTAGCTAGACCCGAAACCACTCCAGCCGATGGACACACTCCAAGTGTCAATGCTAGCTCAGGCATGGGTAAAGGCCTAACAGGAAGAGTGGGAAGAAGAAAATCTAGAGCAGGGGTGTGCAACAACCCCCAGCGCTACTGCTGAGCTCGGCATGTGGAATGGTGCTCGGTGGCACACATAGCTAGGAGGTGTTGCCACTGCTGCTGTCCCAATTGCCCACAGGAAGCTGCCCATCACCATTGCTGGTGCCCAGGATGGCACCGTCTCTCCTCACCCCACCCTGCTACTATCAGAACAGAAGGGGGAAGAGTGCATACTTAAGAGTTCAATCTTGCACTTCTCAACGCAGAAGTAAGCCCCTTTGCAGTCAATGGAGACTACTCCCAAGAAGGGCTGGAGCAAAGGGCATTCTCAGAGCCCAATCCTGAACATCTTTGCTCACAGCCTCTTGCAAGAGGCTTGGCAAGTCTAGCATCAGGCTATTCTTTGGCATCTCCAGCTCCCACAGCACCATAGTGATGGAGAAGCTCCTTGGGGGGTGCAGAGGGAGTCATGTGCTGGTGGGAGGTCAGACAAGCCCCAGGAGGTGGTGTCTACATATACACCACCTGTATATAAATTATATATACACTTGTATGTATATAAATTAAATATACCGTATTTCCCGGCTTATTACACGCACCGGATCATGAGACGCATCAAAGTATGGAGGAGCAAAACAAGAAAAAAAATATTCTGAACCAAATGTGTACTAATATATTTAATAAAATATAGCAGAATAATATTTCAACCACGTAAAGCCAACAGTGGTATTAAGAATCATTATTACCGTCATTAACAAATGAGAAAAGACTTTCAGCTTCAAGCATCTTCTAATTTTCTGGTAACCCCAAAAACTCATCATCTCTATATCAGTGATTTGCGACTTTTGCACAAATCTCATTGCAAATGGTCCAGGAAGGCAAGTAAGTTGGGGGGTTTCTTTTGGAGGGTAGGTAGGGAAAGGTGAGGGATCTAGATAGATAGGGAAGAGTGAGAGAGGCACAGGCATGGAGCAGGAGGGACCAGGTCTTGTGCATGTCTACTTTGGAGCAAGACTCCAAGCCAGGGAAGACTGCTTAGGATTGCAACTGTGCCAGGGTGACCAGATGCCAAACCCAAAATTCCTGAACACCAAGGCCAAAATTCCTACCCGCTTAAAAAAATTGCCATAAAATATATTTTTTGTTTTTATATTTTTTATTTTTATTTTTTGGGCCATAACCTTTGACAGGAAGGAGATATCTCAAAACTGATTGTTGCATTGGATTCTGCTCTTCAATACGAATCCAACAACATTTGACATGATGGGGTAAAGTGCTCTAGGATTGGCCCTATCACTCTATAAGACGCACAGATATTTCCCCCCTTTGGGGAGAAAAAAGTGCATCTTATAAGCTGGGAAATTTGGTAATTAATAAAAATACATATGTTACATATATACATTTCATAATACGTTTTATATATATAATGCATCGTTATAATACATTATATATAATACATTATATAAATAATATTATATTGGGCTGTGGGTGGCGCAAGTGGCTAAGATGCTGTGCCTGTTAACCAGCAGGCCAGGGTTTGATTCCCGGGTCGGCCCCACAAGACAAGGTGAGCTCCTGTCCTTAGCCCAGCTCTGCAATGCCAGCTGGATCCAATCGCATTGGCTCTGCCTTTCCATTGGACTAATTCAGAGGCGTGGAGAGGGGGGATTTGCTGCTTGGGGAACAGCCCATCCTCCATAACAATCCAACCCAGGCTCTCGTGCTTTGCATGCAGCGTATGCAGCGCTGAGCATGATACCAGAGTCTTCCAAGACTGATGGAGGCCTGCTTTTTTATAATTATATCAGCACACAGAATGACATTGTAACATAAGTCCGGCACTGCACTGCTGAAAGGTTGCTGACCCCTGATCTAGAGCATCTCAACTCCCTCCACCCCTTGGCTGAGTCCACCTCACCCTGAGACTACTTTCCTGAGACGGTATAGGATCTAGATGACACTTGGCAGCCAAACACAGCACAGCGTCTCCAGGTTTAGCCTCTTCCAGGGAGATGACAGCTCCCAGCACAGAGCACACACACGCATGGAGGGAAACCGTGGGACTGGACTGAGGGTGAAAGAGCTCTTGGTGCACAAAAGGAGCAACTTTGGGTTCCTCACACCACATGCAACAAGATCCTGTGTTAACAGTGGTTATCTCAGAATTCTGACAGGTGTTGCAGATATTCTGGCACACACAGTGCAATCTTAACCCTGGTTAGGCCAGCAAGTTCTGTGCTGGCCTCAAGATGTCACAAAGTGCAAGAAGAAGAAGGTACTTCTGTGCCACTCCAGGGGAGGGGGTTGGTCAGTGCAAAAAGATGCACCAGCCTCTCTGCGCCACTGTGGGAACAGGGAGATGAGTGGGATGCACTGGTCTAAATGGGAAGGATCACACCCTGGGTCTCTATTTCACAGGGATAAGCAGCGAGGTGGTCATCTTTTCCAAATGGTGGAAACCAGAAGAGGTTGTGATGAACTCCAGAAGGATCTTGTCAAACTGGGAGAACAGGCAACAAAATGGCACATGGTTTTAAAAGTGAAGTCACACAAAGAATCAACACTTTACTTATAGGCTCCTGGGTTCTGAGCTGACTGGGACAGATCAGGAGCAAAATCTTGGGGTGCTGGTGGGGAGTGCAACCAAAGTGTTGACCCAGAGAGCAGCAGCAGCAAAGAATACACTCCCTGCACAGGAGCATTAGAAAGAGCACTGAGAAAAACAGCCAGCATTATGATGCCCTCGTACAAATCCAGGGTAAAGCCACACCTGGACTATGGTGTCCAGTTCTGGTCACGTCATAAAAAGGATGTGGTGGAAAGGAAAAGGTGGAGGGGGTGACCCAAACTGATGAGTGGGCTAATGAGTGGGCTAACTGATGAGTGGGCTTCACAGCTCCCTTGTGAAGAACGGCCACATTGTTTGGGCTTTTCCATCTAGAAAAGAGGCGCCTGATGATCTAGAAAGAGGTCTAAATGCGCCTGATGATCTAGGACAGTGGTTCTCAATCTTCCTAATGCCGTGACCCCTTTATAAGTTTCTCATGTTGCGGGGACCCCCAACCAAAAAATTATTTTTGTTGCTACTGCTGCAGTGCTATGCACACTTTCCTGGGAGTAAACCTCACTGAACTCAATGGGAGTGACTTCTGAGTACACAGACTCTAAGGCTGCAATGCAAGCACTTTCCTGGGAGTAGCCCCATTCACTATCATGGGACTGACTTCTGTGGAAACCTCCATAAGATTGGGATATCAGGCAGCAGAGCCAGCCACTGTTTCCTGGGAGTAAGTCCCATTCACAGTCATGGGACTGACTTCTGAGTAGACATGCATAGAACTGGGCTCTAAGGCTGCAATCCTAGCACTTTCCTGGGAGTAAGTCCAATTCACTCATCATGAACAACAATTGAGGGGGCTTACTTTTGAGTAGAGCACAAGGAGCAGGGCACAATGGTCGGTGCACAAGTGGGGCGCCCACCAGATAGCCCACCCGCCAGCGCTCTGGTGCCACACCTCAGCGCACTTAACACTCTCAGCCGGCAGGCACACTGAGGATTTGCAGGAGGGGGGGAGGAGGAGGCTGCCGTCTGTGGTGAGTGTGTTGGGTGCCGCCCTGCCCCCACGGCTCCACATTGATCTCACAGCAGCTCAGAGGCTCCTTCTGAGCTGCTTCTCAGCGGCTTCTTCCAGCTGCAGTGGCTCCTAACCTGCACCAGGGGTCTTGAGGCGACCCCCAAAGGGGTCCCGACCCCCACTTTGAGAAACGCTGATCTAGAAAGATGCTCTAGAAAGAGATCTAAGAGAGGAGTCTAGAAAAGAGGCACCAGAGTTTTACTCTGCTGCACACCACGGAGTGGTCTGTATCGCAGTCAGCACTCTGATAGCTACGTGTGATCTTAATGCTGGGAAGGCTGGAGCGCCTGTTGAGGATCAGGTCAAGCTGATGCCAATGCTTCGATCTTGGGTGTTGCCAAGACACTCTGTGTTGAGGCTTTGTGTTAAAGAACGTATTGCTAACGCAAAAACCATAATAGCAGCAAAACTCCAGCAAGCGTTGGCTGTTTTCATTCATCTTCCCAACGCCAAAACGTTGGAAATCACAGTGTGGATTTCGAGCCAACAGGTCCACCACTGATATGGTATTTTCCCTTCGACAGTTGCAAGAGAAATGTAGGGAACAAAGACAGCCACTCTTTGTAGCCTTCGTAGACCTTACAAAGGCTTTTGATTTGGTTAGTAGGGATGGCCTTTTAAAAATCCTCCCCAAGATTGGATGCCCACCTCAGCTCCTCAACATCATCAGGTCCTTTCACGAGGACATGAAGGGCACTGTAGTTTTTGATGGCCTAACATCAGATTCCTTTCACATCCGAAGTGGAGTGAAGCAGGGCTGCGTCCTCCACCAACTTTGTTTGGGATCTTTTTTGCAGCCATGCTGAAGCATGCTTTTGGAAACGCAACAGAGGGAATCTATCTCCGGACCAGATCCGATGGAAAACTCTATAATCCCTCCAGACTAAGAGCAAAGTCCAATGTCCAGCTGAAATGCTTGCGGGAGTTCCTCTTCGCCGATGACGCTGCTGTTACTGCTCACTCTGCCGAAGACCTTCAACAACTCATGGACCGTTTTAGCAAAGCCTGCCAAGACTTTGGACTAACAATCAGCTTGAAGAAAACACAAGTCATGGGTCAGGGTGTGGATCCACCTCCCTGGATCACAGTCTCCGAACATGAACTGGAGGTTGTCCATGACTTTGTGTACCTTGGCTTAACTATCTCCGACACTCTCTCCTTAGATGCTGAGCTGAATAAACGTATTGGTAAAGCGGCTACCACGTTCTCCAAGCTTACAAAGAGAGTATGGCTTAACAAGAAGCTAATGGAACATACAAAGATCCAGGTCTATAGAGCTTGCGTCCTGAGCACACTCTTGTACTGCAGCAAGTCCTGGACCCTTTATGCACGGCAGGAGAGAAAACTGAACACCTTCCACATGCGCTGTCTCCGATGCATTCTTGGCATCACCTGGCGTGACAAATGACAGTCTTGGAATGTGCTGGAATCTCTAGCATGTTCACACTTCTGAAACAGCGGCGTCTACGCTGGCTTGGGCATGTCGTGAGAATGGCTGATGGTTGGATTCCAAAAGATCTCCTATATGGAGAATTAGCGCAGGGAAAGCACCCTAGAGGGAGACCACAGCTGCGATACAAAGACATCTGCAGGAGGGCTCTAAAGGCCTTGGGAATGGACATCAACAGCTGGGAAACCTTGACCTCCGACCGCTCAGCGTGGAGGCAAAAGACCCAGCATGGCCTTCTCCAACTGGAAGAGACACTTGTTCGGCAGGCTGAAGCAAAGAGACAGACCCAAAGCAGCGAAACCTGGGCCTGGGCAGGGGATGGAGTTTATCTGTCCTGAGTGTGGAAGGGATGGACACTCTCCAACTGGCCTTTTCAGCCACACTAGATGCTGCTTCAGGACCTCCAATCAGAGCACGATACCAGAGCCTTTCCAGACTGAAGGATGCCAATGATGGTGGCAGAGATAGACAGAGTGGGTGGAGAGGCTCTTTCCCTCTTACATAACCCCGGAACTGGGGGACAGTCACTCACACTGAATGCTGGGAGTCAGGACAGACAGGAGGAGATATTTCTCTACTGACTGTGATTAATCTGTGGAACTCCTTGCCACAGGATGCAGTGCTGGCACCTTGCCTAGATGCCTCGAAGAGGGTGCTGGAGAAATTTCTGGAGGAAAATCCATGGAAGGTTACAAGCCATGCTGGTTCTTTGCTAGCTCCTGTTTTGAGATGTGGGCTGCCTCCGAATGGCAGACGCGGGGAGGGCGGAGGGGCCTCGGGGCTGACAGACAGTGAGAGAAGGTGGCCTGGGGTGGGATCCCAGCAGGACTGCGGCAGGCACTCCCGGCCTCTTTGAGGCTTGAATGCGGTGCCTGCCTGGCCAGCTCCACTTGCTTGGGATTCAGAGCACTCGCTGGCTGACCAGCTGTGCCAGTGGCTGGCATTTCGGTGCTAGTGCCCTTCCCTGCAGACCTGCCTTCCTTCCCCGCCAGGCCCCGTGCCCGGTCTGGTGCGCCTGCAGCTTCCCTCTCTCAGGGCTGCGCGTGGGGTCTGGTCCTTCCCAGCAGGGCAGGGCTGAAGGGGTGCTCTGGTGGCGGCAGGAAGGGGGTGCCACAGGAGGCTCCATAGGACCCCTGGAGCTGACGCTCCCATTCCCGGCTGCTCCTTCTGTGCCCCCCCCCCCCCGCCCCGGGCAAGGTGCTGCAGAGTCCTGCCTTCCTGCCTGCGGAGGAAGCGGAGCCCGTCACAGCGGAGCCTGTCTGTGAAAGTTGCCAGGCCAGCCACCGGCCCATTCGGAGGTCCCCCAGCAGGCCCCGACGCCCCAGCACAGCCGCCCGGCCAGGTGTACCCTCGTAGCCTTCCTGGCCCTTGGCCAGGCCCCTGCTGTGGCCGGAGGGGTGGCAGAGCCAGAGGGGGCAGCTGAGGGGGCTCTCGGTCAGGAAAAGAGGCTGTCTCGCCGGCCTGGGGAGGACGCGTCCCTGGGCTGGGATGGAGAGATGCCCCGCTTGGCTCCCGGCCTGGGTCTGTGCTGGGCTTGGCGGGGGCGCCCCGGAGGCTCTTCCCGCCGCCCGGGGCTGCTCCGTCTCTCGCCGCAGAAGGGCTCGCCTGGCTGGAGAGTCTTCCTGGTGCGCCGCCTTCGTGCTTGTTTGCGGGACAGGGAAGGGGCTCTGCTTCTGCCTTCCTCCGCCGGGGCTCCTGCAGCACTTCCTCGGGGCTGCTCATCGCTCCCTCCCCGTCTCTGGAGCCCGCTGAGACTCCGGGCGGATTTCACCAGGAGCACCCAGTTCACGGGGGGGGGGGGGGGGGAGCCGGTGGGGGTGAAACGGGAGGGGTGGGGAGATCTCCAGAGCCCGGCAGGGCTCCTTCTGCGCTCCTCCCCGGCAGACCTTTCAGGCCGGATTCCTGCGGGACTTGAGCCTCCCCGAAGCGTTCCTCAGCCAGAGGTGGGACTGGCACTGCGGCCCCGGAGTGGAGGGGGCGGGGCTGCAGCCCGGGATGCCGCTCAGGCAGGCGGGCTCCGAGTCGGGGTCAGTCGGGGAGATGAGAGTCCCTGGAAATGGGGACCTTCTGCATCCCCTCCGCGCTCCGCCACGGACCTCGCCCTAGAGGTGGGGCCGAGGAGGACCCCCATGCCCCAGCAGAGACGGGCCGGGAAGGGGCTGCTTCGGGGCTTCCAGGACCCACTCGGGGGTCCTGGCCGGGCCTCCCTCGCACTTTGCTGGGCGGTGGTGGTGGTGGTGGTGGGGGGGAAGAGCGGTGTGGCCGGGACGGCGCGGGGGACATTCGGTCCTGCCTGCCCCGCGGAGGGAGCCCCCCTCGCCAGAAGAGCTGGTGCGGCCCGGAGGTTCTCCAAGGAGGGTCGGGCGGCTCTGCTTCGACCTGCGGGGAAGGACCCGGACTTGCACACAACATCCGAGGGAGGGAGGGAGGGCGGGCGGCGGGGGCGCCTGCAGAGTCCGCCGCAGACCCTCGTCGTGCCCAGGAAGGTGCCGCAGAGCGGAGCGCGCCGCGTGCCTCCCTGCGGAGAAGGGCTGTAGAGGGCCGGCCCTGGAGGCTCGGCCGCCCGGGAAGCCCCCTCCGCGCACACCCGCGGACCTCACTCCCGTCCAGGCTCAGCACCTCCGCGGGGGGACCTTCCCACCCCGCCTCCCCCCTGGCCGGGGCTGCGGAGTTGCGGGGACGGTGCGGCGTCCGGCGCTGTCCAGGGTGCTGAAAGTCCTCCTCGCTCACTCACCGCGCCGGAGGGTCTCCCGCAGCGCCCGCCGCTCGGCCTCGGAGCCCACGTCGCCGATCAGGGCCAGGAGCGCCCGCCGCCCCCCTCGCCCCCGCGGAGCCCCCGCCGGACCCCTCTCCGTCTCCATCGCCGCCGCCCCCGCTCTGCCCCGCTGCCGCAGCGCCGCCTCTTAAGCCTCCCGGCCGCGCTCCGCCCTCCCCTCCCCTCCCCTCCCCTCCCCTCCCTCCGCAGCCACGTGCTCCGCAGGCACCGCCACCGACCCGGCACGGAGGGGCTGCGGCGCCCGGAGGAGGGAGGAGAGCCGGAGGCGCTGGAGGAGGGAGTGCGGCCCCTCCCCTCCCCTCCCCTCCCCTGAGCGAGGAGCCGGCGGAGAGGCTGGCTCGGAGGAGGAGGGAGGGGCTCCGGGACTCCAGGGCGCCGAAGGGAGGGGCGGGCAGGGGGAGTGCGGGGGGCGGGGCCGCAGTGCACCTGCAGAGCAGGAGGCCCCAGAGAGCGGGAGGGGACGGAGGTGGGGGGCCGGGCGTCGGGGGCGTGGCCAGTGCTCGGCCTCTCATTGGGCAGCAGCATCGGGGCGTGGCCTTGAGGACGGGCGTGGGCGGGACAAAGAGAGGCCCCGCCCCCTCGTCCTGCGGCGTCTCCCTGGCAACAGCGCAAGGAGCGTGCGTGGGGCGGGGCTTGCGGCGTGGCGGGGCGTGTCTGGCGCGCGCTTTCTGTCCCCGCGATGGAGCCCGGCGGGAGCCCCTCGCAGGAAGGCCCCTCGCAGGCCCCGCGCCTCATCGTGGAGGACTCGCAGCCCCCGCCGGGCACGGAAGGCGGGGGAGCGGAGGCGGTGGGCGGGGGTCTGGGCGGTCTCTCTCCCCGTCCCTCCCTCGCCGCCCCGGGAGAGTCGGAGGCGGGCCTGGCGGCGCTGGAGCTCTCCCCGAGCCAGGCCCTGGACGGAGAACCCGCCGGCGCCGGCGATGGAGGCCTCTCGGAGCGGCCGCGGCCCCCGCAGCCCCTCCAGGCCGGTCCCCGGGACCCCGCAGAGGACGGTAGGTGGCGCTGCAGTGGGCGGGGCCTCGGGCGGAAGCTCCTCGCGCCTGTCCCGCCGCGCGGCGATGTCGCTGGTTTCCCCGTGACGTCATGGCGGCGTGATGTCATCGCGGGGCGGTCACGTGACCGGCCGGGTCACTCCCGAGGCAGCCAAAGTGCAGAAGCCCCGCCCCCGACACTAGCCACGCCCCAGCCACGTGGAGACCCCTGGTGGGTCCCGACCCAGCGCCTGAGAAGCCCCGTCCCAAAGAGAAGAGGCAGCCAGGCCAGGTCCCTCTGGAGCCCCCTCCCCAGCCCTCTGCCGGCCGGCCTGCCTGGCCCCTGCCTCCCCCTTGGGGCTGAGCGGGGCCTGCAGCGCCTCCGCTTCTCTTCCTGCGCAGGTGAGGACGGGGCTGCCGCGGACGGAGCCGCCTGGCCGGAGAGGGAGACCCTCCAGAGGTGAGCATCGCTGGGTCTGTGGGGGTTCAGAGGCCGCCTGCCAGGAAAAGTTCCCGGAGAGACGGAGGTCGTGGCTCCCCCCGAAAGAGACCGGAGCCAAAACACGCCCAGCCTGGCAGAAGAGCCAGAGGGAGGGTCGGGGTCTCGGGGTGGTGGGCGGAGGGTGGACGCGGGACAGACGGGCTCTGCGCATTGCCCTGAAGTTGACTCCTGGCTCAGACGTGTCCCGCCCGGCAGCAGCGGCAGCAACAGCGGCCCCACAAGACTGCATCTCCCCAAGGAAGCCGGTGTGAACTGCAGCCTGCCCCAGGAAGCCCTGCAAGGACAGGGAGCTTCTGGCCGGGACTCGGGGGACGCGGAGGTCTCCTCCACGCAGGAGGACATGTTCGGTCAGAGCGACGCAGCAGGTGAGCAGGGACTGCGCAGCTGCGTCTGTGGAGGGACTGGAGGAGGCTGCGCTCCCTCCCCTCGTTCAGGGGACGCTCGGTCCTCGGGCTGTTCAGTGACCCCAGACACAAGTCCTTGGGGAGGAGGAGACAGAGGCAGGACTGGGGGGACAGGAGTGGAGCTGCCTCTCGGAGCACTGGAGGGTCTGGGCCGCCTGTCTGACTGACTTCCTTACAGCTCAGTCGTTGTTGGGGTGGAGCAGAGGAGCTGCTCGCTTGCCCTGCCTCCCGACTTGTGCTCCCCAAATGCTCCTGCAGCAACGTGGTGTGTGTGCTTGAGAACTGGGAGGCGGGTGGGACGGGGCAGGCGACGCTGCTGGGCATTGCCCCTCTTGACACCTTCGGCTGATCGGCCCTTCTGGTGTCCGTCAATGAGTATTTCCAAAGCAGCTCTCCATGACGTGCGGCTTGACGTTCTCTTTCTCTGAGCGTGGACTGCCCAGATTTGGGGAGCCGACAAGCAATGCTGGGTCTGGGTGCCAAGAAGGTACTCTGGGATGGTGAGCACTGGGTATTCGCCAGGCTTTGGCGTGACTCCAGTCAGGTGCCCAGGAGGGTAGTGCATCAGCACACCAAGAGATGCACGTCAGGAGGGGAAAGGCAGCTGGCTGTCTGGCAGGCAGATTTTTCAAGGCAGGTGTGTGTGTGGCGTTGAGGTGCGTGACAGCCCCAGAATGACATGGTGTTTTTTGCCAGGAATGGCTCCTGTTGCTGACCGTGCCCTGCGCGTTCTCCAGAGAGAAGAGGCGGGTTCTCCAGCGCGCACCCCGGCAGATTCCCTGCAAGTCCTCCACCTCTCTGGACAGGGGTCTCTTTCCACGTAAGCGACAAGTCTGGTCCCTTTCGCAATTGCTGATTTTTGGCTTGCTGAGCCGTACCGCGGTTGTCCCTCCCTTGTGCTGACTGACACTTGGACTGTTCTGTGTTGCTTTCTTGGCTGGCTTGTTCTGTTTGGGTTCTGAGCTCTCCTCTGGGCTTTTGAGTTTTGCTTCTCCATCATGGGCTGTGCTGCCTCCAGCATTCTCGTTTTTTGACTTCAGGAGGATCTTCAAAGCAAACCCTTTGGAGTTCAGCACTTGCGACATTGCTGTGAGGTCTGGGGGGGCTTGCTGGGGTGTCTTGGATGGGAGCCTGAAGGGCAGTGGTGCAAGCAAAGTCTCTTCTCTAGTTATGTTTCAGGTCCTTCTCCGGCATCCCCCGAGGTCCTTCCTGTGCCTGTTCTCCTTCCCAGAAGCCCAACTGAGCAGAGAGCGGCAGGTCTGTTTCCTTTCCTGTTGGGGTTTTTGGTGGTCTGTTGGGAAGAGCTCAGCCATAGAGGTGTCCCAGCTTGAGGGAGGGAGTTTCTCTTTTCTTCTTGGGGAACAAGGTCAGCAGGCTCCCTTCTGCTTTCCTGGCCTCCTGGGTCTAGAGGAAGGTTTTCTCTGCTTTTTTCTCTAGCTTCAGTAGGGAAGCAGGAGAAGGACTCGAAGGTGGTGCCAGCAACCCCCCAAGTCTCCACACCCGTCTCTCACAGCGCACCGGTGTTTGCTCTGGGATTGGTCCCCATCCCGTCCCAACCAGAATTTTCTCACGTGAGTGCTCAGGTTCCCCAAAACAGAACATGGTGCTTTCGAAGGTTGGCAGTGGGTGGTGACGGAGGAATCCCTTGTGTTTCCTGTCTAGGGTTACAGAAGAACTTGGTTGTGTTTCCTGTCTAGGGTTACAGAAGAACTTGGTTGGGGAAGGGCTCAGAGCATATCAGGCCAACTCTGTGGCTGCTCCCTTAACCATAAGTTCACAAGGCTGGAGCTCGTTCTCCTTGGCTGCGAGAAGCAGGTGCTCTGCTTGCTGCAGGGAAAACACTGCTTTTGCTCCCACTTTTTGCAGAGTCGGGTGGGGATCGCTTCCTTAAGCACCTCTGAGCAAGGTCAGGTGTACCTGGCCAGCAAATGGGGTTGAGAAGCTGGAGGAGAGTGGGGCGGGGGGGGGGGGGGAAGACCACTTGCTCTGTCAGTAGCTGCCCAGGCCCTTGTTTCTGTATTGATCTCTCTGCTGGGTTCAGCTAGTCTTGGGTGGCAGACTGGAGCTCTGGTGAGATTGCAGGGACGAGTCTGTGCTTTCAGTGGACTCTGCCTTTTTTGTAGGATACCTTCCTCCCAACACTGAGTTTGGAGGCAGGGCCTGATAAGCCAGCGGAGGAGGGAGGTGGCTCCAGCACCTGCTTGCCAGCAAGTAGTACCACAGTGGCGGAGGCACCCCCAGCGGCCATGCCTTCCATGGAGGTCCACCTGCTTTCCCACTCTGAAGAGGCCTGTCCCTTGGTGCTCTCTGCCAGCGAGTGCAGCCAGTCCCTCGAGGTGAAGGAGGACAGGGAGATACAAGCAGAAGCGACTGTTGCCCCTCCTGGGACTCTGGTGGCATCACAGGATTTGGCGGAGAGTGGCTGCAGCATGCAGGAGAGCCTCGCCGAGGACAGCCCACTTGCACAGGCTATAGGAAGCCTTTCTGCTGACCACCCTGGAGCTGGGGGGCTCCCATGTGCAGACGGCCTCTCGAGCAAAGACTCTCTGCCGCTAGAGTGTGAGCTGAGCGTGCCAGAGACACCTTGTGAGGAGCTGGAGGAAGCTCAGTCCTTGCGGGAGGAAGGATCTTCCCTCCACTTGATGCTGTCTCAGGATCTTGCCCAGGAGGAGCCGTTGGCAGTCAGGGATCCTTCTCCAAATGTGCCTCAGGCACAGGTAGCCCCAGAAAGCCCCCAAGGAGATCCTGTGGAAGATTCTGCCGAGGTTCTCGGAGAGGTGCAGGGCTCCTGTGCAGGGGCTTGTCCTGAGTTTTCTGAATCCCAGCCCCAGCCTGACCGTGGGAAGAGAAAGTCGACCCCTGAAGTGATCCTGCCTGCTGGTCTTTCTGCAGGCAAGAGTAGTGCGGAGCAGTGCACCGGTGGAGAAAAGAACCTGCTGCCGATTTTGCCCCCACTACCGGCAGGGGGGGACATGCCAGGGATTGGCCTGGATGACGTTTCAGAGAGGCAGACAGTGGCAGAGCCTGTGGACTCAGCGGCCCCTTCAGAGAGCCAGCCGTCTGCTGGGAGGGAGCCGGCAGTGCTGAGGAGCCAACCGCTGCCTGTGGAGAGAGACGATGCAGCGGCCCTGAGAGAAACACCTCGCCGCATGGACTTGGAGGATCCTGAGACTCCTTCGGAGGCATCGAGAGAGGAGCTGCTGCAGCTGCAGGAGGCCTTGCCCAGCCGGCCTGGAGGTACAGATGCCAGTGGGGGCTGCAATGGGCTGTGGCTCTGCAGCACAGCCCCCATGTGCTATTTTGGGCCTCCCGGTGAACAGCGCCACATGAGAAGCTCCAGGGATGAGCCAAGGCAGGCCTTTGGTAACGTGGCTGCTCTTTCCTCAACGGGATGTCGTTCTGCGACTCTTCCTTGGAACAGCCCAGGGCTGTGTGGCAGCCGCCAGAAAGTACGGGGGGTGGGTGGTGGAGAAGGTTCTGAAGCTGGTGTCTTTCAGCATTTCTCCCAGCTTCTGGGAAGGGCCTTATTTTCTCCTGGAGCCCACCCTGGCTTCTTTCCAACCCCTTTTTGTAGACATTCTCCAAGGAATAGGTCAAGCTGGGCACACGCTGAGTTCTTGACTGGGGTTGTGGCTGGCCGATGGGCACATGGTTGTCTCTTCTTGCGCTGTCCTTGTGAACCCTTGTTTCTTTGGAAGTACGCTGGGTGCCGGGCTGGTGATGGCGTCTCTCCATGAGTGGTGGGGGAGAGGCTGCCGGACATGGAAGACTGCTGGGGTGGTGAGGAGGACTTGCGGGATTTGTGGATTTGTCTGGCCCTGAGCTAAGAGGGATGCCCTTAGAAGCAGAGCCTGCCCTGCTGAGTCTAGACTATTCCCACACCCCATGTCGCATTCCAGGAACCCCCGAGCAAGGCAGCCAGTCACAGGATGGAGATGGTTTCATTCCACCCCTGAAGAACATCACGCCGTCTCTTATGGGCCAACTTAGGAGAGGCCCCAGGCTGCATAGCACCCCTGTCGGTCAGTAAGAGTGGGGACTCTCTCTTTTCATGGGAAGGAGACGGGGCAGGGGTGAATGTGTCCTGTAGTGGGGCAGGAAGGAATCTGCTGGGCTCACCCTCTCTTACCCCCCCATGGGGGGCTCCTTGAGTGGGTCCTCTTTCTTTGAGTAAAAACCAAGTTGGAAGGTGATGATGATGCACTGGGGGGAGGTTGAGTGCTCTGGCACAGGCTTGGTGCAGTCCCACCCGCCAGTCCTTTCTCCACGCTGTTGCCATGATGTGTGCCTGGGTTTGGGGGAGGCTGCTTCTTGCCTCCGAGGAGTGCTGGTCTCTGGGCAGTTGCAGGGAAGAGGCGGATGTGGACCTTGGTCGTCTTGGCAGATGGACAGCTCTGCAATCCTGGGAGCACGTGCTGCGTTTAGAGGGCTGGAGGGGAGAGAGAGGAGCAGTCACAGGGAGTAGTTGCCATGTTGTCTCTTCCAGGGATGGGCAGCTGCCCAGAAGGCCCCCTCAAGAGCAGCGATGGTGCTGCTGAAGGAAACACTGAGGTTGCAGCAGAGAGTGTGAAGGGGCTGAAGGAAGGTCTCAGAGGAGGCGTGGAGGGGGTTCTCTTACTGAGGATGGATCTGGCCGCCCCTGTGACGGAGGAGGAAAGTGACGGATCGCTGCCCTTCAGCCTGGAGAGTAAGAGTTGCTGTGCAGGACCAGTGGGTGTTTGCTTGTCCCCCATGTGGGGCTGTCAGCTGTTCTTTGGCCTCCTGACTGGCCTGGTGGGGGGTGGCCTGGTGCTGTTGAAGAAATTGCCATCCAGATGATGGTATCGCATCTTCACAGGAGAAACCAGCCTTGATTTTCTTCTGCTTGCCCTTCAGAACCTGCAGCCAGTGAAAGGAGAAAGAACGGGGCAGTCGCTGCTGGAACAGCTCCCAGGTAACCAGCAGGACGTGTTGCTGTCGATGTGGGAGGCTGGCAAAGAGTTGTTCTCTTGCCCAGAAGGAGTGATTTCAGCTTGGCCTTGGAGAGGTTCTTGGAGGTGTTACGGACTCTTGTTCCCCTCCTTCTGCATTTAGAAACAGTCCCATTGTGGCCTTGGGCAGGAGCTTGTGGGGAGACCCCCAGGTGCAGAACTGACCCTGCGCGGGGCCTTCCGTGAGGGGCTATTCCTTGTCTTCGGGAGTGGCCTCTGACACGACGGGGCTTGCGTCTTCCTGGCTGAGCCTCGTGGGTGACGGTGCTGAGTCTCCTCAGCACTCCCCTTTCCTGCCCACCTAGTTCACGGAAGACGCCATCGGTGTTCACGCGCGTCTGTGGCGGAGTCCAGCAGGAAGCCGAAGGGGGAGGCTCCAAGCTGCTTTCCTCTCCGTTCAGGCAAGTCTGAGGAAGGATTGTTGGGAGGGGGCTGTTTCTGGCATTGTCCGGTTTCCATGCAACCCCTTGTGGGGTGAATGATCTGCCTGTCCCTGGCTGGGCTTTTAGAGGGCTCCTGACCAGCGGTGCTGCCTGCTGGTTTTCCTCTTGCCTCTGTCTGGTGCTGCTGCGGCTGCTGGCCTTGCTTTGGCTGAGGCATGGGGGGGGGGCGTCAGGGCACTGGAGAGCAGGGCCTTCTTTGTGCGCCTGTGTGTGTCGTGCCTGGTTTCCAGCAATGTTCTCAGCAAGTTCTCAGTTTGCCCCTGTAAACTGGGCAAGAGTCCTCTTCCAAGTGGGTCTCCTTCTTTGTTTAGCAGGGGGGAGTAACTGGCCCTCCCCACCCCCAGTGATGTCTGCTCTCGTGGCTTCTGCTGGGGTCCTTTGTGAGCCCTTTTGGAACAGGGACCCAGAAGCTATTCATTTTTTTGCGTAAACCACTTTGTGAACTTCTTAGTTGAAAAGGGGTAGAGAAATACTGTACTCCTGCAAAACTGGTAGGCTGTCTGGGGAGTTGACCCTGCAGATAGCGCTGCTGGGGGCATAAATCAATGCAGCTCACAAAGTCATTTGGGGCTCGCTGTTGGTGGGCACCAGCTTAGTGGCACAAGGCCAGGCGCCCAGCACTGGGCGGTCTTCCCTGTTGCCCAGCTGCCTGGAGAACCCCAAGAGGTCTGTTTCGGGAGAAGCCGGCACTCTCTGCCTCCTGCAGGGCCTCCTGGAAATGAGGACTTCTGCAAAACAGACACTTGGCAGGAAGCAGATGGATTCATTCTTTGTTGAGGAGTGTTTGCGAGAGGGGTTTGGGCTTTCCCCAGGTTTTTGGGGGGTATTTGGGGGGGGGGAGGAGGAAGGGCCTCTGCTGAGCAGATGAGGAGCAATGATGGTTTTTAAATGGGTTGTCACTTGAAGGATATTAATTTTTTCACGTGACTTGCAAAGACTGGGGCTGGAGCTGTGAGGTTGCACCTGGTCTGGGCCCCATTGGAGGCAAGTGGTGAAGGGAGAGGCAGCGGCTGCTCCTTTTTGTATTGGGTGGGGCTTTAAGCACGACCACTGTTGGGGGGAGAGTGTGGCTTGTCCATGGTCTTGGATTTCTTGGGCAGTTGTGGGGCTCTAGCTTTCAAAAGAGATGAGGCGAAGGCTTGGATGGGCCTGTGACCACCATGGGCAGCTGTTTCCCTCCCTTTGCCAGCTGGGGAGGCAGGGCGGGACGGGCAGGCCTGGCTGTCGCCCTCTCTCCTGCTGAGGTCTCTCCTTGGCTGCTGTGGGAAACGGAACGCTTGACTAGGTGGACTTGGACTGACTCAGCAGGACTGCTTGTATGTTCTTGCGCTTGCTTTCAGGGGGGACCTCTTCAGTTTTCCAAATTCAGAGGAGAAGGAGCTGCTGCCTGGAGCCGCTCGGAGCCAGCGGAATTGGGCACCTCTGGGCTCTGGCCAGGTCCAGGATTCTGGGCTGACTGCTAAACTGTCAGCGGGCTCTCTGGAGGAGAGCAAAGCCATGGATATTGATATGCCAGGCACTCGGGTGGAGGATGGAAGCCAGGTCCAGAAGACGCCTGCCTTGGCTCTGCCTGCAGAAGGGGAGGGTCCCGGCCGGGTGCCACAGCCTGGCACCAGCAGCCAAGGCATCCAGACGCCAGGGAAATTTGTCCGAGGCTTGGTGGGTGTCACATCTGCAGCCACACAGACGACAGTGTGCAGCCGGGTGGATGCGGGCACCAGCATGGCTGGCCGGCGCCCTGAGCTTCAGGATGCGAATGTGCAGACGGAGGAGGCCGCCTGTGGGTGGGAGCCTGGGAGTAATCCCAAGAACACACCAGAGCCACCTACAGCCAGCCAGGTGAGAGGGGCTGGGGTCTTGGGGTGCTCGGTGGCAAAGAGTTAGAGGATTTTCCTATACGTTCTTCCTCAGTGTTGTTTAAGCACTGCTTTGCTGAGTTGGGATACGGAGGACCTCCAGGTTTTCCTCCGGCTAGCTTTCTCCCTGCATGAGACCTGCCTGGCCAGCTGTGCCTCAAAGGTCTGGGGTGGGCTTCCCTTTTCTTCATCCCAGTGTCTGCTGAGAAGCCTGGCCTGACTCTCAGCTCAACGGGGTGGGTGCTTCAGCCTGGCTGTCGACGGTTGCAAGTCCAGCTGTACAAGAAACGCGTGACTCTTACGTGAACACGCGTGGGAGTCTTCCTTGCCTTTTGTGCACACAAAATGAACATACAGAATCTGTGTTTAAAGTAACTGAGCTACGGGGTAGGAGGAGCACAGAGCCCAGCTCGCTTCATTTAGTTGGATATGGTGGCCGTAGAGCATCTGCGAGCTTCTGGTTGGCTCTGCTGACGAGGCCCCAGGCAGCCACTGCTTCTGGCATCCAGTGGTTCCCAGTACCAGAGGGAAGAAACTTCCTTCCCTCCCTCTTGTGATGGCTTCAGCGGCAGCCAGTAGCTGTCCTGAACCTGGCCTCTCTGGTGCTGTCCCTGCCCTTCGTAAATTGTGGGGACCTGTGGCTGTTTCCACAACTTGCAGCAACAAGTCTCACAGACTACTGGTAAAGAAAGCTCTGTAAAAAAGTCCCTCTCCCCCCCCCCCAAAGTTTTCTGATGAGTTCCTTTGGATGGTCCTCTGTTCTGGCCTCAGTCCCTGCTGGGGCTTCCTGAGCTGCAGCTGGGAAATTCTCCTTTTTGTCCAAAGAGGAGGTCTGGTGGGAAGAAACCTGTGAGGATGTTCTGGGGTCTGTGTTTTCCCCAGAGAGAGAAGATGGACAGAGTCCTGCAGCGCCACGTCCGCACGATCCGCGAAGTCCGCACTGTTGTCACACGGCTCATCACGGACGTCTACTACAAAGACGGGGCTGAGGTGGAGCGCAGCATAGTGGAGGTGAGGTGCAGGCGAGCCCCATTCGCCCTCCTGGGCCCAGCAACAGCAGTACTGCGAACTCTGCAGGCTGAGTGTGATTGCCTGGGGCTGATCTTGGTGGGTCTGTGAGGGAAGCGATGCTGGGCCTTTTCATCCGGCTCCCCTCAGAGGCACCAGCTCTTAGATTGTGCTAGACTGACTTGCCTTCCTCTGGTTGAGAAAACCAAGATGCGGGTGAAGCTGGCATCCCTCATGCCCGGTTGGAAAAGGAGCTGCCAGGCAGAATCGAGCTCAGCCAGCCTAGGTTGCTCTTGAGCCTCACCTCTTGAGCCACTCAGGCTGTTGCCATGTCGTGCCCCCTGCTGCGCTGTCTTTGGTGACCAGGGGAGGCTCTAGGATCCTGCTGATGTTCTGGCTGCCCTCCTTGCCTGGTACTTCTGAGGGGGAGCTCTGAATATTTCAAGCCTGGCCAGGACACACGAAGCCACCACCTGAGCCCTCCGCCCTGTCAACTCCTCTTAGGAGGCTCCAGCAAGTGGGCTTCTTGCACCGTGGAGATGCCTGTGCCAGAAGCGAGGCTGGCCCCTTCTCAGTGGAGGCCTGGCTTTTCCTTCAGGTCTTCACAGACTCTCCCTCTGGCTTTTCAGTGCTGAGATGGTTCTTCCTGCATGGCAATGCAGGTGCAGCAGTGGGTGGGTTTTATGTTTCCTCTTTCCCAGCAAGATATTTGGAGCTTCCAACTGGGGCAGGCTTGTATTGAGGAACGGGACACGTGTGTACCCTCTTTCACGAGGAGGAGGATCCCCGTCCTTGAGGGTCAGGTCACCACCAGTCCTTGGCAAGTGCTTGTGCAATGAAAGCCCTAGCCCTGAGCACTGTGGTTCTTTTTGTTTAGAGGAATGGGGGCAACGGAAATCCTTCTGGGGCTGGGTCTCGGGTCTTGGTCGGGAAGACAGCAGCAGCCCAGCTGGAGTGTCAGCCAGCTGCTCGGCTGCAGGAGCAGCGGGGGATCCATCCACCTACAGCACTTGCCCAGGATGTGGTGACATGTCTGGCTGGAAGTGTGGGGTGGGGATGCCACCCTCAGGATTACTTGAGAGCATTGGCTCCACGTGTCTCTGCCCTTGGGGTCTGCTGGCAGTGCCTGGAGGCCTGCCTGGAACTGCCTTGTCCTTCTAGGAGACCGAGGAGCCTGTGGTGGAGTGGCAGGAGAATGAGACGGCTGTGTCCCCCTCCTCCCACCCGGGGGGCTCTTCGCTGGCCTCCGGGGACCTTGGCGACATCAGCTCTTTCTCATCGAGGACCTCTGGTCTCCAGCACACGTCAAGCGGGGGCAGCAGTGCCTTGTCGGTCACGCAGAGTGGGGCCAGCTCTGGGCGAGGGCCTGCGCCATTCCGAGGGAGGGCCTGCCGAGGGCCAGAGCCCGTGGCCTCTGCCTTGCCTGGCACCAGGAAGCCAAGGTGTGTGCAGGGCAGCTGGCTGAACAGAGGGGGAGCAGAGCGCGGCAGGCAGGCAGGCAGGCAGGCGAGCTCCCCTGTCCTGTTCTTGGGGCTTTCAGGTGCTGCTCTGCCTGCTTCATGGCTGGCTGGCTTCTGGGACAGGGAGGCTTGTGGACCCCTTTCAAGGCCGTCTGCTTTAAGGGCCTGCTACTCATCTGGCACAAATCCCAAAGAGAAAGTTAGATGGGCTTTTCCTCGTCCTAAGGACTCGGAGCTTGACGCTTTCTGTTGCCCTGTGGTTGCCTTCCCCATTGTGGCTGTTGTGCGCCTTGCTGTGGGTGGCCTCTGCTTCCTTGGCCGGCCTTTGTGGGTCCTCTTCAGGTATTGGGGAATGTTCAGGGCAGGGGAGAGCGGTGAACCCTGCTTGCTGGCAGAAGCTAAGTGGCTTCTGTTTCTCTAGTCCTCAGAAGAGGGGCAGCTCTCCAGTCCAGCCCAATCACATCACCACCTTGGTGTGTGGGGAGGAGGAGGAGGAATTGTGCCTTCACAACCAGCAGGGCCCTGGAGTGCACCCCGTTCTCCGTGGACGAGGGAGAAGGGGCCGGTCTGCTGCACGATCACCAGGAACCAGGTAGTGTCGTGAGACTCTGTGGAGAAAGGGTTGGGGGCCAGGAGGCCCAACTGGGGAGAGGCTGTTTTCTTGGGGGCTGCCCAGCAGTCGCTGTGTGTTTTCCGTGATCCTGCAGGGGAGGACTGCGGGTGGCAGAGAACATTCCAGCCACAGCCTTGCCGGAGAAGCAGCAGCAGTGCCCAACAGGTGTTATTTGCCACCCTCTGGAGGAACAGCTGGCAGGGCCTCCCCTGCGCCGGAGCAACTCCCCAGAGATCCCCTTGCAGGCACGGCTAGGCCTGTCCGGGCCTGACCTTGCAAGGGTGTCACCCTTGCCAGGGAGTAGTTTTGTGGGCCTCCGCGTGGTGGCCAAGTGGTCTTCCAATGGCTACTTCTATTCTGGGACAATCACGCAGGACGTGGGGGGGGCCAAGTATAAGCTGCTGTTTGACGACGGTTATGAGTGTGACGTGCCTGGCAGGGATATTCTCCTGTGCGACCCCCTGCCACTGGAGACAGAGGTGACAGCCCTCTCGGAAGATGAGTACTTCAGTGCAGGTAATGGGAGAGGGAGGCAGCCTGCGGGGAGGAAGGGGAGCCCCTGTCTGGTCTCCGCTCTGAGGTCTCCGGCTTCTGCTCTTGCAGGGGTGGTGAAGGGCCACCGGCAGGAGTCTGGGGAGCTGTTCTATTGCATTGAGAAAGACGAGCAGAGGAAGTGGTATCGGCGGACTGCTGTCATTCTCTCTTTGGAGCAGGGGAATCGGCTCCGGGAGCAGTTTGGGCTCAGCCCCTATGAGCCCACAGCGCCACTCACCAAGGCGGCTGACATCAGCCTTGGTAAGTAGCCAAGGGGTGTGCAGCTCTGGTGGCGTTGGAGCCCTGGAACTGTGCAGAGGTGGTGAGGGTGGTGATGGAGACCAATTGCCAGGCTGTGATTCCCCTCCCCCATAGGGTCCTTTCTGAAGAGCCAGGGCTGCTCTGGTGCAGGGCTTCCTTCAACAGAGCCAGCCCCTGGGCCGACTGAAGAACTTCCTGCAGAGGCCAGTGGTGGCTTGTTGGGGTCTTGCTCTGCTCTCATACCAGCCTGAGATGGGCCCGGCAAGAATTAGCCTGGTCCTCCCATGTTTGGGGCTTGACTGCAATTTGTGGTGCATGTAGATAACCTTGTGGAGGGGAAGCGCAAGAGACGTGGCCACCCTGGCTCTCCCAGCACTACCACGCCCACCCGCAAGGGCCTCGAGAACCCCCAGACTCCCCACAGGCTGCTGTCTGGAAAGAGGAAGCTGGTGGTCACTGAGGAGGAGCAATCCCTGGCCAAGCGAGGGCGCCGCTGTGCCTCTTTCAAAGCAGGTAAGCTGGGGCCAGGCGGTGGTGGTTGCATCTCCAGGCCCTGAGCGGGTCTCTGGTCCCTGAGGTTTTTTCTGCTCTGCCGGCTCCTACGATACCTTTTGGCTTTGATAACCTTGTGGGGGGGAGAGGGTGCTGGCACCTGTGAACGTCTGCTCCCCTTGAGAGTAGCTCACTACCCTCCCCTTAGATTGGAAGCTCCTTTCCCTACCTTCGACCCAGACTAGGATGACCTGGTAAGTGGGAAATGGAGGGCAGGCAAGAGGACATCTTTCCCCCGGCTCATGTGTGGTCTGTGAAATGAGCTGCCGCAAGATGTGGGGATGTACTGGGTGCATTCATGGAGAATCAGGGGCCCTTTGTGGCAGTGGGTTGCAAGGACCCCTATGGCTGCCAGTGGCATCGGAAGAGTGTCCAAGGCCCATTTGGGGCAACTTCCTGTATCTCACAACAGCCCAAGACTACAAGCTGCTTGCATCTCTCTGCCCCTTCCCTGCACCTGCCATTCTACAGAACCCTCCACCTCTAATGGGGTTTTTAAGCCCATCAGAATACTGAACACACCTTCCCTCGCTGGCCAGTTTGGATGGCAGCAAATCTCCTGACCTGGCTCAGGATGAGTTACCAGCTGATCGCATGCTGTGTGGCTTGGAACCTGTGCTGGAGTTCTCTGGGAGAGGGAACGAAGGCATTCCATGAACGGGATGTCCCTCTTCCTCTCGAGGCAGGACTCAGTGGGGTCCTCGAAGAGTGTCCCTTCTCCAGACCAAGTTCCTGCCAGCCACGATCAGCTCAGCTCTTTTGATTTTTTGATTTTTCCACTTTTTCTTCAGCCTTTGCCTGCCCCTCCTTGAGCAGCTGCCAGGAGTTCGTACGCTGAGGCAGGCGGAGGGCGCAGGAGAAGTCTTTTCCCCCTTTCTCTCCCCAGGGCTGGGAGCCTCTGCTTCCAGAATCTGTCCAGTCTCCTTTGAAAGGCAGCAGGGCCAGATGTTGTCATCATATAGAATTCTAGAATCCTAGAGTTGGAAGGGACCCAGTAGGTCATCTAGTCCAACCCCTGCCTGTAGCAGGAAATCCTCCTAGAGCATCTCCAACAGATGCTGGTGGAGCCTCTGCTTGAAGACCCCCAGTGAGGGAGAGTCCACCACCTCCCTAGGCAATCTCTTCCACTGCCGAACCGCCCTCACCCTCAGGAATTTTGTCCTGATATCCAGCTGGAATCTCCTTTCTTGCAGTTTGTCCCCATTGGTTCTAGTTCTGCTTTCAGAGGCAGCTAAGACCAAATGAGCCCCTTCCTCCCTATGACAGCCCTTCAGGTATCTGAAGAGGGCAATGATGTATCCTCTCAGCATCTCTTCTCCAGGCTGAACATCCCACACTCCCCCAACCTTTCCTTGTATGGCTTCCTTTCGTGGCAGGGATGTCCACAGAGTGGGTGTCTTTTGCTCCTGCTTCCTGGCAGACATCTTCCTGGGGACCACCATAGAAGATGGGTGCTGGGCTTGGTGGGCCCTGTGGGACCTGCTCCAGCTCCCTGGGCTTTTCCGATGTTCTTTCTTCTCAGGGGCTGTGTCTGCTGGAGAGGAAGCGAAGCTGTCCAGAAGTGGAGGGACCGTGGGGGATCCTGTGGTGCTTGATGAACGATGGGGGCCTCTGCCCCATAACAAGACCCTCTTCCTGGGCTATGCATTTCTCCTCACTATGGCAAACCCTGCAGATCAGCTCTCCAGGGGCCCAAAGCTTCCGTCAAGCAGCGAAGAGGAGGAAGGTGAGAGGCCCATAATTGGGGCAGGACAGAAGTGTGTGGGGCTGGGGGGGGCTGGGCCAGTTTCTCCTGGTGCCAGTGTGGGGCTTGCAGAGTGTCAAAGCCTGATGGGAGAAGAGCAGGCTTGTGGAAGAAGAGGCCTGATGGGAGAAGAGCAGGCATCAAGAAGACTTGATGTGGCTTGTGGCGCCGTTGCAGGGGCAGGCAAAGGCTGATGGGCTTAGTTGGCAGTGACGGCTTAGTTACCTTCCAGACATGCTGAGAGGTCTTTCCTGAGTCGTCCCCAAATAGTGTGGCATTTGCATCCTTGTCCCCCATCCTCTGCTGCCCTGGAGGAAGAAGTGGGGCTGGGGAAGTGTCAGCTGGACGTCAGTCTCCTCTTTTCCAGCACTTTTAGGGCCCCCTCCGTACAACAAGCACTACCTTGAACAGCAGCTGGGAGCAGGAGGTGGCTTCATTCTGGAGGACTTCAATGAGAGCCAGGTCAGAACTGTGAGGGAAGGGCCGGGCTGGGCCGGGGCTGATGCCTGCGTTAGAGGCACGCAGAGGCATCGCAGGACGGATGTTGGCCTTGTCTTCACGTGGCTTCTTTTTTGGAGCGCTGTATATACGTGCCTTATTAAACTTTGTCGGCTTCCCTCCTTCTTGAATGCATCTTTCAGTTTAAGAGATGACAGATTCTTCCTTAATTGCAACAGAGCAAAATTAAAGCTCCCAGCAAGACAAGAGTGTCCGGCACCTGTTTGGCAAAGGGGTTTGGGCAGCCTCTGGCAAGGGACCAGTTCTCTTGAGTGGGATGCTTAGCAAGGAATGGGAGAACAGGTCCCTGCCCCTGCTTTCCCTTCACTTGAAGAACCAACCAGCAACACGTCCTTGCCCTGCTTTCACAGGTCCTTGCTCAGCAAAGGCAGGGCAGGGACGTGTTGCTGGTTGGTTCTGCAAGTGAAGGGAAAGCAGGCCGAGTCCTGGTGCCAAAGGCTTCCTGGGAAAGGAAGATCCAGATGCTTTTGGGGTGGGAGGGAGGAGAGGGCAAGGAGGAGCTGAGGGTGGAAGGTCTGGGGCTGTGCCTGGACCTCCTGCCTCTCTGCCTGCAGTGTAGTGCAGCCTACCAGTGCCTGCTGATCGCGGACCGGCACTGCCGCACCCGCAAATACTTCCTGTGCCTTGCGCGAGGAATCCCCTGCGTCTCCCACATCTGGGTCCATGACAGCTGCCATGCCAACCAGCTTCAGAACTACCGGAATTACCTGCTGCCGGCTGGTTACAGCTTGCAGGAGGAGCGGCTGCTGGAATGGTGAGTGTCCAGAGGGGGGCACGGCCCGGGGGGGGGGGGGGAGGGGGGAGAGATGTGCCTGTGCCTCCCGCTCTGGCTGCAGTGGAACCAGTGACCTTTGTGGCCTTGTTGTCCGCACTGCTTTCCAGGCACCCCCGAGAGAACCCCTTCCACCAGCTGAAGGTGCTTCTGGTGTCGGACGAGCAGAAGGACTTCCTGGAACTCTGGGCTGAGGTGCTCATGATGGGGGGAGCAGCTTCGGTTAAGCAGCACAGATCAGCCACTTGGAGCAAAGGTAGGCAGGCAGGCAGGCAGGTGCTCCCAGAACAAGACTTGGCGTCAGTGGGGGCCTTGCAAGATTTCAAGGCCTGATGGGAGAAGAGCAGGGATTTGAGCACCAGAAGCCAGTTTATGAAGCCTGTTTGGCAGGGGGCAGGCGGAGACCAAGAGCCTAACCCAAAGCCCCTAACCGGGTGGAGGAGCCTGCATTACAACCTGCCAATGCCAGCTGCCTTGAGAGCGGCTCTGGGTGGGTGGCAGGCGGGTTCTTGCTGGTGTGGAGGCCTTTGTTGCCGGCTGTTATTCCTCCTCTCAACTCACGTAAATTAAACTTCTGTGGAATTCCAGAGGAGGGCAAAGCGCTTGGCTGGGTTCAAAACAGGCAAAGGTCGAGATTTGGCAGATGTCCCGGGGAGGGAATGGCAGGAGGCAGACAGGTGGAGAGTCCTTTAAGAGGCAGAAACCAAGGTGGGGGAAGGTGACTGTGGGGTTTGTGTGAGCTCTGGCCTTAAGGGCATCCGAGGCAGGTGGGACGGTGACCTGTCCTTGGGCTCGGGGCGGGACTGGCTCCTTGCCTGGAGCTGTGATCTTACGAGGAGGCAACGTAGCAGAGGGAGGTTGACACCGTCAATTCTGTGCCACTTTCCCAAGACAGCCATTCTCTTCTGCAGATGTGGGCTTGGGTGTGTTTGATGTGGTGGTGACGGATGCGTCCTGCCCGGGGTCCGTCTTGAAATGTGCCGAAGCTCTGCAGCTGCCGGTGGTCTCCCAGGAGTGGGTCATCCAAAGCCTCATTGCTGGAGAACGAGCTGGATTCAAGCACCCCAAGTATGAACCTGGCTCCGTCCTGTGCTGAGGCAGCCTTTCTGTCTTTCTCCTCTATTTTAACAGTTGTGTAGACTGAACTTATGCATGAATTGCTGTATATAGTTTTAACTGCTGGACTTTTATGAAAATAAATGTTGCTTTTCTTGTTGTGGTACCAGGGATGTCTCCTCTTGCCACCTCCCTGCCAACACGTCATGAGCTGGGGCAGGTTTCCTTACATAGGCAGACGGGTTTTTGGGGGGTGGGGAGGGAGTGGTGGCATGAAGGACGCGGGGCATTTGTGGCAGGCACTTTGGCTCACCTTAGGAGTCAGAGCCCCTCCTCCCCCCGAGTGAGAATCACTCCTGAATTGCTCTGCGCTGAAGTTTTCAGTCACTTGAAAGGGAACTTCATTCATTCCTGTCTTGTTAACCACAATTGTATAACCTGAAAATAACTATTCAGAGCATTCCTGAGACCAAATGTTGCGACCTGCATTTGCACTGCATTTGCACTGGAGGACCAGATCAGGACACGAGGTTCTTCTTTGTTCTTTCCATTCTGCCAGTTTGAGAAAGCTTCGTAGGCAACTTTTGGTTGCATTAAGGCAAGCCTAAGCCCAGGACTGTCCGAGCGCATGGAAGGGGTAGTGGCTCACTCGCCCCACTGCGCTGTAGCGCCACTGAGCACTTGTGATCCCTAGTCTGAATGATCATTAACAAAGGGATCTATGAGTCAAAGGGTGCCAGGCAGAGCCTGGAGCCTGACAAAGGGTTAATGTGATAACATCCACAGTCAGGCCACATGGAGTATTGTGTCCAGTTCTGATCCCTAGATCTCCAGAAGTACACAGTGGAACTGGAGAAGGTACAAAATAGAGCCGCCCAAATCATGACTGGGGTTGGGCATCTCCCTTATGAGGAAAGGCCTCAGCACGTCCAGGGAGATCATCAGCAAGGGGACAGGCTTAAGAAATAGAAAAGTGTACATGGGATGGACAGAGAGACTTTCTGTTCTCTCACACAACACCAGAGCCAGGGCACACCCACAAAGATGGAAGAGCACCAGAGTTAGAACAAAGAAAATATGTGACCTGGAATGGTTCTAGGCGGTTATCTGAATGCAATACATAAACAAGGATGCTGGAGCTAAAGCTGTGCAGAAAAAAACAGTTACAGCATACAGTGGCAGACTGCGGCTTTTATTTTTTAAGTCAAGCATCTGCTAGTCTGGCCTGCAGTTGGCATTCCTACCCACACTTCTGGGAGTAAGTCCCATTGGCTGCAGTGGTACTTACTACTCAGTAAACATGCATAGGATTTGGGTCCAATTTGTTTTCCTCCTGACACAAGGACACCCCCAACACAAAAGGGGCCCTTTGAAGGACCAAGTGGTGTAAATGCAGCTGCAGCCCTTGCCCGACTGTTGGGGTCTGAATCAGCAGCCAAGGTGGGGCCAGAGACTGAAGGGCTGGTGTCACCACCCACTGGAAGCAACACTTCACCTGCCCCTGAAGGGCAAAGCAGTACCTGCTTCCCTCTAAAGAAAATAGCACCAGCGGCGTTGAAGGTCTGAATATGGAAGAGGAAGATGGGGCCCAACAACTCAAAACACAAGGGTGTCAAATGGGCCTGCGGCCTTTTTCCTCGTTCATCTCCACAGGCAGAGGACATGCTGGCTCAAGCTGCTGAAACAGTTCCAATGATACTCAATTCAGGGCCATGCTTCAGGTGGAGACGCCTGGTCTACTCCAACCCCACACTGTCAAGAAAGAGAAGTGTTAGAGGAAGAACTGTGGCGACACCACAACGTGCAGGACTGAAAATGTTCTAATGCACCATGTTGAGATTCCACCTATGGCTGAACGTGGAGGAATCACAACTGAGAGTCACAAACGACAGCGAGAAAGACAGGCGGAGCTGGAAGCACTTTTGCTGCTCTAAACGAGCAAAGGAGAACTTGAGCCAAGTCATTGCAGCGGAAAGGGAAGCCCTTTATTTCAGCACCACATTTCATAAGCTGTGTGAACACATGCTTGGGCTCAGCAGGGCTGCCTCAGGCCATCTGGTTTCTCAGTAGGAGGGTAAAGGAAAAGGCAAGTATCCCTCTGCAGCAAGGGGTATGGAGAAGTAGCCTGCACTGAGCCCGGAGCCACAATTAGCCAAAACCTACTGGCTAGTGGGCCTACATGTCCTGTCATTGCAACGACCGCAAGCTCATGGAGCAGGACCACGAGTGTGTGACCTGAATTGCCAATCAGTTTGGGTGTACAACCACGAGAAGGAGAAAGACCTTCCTCAACTCTACACATATTGTTATCCTGCACCCTCTAATTGCCACTTCTCAATACAGCAGCCTTGATTAATGCACCAGGAAGACCCTCCGGTTCTCTGACTCTTTCAACTGTTCTCTTTCAAATATACATTTTTAGCTCCACAATATCCTACTTGTGGTGACCAAAACTGTACACAGTACTCCAAACGTGGCCCTGCCGTAGCTGCGACAGTTCCTATATATCTGACTGACAGTCGAGATGGGAGAAACCACGTCAGCAGCCTTATTCTCACCTCCTTCCCTAGGAACCCGTGTGGGGCTCTTTCTTCCCGATCCAGGGCCCCAGGCAGCAGGCCCACTGAGCTCACCAGAGGCAGATGCTCTTGGGACCACCTGCTTGTGTGGGCTGCTTCCGTTCTTGTGCAAACCGCCCTTCTGTCGCTACAGAAGATGAAGCAGGCACAGCAGCCTGAAGCCTTGCAAACTGATGTTGAAATGGATGGACTCACATGGCCTGTGCTGCGCTTTGCTTTGCTGCGTTTGTAGCCACTGCTTGGGCAAAGGAGTGCGCCAACGCCCAGTGTGCTGAGACCCCACAACCCAGTCTTCCCTGTTGTAGAACTGAACATAGGAAGATCTCAATCCCCCAGCCCGTTCAGCATCCTGCTTTCCACAGTGCCTCTGCCAGGAGGCCTGCCAGAAAGAAGTGGAGGCAGCCCTCAGTGGAACTGCGATGGGAGGACTTTCTCCTTTGATCACACGGTTTTGCCACCAGCCCTTGTCCAATCCCAGCCATGCCCACAACTCCAGCCATACCTGCCCAAGGTGCCTCCAGCCTGGGTGTAATACTTGTTGTAGTCCAGGCGGAGCAGTAGCTGTGCCAAGTCAGAGTTTATCTGGTGGTTGTGCACACTGGAGAGGATCTTGAACAGAAGGGAAGACTGGCAGCTGAAGCCCTGTGAAGACACCGTCATGTGAGGTCCACCAGGTCCACCACTGGGGGGGGGGGGCAGACTAAGCTCCTTTCTGGTTCCTCTGCTCTCCTTCAGAAAGCTCTGGGCTGCTTGGGGGCCTTGCGTGGCAGGCCAGCCATAGAGAAAGGGCTTGTGTTGCCAGAGATCATCGGCTTCCCCCCTCCATCTGCTACTGTGGAGTAGGTACACACAGCCAGAGGGCCTCCAGGGTGCAGGGCGGAGCGGGTCCCCCAGAAAGGAGATCCTAGGAAGACACACACACAAACCTTGGCCAGGATGCTCAGCTGCCCGGTCCCCCGCTCATCCAGGGGCCCAAAATTCTGGCTCACCAGTGAACAGAAACTGTGGCAGAGATCCAGAATTTCATTGAGGCAGTGGAAAGCCTGGAGAGGCAAAGGAAACAGAAACACAGCCTCACACCTGTGCTTGTCTCACAGGGACGGAGCATCTCTGGACACTCCCCTCCTCCCACTTGCTCCAGAGGGAGAACTAGGGTTGCCGTATGTCCTGGAAGACGGGGACTGTCCCAGTTTGGCAGGTGTGACAGAAGGTCCTGTCCCAGCTTTGTGGAAGGGCATTATGGCAACCCCAGAGGGAACACCTTCAGATCATAGAGGGAACAAGCAGGCCCCAGTTGTGTTTCTGTCTCCGTCCCAAAGCACACACGTCTTTCACTTTGGAGAAACCAGGAGACGAAACCAAGTTGGAGCAGCGATTGAAGACAATTCACTGAAACTGACCCTAAAGTGCAAGCCAGTCAAGGACTGAAAAGGAAGCAGAAGAAGGATGCACAGCCAGCTGGAGGCAGGGCCAGGTGGGAGACACAGCAGTCCAGCCAGAACAAACCCTGTGTGCCAATGGGCCACTTCCCCTTCTTCTAGCCCCAGCCTGCTCCCTTCCAACCACCGCAGCAGGGCTGACCGCAAGATACACCTCAACCACCCTGTGGATTGCAGAAACAGGAGGCACTCACTGGCTTCAGCAGAATGAAGGACTGGGCAAGGAGGTTGCTCAAGAAGTGGTCGTGGGCCAGCCGGATGCTCTCAAAGTCACGTGTGGAGTTGATCTGATGCAGCAGCTGAGAGAACTGAGACTCCAGGACATCCACCTGAAACGGCAAAGAGCTTCAGGCCACACGTGTCCCCACAAAGCTCCCCTACAATGCCCCCTGCTTCCCATCACTTCAACAGTGTACCAAGAGTTGGACCAGTGTGCTCCCCCCGCAACATGATGAGGAGCAGCTGAGCCCCCAGTGAGCTCCATTCATCGGTTCTGCTCTGCTCCATCTTGGAACAACTCTGAACCAGGCCTTACCTCCTTCAGAAGAGAGCTCCCCATACCTGCAGGTAGTATTGCAGATTGTCAACCAGGAAGGTCATGTGATGCCGAAGCCGCCACTTGACGGCATCCGTCCTATTGGACTCCAGGCGCTTGCACTGCATCTGCAGGGCCCAGCAGTGCTGCAGCTCCGCCTGGACCCGCCGCACACTGAGCAGGTACTTGAACACAACGTTGTACCTGCAGCCAAGACACAGGTGAGCCCTGGTGGGGAAAACCAGGGTGGGGGTCCCAGCCCCAGACAGTATGCTCCGCCCTGCTCCTGACCCTCCCCCCTACTGCTGCCATGGAACTGGCCATACTCACTTCTCCAAGACAGCTGGGGTGAAGAGAATGTGCAGTGGCCACTGGACCTTGTAGGAGAGCCCCAGAGCTGCCCACCCAGATGTGGGGGATTCGTGGGGAGACAGTTCTCGGGAAGGTGCTTCACGACCCTGAGCTGCATCTGGAAAGGAGAGTTCGGGGACAGGGAGGCCACATATGCAGAGAGGCAGAGCCCTGGGAAGCTGGCTGGCAGCACCCGGAGGTGGCAATGACTGCACTCACACCTCTCACCAGGCCCCCTGCCCTCCCTTGCAACTGCTCAAGCAGGATGTGTAAACCCATGGCATGGAAACAGGGCCCCTGAGAGGCAGAAGGGAAGGGTTGGGCTTCAGCCTCCCCCAAAGGAAAGGGCAGGAAGCATGGCAGGAGTGGATGGGTCCTGCCCACGGCTCAGACCCACCTCTGTGCTCTTTCCCATGGTAGTGGATGCTCAAGTGGAGGAGGGGAAGAAGGTTGTCATCATCCAGAAGCACTTTGTGGGCTGACTGCTGGAATGCCACGTTCACATCTGAGGAGTGGATCAGAGAAGCAGGCTCTAGCCCTCCCTGCCAGGAGCCTCTGCCCTCCTCCAGCACAAGATACAGCAGACCACCAGTTTCAACGGGGCCAAGCCAGCCGCCTCAGCACCCCCCTAACGCTCACCATGCTCGGTCACAGCAGTGGGAGGCGTCTTCAGCATCTGCTGGGCTACGTCGATGAAGGCCTGGAAGAGCTCTCCTCTTCCCAAGAGGTAGAAATCTTTGATGATCTGGAAGGCCAGCAGGAGGGCTTGTTCAAAGAACGCCATCCAAGCGGCCCCAGCCCTCTTGCTGCCCAACCGCCTGCCTGCCTGCCTGCCTGCCTGACCGGAGAACGAGGCTGCAAGCAGCACCGCCTTTACCTTCAGCTGGCCGATTAAATCCGACTCTTCCACCATCAGCTTCCACAAATGCTGCGAACAGGAGGAAGCAGCCCATCAGCACCAGAGCCGATCAGCACCAACCCACCCACCTGAGGCTGCCCGACTGGCCACCTCGGCCACCCCAAGAGCGGCAAATTCCTCGCGCACTGCCTGACTCTGCCCGGCTGCCACCACTGCGGCCTCAGAGCAGGAAGCCTCCAGGACCGACCTCGGCCACTGTGCTGCGGATCCAGTCCACCACCGACTCAAAGTTCACCAGACTGAAGAGGGGCTGCTGCTTGAGGCGATGCAACTCGGCAGCAAAGGTGTCCTCTTGATTCTTCAGAATGGAACCTGGGAGGGGAGAGAAGAAGGCTCAAGAGGAGCCTGAGGAAGAGCAGGGGAGGGCAGGCAACCCCTAAAACAGGCAAGGAAAACCACGAGGGGGACTGCAGGCCCTCCTTCCCAGGTGTCTCCAAGACGCTGCAGAGGAAAACTGGGGCTGTTCCAAAGGCACCCTCCGTGCACTGTTTGTGGGCCCTTTCCAAGCACAGACGCACTCAGGTCTGCAGCCTCTTTCCATCTGGGCCGGTTTCAAAGCACTAACATCCAGAGGCAGCCTGGAGAGGAGTGCTGCTTTAGGGAGGAGGATGACAGAAAGGCTCCCTGCAACTTGGGTCCTCTTTCCTCTGGAGGCACAGGAAGGAAGCGCAGGCACTGCATACGGAGGTGGTCTGCAGATGCAAGAGCTCCCCTAAATTTGCCACGGGCAGTGCCTTGTGAGCGGAGCCCCAGGGAGAGATCCCTCCTAATGTTTCTGGATGGGGGCAGAGAAGGGGCCGAGCCCAGCAGACGCCTGCCCAGCTCCCCAGCAGACCCGCACGCACCACCAGACGACGAGCCAGCCCTGAAAGCTGAAAGTTCTGGGCTTTGCCCCCAGAGTCCTGGCAGCGATTCTCGGACAGGTGCCCTACCTTTCTTGGAAAGGCTCATGTTCTGACACTCAAACATCTGGACAGATTCACCCACAAAGAGGATTTTCTCAGCGACACGCACAGGGATGTAGGAGGGCAGCATCTCTATCCTCAGGGAGAACTGCTTCGGGGAAGGAGCCAGCATGTTCTCCTCCTCAATCAGCCTCTGAAGGAACAAGGGTGGGGGATGACCGGCGGAAGGCCCGAAAGGAGGACGAGCAGACCATGAGCAGGCCCTCCGGCCCTGAAGCTCACCATATCCTGCAGCTCTCTCAGCTGCTTCCCCGTCAGACCTCCAATGCCCAAGTCATCCTCCTCCTCCTCAGGCTGGGCCGGAACCATCCCTGAGGAGGGGCCCTGCTTGACGAAGAACTCCTCGTACTGGTCCAGGAGCAGCCCGTGAAGCATCCAGGCCGAGAGCTGCTTGTACAGGACCGCGTGGCAGACGGCCAGGACCCTGAGAGAAGGACCAAGACGGAAGGGAAGGAAGCTGAGCCGGCCGGGAGAAAGAGCCCAAGAGGCCTGCAGTCGGGCACAGGGACCGCGTGGGGGGCAGGCACTCTCTCCAGGCCCAGGATGCCTCGTGAGGAGGGGTCCTGGGCAGAGGCTGCTTACTTCTCCAGAGCGGTGCGCACAGGGGGCAGCCCCCCTCGACTGTGCCTGTGGACGATCTCCAGGATTTGACAGCCGTGGATCTGCAAAGGAAAGGAAACGCTTCACCAGATCAGGCCCTTCTGCCTCCAACAGCCCCCAATTCCTCCAGCACCACACAAGCCGCAGGCGCTCTTTCGCCTCCAGCCTGTTCCCGAACCCCGGAAACTACAGACGCCTCTGTGGCCGGCAAAGGGCGAGGGACGTTTCCTGCACCGGCCGCTCCAGCCCTCGCCCGTCCAGCACCGAGTCTGGCAGCCTCACCGCACGCCAGGCTCCTGGGTCTGGCACTCCGTTGTTCTGGAGGACGCCTCCGTCGCGGGAGAGAAGAGGACGCCCCTGTCCTCGCTCCGGGACCTCCAGGCCAGCCAGAGGCTCCCAGCACAAACAGGGTCTGCAGTGCCGGAGCCGGCCCGGGAGGGAGGCAGTCTCTTCCCGGGAAGGAAAGGGAGCCAGGAGGCCACGGAGGCCCAGGGGAGCTGGGAAGCCCAGGCTGACCTTCTGGGTCTTGATCTGGTCCAGCAGCACCATCAGCGACGGGAAGAGCAGCTGGAACTGCAAAGGAGCAGCCAGAACGTCACCCTCCGCCTCACAGGGGCTGGGGGGGGGCGGGGACCGGACTCAGCGCCCCCCTCTCCTCACTCACCCTGTCCAGGGAGCAGTTCACGTGGGAGACGGTCAGGTGCGGGTCGGCCAGGAACTGCGGAGAAGGAGGAGGCTCAGCGGGGGCCCTGCGGGGGGGAAGGGGGTGAAGGGCCCTCCGGGAACCAGACTCACCTCCTGCTCCAGGTCCAGCAGCGCCTGCCTGTAGGGCCGCAGCACCGCCTCCAGCCCCGCGCAGAACGCCTGCAGGTACAGCCCACCCTGCGGGGCCTGAGGAGGCTCCTGAGGGAGGGAGGGAGAGTGAGGCGGTCAGTGGGGGCTGATGGGAGGGGCTGCGGCCCCCCCCTCTCTCCCTCCCCACCTACCTGTGTGGGGGGGGGGCTCATGCGGGGGGCGTCGGGGGCGGGAGGGGGGGCTGAGGGCCCCCTCTCTCTCCCTCCCCACCTACCTGTGCGGGGAGGCTCCTGCGGGGGGCGGGAGGGGGGCTGAGGGCCCCCCTCTCTCTCCCTCCCCACCTACCTGTGCGGGGGGGGCTCCTGCGGGGGGCGGGAGGGGGGCTGAGGGCCCCCCTCTCTCTCCCCACCTACCTGTGCGGGGGGGGGGGCTCCTGCGGGGGGCGGGAGGGGGGCTGAGGGCCCCCCTCTCTCTCCCCACCTACCTGTGCGGGGGGGCTCCTGCGGGGGGCGGGAGGGGGGGCTGAGGGCCCCCTCTCTCTCCCCACCTACCTGTGCGGGGGGGGGGCTCCTGCGGGGGGCGGGAGGGGGGCTGAGGGCCCCCCTCTCTCTCCCCACCTACCTGTGCGGGGGGGCTCCTGCGGGGGGCGGGAGGGGGGCTGAGGGCGCCCCTCTCTCTCCCTCCCCACCTACCTGTGCCGGGGGGGGGGCTCCTGCGGGGGGCGTCGGGGGCGGGAGGGGGGGGCTGAGGGCCCCCTCTCTCTCCCTCCCCACCTACCTGTGCGGGGGGGGCTCCTGCGGGGGGCGGGAGGGGGGCTGAGGGCCCCCCTCTCTCTCCCCACCTACCTGTGCGGGGGGGGCTCCTGCGGGGGGCGTCGGGGGCGGGAGGGGGGGGCTGAGGGCCCCCTCTCTCTCCCTCCCCACCTACCTGTGCGGGGGGGGCTCCTGCGGGGGGCGGGAGGGGGGCTGAGGGCCCCCCTCTCTCTCCCCACCTACCTGTGCGGGGGGGGCTCCTGCGGGGGGCGTCGGGGGCGGGAGGGGCTGGACGTGCTCGGCGAACTGCTCGATGAAGTCGCTGAAGCGGAGGTAGAAGCTTCCCAGGCGGCAGATGCGGCTCAGCAGGGCGGCCTCGCTCGGGTGCAGGACCGGGGGGGGCTCCGGACACACCTGCGGGGGGGGAAGGGTGAGTCGGAGGAGCCCCCCCGCCCAGGCCCCGCCCCCGCCCAGGCCCCGCCCCACCTGCAGGGCGCCGCCCCCGACCACGAACAGCCCCCCCGCGTATCCGCGCAGCGCCAGCAGCAGCTCGTGGATCATGGCGCCGCCGGAGGACCACAGAGACGCCGCCTAGAGCGGCCCGGAGCCCGCCCAGCCCCCGCAGGAGGGACCGCCTCGCCCCGCCCAGGAGCAGCAGCAGGAGGAGGGAGGGGGGAGAGACGCGCCTCCTTCCGCCCGCCCGGCCGCTCCCTGTCCTCGCCCGTCCGGATCGCGCGATGTCGGCCTCGGAGGAGAGCGAGGGGATGGCGGGCCCTGCGCGGCCCCACTACGGCTGTGAGTCCCGGAGGCCCCCTCCCCCCGCCGAGTGCTCTTCCGGCGCAGCGCGGGCCTTGTCGGGGCCGTGGCTGGTCCTCCGCGGGGAGGGCTCGGGTGGGGCCGCAGACTCCCGGAGAGAGCGAGGCCGGGCGGGCGGGCGGGCGGCGGAGGGTCTGGTCTGGTCCCGCTGAGTCCTCCCTCCCTCCCTCCCTCCCCGCAGCGGTGCTGGACAACGAGAGGATGACGGCGGAGGAGATGGACGAGCGGAGGCGGCAGAACGTGGCCTACGAGTACCTCTGCCACCTGGAGGAGGCCAAGCGGTGAGTGGGGGCGGAGGGTCTGCGGGAGACGCTGCTCCGGGGCCGGCCTGGGCGGGAGGAGAGGCTGGGCGGCCAGTCCCGCTGGAGCGACTCAGGCGCCGCTGGGACTTCCAGAGGGGCCGCGGCGGGCTCTGCCGGAGGCACCGGCACTCTCGGCCCCTCAGGAGCCCCAGAGCCCCTCGTCGCCCAGGACTTCCAGGCGGGGACCCTGGGAGCCGCAGCCCAGCAGGGCCCTCCGAGACCCCACTCCGGCCTCAGGGAAGGTCCTGCCTGCCCTTTGGGGAGGGGAGGCTGCGATGCGGACCCTCCGCTGCTGCTCAGTGCAGGGCTGGCGCTGCTGGTCCTGCCGGGCGCCCCTGAAGCCCTGCCTGGGAGCTGCTGGCAGGAGCCGCCTGCCCCGCCCTCCCTCCCGGCAAAGACCTTCGGAGCGCAGACTCTCCCTGGAGCGGCAGGTCCTCTGTGGCTCCGCCTTGGAGCGGGCGCAGGTGGCTGCGGAGGAGTCAGACCCCCGGTACGCGGCCCCAGGGGCAGGTCACCGAGTGGCCGCACCAGCCCCTCCTCCCGGTGGAGCCGCAGCAGGGTCTCTGGTGTGGCAGTCCCGGACTGAGCCTCCCTCGGCCTGGAGTTCCCTGAGGGTCCCAAGAGCTGCACTGGCACGTGGGGGGGGGGGCAAGAGGTGTCTGCGTGCCCAGGAAGGCCCCGATCTCTGTGGAGAGGAAGGCTCTGGCGGGAGTCTGGTGGGCGAAGGCCGGGAGTCTTCCTCCCCAGAGCTGAGACCTGAAACCTCCGCGGCAGAGGTCCTGATCCGGCCCCTGACCAGGAAAGGGGCCACCTCCACACCCGGCTCTGGCGCTCCTCCCTGGCAGCCTGTCCCGCCCCGGAGCTTTCCGAGGCACGTCCCCCGCGTTAGCCGCAGCCCAGGGCCTTCCCGTCTCCCGCGCGTGGCTGGGCTGCTGCCGCTCAGGGCCTCTGCTCCAGACGCAACAGGAAGCCCCACCAGAAAGCGGCGGAGGAAGTGACTCGCCCGCCTCCCTCCGCTCGCTCCGTCCCTCTTGCGCTTCTCCCAGGCCAGGGAGCTCTGCGGCGGAAGCCCCGGCCTTGCAACAGCCCCGTAACTCCGTTGCTGGGACGCGAGTTCTCTCCGGGCCCCTGAGAGCTGGTGGGGCCTGAGTTCCCCTCTTGTGGGTGTTGCTGCTGGCGAGGGGTGCAGACGGGTGTGGAGAGTCAGGCTGCTCTGAGTGCCTGGAGTTCAGCACTGCTGGAGGGAAGACCTGCTCCCTTCTTGGTGCTTTCGCAGGGGGTTATTCCTCTTGAGCAGCAGCAGTTCTGCCACGACAGTCTCGCGTAGTGTGCGCTTGGCACGTGCGGCGGAACGGAGCGAGCGAATGGACCGGTCCCCTTGCTGGGCCGGGGGCTCTGGTGCCTCCGTCTGCAGATGCTTGGTTGTGGCACGTGCCTGCCAGCGAGAGGTGGCTCTTGTTCTGCTGGGTGGACGCGATGCTGCCGGGAAGTCTTCGGTGGGCGCCTTTCTCTTCCTGTGCCGGGAACGCAGGCGCTTTCTCCGCTTGGCGGATTGCTGAGTTGTCCCAAGTTTTGCACGTGTTGCAACTTGGAAAGCGTTTGGCTGTCGCTTGGCGCAGCTCGCCCTCCGGGGTGTTGTGGTCTCTGCCTGCTTTCTTGGCTGTAGCCGAGAAAGATCTCCGGAGGGCGAGTGGTGCGCTTCTTGACCCTGCCGAGAGGAGCGTGCAGGGTCAGGCGTGTGGAGCTGCAGCGAGGAGAAGAAGCGCGTTGCTGTGAATTGGCTCTTCCCGGCCTGTGGGCAGCACAAGACCCCAGTAGTTTCCTTTCCGGAGCCAGTAGCCTGTGCGTTCCGCTGGACGTTCGCTGGGATTTCTTGCTCTGGCTCTTCTCCTGATTTGGGGGGTTCTGAGGATCCCCCACTTCTGCAGGGAGGTTGTTTTCCTCTTGGCGCTGGACCTCAGTGCTGCTGGCAAACTCCTGCTGGGGGGTTTTGCATCCTAGAAAGCAGCTGGTTGCTTGGACCAAAACGAAGGCTGGTTGGGGGGCAGGAAGGGTGCCTATCGCTGTTCCTGTTGGGTCAAGGGACTTGGTCCCCGCTGTTTGCTCTGCCCATGGTTCCTGGCCTCTCTTGGCAGAGTGCTGCTCTTTGGGCTCTTCTGAGGAGGGCCTGGACCCCCTTTCATGGAGGGGATTGGTCCGTCTCTGGGGGCTTCAGATTCCTTCTGAGGGGCCACAACTGCCCCCGGCTTTTACCGCTGCAGCCTCTTTTACTTTCTCTTACTGTTGGGGGCTCTGGGAGTCCCACCGACAGATTCCTGACAGAGGCTGAGGTGGGGGGACAATATCAACAGCAGGCAGCTGGCAGCCCTTTCTTGGAAGGTGATGCTGCTCTGCCAGCCGTGGGAGTGTTTGCAACTGCTGGAGGTAAGAGCTTACCAGACTCTTACTGGTCTGGTGACGGCGTGTTCTGTAGGTGGGGCGTGGAGCTGCTGGACCGGCAGGGGAGCTTCAGCAGGTGCCTGGGCTTGTTGCTGTTGGGAGCATCTGGCAGGGCCTGCTGGAGCCCTCCCTGTGGAAGAGCACAGGAAGCAGAGCACGCTCAGGCACGTAGCCCTCCTCCTGCCACTGAGTGTTTGTGCCAGGCTTCTGCTCCCCCCAGTCCATGTAGCTTGAGTGGCTGCTGGAAGAGGGGGCTCCCAGCACCAGAACATGGCTGGTCAGGGACTGGATGTGGTGATGTGGAGATGGCATCCAGCCTCAATGCCTTTAAGAAGGGTTTGGATAGGTTTGTAGAGAAAAGCACCATCACGGGTTACAAGCCACGGGGGGTGTAAAGGTGGAAAGCCTCACAGTGCCAGATGCAGGGGGGGGGGCACCTGGATGCAGGTGTCTTGTGTGCTCCCTGAAGCGTCTGGTGGGCCATTGTGTGAAACACGAAGCTGGACTAGATGGGTCTTTGGTCTAATTCAGTGGAGGATCTTCCTATGTTCTTATGGGGTTCTGCAGGGCTTTGTGAGGGCGAGTCTTCCCAGTCTTCCTCCTTTCAGGTCTGGAGTGCCAGGAAGGCTCTGCTACTGGTTTTATACGAGGAGCAGGTGCATGGGTTCTGGCAGGGCTGCAGTGGATGTCGGGGTCCCCCCAGCTGATGGTGTATGGCAAGGTTTGTGCCGCTTTCCCACTGAAAACAGAGCTTGATAGGTTTGGTCATTGGTGGAAAGCGAGGGAGGTCAGACCTGTTTCTGCAGAAGGGGCTTCTCTCCTGCCCACTCAGCCTGGGTGCAGAGAGCGGCTGGCCCAGCCCAAGGTGGTACACTCTCACGAGGCTCTGTCCTTGGACAGGAGATCCCAGGCAGACGATGCCTGTCCAGGGCTGTTTTGCGTCTGAGGAGTCTGGAGTCCATTTCTCACTGGAAAACATGTACCCTGAGAGAGCTAGAGGTGTAAGCCTTTTGAGGCTGTCTTGAGAGCACCCGGAGCAGAGAACCTCTAGTGGTCCTGTTTGTGGTGGGTGGGTGGGGAGAGTTTTGGGTCACTTTCCCCTGCCATGCCTGGATCCTGCTGTCCAAGGGCAGGAGGGGTGGGTTAGTTCAGGCAGTCTGCTTACTGCAGAGATTCCTGGAGTGTTCTGAAAAGGAGATGCACAGCAATGTGATGGTGCTGAGCTTGGATCGGGCAGACACTTCAGGCATGTGAGATCCTGCCCCAGGTAGAGAAGGCCTTCAGGTCTGGGCAGTCTTGAAGCACCGGCCATTCTCCCGACTGCAGCGCCTGACTCAGGCTCTGAGCAAAGGCTTGCCTTGTGGGGTTGTCCAGTGTGGGAGGAGAAAGGTGGGCGTCTGTTTGGTGAAGAGATCAGAGCCACCTTGTGGGATCATCTGGCCTGCCTGAGGGACCTGCATCCCTTGGGATGCTTCCTAGACTAGAGGTGTTCCTGTGGAGGGTGCCAGGAGAGAGGAGGCAATGCTGCTTTGGAAGCCCAGCCCCTCGCAGGGGAGAGCCTGGGCTCCTGGAGCTCCCCGGCTGCCAGTCTTTCAGGTTCTCTGTGGCTGTTGCTTGAAATGGGGAAGTTTGTTGAGAGCAGAGCAGACAGTAAAACCTGTTGGGCGGGTTGGTGTGCTGGGCTGTGCCGTGCCTTGCGCTCCTCCTCTTCTCTCCCTCTGGCATGGCTGGGCTGGGCTCTTCTCTCTCCCCCGCTGGCTTCCTGGGCCGGTTTTTTCTGCCCTTTCTGGCACGGCCTGTCTCGGTTGTTCTGACGGCACCTCACCCTCCCTGGGGGCAGGCACGGGCTGGGAGGGGCAGCCTCTTCTGCAGGAGCATTGCTGGGCCTTCCATGCCCCACTGTGGTTCAGTGGGCTGCATAGAAGGTGGAGGTGGCGATGGGGCTGTTTTTGTGGTTCCCAGGGAATCCCTAGGATTCCTCCTGCTTTCCTTGGAGACCCCCCTTTCCTCCTAGCAGCAGCTCCTCTGGTTCGAGGGATGGCTTCCAGCCTGGGCAAAAGGCTCCTTCTGCTCCTGGGCCCAAAGTCTCTGAGGTCCAGGTTCATGTTCTCAGGCGCTTTCCTGCTGCTTTCCCTGATGCCTTTTGTGCCATCTCCTCCCCCTCCCCATTGCCCTGCTCTTGCGGGGGGGGGGGGGGGGTTCCACAAAGCCTTTTCTGGGGACTTCTCTTGTGCCTCCTTCTTGCTGCCGCATTGCGTTGTGCTTGCTGAGTGCAGAATGTTTCTGATGAGAGAGCCAGGAGAAGGGAAGGGCTGCTTGAAGGCTGAGGAATTCTTGAATCACAGCTCAGTCTCATCCGCTGTGGAACAGCAGCCCCTCCCCAGTTTGCGCTTGGCTGCCTCTGGACCCGGGCAAAGGCTTGCTTGCTCTTCTCTGCCCCACAGCTGCGGTTGGGCTTCTGTGTCACTCAGGAGAAGCAAGGCGTGCTTGGAGGGGGTGCCCAGAGGGACGCTGCTATGAGTGCAAGGGGACCGGTGGCATCCCTGCAGCTTGTGCGTGTCTGGAGGGGCACACTGGAGAGGCCGTCTGCTCTGCCGTGGACCAGAGTCTCTGCTGAGGTCCCTGCGTTCCTGGGGTGGTCAGTTCCTAGCGCTGGGTCCTGCTGTGGAGCTGCCTTTTGCAAAACACTGTGCTGGTGAACAGCTTGGGGTTTTCTGCCCTCAGAAACATGAGAGGAAATGTGGCCTTTCCAACGTTTCTTTCCACCTCAACCCCCGTCTCCTGTACCAGGCCACAGAGATGGATTGCAATACGGAGGTTCTCGGAGGTGCTCTTTTTTCCCCTTGGTGCTGTGTTGTTCTTCCCTCCGTGTTTTCTCCAGTCAGTTCTCGTTTTGTAGCCCTAGTTGTGATCCTTGCCAGTCTGGCCTGCTTGCTAAGTGTGGCACAGCAGAGCCTGCAAAGCAGTTGCTCCTTTCCTTCCCAAGCCCCCTCTTTGTGCCCTGGACTTGCAGGGAAGCTCCCTCTCAGTAGTTCGGCCACCAGGAAGGTTTGTGCGATAAGAATGTGTTGCTGGCCCCTGCTCCTTCCTCCCCAGGAACGATGCATCCCTTGGCCCTGAGTGCTGGAACAGGGGCTGGGGTCTCCTGTGCTTTCAGGTGCCCACTGTTCACAGCTTCGCTCTCTCCCTAGGTGGATGGAGGCCTGTCTTAACGAAGATCTCCCCCCAACCACGGAACTGGAGGAAGGGCTCAGAAATGGGGTTTATCTGGCCAAACTGGGGAACTTTTTCTCCCCGAAAGTGGTGTCTCTCAAGAAGATCTATGACCGAGAGCAGACCAGGTACAAGGTGAGCCTCTCTCACTTGGCAGGCTGAAGCCTTGGTTTGTGGGCTGAACAGGACACTGACGGTCAAACCAGGAGAAGCAATGAAGCTGAGATAGGCTGCACCTTGCTTTGTGCGGTGCCTGGCAAAGGATCCACCAGGTTTGGAGCAGGAAGGCAGTGCCTTTCCTAGCCAGCAGTGGCACAGACCGGCTCAGTATAGAGGTTTGAGCACTATCTCCTTGAGCACTAGTCATGGGGTGGTGGGGAAACCCTGGGTTCTGAAGGGTCAGCTTGTGGACATGCTTCAGCACCAAGCCCTGCAGCCTGCCTGAGCTCCTTCACCCTTGTCCTTCTTTTGCCTGCAGGCGACAGGCCTCCACTTCCGACACACGGACAACGTGATCCAGTGGCTGAATGCCATGGCAGAGATCGGCCTTCCCAAGGTGATGCTGGCCTTGCGTTGCGGAGGGCGGGGGCCCGGCCAGGCATTTTCCAGGCCTAAAAGCTGCTTTGGGGTTTCTCAGCAGCGCTGGTGGAGGAGGCTTGACGGGGTTTGTACCCTGGGGGTGCATTGAGTGCCAGGAGACTGGTTCTTTCCCCTGCATGTGAGCTGCAGGAGGGTCAGATCTGTGAGCAGTTCCTGGCACGCTGGAAAATCAGGACAGGAGAGGGCCCTGAGGCTTCCTGCTCAGTTTCTCCTTAGGGAAGTAGGCTTGCCTTCTCTGACTTCTTGTTTTTCTTCCTGCTGGCTTTGTTGGTGTGCCCCCAAACGTGCCATGGGGACTGTCTGAAGGCCCCAGGAAAGGCAGGTGTGAGGAAGTTCATTTCTGCTTGGCAGCTCTCTTTGTTTTGCAGGCGCCTACTACGGGGATATCCGTACCTTTTGGAGGGCCTGGGACCAAGCGACGATACGGGTCTTGATCTCTAAATGGTTGAGAAAACGTTAGTTAGATTGTTAGAAGAGGTTTTAGTGAATGAGGCTGTATAATAGCCTCGCTTTTATTGAATACAAAGGGCTTACCTCTGAATAAAGCAAGTCATGAAGTTTCCAAACTCTTCTAATGTTCATCTTCATCAGCACGGAGCAAAGTGTTCTGTTCCTACTCGCGTGTAACATTTGACAGTCTGGGAAAGGGAGTCTGGGGACGTAGCGAGCTTAAGGTCTAGCGAGCTTAAACTCCTGCACTGCAGGTTGTAATAAGGCATTTTATTCTTTTTAATTTTTGTGTACCTTCAGATTTTTTACCCTGAAACCACAGACATCTATGACCGGAAGAACATGCCACGTTGCATCTACTGCATTCACGCGCTCAGGTAAGGGTGTCCGGGGTGCTGGTGAGGTACGCAGTGGCATTTTGGTTTGGAAGGAAGAACGGAGAGAGAAGAGCCGTACTTGATCTCTTTCTCCTTGGAATCGAGGAGTTGTTAATTCTCGTTCCTGTTCTTAATACTCGCTGACGACTGGAGCTAAATGTGTGTGTGTTGTTACGTTATGATACAAATGAAATCAAACGCACACCTTTCCCGCTTTGTAATTATCATTGTGAATCCCGTATTAGTTCAGTGTTGCAGGAGCTGCAGCATAGGGTCTGTAGGTGTGCCTGTGGAGTTCTAGCACTGCTCAGGACTTCTTAGGAGTTGGGCAAGCCCAGCCAGGAGCCCTGGAAAGGGATACAGGGCTGTTGTTCTCCTCTGGCTTTGTTGTCCTTCCGAGGGAAGGGCCTGGTCAGCCGTCAGAGTCTTGGGCAGCCCCAAGAACAGGAGTCTAGTTGGGAGATCTGGTGCTGGGTCCTGCTGGCAGAGTGGCCTTTGCCTTCCGTGCTGAGGCCCACCGCCATGGTTGTTGCTTGAGCTGTTACTGGGACAGTGATACAGCCGGGGCCAGTTCCAGGGTGGAGTGAGACCAAAGGATGGGGATCTTCCAGTTAGCTGGCTGATGGCAGGAGGTAGTCATTGCCTTGCCTCGAAGGCATTCAACCTGCCTCTCTCTCTCCCCAGTCTGTATCTGTTCAAGCTGGGCCTGGCCCCCCAGATTCAGGACCTCTATGGCAAAGTGGACTTCACAGGTGAGTGGATTGTCTTGTCTCCCTCCTCCAGCCACAGGGAAGGCAGCTCCAGGTGTTGCTGGAGGGGACCTGGATGCTGTGCGTATCTGGCTTTCCTGCTGAAGGAAGAGCCTCCAGTAGGGCTCCAAGGGGGCTCTTCCAGAGTGGGTGCCTCGAGGCTTGCTTACTCCCACCAGTGTGTCTGGTCACCACCGCTTGGGGGGGGGGGGAAGAGGTGATGCCGAAGCCTTCATCTGGCATGATCAGCCTTGGGGTAAGGCCAGGGTCAGGTCTTCGGGAAGATGTGGTTTTGGGCATTCCAATGTGCCAGTGGCCCTTTTTCTCCTCCTATGTTTCAGAGGAGGAAATCAGCAACATGAGGAGTGAGCTGGAGAAGTACGGGATTCAAATGCCAGCTTTTAGCAAGATTGGTGGGATTCTGGCCAACGAGCTCTCTGTGGACGAAGCTGCCTGTAAGCGGAAGGGGCCTTATTCTTTCCCTGCTGGGTCCTCTGAGTTGGGCAGGGAGCTGGCCCCCTTTTCACATTGGTGAAATTAAAGGGAGAGGAAGGGGCTTGGCTTGCTGGGTACTTGCTGTGGAGAGACAAGGGGTGGGTTTGCTGTCCTCCTCTGCGAGTGCTGTGGAAGGGAGTCCCTTGTCAGAGTTCTTGGGCTTGTGCTGCTGTCAGACAACGACTGCTATCTCCTCCTTCCAGTGCATGCAGCGGTGATTGCCATTAATGACGCCATTGATCGCCAGATTGCCGCAGAAACCTTTGCTGCCATGAAGAACCCAAATGCCATGTTGTTGAATTTGGACGAGCATCTGGCGCCTGTTTATCAGAGCACCCTCTACCAGGCCAAGCAGTGCAAGATGGGAAATGTGCGCAGCAGGGTGAGTGCAGGCTCTGCTCCTTCTCCGGCTTCTTGTACTGGCAGTGCAGAGAGCCACAGGGTCCTGGAGGGGGGATGTGAAGGGGCTGGTGCTGCTGCAAGTGATGTCAACCTACCTGTCTTGGGGAGAGGGCCAGGTGTGGTTTGCACCATCAGGCGAGCAGCCTGGTCAAGCAGCTGGTCCCTTCCCTGAAGCTCAGGCACATTAGGGTGCACGGAGGGCATTTCTGCAGCACTGCAGGAAGCCAGAAGGAGAGTTACTCTTACAGAACGGGGCAGTGGTCGGGGAAGGACAGGGAGCCAAGCTTGACTTTTTCCAGAATGTGTTCTGGGACATTGAAACAATGCGGCCCTTCCCGTAAAGCTCAGCACTCTTACAGAAGCGGGACCCAAATGTTGTGCTGTGTGAAGTAGTGGTGGCAGCCACGCAGTAGTCAGACAAGGCGGTGTGCTTGGCATCAGGGTGTGCGTGCTCTTTTCCACCTGGCAGGGAGACCCCAGGAGGTGCCACACTTGGGCCCACTTTTGCTAGTGGGTGGGGGATCCTTGGCATGATCCCCTGCAACTGGTAGCTGATCCCTGAAGGGGTGGCATTGGTGCTTTGCTGTGTAAAATCCCATCTCTTCCAGGTGGCTTCTGAGGACATGGAAAGAGAGAGGGATGTGTATGAGGAGCTGCTGACCCAAGCAGAGATTCAAGGCAACATCAACAAAGTCAATGGTAAGTTGGGGAGGAGGCAGGGCTCTCCTGGATCCCTGTGAATCCCACCTGAAACAGAAGGTTCCCCTCCTTCTCTCTGGTTTCTCTATCCATCTTTGGGGGGGAGGGAGATTTAGTCGCTGATTCAGCTGTTGCACTGGCGGGCTACAGAGATGGACATCCCCAGGCTGTGGTTCACCTGCTACCTGCGAAGAGATTTGTGATTGTTGCCTCCAAAATAAATTCTGGCAGCTTCTGATCCACACCCTGAGACCTCAGCTGTGGAGTGTGGCTTTGTGGTTCTGGCCTGCTGACTTGCTTGCGCTCTGGGGTAGCTGGAAAAGGTGTGGGTGGTCTTGGTGGAGACGCTGGCGGCGCTCTGGGGCCTGGCTTCATCTACTCAGCTCTCCTTCTCGTTTCTCTCAGCACACTCGGCCTTATCCAGAATTGACCTGGCTCTAGAGCAAGGGGATGCTGCGGCCTTGTATCAAGCCTTGTCATCTGCAGCTCTGGGGCTCCGTGGACTCCGGCCTGAAAACAGCGAGTGGTACTTCAAGCAGCTCCTGCGAGAGAAGCAACAGAAGCAGGAGGTTCGGGGAGGTTTCAGGGCTCTGGGAAATGTTTCCCCTTTGATAGAACGGACAAGACTGGTCTGCAGCTGACCTTGATGGTGCTGCTGCTGCTGCTGCAGAGGAGGCTCCTGGCGTTCTCCATTTGCCGCAGCCAGAGAGGAGGGTCCTGGAACATGTGGCCTCTCCCACCTGCCCTGTCGAAAACTGCCGCACACCTCCAGCCTGTGTCTGTGTGTGTGGGGAGAGCGTCAGTTCAGGGTGGGAAGCTGCCCTGCACTGCTGTGACCCTTGCAATGCACACCATCGCCACAGGGCACCATGTGGTTGCATGGAAGGGCTGCATGGAAGCCAGGTGGTCCAGTGTAGTTCCTTGCAGAGGTGGAATGAAGGTGGGGCGGCTGTGTCTTGCAGGACCAGGAAAGCTTGCCCTCGAGAGCCCTTTCGGGCAGCAGTTGGTGCCTCCGATGAAAGTTAGTTGTATCTGTGAAAGCTGTATCTGGGGGCAGCCTTTTAAAATTTGTAGCAATATCTCTGGATGAGACAGTCCAAAGAAGTCTCCCTTTCCCCCCACAGGCTGCTGGTGGTCCCCTGCAGAAGGAAGAGTTGCAGGCTGGGGTGGACCAGGCCAACAGCGCTGCCCAGCAGTACCAGTGGAGTAAGTTGGATGGAGCGGCCTCTCTTCAGTGGTGCCTTTCTTGTTAACTGCCGCTTTTTCTGCCAGTCGGGGAGCCTTCTCTCCCCTCCCCCCCTTGCCAAGTGGTTTCATTTTGACCAAGCCCAGCTCCGCTGTTTCCCCCCTTCCTTCTGCCCAAAGCTTAGGCCTGTGCAGGGCAGCTCCAGAAAGGGCAGATGGTTAATTCCACACCCAGCGGGCATGAATGTGGTCTCTTGCTTGGCTGGTGAGCAGAGCAGGAGAAGGAGAGCTGGCTGAAGGAGAGCTCTGTGCTGGTGGGGTTTCACTCTGCAAGCAGAGGCCGTCAAGCAGGACCCTCTCCTCGCTGCAGAGCACCTGCGCTTAGATTGCCTTCTGTGGAAAGTGGAGGAAGCCAGCAGGGGCAACGCAGACCAGGCTGCCAGGGTGTCGGGGTCGTGGGGTTGTTTCTTCCGTGGGTCAAAGATATTCTTGTCCCCAGGACTGGCAGCTGTTGGAAGGATCAACACCGCCATTCGAAATGGGGTGGCTGAGAAGACAGTGGTGGAGCTGATGAGTCCTGAGGCCCAGCTGCCCCCAGTCTACCCTTTTGCTGCCGAGCTGTATCAGAGGGAACTGGCCACTCTGCAGCAGCAGAGCCCTGATGTGAGTCTAAGGGGAGTGCCCAAGACACCCCCATTCAACTTGCTCCTCCCCAAGCACAGGCAGACATGTGTTGGGAATCCTGTCTGGTGCTGGGCACCTCAGCTGCCTTGTGGCAGCGTTTCTCTGTGCATACTCAAGGGCAGGCACTGCTTTTGAGGGGAAGCTCCCTCACAATCCTCTCTCTGCACAGGGCAGCCTCACACACCCAGAGTTGTCGGTGGCTGTGGAGATGCTGTCCTCGGTGGCCCTCATCAACCAGGCTCTGGACTCACGGGACGTCAATATGGTCTGGAAGCAGCTGAGCAGCTCAGTGACCGGGCTGACCAATGTTGAGGATGAAAATTCCCAGAGGTCTGTTTCTGCTGGGCAGCCAGCTCTCCTGCCCCCCACCCTCCTCCCCCCTGGGCTCCTTGGAAGCTGTTGGCTGCTTGTGGAGGGATCCAGAGTGACGGAAGCACAACAAGGCGGCTTGGACAGGTTCAGAGGCGGGACGGCCACAGCGCTCCCGAGCACATGCAGACGGGCGCAGGTGTCCTCGCCAGCCCTGAGTGCCTGCTGTGTGCATGTCTCAAGCAGGGCAATCTCTTTCAAGCTGCTGTCTCGGGGCCAGCCCAAGTCAAGCCTCCTTCATGCTGACAAAACTGTTCCGTGCCTGGGTGCCGCGTGCTGACCAAGGTCTCTTTCCCCTTGTCTCTGGCTGTTCCAGGGTTGGTATTTCTGGTGGCTGAAGGGGTGTTGTGCTGTCTTTTGACTGGCAGGTACATCGAGGACTTGCTGAAGCTGAAGTCCCGCGTGCGGGATGAGGGGGCCGAATTTATCACCTGGAACGACATCCAGTCATGTGTGGACAGTGTGAACACGGCGGTGCACGAGGAACATGAGCGTAAGTGGCCTTTGGAGAGCGAGGGGGACTGGCCTGCTCTGGGAGTGTGTGGAGTGGCGGTCCTTCTTCCCAAAGGAGCCCAGGTGGATTTCATTGCGGACTGCTGGGGAGAGGAGAGCGTTTGAGGCGGTTGTTGCCTGTCCGGGGCTGGGATCTTTCCACGTCTCTTGACGTTTGTGCCGTGTCTTTTGACTAAAATATCCCTTGAGGTGGCTTCTCTTCGTCTTGCCAACCACCCCACCGCCATTTGGCTCTCAGGAGGCTTCTGTTGGCTTCTCCAGCCCCCGGGAAGAGCTTTCCCAGGTGGAAAGGGGGTGAGCAGGTCTTCCTTTCCTGGCTGGGGTGGGGCGGCTGCTCTCACCCTAACACGCCACATCCGTAACGCCTCTTCTCCAGGGAGACGCTGCAGTCTTTCCCCGTGACACAGGCCAGGCCTGCAGCTGCAAGGAGGCAACAGTTGCAAGGCCTGGTTGTGGTGGCAGCCCAGCCTGTGATGCAGCCAGCGTATGCGCAGGGAGGGCACGGGCTGGAGGCAGTTTCATTCAGAGGGTTATGGCAAGGCTTGTGTGGTGGGGCAGCCAGATCTGAGCTGGACAGTTAGCTGGCAGAGGGCTACCTTGTTTGGGGCCCGGCGTCCTTTCTTGCTCTGGCCTTGTTCCTCAATAGAAGGCTTCAATAGCAAGTCGTGATGCTTGCAAACCTTCAGGACGTGGTGGATTCCATGAGGCTCATCCCACGGGCTCAACAGTTGTGTTATGGCAGTTGTTGCCTGGTGCTCAGGGCTTGGCCTGCAGGGTGTTGCCTCCATGGCCTGCTAGGGTGCTGGTGCACGTGTGTTTTTTCTCTCAGGGATCTTGGCCATTGGACTCATCAACGAGGCTCTAGATGAGGGTGATGCTCAGAAGACACTGAAGGCGCTGCAGACTCCAGCCGCCAAACTGGAGGGAGTGATCCCGGGGGTTGCACAACATTACCAAGATGTCCTGCTTCGCACCAAGCGAGAGAAAGCACAAGTGAGTGTTGGGGAACAGAGGCTGCCAAGTCCTTTGTGAACCCCACACCCCACAGGCTTCTGAAACAGCTGTCCAGGGGTGTGTTTTCAAATCCAGCCCTGTATTGTCCTTGGTGGTCAGCTTTTCCCTCCGTAACTGGGTCAGGTGGAGGCACAGGAGAGGTTCTGCAAGGCAGCCTGACAGTGCTGGTGGAAGCAGACCTTGTTGGCCTTCATCATAGGCAGGGTTGCTGCATCTTGTGGGGTGCTTTGGTGTGAGGAAGGCTGCTCCCCACGGCAGCTCCTTGATTGCCCTGAGACCCCTTCAGTCTCCCCAGCCGCTTAGAGAGCCTGCAAGCCCCACCTGCGTCTAGCCAGTCACACCTTCAGGCTGAAGATCCTGGAGTCTCCCTTGTAAGTCTTCCTCCTGGCTCTTGATCAGAGGTCTCGGACACTGGCTGGCACCCCTAAAGAATGGCCAGCTCCTGAAGTTCCCTCTGCGTGTATCAGTCCCAGGTTTCTCTTCCTTTTGTTCACTCCACCCCTCTCCCTGCCTTTGCTTGCTTACGGAGACGGGGGCTCTCAGAGTGGTGTCCCCAGTCAGTAACTGGCTCAGAGCTCTTGGAAGTGCTGGTGTCACTGTGGCTAGCAGAACTCTGCCTCCTGAACCCCCAGCCAGCCCGGCCCTCAACGCTTAATCTCATCACAGGTGCCACCTGCTCCACTTGCACAACTCACCCCATGGTTCTCAGGTGTCGTTCTTCTTTGCAGAGCTGGAGCTCTTTGAGCCTATTTATCCTTTTCTTCCTCTAAATGTTCTCTTCTCATCCATCAATTTTATCCTCATCACAACCCTGTGAGGTGGGCTGAGATGAAAGTTGCACTCCATGTCATTAGCAAGCTCCATGGCAGCTTTTGGATTTGAACCCAGGTCTCTATGGTCCTTCCATACCAGTGACCTTGTAAAGGCTTGCATGCTTATGGGAATGTGGGTGCCCTCTCAGGCTTTGGAAAAGGATTTCCTTTCTCCCCTGCTTGGCTTGAGGGTGTCTTCCCCTCCTCCCCCCCACATGGCACTTGGCCGGAGAAGGGTCCCTGCCCCAAGGGACTGCTAGTCAAGATAGGACCACAACAGGACACCCCACCGAGGAGAGCAGATGCCTCTGTCCTGGGGGCTGGACAAGGTAGCGTAGAAGGAAGCCCATGATGCCGAGGGCTTTTCCAGAGGGAGTGGGGGGGAGAACAGGGCAGGGCTGAGGGGAACTGAAATTTTTCTCCCCATTTGACTTGCGAAAGGATCTGACAGGAAATGCTCCTCTTAGGACTGTGCTCGGCCACTGTGACCCGAACCAGGGAAGGCAGTGTCTCAGCAGACCAGCCCCCCCCCCCCCCTGGCCTGGGGCACGTGGCCACCTGTGCTTCTGTCTTGGCTGTGGGAGCAGCAGGGACTCCAAGGAAGGAAGCGGGAAGGGGCTCTCAGCCCAGAGGGGTGGGCAGAAGCCTGAGGAGCAGAGCCCTCCCATGGCTGCTGCTTCCGGCCTGCCTGCCCTGCGTGTCTGCCTTTCCGTCTGCTGAGATGGGCTGGAGCAGCCCTGGATGCTGGTGCTCTAGTGCCCTCTGCTGGTCATGGGCCCAACTGGCTGGGTGGCTCATCAGCCTCTGACGTGCCCTCCCTCCTGGCTAAGCAGGCTGCTGGCATCCGTCTCAGAGCTGGGCAACGTTTCGTCTTTTCCTTCAGGAAACCCGGGATGAAACTGCTGTCCTGTGGCTGGACGAGATCCAGGGAGGGATTCTTCAGTCTAACAAGGACACGGAGGAAGCGCAGAGGTGTAAGTCTTTCTTCTGTGCTTTGGGTGACGGGAGGGGCTTTGACCAGACTTCTCTGAGGCTGGGGCTGGTGGGCTCTGCTTGGCCAAGTGGCTGGTTCTGGTCTTGTCTTGCAGCTTCTTTCTGCATTGCTTCTCCTCCTTACCTGCAGTTGATCCTGAGTTCTCACATCTGGTTCCCAGTAGGACCACTTTGGCCCAGAAGGTCATGGCTTCAATGAGTTGGTCTCTGGACTCTGGAATTGTCTGGTTGTTACCTTAGAAGGCCCCACGTCTCTTTTGGGGGGCAGTGGTTATCCAGGAGACAGTGCCTCTTCCCACTGACCTTGGGCTTGGCATCCTTCAGAAAGTGCTGCCAGCTGCAGCTTTGGATTCTCTGGCTTTTGCTGCCTGGCTGTAGTTTGAAGCAGAACCACCTCTGCTGTGTGTATCGAAGGTGCCCAGTTCCCTGCAGAACCCTAACACAAGCAGCTTGATGGAAAGTGCCTGAGCTCGGCTGGAAAACACACACAAAAAAGCTTTCACCAAACGGTTGCAGTGACCAGTAATGTTCAGCTGAGGGTGCTGGGGGCACCTTCAGCCCACCGCTTCACTTGGCAGACCCAGCAAGCAGGCACTGGAGGCACTTGCCAAGCTAGACATCCCTTTTCAGTGCTCCAGGAAACGCCAGTCCTTGCAGATACTAGTAAGCAAGCGGGTTCCCCTGTTTGGACTTTGTATAATTGGGTCACTTGGGCAGTTGGCAGAGATTTCCTCCCGACAGGAAAATGAACCCTGAATCCACATCCAGCTCACAACGAATGGGGGGGGGGGTCCAAACCAAGAGTAGGAAGCAGATCCCTCCCTCCCTCCCTCCCCGGTGCCCCCTTTGCAAAATGAAAGGAAAAACAGCAACCGAAGGAAAAACTCAGGCCGTTGCATCAAGAAATTTGCCATGCTTCAGGTGGACAAAGGAGGTCCTGGGAGGGACGGATGCAAGCGAGGTGGGGGTGTTGATGGCCAGCAGCTTCCCCAGAGTCTTGAATGGGGGCTCCTGGCAGGTGGGAGCTGCAGCTGAAAGAGCTTCTTCAGTCTGTCAGTGCCTTAAAATGCCTGGAGATTGTGTGTCCACAACTTCCTAGGCCTTTGAGCGAGAAAAGAAAGGGGGCCACCTGAGTAGTTGCCTGGGTGGGGGGTCATCTCTCTTCTCTAGGCATGGGCCAGAGAGAGTGGTTTCCATGCTGGGGAAAGGTGTGGGAGGTGGCTGGGTTTTGAGTTCACCCAGCTTTGTAATGCTCTAGAAGGGCCTCTTTCCGGCTGCCTGTTCTGCCTTCCTGGTCTGCTTTGCCTCTACTGAAGTCACAAGCACTTGTCTGGCGTTTTATCCAAGTTGCCTTAGGAATTATGGCCATCAACGGGGCAGTGGACCAAGGTGACGTTGGAGCAACCCTCAGCTGCTTGCGTTCAGCCGACGTAGGATTATATGGTGTAACTCCAGAATGTGCCGGGACTTACCAGCAGGAACTGGCAGGAGTCAAGCGAACAAAACTGGCTGCAGGTGAAGAGGGGCTGAATCTGGGAATGCCATTAACAGGAGGCTTAGAACAGACAAAAGGAGATATTTCTTTATTGACTGTGTGATTAATCCGTGGAACCCCTTGCCACAAGATGTGGTGGCACCAGACATACAAGCCTTTAGTACATGGACTTGACAGATTTATGAAGGAAGAGTCCCCTGTGAGATCCAGGAAGAGGGACTAGTCAGGCCTGGGCCTGATGCAGCTGAGCTCTGACATTTTAGGGGAGAGGCAATGCGTGGAGGGCTTGGCAAAAGAAGCCCTTTTTGCCTTTTGGGGTGAGAGACGGGCAGGAATAGAGGTGTGAGCTGCAGAGGGTGAGCTGAGTCAGGCACTAGGTAACACTCTTGTTTTTTGTAGGAGACAATGGCAGTGTGTGGGTGAAGCACTGGGTGAAGGGAGGCTTCCATTACTACCATAATCTGCAGACCAAAGAAGGAAGTTGGGATGAGCCCCAGGGATTTGTGCAGAATAACACCCAGCTCTCACGTGAGGACATCCAGGTAGGTGGAGGTGGGGTGGGGTTGGCAGGCCGACTGCCCCGGGGAATGAGGAGCTGCTGTGGTGCCTTGCAGAGAAGGGCACTCTTTGGCCCAGCTCCTGCCTGTTTCTGCCTTTGCCTTTCAGCATCTGCCCAACCCTCCAATTCCCTGCTTTCCTAGCAGTTCTCTCTTTCCAGAGGGTCCCATCTTTGGCCCCTTGTCATTTTCTTGTGGTGCAAAAAATACACTGCAGAAGACCAAGACTTGTGAGGAGCCAGCACCCTGCCTCAGCATGACACTCAGAGGCCGGCCCGGAGGGGCCTTAGAGGACACCTTGGGTGCCAGGCTGATGTGGGGTTTGTTTTTTCCCCGGGCTCCAGAGTGCCATCTCCGCAGTCACTGCCGCGTACAACCGAGAACAGCTCTGGCTGGCCAACGAGAGCCTGATCACCAGGCTGCAGGCCTGCTGCCGTGGCTATCTGGTGCGCCAGGAATTCAGTGCCAGGATGCGCTTTCTCAAAAAACAAGTTCCTGCCATCACTTGCATCCAGGTGAGGGTCTGCTGTGCTAGTGCAGAGAGCTGTTTTGTTATGGCAGAGCCAAACCCACGGCAGGAGGGAGCAGGGGCTGTTCACATCTCCACAGTACACGTGCCTGTGTGCTTGTTCGTTGGCTGCACCTTCTGACCTGACCCTGGTTCAATGCCACACAAACGGAGCACAGCCGGCATGCCAGTTTCCCTGGGAGAGTTGGCTTGCACAATGCAATAGCAGACCTGCAGCCTCCTTCCTACGCAGCCCTGCAGGGCATGACTTGACCTGGGAGTTTTACAATGGTTTTGCAGTTGCCCCCCAGTCCCGGACCCCTTAGGAGGACCATCGCAACTTGCTCCAATGTGGCTCCGTGTCTTTGGGGATGGAGTGACCCTCAAAACAAGGGCAGTTGGCCACCTTAAGAGTTTGCAGAGAAGGAGGAAGACTGCTGTCGCAGCTTCTGGTTGTTGGGGCTTGAGGGTGGGGAATAAAGCAGCAGAGAAGTGGGGCAGGAGGCGTACCAGAGCATCAGTAAGACAAGGAAGGACCGCAGTGGCTCTCTGTTTGGTTTCAGTCCCAGTGGCGTGGCTATAAGCAGCGGAAAGCGTACCAAGATCGCCTGAAGTTTCTGCATGAGCACAAAGCCGAGGCAGTGAAGGTGACTCTCCTTCCAAGAAGGGCTTTGTGGGTGGCTCCTTCCGTCTCTGGGCGGTGGGGCTGGTGCCTCCTGGACTTCCTTGCCTCAGGCCAGTTCTTTGGGAAGTCCAGAGGTAGACAGGAGTGTGGAGCACATGAGCTGTGGGGTGCCTCCCCTGCCCAGCTCAACGCCTGCGTGTCCACATGGGTTTCTTGCGGCATTCTGTGCCAGTCCCATTGCTGCTTCTCAGGTTTTCCTTGCTTTGTTTCAACTTCTCAATGGTTTGGGCTCCAAGGAAAGTCCTGACGTTGAGCCAGAGGTGTGTGTGTGACTCCACAGGGCTAATTGGTCCAGCTTTGTGGCTGCTGCCCTTTTCCAGACCTGGTAAAAACTTTCCTGTTCTCCTCAGATTCAGGCAGCGACCAGGATGTATCAGGCTCGAAAGCGGTACCGAGACCGTCTGCAGTACTTTCGGGACCACGTAAGTCTTTAGACCCTCCCAGAAAGCAATGTTGTGCTCTTGGAGGGGGAGAGATGCTCAAAGTGTCAACACCTGTCTTTTGCCAGATAAACAACATTGTGAAAATCCAGGCCTTTATCCGTGCCAATAAAGCTCGTGATGACTACAAAACCCTGAGTGAGTGCAAGGTGCCAAGGTGCCAGGTGTATGTTTGCCCTCTGGAGTTTCTCTGGGCAGGTGCAGTGCCCCTTGGGTGCTAAGCTCTTGGTGATGGAACTGTTTGGGGACAACGTTTCAGGAAGTAGAATCCGTTGTGCAGAAAGAATCCGTGGCCAGTAACCCACTGCAGTGGTTCCTCACGTGGGCTTCAGTTTGGGGTGATGTGGGTGGATAGCAGCATTTAGGCCTGTAGACCTAGGAGTGATGCAGGTGTCACAGTGCCTGTGATCAACTCTGGGGAGAGAATCATAGAATCATAGAGTTGGAAGGGACCTAGTAGGTCATCTAGTCCAACCCCCTGCCTGCCGCAGGAAGTAACTCTGCTTCTTGATCTTTATGTCACGGGCAATGTGGGGCTTTGTGGGGGATGCTTTCCCCCATGCCAAAGCATGGCTGCTATTGCTGAGCCGGGCAGTTCCTACTCAGCTCTCCTCTTTTCTGTAGTCAGTGCTGAAGACCCTCCCATGGCTGTTGTCCGGAAGTTTGTCCATTTGCTGGATCAGAGTGACCAAGACTTCCAGGAGGAACTTGAGCTGATGAAGCTGCGCGAAGAGGTGGTGACTCTGATCAGGTCTAATCAGCAGCTGGAGAACGACCTCAACCTGATGGACATCAAGATTGGGTTGCTGGTGAAGAACAAGATCACTCTGCAGGTACAGCTCACACTTCCTGCTTTTCCCGCGGGGCGGGGGTGGGGGGGTCTTGCCAAGTGGCCTTGGACATGGTGAGTGCCGGAGGGGCTTTCTTGGCAGAGATGAATTTCCAAGCCCAGCCAGGTCAGCTCAGGGAGAGCCCTGCAGGATCAGGACAGAGCCGCATCTCATCCAGCTCTTGGCCTCTCACAGTGGCCCACCAGATGCCTCAGAGCAGTGCTATTCAAAGTGGGGGTCGGGACCTGAGGTGGGGTGGGGGTTGTGAGAGAGTGGGATCCACCACCTTGGAATCTGGCACTGGGCTTTCCTGGGAATAAGTCTCATTGAACATGATGGGACTTACTTTTAAGTAGACATGGAGGAGCCTGACAGACTGACTTCAGATTTTGAAAGGGAATCCCCGGCTGAAATGCCTGCATAGCACTGCCTCAGAGAGCACACAAGAGAGCGAGGCACCCTATCCTGCTGCACTTCCTTGCTGCCAGCATTCAGAAAGAAGCCAGGGAAAACAGGCTGTGCTGGCCCCTTTTCCTGCACTGCCCACAGCAGCGTTGGCAGGTGGGAAAGACCGGCCCAGACATGTGTTCCCCCCTTTTCCAGGACGTCGTCTCTCATAGTAAGAAGCTCACCAAGAAGAACAAAGAGCAGCTCTCGGATATGATGATGCTGAGCAAGCAGAGAGGTGGTCTGAAGGCCTTGAGCAAGGAGAAGCGGGAGAAGCTGGAGGCCTATCAACACCTTTTCTACCTGCTTCAGGTGAGAGGCTGGGCTGGCACCTGGGACTTCCTCCTCTTGGCGGCAGCTGGTGCCCCCTTTCCTGGCCCTCTTTTTGCTGGATTCCTCCACAAACCAGGCCCACTTCCTTTTTGCTGCAGACCAATCCCACCTACCTGGCAAAGCTGATCTTCCAAATGCCTCAGAACAAATCCACCAAGTTCATGGACTCCGTGATCTTCACACTGTACAACTACGCGTCCAACCAGAGGGAGGAGTACCTGCTGCTGCGCCTCTTCCAGACGGCACTGCAGGAAGAGATCAAGTAGGGGTTGATTGAAGGAGAGGCTCCTGCTTTGAGCGTCAAGGCGTGCATACCTTTCTCGCTCTCCCGGGGGTGTCTGGGCATCTGTTCCTTGGCTGCAGTGGAGGACGGCCACCTGAGAGAGCGAGGGTCTGATCCTGTGGGCCCACATGTCTGGATCAGCAGTGGCTCTGGCTGATGTTGGCTTCTCGCTCTTGCTAAGTGTACTTGGTTTCCGCAGGAATGCAGCAGCCGTAGTGAAAAGAGTGGAGGGTTGTGTGCCTGTTTGTAGTGGCAGAAACCAGAATACTGATGTCCAGTAATAGCATGTTGGGAATTCCTCCTCTTGACAGCACGGCCTGGGGTAGTCTCTGCTGTGGGGTCCTCTTGGTTGGTCTGTGAGAGACACAAGCAGGGTTTTCCCTGCAAAGTTGAGAGGCTGGAAGAAACATCTGGGACGGAAACACAAACTGGTTCCCAGCGCCTGGGACCAGCAGGAACAGCACTCCAGCTGCAGACAGAGGAGGAGAAGTGGGCGCAAGAGGGAAAGAATGAGAGGACTTGTGGACTGGGGCAGAGGCTAGTTCTGCTTGGGGATCTGTAACCAGTTAGCAGTCAGCAGCCTGAACTGAGATCAGCGTTGCTTGAGTCTGGCCTGCTCTGGAGTCAGGCCCGAGCTGTGAGAGAGCCACAGCTGCTGCTTTATCTCTAAGCAGAGGATCCCACTAGTATGTGGTATAAGGGCAGGAAAGGGTCTGAGCAGTCAGGTCTCGCCCAGAGAGATGGTGGTTCTGTGGGGAGCAGAAGCTTGGGAAATGGTGACCCATGTGGCAGCTGGGGGGCACGGGAACTTGGCTGATCCATGTTCAAGGGCATGGCGAAAAGGCGATCCTGGCATGGGAAGGGAAGAAACATCCCTGTCCTGGAGAGAGGCTCTGTCCCCACATAAACCCAAGCATGGAACACCCCACAAGCTCTGAGAGTTCCCAAGGGGTCCTACCCCACCCCATTCTCTTTTCCATGGGCAGCCATTGTTGCAAGGGAAGAGAGGTGGTTTTTTCTGGTTTGCTCTGGGGCTCTTCTGAAAAGGGACATAGTTTCTAACTGGGGGAGAGGAAGGCAGCCCCCATGTCGAGTTCCTGTGTGGGTTGTTGTCTTCCCTTAATTTCCAGGGCTCACTCCTTTCAGCTCAGCCTGGTTCAATTCTGCCATGGTAAGACTGAGCTGAATTCTACTGGAGGATTATCCTTCCCCACCACCTCCACACCCCTGGTGTTTTATCCAGCAGAGTCTGAACTTGCCCCCCCCCCCCGGTCATTTGGCTCTTACAAATTGAGGGGAGGAGTTGGGGGTCCTTTCCTGCTTGCCAGCATAGGAGGGTTGCCATCGGGACTGCATGCAGTGGCCATAGCCTGCTTCCAGGGTGCTTGGTTGAGGGGGGATCTGCAAGGCCCCGTTGAACTCATATGGTGAGAGGTTCATTTTGCTCCTCTTCCAGGTCCAAAGTGGATCAGCTCCAGGAGATCGTGACTGGCAATCCTACAGTGATCAAGATGGTGGTCAGCTTCAACCGAGGAGCTCGTGGACAAAACACCCTGCGGCAGATCCTGGCCCCTGTTGTGAAGGAGATCATGGAGGACAAATCTCTCAACATCAAGACTGACCCAGTGGACATCTACAAATCATGGGTCAACCAAATGGAGTCTCAGACTGGAGAGGCCAGGTAGGGGGAGTTTTCACTGCTCACGGAGCTTGGGGGGACCAGCCCTTTGCCTGGAAGTGACCCAGAGCTCACTCTTGAGCAGGCCATCAGGGCAAGGTGACTGTATACCATAACCAAAAAAGAGGACAAAGTTCTTCCGAAACGAAGGACATGACAAAATAAAAGCTAAAAACCCTCTTTTGGCATCTTGTGGGTGTTATTCTCTTAGTTCTGTAATGGGGAGAGAGACCTCTCAGGAAGGACTGAGTGACTGTGAAATAAACACTCACCTGGGCCTTCTGTGGCTCACCCAAGAAGCACTGGTTGCAGTCCTGACCTAGGCCAGCACAACATTCCCGTGGAGATGGAGGGAGGCAAGTGGATGTCTGTGAAGGCCTATCCCTCCCCTAGAAGTGGGGCAGGAGGGCCTGACAGCAATTTTTGACACCCCCAGGCTAGCACAGGATTTGTGCTGGGGCTTATGCTGGCCTAACTGGGGCTTAGGATTGCAGCCTTCATCTTCTCCTGGGTGCAAAAAGTGGTACAGAGGTGCAGGCTGTGCCACAAGCACCTTTGGCTGCTTCTGGACCCATGGCAGGACCAAGGCTTCTGAAGTGCTGCAACCTCCCTTTTCTCAGGCAAGAAGGTGGGAAGGGGTGGCCTCCTCTCCTCCTGCAGCATGCTTTTGGGGGCATGTGGTCAGCATGAAGGCTGCTGTCTCCTTGGTGTGGGGGGATATTTAGCAGATTGCTGGTGGGTCTCACCTGCTGCCTATGGCTTCTTCCTGACAGCAAACTTCCTTACGATGTGACCCCGGAGCAAGCACTGAGTCATGAAGAGGTAAAGACCCGCCTGGACGCCTCCATCAAGAACATGCGCACCGTGACGGACAAGTTCCTTCTGGCCATTATTGGTTCTTTGGAAAAGATCCCGTAAGCGCTGCTGCTCCTTGTCCTTCTCCTTGGGGTGAGGTGGGTGATGTTTACCTCCTACTCCCACTGCTGATGCTCCGGTCCCATCCTCAGGTACGGCATGCGCTTCATTGCCAAGGTTCTGAAGGACTCGCTGCACGAGAAGTTTCCTGATGCCAGTGAGGATGAGCTGCTGAAGGTGGGCACTGGGAGCTACCCAGGCTGTCCTGGGGCCTTTCTGGGGCACCTGACGTGAGCGAGGCAGTGGGTGCTGGGAGGGGGGCTGACAGGAGGGTGCTGTTTCTTCTGTAGCCTGCTTCTCTCGTCCCTGCTCTCTTCCCTCTTGTGCACACACCCTGTTCTTGCTGGGTTTCCTCTCTGCAGGTGCTTCTGGGCCAAGGCAGTGGCCTCTGCAATGAAAGAAAAAGGAAGGGCAGCCTGTGGCACTGGTGCAGGGTGGGCAGGTAGTGGCTTTCCTATAGGCCCTGCAGCGGTGTTGGAAGCCATCCCAGGTAGCCTGGAGTGTGCCCGGTAGGCTGCCTGCTTGGTGGTCTTGTGCGCTAAGGAGGGAGCCTCTCGGAGACCAGCCAGGGACACATCTTATTCTTCTCCCGCAAAGGGGCCTGAACCCGCTTTCTTCTCTCTCTCCTAGTTCTGTGCTTTCCCACCGAGGCGGCGCACCTAGGCTTTCTCTGCAGGTGAATTCTTTTTTTTGACATGTGTGTGGTAGTGGCCAGCCAGCGTATAGCCTTGGGCTCCCTTCTGTGTCACTGCAGCTGAGATCTGGGCACCGACCCAAGTTTGGCAGCTTGCTCTGCCAGCCCCCCTCCTCTCCAGGTGCCCTGGGTATGAGTCCACTGTGGGTCTTCCACAGTCCTTGCCCCCTCCCTGTTGAGCGGGGCTCCCACCTGCCCCATTGGAAGTGGCCTCAGTGGAGAAAGAATTTGGCAGTGGTGGCAGTCCTTTAGCTGGAGTGGCTCACTCTCGGTCTGGTAAGCAGCTCCCCCAGGCCACAGCTCTGACTGGCCCCAAAGCAGCAGCACCCCAGTGGCCCAGATAGTGGTCAGTTGGCCAAGTTGCCACCTCGTTTCTGCTTTTCTTGTTCTTCTTGCATCTTTGGGAAATGCTTCCCCCTCGCCTGATGGTTCTGGGAAGGCAGACAAAAGGGCAGCTGACCTTTTTGCTGCTGCTGCTGCTGTTTCTCTTCCTTCACGCTCCCTTCTGCCTCTGTGTGTGAATGTGGAGCCGGGGGCGGGGGGGACTAGGGATGGCTCACCACGAACAGGCCAGGACAACACATGTTCAAGTCCTCCTGGGGCTGCCTCTCGTCCTCCAGATCGTAGGCAACTTCCTGTACTATCGCTACATGAACCCAGCCATTGTGGCTCCTGATGCCTTTGACATCATCGACTTGTCTGCCGGAGGACAACTGACCACAGACCAGCGGCGCAACCTCGGCTCCATTGCGAAAATGCTGCAGCAGGCGGCCTCAAACAAGCTGTTCCTGGGCGATAATGCCCACCTCGCCATCATCAATGAGTACCTGTCCCAGTCCTATCAAAAATTCAGGTAGGGAATTGCAGGAGAGATGGGGAAGAAGCAAGACACAACCTGGGCCAGGTGCAGTGCAGTGCTCAGGGTCTTCTGGTTTGTTGCAGGGGTGGTGGTCTGTTCAGAACAGGCCCTTCCCTGTTGCTCCCCCTGCTTCCGGCAGAGACCTGGGAATGTCCTGGCGTTTGTGGGTCTGCAGTGGTGCGCTGCAGCTCCAGGATGCTCAGTGCTTTTTTTCCTTTGAAACTTCTTGAAGAATTGTGTGATGCAGCTGGAAAAAAGGGAAACTAGAAAATATGATGTGTGGAAATAGCAGGCTTGCAGATGGCAGCCACTCGAGGGTCACCCCAATGCGTAGCCTGGTTTATGAAGATTCTGGATGCTTTAGGCAAGCAGGAGCTATGCACGTGTACTCTAGACGAAAAGCTTGAGCCTCTCCTCCCTGATGCATACAGAGCTCAGTGGCCCCAAGAACATTTAGGCGGCACCTGCAAAGGGCACTGGAATCTTTTCCACACAAGCTGGAGTGCCACACAAACTGGGTGGACTTGCTCCTTCCAGATTGGCAGCCTCAGGAATGGCCTCCTCCACGACTTGAGTTCGGGGCAGAGGTGCCTTTTTCACCCCACATTTTACCTGCAGTCCAGAAGACCAGAGTTGCTTCTGCAAGGAAGTTGGTGGCATGCAGGCTCCCGCTCCTGAGTCCCCTTGCAGCCCTGAGAGGCAGCAAGCTGGGGATGGGCAGGATCTCCCTCATCTCTGGACAGAGAGGATTGGCTTGTTGCAAGAACAAAGTAGCAAGAGCCTATTTAGAGAAAAAAGGTATAGCCGATAATGGTGTAAACAGGTGCTTGCAGTTTGGTAAAACTGGTGCTAAAATGGCCCTGTTGTCACATTTGTTCAGTGGTGAAACGAAGGCATCTCAATCCTCGGCTCTGACTGTATTGGCCTGATTGGTGGTTGAGAGTTGGGGAGAGTGCAGCTCAGTCCCCTGGACCTTCTCTTGGGTGGCTGGGCCAACAGTAAGATGGGAGCCAAGCTCTGCAAGGTGCCTGCTCTTTCCCTCTGGTCTGGTCCAGACTCTGCAGTGTCCCCAGGCTGTCCACACTCAGTTTTTCTCCTGCGTGCCTGCAGGTGCCTGAGGTCAAAAAGAGGAGACTCGGAGACTTGCTGGTGCTGGTGCTGCCTTGCCCCTGCCTCAGGCCTTCCTTGTGGAAAGGAGGAGTTCACCCCTCATGCCCAACCTTGTTGGGTTGTATATAGATTCCCAAAGCACCCCATGGGGCTGGCAGGAGGCCCTGTTGCTTTTGCACCCAGCAGAGCAAAGGGTGGTCCCCGGCTGAGACTCGCTCGGGAGCCTTGGAGCCGGCTGAGAAGCCACTTTCCCAGGATTCTGTCATTCTGTTTAAGACTTAAATCTTGCTGGTCTTGAAAAAGTCAGACATCCTTCATGCCAGTGTGTGCGTCTGCGTCTGGTCCAGGCGTCTGCTGGCATTGAAGAAATCATCCAGTAGCCCTGGATGCATGTGTGTCCCCCACTCCCTGAGGCTGGGCACCTGGGGTGCCAGCATGCGTTTGAGACGTTCATTTTTTCATGGGTTGATGTTGGCTGCGGTTCCACAGACCAATTCTCACCATGCCAGGTTGCGTGTCATGAGGAGCAAACACTTCCTCCTCCTCTTCCCATCTGCTCTGCTTTGCTCATCACCCATTTGGGGTGGGGGGGACCTAGCAATTCCCCTCCAAATCAGGAGTGTAGACCAGTTTGATCCTGATGGTTTGCTATGAAGCAGGAACTAAGCAAGCAGAGTGCCCAAGAGGACATGGAAATGTGTGTTCCTTTCCACCACACTGGAGTTTGGTGTTGCATGTGCCAAGGTCCCTGGTCCACATGCTGTCTTGTGGTTGAATGATGCTGATTTTGGGTGTTCCAGGATGCAGTTTTAACCCCCTTTTGACCACTGTGCCATTGCTGTGCCGGTGGGTCTGTGCTGCGTCCTGTAGTTTGGTGGCAGTCATGGATGCCTCCTCAGAATAAGGGAATCTTTGTTCCCTTACCACAGAGATGCTTTGCCCTGATTCTGGAGCTGGGAAATTAGTTGGGATCCTGTACCCTCAATTCTGTTGTTCCCACTGAAGGTCCAGCTAGAACCGTTACAAAGCCTGGCCTTGTGGGGAGTCCTTGGACTCCTGGCAAAGGGGCTGATTCTCTTGGTCTTTCTAGGCGCTTTTTCCAGGCTGCCTGCGAAGTCCCAGAACTGCAGGATAAGTTTAACGTCGATGAATATTCCGACCTGGTGACGCTCACAAAGCCGGTGATCTATATTTCCATTGGAGAAATCATCAATACACACACGGTGAGTCTTGTGGCTGGTCTTCTTCCCACTCTTGGCTGAGGCTCCGCGGCTAGGCATTTGGAGGTGGGCCTCAGCTCAGTGGCAGAGCCCACCTGTTTTCATGCAGCCGTCAGCAGGATCGGTCCTAGAAAAGAGTCCTAGGAAAGCTGGTTCCTGGAGAACCACTGTCAGCTGGAGATGAAGGCAAAGGTCCGAGGCAGGCTGGCCACTTCCTTTGTCTGCCCAGCAAAGGCTTTAGGAAGGTTTTCCCAGTAAACTGCCAGCAATTTGGCCTTTTTTGTTTCCCTCAAACAGCTGCTCTTAGATCACCAGGATGCCATTGCCCCCGAGCACAACGATCCCATCCACGAGCTTCTGGATGACCTGGGAGAAGTTTCCACCATCGAGTCCCTGATAGGTGAGTTTTTGGTACTACAGGGGGAGTTTCCCTGGTGGCTGAGGGGCTTTTACTGAATACTCAAAGAGCCAAGGTGATCAGTACGGCAGAAGAGCCCCTCTGAATCAGGCCCAGGGCCTGCCTGCCTGCCTTCTGGATCTGAGGTGACCCCAAGAGAAGCCTCAAAGAGCACTCAAGTCAACAAAGATGCCTTTGTCATCTTTGAGGGAGGCCCCTTCACCTCCAACATGCCCCCATCATTCCTATAGAGTTTATATTCTGAGGCTGCAGCGTCCCACTGGTTCTCTCCAGTCCAGCAGGTTTCCATTCTGCCTCTAAGGTAGCCTATGCTTGGTGGTGCCCTCTTTCTCCTGAGGCTTTTGAGAGTGAATTTTTCTTGCTGGAGAGAGGGTGGGCAGGCAGCCTCGTTGTTCTCTGTCTAATAGTTCTTTCCCTCCCTTTATTTGGGCAGCTGGTGAGGTGTTCCCCCCAACACAGTCATTAAGGGGATAGTTTTAAAAGCGGAAACAGTGGCCAGATGTGGAGTGCAGCCCCCTCACTTCTCCTTTCCTTTGCCTCCGTCCCAGGAGAAGGGCCGAGCCCCCTCAACGACCCTGGGAAGGAGATGCTGGCCAAAACGGAGGTTTCTCTCACGCTGACCAACAAATTTGATGTTCCCGGGGACGAGAACGCCGAGATGGACGCCAAGACCGTTCTGCTGAAGTACGTGACGCGATGCGGGTGGGGAAGGACGAGGGTGGAAGTGTGTGACGAACGACAACAAGAAAAAACAGGAATTACTTACCAACTTGCTAATACTGCAAAACCTTGATTTGCAAGCAGAATTGGTTCCAGAAAATGCTTGTAATCAAAGCACTTGTATATCAAAAACAAATTTTCCTATGAGAAATAATAGAAACTCAGACTATTTGTTCCACAACCCAAAAATATTCATATAAAATGATTACGATACTGTAATATAATGTCTTATATATATATAAAAATGAAAAGTCACTGACTCACTCACTTGCTCATCAACTCCCAGCCAAAACCCCAGTGGGCTTAGAAGCATGAAATTTGGGGTGGGTGTTCCTTCTGTCACATGAACACTCACCAAGAACTGATGTGAAGAAATTTAACCGTTAAGAGGCTGAAAAGGGGTGCAACGTGTTTTTGTCCTATAGTTAACATGGAAGACTGACCTACCTCCAGCCAATTTGGTGCTCGGTGCCTGCTGCGCTGGGGGGATGTTGTTTGGAGGGAAGGGTTGCGCCGGGGAGGATGCTGCTCATGGGGAGGTGATGTGCATAGGGGACGGATGTGCATTGGGGACACTGCGCATGAGGGGTTGATGCATATGGGGGGTTGATGCTAATGTGGGGTTCTTGGGGATGTGCATGGGAACTGATGCGCATGCGGGTAATGATGCTCATAGGGGGTCAATACACATGGGGGAATGATTGCCATAGGGGGATGATGTGCATGGGGGATTGATTCACATGGGGGATTGATACGCATGGGGGCATGTTGCGCATGGGGGGTTGATGAGCATGGGGGGAAGGCATATGGGGGAATTTTACTCCCGCAACGCAGGTACGTTTTCGCTAGTAAAATACTGAAGAAAATACAAATATAAAGAAAAATAAAACAAATTCACCGGCACTTAGTTTCTCAGGCTGCAGTCTGTTCCCTTTACACAGGAGTAAGCCCCACTGATTATAACTAGTTTAGAGTAGACACGCAAGGCTAGGTCACAAGAACATAAGAGCCTCCACTGATCAGGCCAAAGGCCCACCCAGTGCAGCCTCCTGTATCTCTCAGTGGCCCACCAGTTGCCTCGGGGAGCACACAAAACACCTGCATTCAGGTGCCCCCCACATCTGGCATTTGGAGGTTGCCCACATCTACACATATCCCTCATGGCTTGTGATGGTCCTTTTTCCTAGGAATTTATCCTTCTTAAAGGCCTTAAGGCCAGATGTCTTCCTAATCCTAAGTCTTAAGGCTCTAAGATTCCTTTCCATTGCCTCCCTTACATAGGAGTGAGCCCCAGTGACTGTAATAAGCTTACTTCAGAGCAGATATGCATAGGCTGGGGATGTGGGGCCATGGCAGTGAGTGGTAAACCTGGTACATAAGACGCTGTGCCTGTTAACCAGCAGGCCAGGGTTTGATTCCCAGGTCGGCCCCACGAGACAGGGTGAGCTCCTGTCCTTAGCCCAGCTCTGTGACGCAGCTGGATCCAATCGTATTGGCTCTGCCTTTCCATTGGGCTAATTCAGTGGCGCGGAGAGGGGGCATTTGCTGCTTGGGTAACAGCCTATCCTCCATAACAATCCAAACCAGGCTTTCTTGCTTCCTGGAACCAGTTGTTGCAAATGGGGAGGTTCAACCTGTATTGGCAAGGTTGACTGGTTGCAACGTCAGCATTGGGGACTGGCATGACTGGGCAACTGCTTGAAGACCCAGGGCACCCTCTAAAGGCCTGGAACCGTCACCTGCCCTGGGGTAAGGGTGGCCTCACAGAGGGAGGTTGCCAAGAGGCCCTAGAACTGGCACAAGACCCTCAGTGGCTTCTCTCCATTTGTCCTGCAAGCAGCTTCGGTGAAGAAGGCCTGCTGTGGCTCCCCCGCCCAGGGGAATTGCTTTTCTGAGAGAGGGCTGAGTTACCTCTGGATCCCTGGAGCCTGCTCAGTGCTTCTGCAGCACCTTCCCTGCCAGTGTAGCTTCCCAGCAGCACAAGAGCCTTGGAGAACGCCTGCCAGTCTGCACAGGCCTCGTGGTCCACATCAAGTGATGCTGTTTCTGTATGTCAGGCTAACAGTGTCTGTATCTCTCTCTGCTCTTCTTTCTAGTACCAAACGTCTTATTGTGGATGTGATCCGCTTCCAGCCAGGAGAGACGCTGACTGAAATCCTGGACACACCAGCTACTGCTGAGCAGGTACAAGTAGGGCCAGTGGGTCGTCAGTGGAGGTGCTGGTGGTGGTCGTGGCCCCACCTAATGTGGGTGGAAGTTTGTGTGCCCATTGCTCTTATCCTCAACGTGGCTGGGCAGGGTGGGCAAGAGTGTATCAGGACAGCCCTGGGCATAACCTTTCTCCCATCTTGTACAGGAAGCTGAGCATCAGAGAGCAATGCAGAGACGAGCTATTCGGGATGCCAAGACCCCGGACAAGATGAAGAAATCAAAAGCTGTCAAGGAGGACAGTAACTTGAGCCTTCAAGAGAAGAAGGACAAGATTCGATCAGGGCTGAAGAGGCTGACTGAACTGGGAATGGTGAACCCCAAGAACAGATACCAAGACCTGATCAATGATGTGGCAAAGGTCAGTGCGTGGGGCATGTGTGCCGTCTGCCAGGGCTTTGCCCAGGAAGAGGTGTGCGCATAGTTGGGGAATGGTGGAATCGATTGCCTGCCTGTGCCCCAGTTGTATGTGACCAATAGGAGTCTCGAAAGCCCCCACCTGAATGCTTCTGTTTGGCAGTGGAACAGATTGCCAAGGGGGGGGGGGTGGACTCTCCCTTACTGGGGATCTTCAAGCAGAGGCTCGATGAGCACCTGTTGGGGATCCTCTAGGAGGATTTCCTGCTACAGGCAGGGGGTTGGACTACATGACCTACTGGGTCCCTTCCAACTCTAGGATTCTATGATTCTATGTGTGTGCAGTTGGCATAACTAAAAAGGCACCCAGTGCTTTCCTCCAAAGCTCACCTCTGCCTGCATCAGTTCTTTCTGGCTCTGTCTTCAGTACTGGTTCTTGCCCAATTCTCCCAGTTGTCTGACAGAATCAGTGTTGAGCACATTTTTTATTTGCTTACCTGATCCAGGATATCCGGAATCAGCGGCGATACCGCCAGAGGAGAAAGGCCGAGTTGGTAAAGCTGCAGCAGACCTACAATGCTCTGAACTCCAAGGCCACGTTCTATGAAGAACAGGTGGATTATTACAAGAGTTACATCAAAACGTGTTTGGACAACTTGGCCAGCAAGGGCAAGTGAGTGGCACCTTGAGCAGTTCTGTCTGAGTCCTGAAGTCCAGAGCAATGTCAGTGGGCAGAGGAGCAGGAGTGGAGTGTGGGAAAGAAGTGGCTGACTGTCCCCTTAAGGTTCTTCACAGCATGGGCAGGAGTGGGGGGATGTTGGGAAAGGGCCGAGGCCCACTGCTCTCTGCAGCACAAGTGTCTCCAGCACTTGCCAGCCCTCTGCATACAGCTCAGTGGGGTGCCCTTTCTCTCTTTCCTCAGAGTCTCCAAGAAACCTGGAGAGATGAAAGGGAAGAAAAGCAAAAAGATCTTCCTAAAATATACAGCAGCCCGACTCCACGAGAAGGGGGTCCTTCTGGAGATTGAAGACCTGCAAGCTGGCCAGTGAGTGTTATTTGGGGAGGCACCTTGAAGTGGGTGTCCTCCTTCCACTTGGTTGCTCTCCAGGGTTTAAGCACCAGCAAGTCTAAATTTTTTAAAAAACTTAGGGTTGCGCGTATCCATCATGGCTTCACCCCCATCATGGGTTTTTTCTCTAGTTTTAGTGGATGCTGCATCATTCTGGTGTTGTATGAGAAGAAAAAAGCATCTCTCTATCCTCTCTATCCATCCCTTCCATAATTTTGTATGTCTCAATCATGTTCCCCTTTCAGATGCCTCTTATCTGGCCTGAAGAGCCCCAGACGTGTGGGCTTTCTTTGTAAGGAAGGTTCCCCAGACCATTAACCGCTTTGGTCGCTCTCTTTTGAACTTTTTCCATTTCCTTCATATCCTTTTTAAAAGATGTGACAACCAAAATTGGATGCAATCCTTGACATGTGGCCTTACCATCCATTTGTTCAACAGCATTATAATATTAGCTGTTGAAGGCTGCAATCCTAAAGACACTTTCCTGGGAGTATGACCCTGTGGGGTTCAAGGGTTGGCCCTGCCCTGTCACCCCTCTCAGAAGCCTGGTCCGGGGTCCCCCTCAGACGAAGCTGCAAGTTCAGGGCCAGGACGCCTCAGTGGGTAGGGGCTGGGGAGGGTTGAATCACCCTAGCCCCCAGCTCACCCTAAGCCAGCGCTTTCACCGGCCCTAAAGGGCACTCAGCAATTGGTTAGGCTCCACCTCCTCATCCTTGGAGTTCTGTTCCCTCTTTATGCTGTGCTTGATCTGGGGTGGACATTCCAGTCAGCCTCCTCTCTCTTAACCCTTCTGTTCCCGTGCACCCTCCTCCTGTCGCCTCTCTCTTGCATAACCTCCCTTCTGTGCCCAGTCACCAGCTCCTCCCTGCTCCCTTGGCTTTCCATCCATCCTTTTCCCCATCCTTCCCTGTTTTACCCCAGGGTGCTCCCCCTCTTCTGGGACCCTCTGTCCCCCGTGCCTTACATCTGGCTAGCACTGGGACCTTGCAGCTGCCTCCCTCATCGGCGTCTGACGCTCTGTCTCTGGGCGATTCAGCCCTCCCTCTCTCACCAGCGGGGGCGGCTGCAAATCGCCGCGCGCCCGCCTCTGCTGGTCCCTGGAAGGGACCTGGGCTCCTCACGTCTCCCCTGCACCTCTCTGCGGGTTCAGTGTCTGCCAGTCCTGCTCCTGAAGAGGTCCTGGGGCTCCCTGCCTCTGCTGCTGCCTGCTGTCCCTGCCCTGGACTCGGAGGGTCAGGGTAAGGAGGGGGTCTTCCCCCAACCCACCTATTGAATACATTGGGGTCTGCTTTTGAGTAGACATGGTTAGGATTGTGCTCAATGTCTCAATCCCTTTTCTAATGTCCCCAAGCATGGAGTTAGCCTTCTTCACAGCCACCACTTTTGGACTGACTTCATTGAGCTTTCCACTAGCACCCCTAGATCTCTCTCCTTTTCTGTCACATATGGGTCAGAACCCATCAGCCTGTTACATAATTTGGATTCTTAATCCCAATGTGCATATTTTATATTTACTTCCATTGAAACACATCTGCCATTTTGTTGCCCTTTCCTCCAGTTTGGAGAGATCCTTCTGGAGCTCTTCACTGTGTCTTCTGGTCTTCAACACTCGGAAAAGTTTGATGTCTGTGAACTTGGCTTCCTTGCTGCTTAATCCTGTCTCTGAGTCATTTATGAACAGCTTGAGAAGCACCAGTGTCAGGATGGCCTCTGAGGCACACTTCTCCTCTCTGCATTGACACCCACTCTGTTTCCTGACCCTCAACCAGTTCCTAATCTGTAGGCCGCCTCACAACGCCAGGTGCACTTGGACACAGGTCTTTAGTTGTCTTTTGTGCTCCTTGAAGCATTTGGTTTGAGATTCAGGTCATGAGAACGTCAGAAGAGCTTCCACTGGGTCAGGCCAAAAGCACATCTAGTCCAGCTTCCTGTAACACACAGTGGGCCAGCAGATGCCTCGGGGAGCACATATGACACCTGCATCCAGGCCCCCCCCCAATCTGGTATTTTGAAGTTGTCCACATCTACACACATCCCTCATGGCTTGTAGCCTATGATGGGCCTTTCCCCTAGGAGTTTACCAAGCCCTTCTTAAAGGCATTAAGGATCCTTTGGCCTAATCCAGCAGGGCTCTTTTTAACCACCCATGGGTGCCTCTGAAAGCAGGTGTGGCACATAACTTGTTCCACCAAGTGCAGAACTGATACTGGGGGCAAGAGAGTTTTAGCCATCTCTCTCTGGGGGAAGTGCATGGGGAAGCACTGAAAAATGTCCTTCTATCTGCATAGAGCCAACTCCATAGGTTTGTGCAGAAGCTAGTGGTGAGTCCCCTGCCCAAGACACAGCTGGAGGCCCTCTTCCCTGAAGGTGCTCATGTGTCGGTGTATGCCTTGAGGCTGTGGAAAGGCTGGCAGCACTCAGCAGTTTGTTTGCACTTCCCTCTCTTGTCCACCTGACTGCCCAATTCCGCCCACCTCACGCTGCTTAAATGGTCCAGTGAAGTCGCCATTGGGAACAAGGCCAGGCCCAGAAAAGGTCTCTTCTGCTGCGATGACCATGAAAGCAGGTGCCCTGCTTTCTCTGCCCCTTTTGCATTTGAAGAGTGCCGCAGACAGTTTTGGGGTAGGGAGGTCTTTGCAAACTAGTTCTCTTGCTTTTGACCTACCCTGGAAGTCTGAAGGAGAAGCAGTGCTGAGTGACCCAAATTCCTGCCCAGCCCCCTCGTTGTTCTGCCTGTCAGTTGAGTTGTTCTGGTGTCTCCCTTGACTGGCTTCAGCTGCACGTTGCAATAACTGGCTTTTTTGTCTCCAAACCTTCTAGATTCAAAAATGTGATATTTGAAATTGGTCCAACAGAAGAAGTTGGAGACTTTGAGGTCAAAGCAAAATTTATGGGGGTTCAGATGGAGACCTTCATGCTGCATTACCAGGTGTGGATCTTTGCTGCTTTTCCCTCAGCTGAAGTTGCTGGTTTCTTTCAGCTTGTTGATTAAGGGCTGGGATGATGTTCGATGCGACTACTGAATAGAATCCCATGGAGCTTCTTATTCTCCTGCTCAGCTTTGAACAGTGGGATCCCCATCTCAGCCTGCATTTGACTACATCAGCCAGCTAAACACTGTGGTCATTCTTAAGGGGTGGAAGGGCAGGCTAATGGCGATGGCCTCTGAGATGTAGAGTAGGTGAGATCTCACAGCTGGGAGGGCCTTGACTGTGTGCCACAGAGAGTGGCAGGAAGGTGCCTGGCACCCCATGCTTGCTTCCTGCCAGGTGGGTAAGAACTGCCACCAGCATCAGTCTCCACAATGCTTTTGTCAGGGGAAGGGGTGGAGGAGTGTGTTCATCTGGGGAAAAGCAGCTCTAGTCTGTAAGTCCCTGCCCCAGAATCTTGCCTTGAGCTGCTCTCAGAAAAGAAGTCTGTTGATGCCTCTGTTATCTTTGCAGGATCTGCTGCAGCTGCAGTACGAAGGGGTGGCTGTCATGAAGTTATTTGACCGGGCAAAAGTCAATGTTAATCTCCTCATCTTTCTCCTGAACAAGAAGTTTTATGGAAAGTAACTCCGCCACCTGGAAACTGCCATTTTTTTGTGTGTGCTTTCTTCATCCTCTGGACCTGTGACCAGATAGATCTCTGCAGCACAGCTGGGTCTCCCTGCTGCCTGGAGGCTTCAGAAATAGCCTGATCCAGTCCCGGATCTGCTGCTTCGTATCTGCCTGCCCGTCCCCAGCCCGGCTCCTGTGCAGCATTTCCCATGTACTCCAATGGCTGCACCAGACATTAAACCATTATTCGCTCCAAGGCTTAGTTGTCTTCTTTTCCTCTGAGGCCTGAAGTGAGGGAACTTCGGTCCTTCTCTATCTGCCCCTCCTTGGTCTTCCTGCCCCATGTCCTTGGCCTTCTTCTTGGGCTGCAGAAGAGCCTGCCAGGAGGGTGTTTTCCAGGGTTTGGTTCTGCTGCTGGCCTTGAAGCTAAGCAGCAGAGCTTCAAGGTGCTTCTGTCAATGGATGAACAGCCTCCCTGGACTCTGCAGGGCAGTGGCTGCTGCTTTTCTCTCTCAAACCTTGGCAAGAGATCCTGAACACATCTCTGCCTTCCTGCCCCAGCTCTTGAGGGTGGCTCTGGTCCCAGCTTCTCGGCTTCTGCGCCTGCCATCCTTGCACAGGGGTGCAGAAGACGTCTTCCTCCTCCTGGAATGTGCAGCAGCAGAGTTATGGACAGTGAGAGCAGAACTACTGAGGCTGCCACTCTAGGTGCAGGTGTGTGCTAGTCTGGCAAGGGACAAGAAGGATGGAGCGTGCTGCATCCCTGTGCTGGCCTCGTGGGACTTCTTTTTCTGGGAGGAGGCCAGGCAAGGTGGAGGAGAGGATAGCAGGGCCAGGGCCTCCCTCTGGGCATGCAGGCTCCAGCCTCCTGCATATCCTCTGGTGCTCCCCTGAATCATGCACCTCTTTTCTAAAGTGTAGGTCCCCAAATGCTGTAGCCTTCCCTCATCCAGGGTGTGTCCCAGACCACTCATCACTTTGGTTACTCTCTTCTGCACCTTTTCAGGGTATGAGCTTCAGCAAGCAGTGCAGGTGCTTCTGTCATAAGAACATAAGAAGAGCCCTGCTGGATCAGGCCCAAGGCCCATCTTGTCCAACTTACCGTATCCTGTAGTTCACCAGATGCTTTAGGAAGCCCCCAAGAATCCTGCGTATTCTAAAATAAGCCTACTTCTAAAATGAGATTGCACATACGATTCATGGCTTGAAACCCAGGATGGGCTTTTCCTTCAGAAAAGTTCAATCCGCAGATTTGGACACACAGTGTGTCCCGCGGACTTTGTCTCCACGTTTGTGTCTGGCTGCAAATGGAGAGCTTATACCAGCCCAGTGTCTGCTTTTTCAATATGGACCATTCTACCCTTGAATGGCTGCTTTTCTGATTTGAAATAGGTCCATATATTTAAGCCACACGCTAAATAAATACGTTTCTCCATAAATGTGTTTCACGGACGAATCAAATGCTGGGTCAAGAACTAGTTCCTTTTTTCTGCTGATTCGACACTCAGTTTGCGTGGGTGCCGTCTAGTTCTCGTGTCATAAAAATATGTGTGAAGATAGCGGAGGACTCTCCTTCACTGGTGAACCTGCAAGCAGAGGCTCAAGAAGCACCTGTCAGAGACACTTTCCTGCTACAGGCAGGGGGTTGGACTAGGTGACCAATTAGGTCCCTGACAAAACTGTCAGCCCCATTCTAGCTAGGCAGTTAGAAGGGGGAAGGGGATGACCCAGTCCCAAATCAGGGCTCGGGTTAAGCCAGAACAGATCATTCAGATTTGTCACTTCACCCCAGATTAGACTTGCAAATGACCTCAGGATTAGCATGGTCAGTGCAGCTGACAAATCATTGGCATCCTTCAGTCTAGAAAGACTCTGGCATCCTCCTCTGATTGGAGGTCCTGAAACAGCATCTGGTGTGGCTATAAAGGCCAGTTGGAGAGTGGCCATCCCTTCCACACTGAGGACAGATAAAGTCCGTCCCCTGCCCAGCCCCAGGTTTCGCTGGTTCCAGGTCTGTCTCTGCTTCAGCCTGCTGAACAAGTGTCTCTTCCAGTTGGAGAAGGCCCTGCTGCGTCTTCTGACAAATAGAAATGTAAACTATGGTAGCAATCATAGGATCCATCAAACAGTTCTCTACCAAGCAGAGTCAGTGACAGCTGGGGAGGGCTTGCTCCTGATGAACAAGGAACAGCAGTGGTGCCTGCATTATAAGGAAGCCCAGCAGTTTCTGACAACCAGCTACAGCTGCAGTTCCTATAGTGTAGGGTGAATGCTTGGAATGGCCTGCTGTATCTCCAGGTTAGTGGCTGCCATAGTTCCGTATCCTGAGGTTGAGAGGCAGGGGTTGCAGCTACGCTGGCCAATAACTCAGATTTTTGGTCAGCAATGCCATTCTTACTCACGCCTTGTGATGGACCCCTAAGGGTCTACTCATTACTATACCTGCTCCTGAAGTGGTAGAACCCTTGAGGAGCTGGACGAGGGCATTTCTGCCCTGGAAACAGTCTCTGGAAACAGTCAATGCTCTGCCCTTGGCAATGCTAACCATGCCCTCAACATGCCTCTCCTGAACTGCCTAGGCTGTCCCAGTTAGGGCAGAGCAGGTCCACCTCTCTTGGGGCACCCTATGTTGCCTTGCTCTGCCCCAAGCCTTTTCCAGAGTAACTACAGCGGAGCATCTTGCAGTTGCTCCACCCTCGTGATAGATAGGGCAACCCAAGTGCTACTCTGGATTGGGCTGCCTGTCAAGAACAGGTTTATATCTAAGGCATCATAGACAAAAATAACCATGACTGCCTATGTTGTAACTGATTCCTAACACACATCAAATGGGCAAAAGTACCCCTCTGCAGCGGGATTCCTTGTCCATTTCTTCATCAGATCTAGCACTGATTCCCCCCCATGGAGAGCAAAGTACAACATGGTGTCAATCTCAGCAGAAGAGACAAAGATGGCAGCTGTAGGACTTCTGGACCAATCAGGGCAAAGAGAAAACCACCACATGGCTTAGTTGTCTCAGCTGAACTTGCTCAGAGTTAATTGGGCTTGTTAGCTGTTATCTTTGCAGGTGTACATTGCAGGGGCACCACCCCAATTCACTTGGATTTGCATTCATAGGACAACAGAGAATTTAAACAAATAGCCAGGTCTTTTGTCTTGCTGGTTGAACTAAAAGATCTCCAGGGGTATCTGAAACTCGGTGTGGATGAGTTGGTGACCACCACTGAAATACTGCAAGATGGTGCAGCAGCTTGTTGAGACCATCTGATGAAGCTACCCGTCAGTTGGGGTCTTAAAAAAATCATGGCATTAGAAACACCTAGTCACTTAGTCTGTGTTGTGGCTTTGCATTCCAAATGGCAGTATTGTTAAGTGATAAGGACAGTGCTGGAAAACAATCACTGCTTAACTTCCATTCTCAAATTGGCACGATGTAGTAAACAGAAATAGCTGCAAGATCACATTATGTTTCCAGAAGCAAGTTTCAGTTGCTTACCTTTCATCATAATCCCAGTTCTCTCTGAATACTTGAGAGTACAGCAGAGTCTTAATTGTACAGATTAGAACTGTGTATGAACGGCCTTTCATCTAATCAGCTGGTACTTTCAACTGAAATCCAATCCATTTTCTTTGCTTTATATATCCTGAATATATATGGTCCGGAAGTCCTCGAATCGGGTATTGGAATATCATCCTGTTCTGGATGGGGTTGCACTCCCTCTGAAGGAATGTTCGCAGCTTGGGGGTTTTCCTGGATTCGCAGCTGCTCCTGGAGTCCCAGGTGGCGGCTGTGGCCAGGGGAGCCTTTGCTCAGCTTCGGCTGATCCGCCAGCTGCAACCATACTTGAGATGCTCAGATCTGGCCACGGTGACCCATGCCCTGGTGACATCGAGACTAGATTATTGTAACGCGCTCTACGTGAGGCTGCCTCTGAAGACGGTCCAGAAACTTGAACTAGTCCAGAATGTGGCGGCCTGTGTGGTTGCTGTGTAATGGGAATGAGATTGGTACCAGCAGGAAAAACCCAGGAGACGATGATGCAAGCAAAAGATTATTTTTTAATGAAGCTCCAGACTTCAGTCGGACAGAGTTTCTGCCTTCCAAAAAGGACTGAGTAAGTTGTACATCTTGATCACACTTTTTATAGCTGAACTGTAGGTAAAACTTTACATAAGGAGATTATTCTGTTTATGACAAGAGAAATTCATACAGAAAGAAATTTTATTTTTAGAGCTTCCTGGCTTGGAAAAGAACAGAAGAGGAAAGGATGCATATCTTTAGAGGCTTCCTGGCTTAGAAAGGGTACAGAAAAGGAAAGGATGCATATTCTTTAAAGGCTTCCTGGCTTATGAAAGGGAACAGGAAAGGAAAGGATGCATGGTTCATATTTTACAATGGAAAAACACTTACAATAGCCATACAAAGTCCAGCACTTACAGGTTTTACATTCACTTGATTCATTTGGGTTTCCGCTTACACAAGGAGAAAGGAAATTAAAATATTATTTTAATTTTATAATCTTTGGGCTTCAAATAAGTTCTTCTGATTTGCCTTGACAGTTAACATTGCTTTACCTTCCTTCCAGGCTACAGGGTTAGGCAAGACAAAGGAGGGAATTTTCTTTCAGTTCCTGCTGAGATAAGCAGACTTTACAAGTCTTAAGTGGGCCATTTACTGCAGATCATATCAATGCTTGAGAACTAAGGCAATGCATTGTGATGTTAATCCCTTTTCCTGGGAACCTGTGAAAGTTGATTTGGAAGCTTCTGCCTGGGAATGTGTGTCTGCAGCTGCCTGGGTTTACAGTATGATCTCAAAGGTATTAAAATAATTCTAATAAATTCTAATAAATTTTAATAACTGGATTTTCGTCCACTATAGCTGGGGCTTGTCAGTTCGACTCTGTCGGGCCACTGCTTCAGCGACTGCACTGGCTGCCCATTCGTTTCCGGGCTGAATTCAAAGTGCTGGTCTTGACCTTTAAAGCCCTAAACGGTTTGGGTCCAGGGTATCTGAGGGACCGCCTTCTTCCCTACAATCCGACCCATCACCTAAGGTCATCTGAAGGGGCCCTACTGATTGTGCTGCCACTAAGAGACGTGGGAGATGTGGCAGCCAGAGACAGGGCCTTCTTGTGACACCCCAGCTTTGGAACTCCCTTCCCTTAGAACGGAGGAAAGCTCCCTCAATACAGAGCTTCAAGCAGAGCCTAAAAACCTTTTATTTTAAAAAGCATTTTAAATGGGGCGGAGGTCTGGGGGCAATTATATTGCTTTTTTACTGTTTTTACTAAATGTTTTTAGCCTGTTGTAATTGTTTAGTTTTAATCTAATTGTATTTTAATTGTATTTTAATTATGTTTTAATCTATATTTATAATTCTATTTTAATGGTGTTTTATTTTTATGTGATGTTAGCCGCCTTGAGCTCCCTCTTGCAGGTGAGTAAAGGCGGGGTATAAATCAATGAAATAAATCAATAAATAAGAATAGTATAACTTCTAGTTTTTCAGTACATATAAATCAGTGGTTCTCAATCTTCCTAACGCTGTGACCCCTTTATAAGTTCCTCACGTTGTGGGGACCCCAACCATAAAATTATTTAAGTTGCTTCTTTATAACTAACTTTGCTACTGTTATGAATCATAATGTTAATATCCAATATGCAGGATGTATTTTCTTGTTACAAATAAAATGTGTGTTCTATGCACATACTGAACACAATGGGATTTATTTCAGAGTAGGCATGCATTGGATTGGGCCCTGAGGCTGCAATCCTATCCACATTTACATGGGAGAAAAGGCCCCCCTGACTATAATGGGATTATTTCAGACTAGGCATGCATTGAATTGGGCCCTGAGGCTGTCAGCCCCAGTGTGCGAGCAGCTACAGCCAGAGGTCTAGCAAGCCTGACCTGGCCCCCTGCACCAGGGGTCTTTTGGCGACCCCCAGGAAAGCTCTAGGTGACCCCCAAAGGGGTCCCGGCCCTCACTTTGAGAAACACTGATATAACTGATGCACACCATCTCCGTCTTGCTTGTGACAGGAGGTGTTTTGTTAGTGATCTGGGGCATCCAGAGAAGTTGTAGTTTACCTGTTATTCTGACTGCCAGTAAAATTAATCTGACCCTTTTTTCTTGGATTTGAATCTCTCTTATATATTGCAGAGCTGGATTTCTTAATTTGGCCAGAATTAAGAGAATTGTGTAAATGCAGACAATTCTTCACTTTCACACAAAGGAGCTGCAAATTTCTTGCACTTTATAGGATGCAAATGCAGATATGACTACTGAGAGCTGGCATTCAGCTTGGGACAAGATGCCTGATAACTCCTTCTTTCTCCCCTTCTTCTAACATGCTTATCCCCATCACATTCTGACATTCTTACTTTGAATAATACTATTCAGTTTCTGTTCTTTCAGTTCAGCAAAATCCTCCATATTTGCTTTTTCTTTTAATGATGGGATGGGATGGGATGGGATGGGATAGATGGATAGTGGACCAGGATGAGACGAGGGTGAAGTCCCTAGTCTTACACTTCATTTATTTATTCACTAGCGAAAGGCGTACCCGCGTTGCGGGAGTAAAATTCCCCTGTACGCCATCCCCCCATATGCATCAACCCCCCATGGATAACTTTCCCCAGGCATAACAACCCCCCATAAACAACTTCCCCATACACATCAACCCCCCATGCGCAACTTCACCCCTGCTCATCAACCCTGCATGCACAAGTTACCCCATGCGCAACTTCCCCCCATGCTCAACTTCCCCCATGCACATCAACCCCCATGCGCAACTTCCCCCATATGCATCAAACCCCATGCACAACTTTCCCCATGCCCAACTTACCCCATGCGCAACTTCCCCATGTGCAACTTCCCCCATGCGCAACTTCCCCATGCACAACTTTCCCCCATGCGCAACTTTTCTCCATGCGCATCGACCCCCATGCGCAACTTTCCCCAGGCACAACTTCCCCCTTGCACAACATCCCCCATGCACAACTTTCCTCCATGCGCAACTTTCCCCTGTGCGCAACTTTCCTCCATGCGCAACTTCCCCCATGCACATCAACCCCCATGCAGAACTTCCCCCATGCGCATCAACCCCATGTGCAACTTCCCCCATATGCATCAAACCCCATGCGCAACTTCCCCATGCGCAACTTCCCCCATGCGCAACCTCCCCATGCGCAACTTTCCCCATGTTCAACTTTTCTCCATGGGCATCGACCCCCATGCACAACTTCCCCCCATGCACAACTTCCTCCCACGCGCAACTTCCTCCCACGCGCAACTTCCTCCCATGCGCAACTTTCCTCCCATGCGCAACTTTCACCATACACAATTTTCCCCATGCGCAACTTCCCCCTAGGCACAACTTCCCCCACATGCACAACATCCCCCATGCACAACTTTCCTCCATGCGCAACTTCCCCCATGCACAACTTCCCCCATGTGCAACTTCCTTCCATGCACAACTTTCCTCCCATGAGCAATTTTCCCCATGTGCAATTTTCCCCATGCGCAACTTCTCCCCATGCGCAACTTCCCCCCATGCGCAACTTCCCTCCATGCACAATTTTCCCCATGCGCAACTTTCCTCCATGTGCATCATCCCCTCATGTGCAACTTTCCCCCATGTGCAACTTTCCTCCCATGTGCAACTTTCCCCCATTGCAACTTTCCCCCATGTGCAACTTTTCTCCATGGGCATTGACCCCCATGTGAAACTTCCCCCATATGCATCAAATATGCATATTGTTATGGAAGAGGTTGCGCCGGCGAGGATGCTGCGCATGAGTGGAAATTGCGCATGAGGGGAAGTTGCGCATGTAGGAAAGTTGCACATGTAGGAAAGTTGCAAAGGGGGGAAGTTGCTCCAAAACGCGTTGCGCCCCTTTTCACCCCCTTCCTGTTGGAATTTCCGAAAACCAGTTCTTAGTGCACCCCTCAGTCACGGAAGGAACACCCACCCCAAATTTCACGCTTCTAGGGCCGGCAGTTTTGGCAGGGCGGTGATGAGTCAGTGAGTCAGTCAGTGAGTCAGTCAGTCAGTCAGTGATTTTTCTCTTATATATATATAGATTCATTGAAGTTCAGGCAGAAAAAAGTTGATCGCTGTTACATGATGGCCTTCTGTGTTAATATCTTGAGTTTCTGCACATTATGTTGGCATATTCTAGAAAATGTCATTGTAGTTATGATGGTATTTGTCTGTTGCTTTTTCATTAGGGCTATGGGTGGCACAAGTGGTTAAGATGCTGTGCCTGTTAACCAGCAGGCCAGGGTTCGAGACCCGGGTCAGCCCCACAAGAAAGGGTGAGCTCCTGTCCTTAGCCCAGCTCTGCAACGTAGCTGGATCCAATCGTATTGGCTCTGCCTTTCCATGGGACTAATTCAGTGGCGTGGAGGGGGGGATTTGCTGCTTGGGGAACAGCCTCTCCTCCATAACAATCCAACCAATATGACTGTCAGGACTTTACGTACTTGGGGTTCCTGTTACGCTTGTCCTGTTACTCTGTCTATGTCTGTGTATGGTTGCTTCTGTAACTGTCTACGTGTTTCAAAGTGTGCACATGTGTGTTGCTGCGCGTAGATGTCAGCATTCAAGGTGGCCAGAGGTGCCGGAACCAGCCCCAATGGTTGGTCCACTCGGGCTGCCAGATGGCCAGCCGGGTGGGCCTGCACCCAAACTCAGCCTGGCTGTACTTGCGCAGGTCCTCCACTGCTACTGGCGCCAAGCGGGCTGGGTCCAGATGGTAGTGGATCGCCCTGCCTCGGGCCTCCTCCCTCAACTGCTGCACCCGGGAGTGTCTCAAGACCCTGCTGTTGGCATTGGGTGGTCGGGGCGGGGGCGAGGTGTTCCTATTGCGCCTTGCTCTGGTTCGATAAGGCGCTCTGGACTCCCTCTCCTGCTCCTCCATCTCACGGGCCCTGAGCAGCGCCAGAGTCCTCAGCACGGCCAGGTTGGTGAGCTGGACCACCCTCCAAGGTAAGGGCTTCCCTGGGGGCTGTTGGGTGCTGGGCGGCTGCAGAGCCGTGTCCACCGCCGCTCCTGCCTGATGTTGTGGGGGCTGGAGGGCGGGCTTTCCACTTTCGCCACCTTTCCCGTATGCACTCCTGGGCACTTCCAGACTACAACTTCGCCTCTGTGTCTTTTCACTCCTCTCCCTGCCTCCACGTCTATTTTCTTTCCGTCCGATGACTACAAAGGCTGACTCGATCCAACTTGCCCTTTTTTGACTTGTTTTCTCCATCCACATTTGCTGATATCCTGTTGTTTGTTGTTTTTGTTTCCTTCCTTCTTCCTTCGTGTTGTCCTTTTCCTTCTTTCTTATTTCCAATATCTTCACAGTCTCCTCAATCCACTCCAAAAAATCATAAAGATGAACTTGATCAAGTCCGCCTTTTTCTACAGGACCTCCTTTACACAATGGTGGTCGTACATTTTCCTCCACGCTTTTTCCATCTTCAATTGCCTCTAGGATTTTATCCTTCCAATGATTGGCTACTATTAAAAGGAGATTCGCCATTCCTTCTTCTTCCAGCCAGTCTTCCGGCCACATAACCGCTTTTGTTTGAAACTGACAAACTGGCTGCCTTGTTCGACAATTGTAGCACCCAGGCTCTTACCTCTGCCACTTCTTCGATACTATCCTCTATTTGCGCCTTCATTGCATCCAGCATTATATCTCTGGTACGTGTAAGTCTACTGTTCCCTGTTGGCTCATTTTTGTCGCATCTTTCTTCTTCCAAGGATCTTCATCTGGCAGTCGCAAACTGGCCACCAAATGTGCCCACAGTACGACAATATCCCTCTGCTGATAAGGCGGCTCTGCTATTTCTGTCAACACCTGCTCCCATCCATACGCCAACTTATGTCTCACCGATATTTCATTTAGTTCCGGGTTGTCTGTCCTGGATCTGGAATGACGATGATGTCCCCTTGGACTTTCTTGTTCTTCTTCTCCATCTTTTTCCGAGACTGGCGTACTCTCTCTCCTCCTCTTTCCCACTTGTACTCTTTCTGGTGTGTCAGCTGTCTCTTCTTCATGACTCAATCTAATTTCCATTTGTTCATCTTCGTGTCTTACCATCCTCTGATATTCTCCTTGTAACATCTCTCCCTCCTCATCTGTTTCCAACTGTTCTTGACTTAAGTCTTCCCTTCCTCGCACCAGTTCCATGTCTTCTTCTTCTTCTCTTTCCTTCCGTCCATCTTGGTATTGATTCATATCAATTTCTCCGTCACTGATTTTCTCCTGTTCTTGTTCAATTTCATTTCTTCTATCTTCTTGACCACATTTTTGTGCACTTGTCTAATAAATCTGTTGAGTTTGAGCTTTTATTCCTTCTGGAACTATTTTTTCACTTGTTCTTTTTTCCACAATGTTCTTTGTTCTTTCCATCGTTTTTCTTAATTGTTGAGGGTCTTCTGATGGTATTTTTGAAATGTCCTCCAAATGTAGGACACTTTCAGAAGTTTCAGTTCAGTTCACTTTCAGAAGTTCCAGCTGTCATCGCCAACAGGGATTCCTCTTTATGCCCCAAATCTTTCTGTACCATTTTCGAGGTGTCCTCCAAATGGAGGACAGCTTTGCATCTCTGCTGCTGTCCCACGGTCAACGAAACTGACTTCTCAGTTGTTATTGCAATGTGTTGCCATGTACTTTGTACATCCTCCAAATGTAGGACACTCTCTAATGATGTTGCACGACGTCCTGCTATGCTTGGCAGTTGTCTAGATCTTTTTACAGTCACCTGTGCATCATCTGAACTGTCCTCCGAACGTAGGACACTTTGATTTCCAATGTCCTGCTGGTCAGGATTCAACACACTTTTCATCTCTTTCGTATTCCCTGTACATTTCACCTCTTCTGGATCTTTTTCTGCTGTTGGTACTGCTTTACTTTTAGACACTTTTAAGTCTGGCTCTTTAAGGCCCTTCCCCCTCTGCTCCATTCCAAATTCTTTTGTTTGTTTCTGTTTTTCAAAGAGGGCTGCTTGAATTCCAGGTGCCTTTGAAATATTTCTGACCCTCAAATTTTCTTCTCCCTCCTTTATAGACTTTGTGTGCTCACCTGACTTTTTATAAGAAAGAGTAAAACCTTCGTTTTTCTTTCTTTCTTCCTCTCCTCCATCTTGTCTGTGTCTTTTTCCAGCAGTCTCCATTTTATAGTCCTTCCAGTTGAATTGATGAAAATTCTTCAGGTGGACTTTGTGAGTCCCTCCCTACCCCTTTTGGGGTGGGAGGACAACCCACAGGTGCCCCTTACCTTCCCCTACTTAATTCTAGCAAGCAAAACTAAAATTTAAACTTTTAAACAAAGAAAATTTCCAAAAAACTGAAGAGCTTCTCACCAGCTACTTGGAACTGTGGCCACACCCACAGGAAGTTGGGTTAGGGTTAGGGTTTAGGGTGAGGGTGAGGGTGAGGGTCAGGGTTAGGGCGCTGAGAGTTTTTATTAGCCATTCTACTTCCAGTGGCTACAGAACTGTACTCTCTGGTGACATTACTCTGTACAGACTGAGTTACTCCACATGGAAGACAATGGTGTGCTTGGTGTTTTCACACTTCACTTTGGTTCTATTTGAAGAAGGATTCCCCCAGCCTAAAGAGGCTGTATCCTTTCTCAAATTTCACTGCACGAGCAGACTTCTGCTGACACTTATCTGCTGTCCCTCAGAGGTTAAGGCCTCTATGGGATTTTACTGTCCAATTTGTCCATATTTATCCTGCTTTACAGAAGCGGTGTATCAACCGCGTTTCCAATGATTTGTTCTGCCCCCCTGAATTGCTTGAGGCCATTCAGGATGCAGCCTTACGGAGAAGTGTCCAAAGAAGCAGTCAAAAAAATAGACAAAGAAAATTAAATTCAAAAGGAGAACCTCAGGCCAATGCCTGTGCTCTCTTTTGCTGACTGACGCCTTTCTCAGGCGCTGCTGTCGCCTCCCTCATCATTTCCTCGACTGTGCTCTCCTGAAGAGTCCGGAGGAATTGTGCGTCAGTCTTGGACTGCCATAATGAGTCCTCTGACTGCTGGTTTGCGTGGAGAGCCTTGTTCACTACCACCTTTTGGCAAGAGGAGCTTTCACACTTGAGCTGCAGCTACTGCCGAGATCTTGCGAAGCGTCTCCTCTCCTGTGCTGCGCTGATGCGGTGCCTTCAATACTTGCATTTCTTTCACTGACGCTACAGCTTCTGATGACTCTTTTGTTCCTCTTTCTACTGCTTCCACGTCTCCTGTTTCAGCTAATGCAACTGGTTCTACTCTTTCAACTGCAACCAGTGCTGGTGAGCCTACCAGTGGGTCCACAGTTGCAGGATTTGTTTCTGCTGCTGATACAGCCTCTGCCACAGCCACTGGACTCACCTCTGCAGTTGTCTGAGGCTCAGCTGCCTGCATTGGGTGTTGCTCCTTGTCTTGCTCCTCTTGCATTGGCACCTGCTGCCTTTTCTTGTACGAGACTTTAGGGTCAGGCGGGGATGTGACCACGTCGCTTCTTCTTTTACGGCTTAGCAACGTGACCTCCATCTCCTCCTCCTCCTCCTCTGAGTCCTCAGCTTCATTGACCTTTCTCACCTCTGGCACACTCTGCTGATGATCACCAACTACTGACTCATCCTTCAGCTCTGATACTGCTGCTGCTGCCGCCGCCGCCACTGCCTCAAGGCGCCTGCGCTCTCTGCAACGCTCCTTGGCCTTGGCTGCCTTGTGCTGCTGCTGCTGTTGAAACTCTTGCTGCTGATGTTCCTCCTCCAATTCCTCCTGCTCTGAGGGCTCTGGCTGTGAGGTCTCTGGATTCCCAGTGCCCTCGTTGGTCCTTGCAATAGCCTCGCCTGGGTTGGAGAGTTTTTGCTTTGTCTTTCGCCTCAGCCTACGCCTCTGCCACTCCTCCTCCTGCTGATGTCTCTGAGCTTCTGCTGCTGTTGTGCTTGGAGATTTGGGTTCAGGTGTCAATGGAGGTGGCCTGAACTCGCCTCTCTTCTCAGCCTCCTTTCGTTCCCGCTGGTACCTCTCTGGATTCTTGATGTTACGCAGTGGTGGGCTCCAGCAGGTTCGCACCTACTCTATAGAACCGGTTCTTAACAAGAGGTAGTACATATAAAGTTTAAAAATAGCCATTTAAAAGTGGCTGCCAGATGGACAGAGAACCGGTTCTTAATTTCTTTGATGCCCATCACTGATGTTACGTTGTGCCTCCGGGCAGAGTTTGTACTCATGCCCTTGTATTCCACATAGATTACACGTGCTGGGCTTTGTACAGTCCCCAGTTCTATGTCCTCTGACACTGCAGCGAGCGCAGATGACCTGATTGCACTCGCTGCGCTGATGTCCCCATCCACCACATTGAAAGCAGGCCATGGGCTGCCCCGAATATCGGGTCACATCCCTGTCTGCCCCCAAGAAAAAGTACTTTGGTAAATGTCTCACACGGCCCATCTGTGACTCTCTCCGGAGGCTGACAACTGCCTTGAACTCCCCTGTCAGGTAGCCCTTGGCGTCACGCTGTCTCCTAGGAGGCTGGAGCACATTGCATCTCTGCACCAACCACTTCTCCAGGTCTTCCTCTGGTACTGCTGTTGTCCTGAGGAACACTGTCAGCACTTTGACATCTGACCTGAAGAGTGGCAGCAGCTGGTACTCGTTGAGGAAGTCTGGGTGCTCTTCACGGATGCCCTGGTATTTTTTCCAAAACCGGACATAATCCGGCTCTGTGCGGAAGCACAAGTCCGTTTCACGACTTCCCAATGGGGCGAGTACAGAGATGACCTCATCATTGGTGAAGCCCATCGTGTTTTCTATGACCTCTTCCTTGATGTACTGATGGGCTATCTTCTTTGGGTCTGTGCCCACATAGTTCATTCTGATGACATACCTCTGGTCAGGGTCCCTCCTCTCTGGGTAATTCTGGAAGAATTCCTCCAGATAGTTCTCATCTTCCCAGAAGATCTGCTGCCAGTCAGGGGATCTCCCTGGGACGCTTCTTCCTCCTCCACTACCACCTGTGCTATGCTGCTGCTTCTGCTGTCTCTGCTGCTGCTGACCAGTTCCCTTAGGGGGAGCTGTCTTTGCCACTGCTGCTGTATAGGACAGTGGCGTGGGCTGAGCTGGCTGGGCAGGTGCTGGCGAGACTCTTGGTGTCCCTGGAGCTGAGCCTGACTTGGATGGCTTCTCTCCAACTGCAGGCTGCTGGTTCTTCTGCTGTGGGATCGGTTGTTGCTGCTGCTTCTGACAGTCACCTTCTGCCTGTTCCCTTTGTTGCCACTGCGGGTTTGATGTTACTGGTTCAGTTGAGGCCTGTTTCTTCTTCTGCTGGCACTGTTGGATCTTGGGACGAGCTCCAAGAGCAGCCATGTCATGAAGTGCCTTTGCAGGTGATCTTCTCAAAAAATCACTGTCCTGGACCTCTCTCCTGTACTGGCCCCGTGGGTCATCGTACTCCTGCTCCAAGAGAATCCTTTCAATGTCCAGGTACTCATTGGAGGAATACATGTCATCATCCAGCCACTCTCTACGCCTGAAATCTGGTGATCCCAACTGTGGAGTGTCTGGCCTTCTAGACTCCAAGTCTGGTGAATTACCCACATCATGCCATCTTTCTTGCCTTGCTGCCATATTGCTCAACACCGCCTCGACCCAGTTGGCAAAATCTTTGGCATCCAGTTCTACAGCTTTGCTCTGCCCTTTGTCCACTGGCTCCCTGCACAAGAGCGACACTGTGGCCTTCAGGCCCCCCTTCTGCCATTTAGGACCAAACAGGCGGGTATGGAGTTCAGCCCACTCGGTGCCGATCTCCACCATGGCATCGATCAGCCGCTGGTCAGTCAGTTCGTCCAGGGTCAAACACTCATCGGGTGGTTCTCCCAATTTCAATAAATCTTCCGCTAAGGCCAACAAATCTGCCTTGTCCGACCCCAAGCGCATGTCATTTTGCAGGCTGTACGACCCCATGGGAGTGTCCTGGAGTGCCCTTCTGACCGCCCAGAGTTTTTGGTCCAGGACCTCCCATTTGTCCTTTGGTTTTCTCTTTGCCCAATTGCTGGATAGTGTCTTGGTGGGCTGATTTAAGTGGAGTGCCAAATGTCTCCACAATCGGAGGTGTGGTTCCACTTGGTTGTATGGGTATTTTAGAAGCCCATCAACCACTGCTGACCAAGCTGGGGGAAGGCGTTGTCTCCATCCCAGCTCCCTCTCCGCCACCTCTTTTGTATAGGCATGGAACTCTTCCTTATCATAAACGATGGGTTGTTGACTACTCAGTTGTTTTGCTGGTATTTTCTCATTAAGAGGGGTGGGTGCCACTTCCCCTTGTGCAGGGGGGGCTCCTGCTGTCCCCCTCTGCAGCTGCCACTACTGGTACTGGTCACTGCTGCTGTTGGTGGATGTGCTGAAACTGCATCTGCTGCTGGAGCTGCACGTGGCAGTCTTGCAGCCTGTTCTTGCCCCTCCTCCATCACCTCCATTGCTGAAGGCTGCTGTACATCCATAGAAGCCTGAGCTTGTGGTGCAGGTGGGAACCCATTGCTTGGTGAAGCTGATGCTAGTGCTTCTTCTGTTTGCCTAGCTTTGGAAGTCTCCTTGCAGGCAGTCAAGGCTGTTTTGGATTCCTCTATAACTGAAATAAGTTCTTCAATTTCAGCTTGCTGTTGTTCATCCATAGTAAAGAAAAAATGAACAAGTGGGGCAGCACTCTTTCTAGCCCTTTGTTGTAATCAGTCCCTGGGCTAGGGTGCACCACTTCCCCAAATGCTCAAACTAAAAGAAAACTCACAAAAGAAAACTCAAAAAGAAAAACAGTTTCTTTACTGCTGGGGTATTGTTAGTAGCCCCCTCAAATGGTGGCTGATGTTTCTTCACACCAGCTCACCACAAACAACAGAAAAGTCATAAGGCACTAAAATAAAAACCAAAAAAGAAGCCCAGCCAAACCTCTGTGGGCTTTTTGAACTTGCCTCTTTTAGTGTGGCTGCCACTCCCAGTGCCTGCTCCTTCGGCTGCTTCGCATGAAAGTCAGTTTTTAGGGCTTCCCAAGCCCCCAGAGGCCTGGGGGTTGCCCCACCAGGTACCCCTGTTGCTTAGGCAGCTGGGTCACACAAAAAATTTCCACGAACAAAAGAAAAACAATAAACAAACAATGTTTTTCCAACTCCTTCTGCAGGAGTTCCCCACCAACACCTCCACCCTTGATGGAGGCTGGTTTCTGGTTAGGGTTAGGGTTAGGGTTAGGCTTAGGGTTAGGGTTAGGAAGAAATGAAGGAAGGAAGGAAGTGAATTTGTTTCTTTTTACAGCCCGAGTGCTTCACGCCCAGTGATACCTTTAGTGCTTTCGCCCAATTTTACCTACAGTGTGCTCTCACCCAGTGCTCAAGCCGGGATGGTGCAAGTTCTACAGGACAAGGTAAGTGCACGGACAAATCAGGTAAGTGCACAAACACATAATGGTGGTACACACACACAGAGACAAGGTGGGGTACACAAACACCGGTGGTACACAACAACACACACTGTGGGGGTACATGAAACCAGCAGTAAGTGCACATACAAGAATGGGGTACACAACTCTGGCTGTACAACTGTTCCACAATGTGGTGGTACACTTTTTAGGACCGGGGTACACTGACACACCTGTACTGTGGGGTACAACAATTTATTTACACACATTGTATTTCCCGAAAACACACTAGGTGGGGGAAACACAACAAACACAACAGAACATTCTACTCATGCCCGCTCTCACCGGGCATACACTGACACTGTGACACCAAGTCCGTTTTACGCACACACATAGACAGTACACTTAGTACACTTAGACAGTACACCAACACACAGACTCCCCAATCTCTCTGGGGAGATGTGCTTTTTGTGAGGGGATGGGAGCTGAGCACAGCCAGGAGGAGGGTCGCATCGGATTAGAGGCGCCACCATTCCTGGCAGCACACCCCTGTCATGGCACATCCACCTCCTCCCCACCAGAGCATGCCCCATGTCCCCTCCTCGAGACTCAGCATGCTCAAGTGATGGGCGTGCTGAAAAGCCAGCCCCACTTAGCTTGCCACGCCCCAAGACTGAGGGCACCCTTCCCCCTGCTGAGACGCTTTTCCCAGAGGGCGGAGTCCATGACCCTTTTCAGGACCACCTCCGCCCATGGGTCCAGCGTCAAGAACGCTGGATTCTGCGCAGTCCTCGTTGGTGGCTTCCTAGGTTTCGCAGGGGCTCCATGCGCACCCCCTCTCGCCGGAGCCGCCGCTTTCCTCCAATCCTCCACCTCTCGGGCTCTCGGGTGCGGATGGTCGCCAAATTGATGAGGTGGACCACCGCCCAAGGGACCGTGGCCTGTCCCGTCCTGGGCGCGAGGATGGAGGCGTTGACGCGGCCGTCTCCCCGTTGGGGTCTGAGGCCCGACACGATCGTCTCCCAGTGCTGGCAGGCCAGAGCTGGCCACCCCAGCTTGCGGGAGACAGCGTGGCAGAGGCGGCGCGCGGCGGGGCACTCGCCCACAAAATGTGCCGCGGTCTCCCTGGGAGAACTGTGTGAAGATGCTGCATCATAATGCTGCGAGATGTTCAGTTTGCAGTGCATGCAGGCCCTAGCGTCGGGCGGCAGCTAGGGCTGGGATTCCCCAGTCTGGAGGACCCCTTGATAGGCCCTCCAGCGGGTCTCCCAAAGACTCAGCGGGTTAGGGTTAGGGTTAGGGGCGCTGGTAGGGGCGCTAAGAAACCAGTTCTGTCGTACATCGCAGTTACAATTACTTGCCCACAGCCAATTGTACTCAACCATGGATACGCACTGATGGAACGTCACGAAATGGTACGTCACCCATTGGAACACAAGGTGTTGTACTTCACTTGCCCCAAATGGCTGGGGATTACAATTTTGCGCTGATTTTTGTCTGCCACCCCTTGGACCTTGTGGTCTTTCGGGGTGCAGCCTTACTGATGATGTTGTGCTCTTTGCTGTCTGCCTTCCCTCGGACCTTGCGGCCGTTCGGGTTGGCGCAGCTGTTCAGATGTACTTTTTTTGGAACTGATTGACTGATGTTGTTGGAAGTTTTAAACTCAACACAAATGTGCATTTTTCACAGGGACCAATGCCCTGAGTTGAGAAGATATAGATACTCCTACTTTCAAGTATGCACCTTATGCAGATGCATACCACTAAAAAGGTAATTGGAAGGGACTAGAGGAAGGGAAGAGAGGAAGAGAGGAAGGGAAGGGAGGAAAGGAATAACCCAAACCCCAAACAAATCTCATACAGGGAAGCCAGACTCCCCAGAGAGAGACAAAACTCTGCGTCACTAGACCGGCTCAGCCCCATCAGTGTCACACAGCTAAACTACTGCCGCGTCAAGGCACTGCAGCAGTGACCCAGGCTTGGCCAGCAGGGCTCCCATGGTGCCACCGCTTTGCAGCAGTTGTGGGCTTCCCAACGCTCCGGTCATCACCTGGCCGTGGCTCTTTCGAGCCTTAGCAGCTGGTTTCCCCAGAGCTGCCGTCATCACCCTTTTCACTACGGTACTTCCCACGGCTCTCTCTCCCTGGACGCTCCACAAGGTTGCCTCGCAACAGACACAGGTGCCGCCGCTCCCACATCAGGGACCTCACCTGCCCAGCGACCGAGTCCTCCCTTTTCCCTGAGCAGCCTACGCCCCCTGCTGCAGACTGAAAAA